>CAUDMG010002029.1:22500-748366 GCA_958450375.1 Homarus gammarus
TTTCTGCCAAGGATATATAAACAAGTGTTAGGTGTGACAATTCTCGCTCCCAGTGTATTATTCTGATGTGTGGATTGTCATCCACAGGGGGGTGGTCTACACACACACACACACACACACACACACACACACACACACACACGCGCGCACGCGTGCGCGCGCGCACGTATGCCCCTACTATCCGGACACAGCAGTCCAGCCTGTCACCTTTCTGCCCTTTACACATAAGAACTAGATTCCTCTTCTGTATGGGACCAAAGCATATGTCGGAGGCGGATATAACTGTCGCCCAAGGTGCAGAACACTATGCCGGGTAACAGACATTGCTGCGTCTGTGCTAGCTAGTACAAAAATTGCACTAGCTGTGAGTGTGCGAGAAACAACCGACCATGTGTGGTTTGCAGAAAGGGAAACAATTGTCGAAACCCACAAGGCTGGGAGCCGACACAGGAGGCCACAGTGGATACCTCAGAGACCCAAGAGCCCGATGATATCCTAAATGATGGCAGTGAGTCTACTCAACCTGAAAATGTAGTACTAATAAACGCTGCTCCAGTAGTAGCAGATGTCCACGAGGTGAACGAGAGAAAGCCACAACAGTGGAATGGCATGTCGATGTAAAAGGCGGACATATGGGTTAAAGAAACTTACTCAGAAATTGTCAGGTGGTCGCCAGCTAACCTGTTTGAACCACCCAAGTGTGCGGCCACCAAAGAAATAATTCGGGAGATGATTCGCCTCATAACTGAGTACACTTAAGTCTATTTCCTTGCCCCTTTAGCGCTTCAAATACTGGCGATAATACCACATCTATTCTGTCAGAGGACACACACACAAAGACTCAGCGCAAAGAAAATGTGGCAGCAATGAAAAGAAGATTACCAATGTGGCAGAATAGGGCCCTTGATGATCTCCTAGGTGAAGCAAGAACACTGCAGGAGAGACTAAAATCTGCAGGAAACGGAAATCAAAACACCGATAATGCTGCAAGAAAGTTTGGAAACAAAATGCGTGTGGGAAAAGTGTCTTTGGCAGTAAGATCTCTCACAGTGGAATCCTCCGGTGGGGTTCTGCCAATAAACAGAGAGACATTAAAACAACTGAAAGAAAAACATCCCCTGCAAGTGAAAATGAAGGCAACAGGTTCCAGGGTGCCTATATCTCACCAAATGCTGTTCTGTTCGAGAAAATAATAGGAGGGATGGTGTGGAAAAAGGCACTGAAGACTCAGGGAGGTGCCGGCCCTTCAGGTCTGGATGCAAACGGTTGGAGAGTCATCGTCAGCACTAACAAGTTTGGCCCCGCAGCAAGTGATCTCTGCATGGCCATTGGCCATTGCCGTCCTTGCAAGAAAGCTAGCATGCTCGTGCTGCCAACACCTCCATGCTCTGACAGCCTGCCGCCTCATTCCCCTGGATAAGAATCCAGGATGTGGGTCAATAGGAGTGGGGGAAGTGCTGCTGCGGATCATCGGAAAATGCATAATGGAGGTGGTGAAGGATGATGTCAGGGCAGCAGCAGGGAACCTGCAAGTTTGTGCTGTCCAGCAAGCTGGTGGGGAAGCTACCATTCACGCCATGAGAACGATATTTGAGCAGCGCACTTGTGAGGCTTTTCTCCTGGTGGAAGCTTCAAACGCATTCAACATACTTAACCGCAAGGCCGCACTGCACAACATCATCATCAAGTGTCCAAGCTTTGCAATATATGTTAAAAACTCCTATAGGAATCAGACCTTTATATAGTAAGCAACAAGGCTCTAAGAGAGGATACCATCATACAGTCAAAAGAGGGAACAACGCAGGGGGACCCTGTTGCAATGGCAATGTACGCAATAGGCCTATCCGTGCTCCAACACACAATACAATTTGAAACAACTGAGGTCAAGCAAGTGGCGTACGCCGATGACCTTACAGGAGCAGGAAAAGTGGAGGACATTAAGAAGTGGTGGGACTTGGTAACATCAAGAGGCCACAAAGAGGGTACCATCCAAACGCCAGCAAGTCTTTACTCATTGTGAAGCCAAAATATTATGAACGGGCAACGGAGGTGTTCGGTGGAAGTGAGGTCAAAATAACAAAGGATGGCCAAAGACACCTAGGCGCAGTAATTGGCACGACAGACTTCAAGACCGAGTACGTAACGGGAAAGATGAATGAGTGGGTTAGGGAAATCCAAGCTCTGTCTGAGATTTCTAACACAGACACATATGCGGCTTTTGCGGAATTCACCCATGGAGTCAAGCATCTCTGGAACTACCTGATGCGCACTATCCCTGATATCGGACCCCTCCTCCACCCTCTGGAAGACGCTATCAGCGTCAATTTCATTCCCAAATTAGTTGAGGCCCCAGTAGCTTGATGATGATCAGGTCGGCTCTGGGGTCCACAACCTTCCCGACAAGTGGGACTCATCCGAGAAAGCCCCGCTGCAGTGTTAATTTCAACTGACATACGAGAATAAAATAGAATGAATAAAACGGATCAAGAAGTGAGCACGGTTTTATTTGTGGTGTTGTCAATAGTAAGAGAGACAGTTGAGACCCTGCAATTGTGTGTAAATGAGGCAGAAAGATAGATCAGCAACCTGGAACTTGGTCACATATGGCAGCAGGGTCTACCATTAGACAACACATTATGCTTCCAATATCTTCCCAGGCGGTAGCACCTCCCTGTTTGGTAGCTGCCTACTGCATACTGTCTACAAGCAGTACTCCAAGTTAGGACGAATGAATCCCTTATATACTTGAAGCAGGAGTGAAGTAGCTATGGCATCTGCACAGCATTCCCAGCTTTCGAAAAGCAGCTTTAGCAATGTTAAGGATGTGTGGCTTCCATGACATATTAGAGGAAATGGTGAGGCCTAGCATATCTATTTCAGAATTTGGCAGAATGATATCGTCCTGAAATGTGATTGGTGGGAGATCATCTATTGAATTTAACCAAGTTTCTACATCCCCATTCGGAGATGCTGTACGCATCCGCATTGATAGATGTGATGATATCAGCTCTAGAAACAGATATTGAGAATTAGGGAAAGAGGAAAATGTGAAGAAGAGTGATGAGTAGAATAATCAGCGTAAGAATGGATAGAATTAGTTGTAATGTGAAGTAAATCATTGATAAAAAGAAGGAAGAGAGTAGATGAAAGAACAGAACCCTGTGGGACACCACTATTGGTAGAGAAAGATTGAGAGGCCGATCCCTCGACAACAACTGCCATGGTTCGGTTCTTAAGGAAACTAGAGATTTGAGAACAGAGGGAAGTTTAAAAAGCAAAGACTTGTGCCATACCCTATCAAATGCTTTGGAGATGTCGAGGGCCGCGACGGAAGTTTCCCCATAATCCCTAAGAGAGGATGACCAAAGATAGGTGCAGTAGGAGAGCAGATCACCAATTGATCTCGCCTGACGAAAGCCATACTGGTGATCCGACAAAAGAGAATGGAATCTAGGTGACGGGGAAAATGGGAGTTCAAGATAGTTTCGAAAATCTTAGAGAGGGATGAATTTAGGGCAAACGGGCGATAGTTAGAGGAATTAGAATGGTCACCATTGTTCGGGATAGGCTGAACCGAGGCATGCTTCCAAGAAGAAGGAAAAGTTTGGGTTTTGATGCAAAGGCGAAGGAGGCGAGCAAGCACAGGGGCCGGAACTTCAGCTCACTCCCTCAGAACACGACGGAGTATTCCGTCCGGTCCATGCGCCTTACTCACAGCCAACCTGGATAACACAGCAGCAACCCTAAGAGTGGAGATTATAGGAAAGTGCATAGGTTCAGTAGGAGGAGCAGGGGTAGGAGGGATAGAGTGAGAATAGTCTAAGGTGGAGTTAAAGGAGAATAAGGTACCAAAGAGATTGGTTTTGTCAGGGGGGAAGTTGGCTATAGAGTTATCAGGTCGAAAGAGAGGAGGAAAAGAGGCAGTGCAGAAGTTATTACAGATGTTTTGGTTTAAGGAACCATCGTTAATGAAAACACTAGAAAATTTATATCAGCACAGAGGCCGTGAACCACCCTCATTGACATTAGTCGTTCTCGAGCATCACCTAATTAGCCAATCATAGACAGCAGTGTCGGCCGACATGTGGCAGTATAAATGTTTTCGATTAAGCAAATTTGGCGGCCATCTTGGAAAATGGCTGGCATCTACGAAGTTTGAATGTCCAATCGCAAAGATGTGATAAGTAACTCATATTGAATGTTCATACCAAATTTCATACTTGTACGATCATTTGTATGATTGTACCTGTTAATATCCTCTGTTATTAATGTCATGTGTATCATTAACTAACTTTTAAAAGCTCTTCTCTCTCTCTCAGCCTAAAACTACGGCGTGGTCTTATCTTCTCTCTCCAGGCCTCTCGACCTACACACTTGACCTCTCTCTCTCCCCATGCCTCTTGAACTACACACGTGCACAAACACACGTCAACTCAGCTCATAACTTCCCGATTACGAAAACAAACCAAAAATAACTTGTGTTTTATTTTTCGTCTAGTGGTTCTAATTTGTTCGTGGCAAACAACGTGTCCAATATTGGGTCTCTCTCTCTCTCTCTCTCTCTCTCACTGTTTATTTGTTTACCCATAGACAGTGAGTGACTATAAAGCATATTTAACATCTTTATATTTCAACATTTGAGAGAAATCCCACAATGAACGAACGAATTGAATAACCTTGCAGAGCAGACATGTTCCTGTAGTGCGGTTCGTGGCGACTGTGAGGTGTGGAGGATATAAGTGAAGGCAGAGGCTGGGAGTCGTCACATTATTGAGCAAGATGGTCCTAAGAGGCGTGTTGGTGGTGGTACTGCTGGTGCTGAGACTCTGTCCTTCACACGGGACGCCCCTCGTGGAGGAGAACGAGAGTGTGGTACATCATCTTAGTCCTGAGGTGGTACAGCAGCTCCTGGCGGTCACCAATAATACTCTCCACCATGTTCAGGATGTCAAGTCGTTGTTGACACCGCTTCAGGAGAACCAGGCCAGCGTGGAAGTGTCAGGGAGTGCTGCGGGTGTTCTCCGCCGTGACATCTCTATGGAAATTCTGCTGCTCCTTTTAAACAAACTGGAGACCGAGCAGGTGAGACACAGCTAAGTACTGGAACAGGTGAGTCAGCAGGTGAGAGGTGTGGGTGGGCGAGACACTGCTGTCTCCGGCGATCAGTGGAGCGCCGCCATCAACACCATCCTGTTACCTCTACTACAGCTGCAGCAGGAGGTGAGGCAGCTAGCGACACGGCACCTCTCCTTCTCTACAGGTGACAACACAGCTTCACAGCCACAACAGTCTCCCTCACAGCCACAGCTACCAGTTACCGGGGACAACAGCTGCAACACCCCCACCAACAGGTAAGCTTTAGGGCTGAAGAATCCCTCTTAATGTTGGGTGAAAACTTCTACTAAATGGCGACCTGACACCTCGCCGCAATAATGAGTTCCTTGTCTGTGTAAGAGTTTGTCCCAGGCGATAAGTGTAACTCACTTCTGAAATTTTCAAAAGTGAACAGAGCACATTAACTATATGATGTGCGTGTCTCTGGCAGGCCCCGCGACTGTCACGACCTGCTGCTGGCCGGCAACACCCGCAGCGGGGTGTATCAGATCTTTCCATACAGGTGAGACCCCTCACTTTACCTCCCCAAATGAAGGTCTTCTGTACCCTACTCCTCACCTCACCTCAGACTCTTCACTGCTCGTCTCCTCTCATCTCTACACACTTCTAAGTAATCAATAAGGTATTTTCTACTCAGTAAATATCAATCAAAGTGCCGTACTCATACATCAGTGTTGGTGACCTTGGACCTTCACTCCAACAGTTTTCTCCCAGGTGTTGTATCTTTCTGGTAATCAAACCTTCGATATTTATTAATCTATCCCAGTCTCTACCATTATAAACGCTTAGATTATGGCCAAATAATCAAATTGTCTTTATTCTATAAATATGAACTATTTCTCTATTTGTTTTGGGCTGGCATTACGACTTCTTACTTTATTTTTCTATCAGTGCAAAATATTAATAAACGTATATGAGTGTAGCTACTTACTGTATAATACAGTAACCCCCTGTGTCTACGTTGTGTTCACTGCCTTACTATCTCTGCAATTCACTTCAGTACGAGGGAACTTTGGCACTATGTACAAGAGTTGCTTGAGAGCTTTATAACAGTTGAACATTGCCACAGTTGGTTCTTGGTTCCCAGGTGCAGGAGGCAGGACGAGGGCGTGCAGGTGTGGTGTGAGCTGGAAGGTGAGGAAGGAGGGTGGACCGTGGTACTGGCCCGCCGCCCACTGGACCAACAGGTCAACTTCAACCGAGGCTGGAGAGACTACCGTGAAGGCTTCGGTGACCCAGACACAGAGTACTGGATTGGTAAGTGCTGATGCCTGTTGAGTGGCTAGTCCCTACACCCAACACGTCACTACAACACACTGCTGAGTAGCTGGTCCCTACACCCAACACGTCACTACAACACACTGCTGAGTGGCTGTTCCCTACACCCAACACGTCACTATAACACACTGTTGAGTGACTGGTCCCTACACCCAGCACGTCACTATAACACACTGTTGAGTGACTGGTCGCTACACCCAACACCTCACTATAGTGTGGTGTGGTGTGGTGGTGTAGGTCAGTAACAGTATGATGCGGTGTGGTGGTGTAGGTCAGTAACAGCATGGTGTGGTGTGGTGGTGTAGGTCAGCAATAGTTAGGGTAGGTTATGGTAGGTCGGGTTAGGTTAGGTTAGGTTAGGTTAGGTCGGGTTAGGTTAGGTTAGGTTAGGCTATTACCCTTTTCACAGTATATATTCTGACCCAGTGTCGCTTTAACTCATAATATATTACAATGCAGACAACCTGGTGCAAGGTAACCAACAGAAACACCACAACCTAACCTAACCTGATCAAACAAAGACAGCACAAGCTAAGCTAACCAAACCTAATATAGACACCACAAGCTAAGCTAAGCTAAGCTAAAAGAGACACCACAACAAACATGCACTTTACTGAGGTGATTCTCGTATACTGAGGAGCATTTCTTTTTGTGGAGAATTTGGGCGAGGAGACGTGAGGTGCCGACTCGTTACCTTAATTGAGATAATTACCTCCGTGTTGTGCAGGTGACACTGGCAGGGCGGAGAGTGGCGCTTCATCTAGACTAATTGTTGAGCTGCTGCTGCTGTGTGTGTGTGTGTGTGTGTGTGATCCAGAGCAGTTCCACAGTCAACTTTTGAGGATCCCTGCCTTAGAAAGTTCTCTCTCTCTCTCTCTCTCTCTCTCTCTCTCTCTCTCTCTCTCTCTCTCTCTGCATGATCTTGAATATATTTGTATCTCTACGTCGAACTGATAAAGGAGTCAACGAAATAAAATTAGAACAAGAGAGAGAGAGAGAGAGAGAGATTTACAGACTCAAGACTGAGAGAGGAAGGCAGATTCTGTAGATGAGGGAGAGAAAGAAGAGAAAATAGTGATAACAGGGGAGAGAAAGAAGAGAAAATAGTGATAACAGGGGAGAGAAAGAAGAGAAAATAGTGATTACAGGGGAGAGAAAGAAGAGAAAATAGTGATAACAGGGGAGAGAAAGAAGAGAAAATAGTGATAACGGGGGAGAGAAAGAAGAGAAAATAGTAATAACAGGGGAGAGAAAGAAGAGAAAATAGTGATAACGGGGGAGAGAAAGAAGAGAAAATAGTGATTACAGGGGAGAGAAAGAAGAGAAAATAATGATAACAGGGGAGAGAAAGAAGAGAAAATAATGATAACGGGGGAGAGAAAGAAAAGAAAATAGTAATAACGGGGGAGAGAAAGCTAGGTTAGGTAGGGAGAGTATAAAGAATGATAGATTGGTGAGTAATTGTCAAGGAGATTCAAAGCAAGTAAAAGAGACATAAGGGAGCTCTCTCTCTCTCTCTCTCTCTCTCTCTCTCTCTCTCTCTCTCTCTCTCTCTCTCTCTCTCTTGTAGTGATGGGTTGTCAGACCACAGCTTACATCGCAAGGAAATCCAGACTTGACCCGACATTAGGGGGGTTAGGTGTAAGGGTATCCCCCGCGGGTTCTCAAGGGTGTTACAAATCAACTAGCTCCCCTTCCCATGTCACACGGCCAAAAAACATGTAAGAAGGCACCAGCCGACTCTCTCCCAATATACACAATATCCTACACCGCAGAAAGAAGTCCAGACCTGACCTCACATTAGCCAGGTCAAATGTAACCCTCGAGCTCAAGTCAAGGGGCCACAAATCAACCAGGGCCTCTCATGTCACACGGCCCCATCTGATGACTTTTCCAGAAGATACAACTTATAGTCTCTGAAAAAGTCCAGACCTGACCCTACATTAGCCCCCCCCCCCCCCCGATCAGCTCAACCTAACGGCTGGTCTTCCAATATATAGGACGTCCAAGCCCTCCCTCAGAGGTTGTGTCTTGTGACCAGGAAGGGCCAGCTACCACGTCCCCAGTCCCGCTCGAGAGAAGCCCGCCACTAAGTGTAACGAAGTCTCAGCCGGGTCCATCGACAGAGTGCTGTCAACTCCACGTGTAACAGTAAGTGCTGGCTGTGTAGACTGTAGAAGTGCAGTGATCCCGAACCTCCCCAACGATCGACTTAGTGAAGTGCCCATTCTAATTGTGAGGTTAGGTTATACGAGAATACCATAGTCTATCATAAATTGTGTACGAACCCCCCTATTAAATTAGTATAATAAAGCTGTAACACGCATTGGTGTTTTATATACTACACTTGTACTGAGCCTGTGTTAACATACAGTGTTGACATCACACCCTCGAGACACGCTACCATTTCCTCCCGCTATAATACTCTACTACTATAACCTCCTAGCTTACCTCTTCATGTGAGATTTTGTCTCATTACACTATCGTCATTTTTCACACCTTTTATACTATGTTTTTTTGCTATCATTATTGTCTTTTATATAACTGTGTGTGAGAGAGATGAGGTCCGTATGGAGAAGAAACGCTAGACCATGAATAAGTAAGTGGTGGAAGAGAGGACCTAACTACTGTACTGTCTGGGGAGAGAGAGAGAGAGAGAGAGAGAGAGAGAGAGAGAGAGAGAGAGAGATCATCTTTTGAACCATTCCACACATCATTATCATAAGCAACTAAGAATATGTTACTAAAATGAACACAAACGCATTTACATACATAATGGCTGTCCCTGGTGTAACGAGGATGGCCGATCATACATACATACATACATACATACATACATTATAAAAAAACAGACAATCACGGCATACAAACCAACGTAAACACACACAAGCTGCCGTGGCTAGAAGCACTAATGTTTACACGACGATGATTGGGGCTTCAGGCAACAGGTCAAGTAGGGCGAGAGATGTGGCTAGTGGTACTTGATATGGCTTATAGTGTGACCAGTGTGGGAGGGGGGGGGGCTACTTTCAGGGCTATTCCAAGGGACACCTCTTGGAATCATTCTTAGGGGCAATGTCCAGACGCTGTCTTTTGGGGATACTCCGGTGGTACTTCTGGGGCCTACATTCCTGACAACCATCCCGCCTACCCATTTAGGCTACTTCCGGGGACTACCTCTTAGGACTACTTCTGGGAGCTACTTCTTGGGGCTACCTGAGGCTATCTGGATGTGAGGGAGGTGAAGCCTTACAGTGTGTGTGTGTGTGTGTGTGTGTGTGTGTGTGTGTTCACCCTACACCTCCGCTAAGCTATTATGATTGGCTTGGACAGGTATGACTTCATCGTGTGTGTGTGTGTGTGTGTGTGGTGAGAGTTTGGAGAACGTGTATAATAGGAGAAAATGAAAGAGAGAGAGAGAGAGAGGTTATCGCAGCTGACTTTTATTGCTAAACTGTCCAACAATTTCCACTGGTAGGGAACTAAACAATAGCCCTGAACAAAACAGCTTACCGACTGACAACCCACCTTGCCTCGGTGATATGACCTGACCTCTCCTTGACCACCCACTGCCACCCACCCACACAAACCATACAATACGCCACAATAACCAATACTGTACTGTCAAGGCTTTGTTACCCTCGAGTAATACAACAACAATAACAACAACAACAACAGCAACAATAACAACAAACAAATCAATATCTCTTTACCTCACACAAAAGAAAACAACAATTAGACCCAAATAAATTACTACTATTGGCGGTAGGGCGGTTAGTTATTAGTGTGTGTGTGTGTGTGTGTGTGTGTGTAATAATAATAATAATAATAGTAATAATAATAATAATAATAAACGGTTTATTAATAGAGTTGCAGCCAGTGGCCTTAGGTTACAGAGGAAGCCAGACACCATGGGGACACTGTTATATAAGACGGCAAGACCCAGTTACCGTCTATTCCATGATGATATATGTTAGCGCTCTCTCTCTCTCTCTCTCTCTCTCTCTCTCTCTCTCTCTCTCTCTCTCTACATTCACGTCAGCATTTTTCTAAACTCTCCCCATTTTAACATTGTCCCTTTTCCTAAGTTAAGAGCGGCCTAAGTGTTCATTATTTTTCTTGGACAATGTTCAAAGACCACCCGTCCCGACAGTCATGTTTTTAGTGATAATAAACAAAGTCTTCCAAAACACAAACACCCTAACGAGAGAGAGAGAGAGAGAGAGAGAGAGACGGGAAGAAAAGTGGGATAAAAAAGAGAAAGAAAGAGAGAGAGAGAGAGAAGGTGGGAGACGGGAAGAAAAGTGGGATAAAATAGAGAGATAAAGTTCTTATAATATCCGAGCAGGATAGGACTCGAAGCAACGGATTTAAGTTGGATAAGTTAAGGTTTAGGAGGGAGATAGGAAGAAACTGGTTCACAAATAGGGTGGTGGACGAGTGGAACAAGCTTAGCAACTTTGTAGTAAGTGCGGGAATGCTGGAAAGTTTCAAAAGGAGACTGGATAGAGACATGGATGATAGAGAGTGGTAGTAACTCGACAGGAGCTGCCATGCACAGGCCAACCGGCCTATTGCAGACTCCTTATTTTATTATGTTCTTATGTAACATCTCACCCTGCCAGGATTCGAACCCACGATCTTATGACTGTGACCGGGGAGCGTTACCTCTGGGCCACCAGGACACTAAAAGCAGTCCTAGACTCTGTTATATTTCACACAAGCCGGATTTGGTAAAACGTAACTCTGATCACCTAAGCGGCACGGGTAGTCCCCATTTGAGATTCCGGGCGCCATAAGCTCGTTGAACAGGATTCGTGAGGTGAGGTGTTGATTATATGTAGAAGTCCGTGTGCTTTATTGGGCTAATGAAATATATATATATATATATATATATATATATATATATATATATATAATCAACACCTCAACCCGCCAGGATTCGAACCCACGGCCCACAAGCCTATGACTGTGACCGGGGAACGCCAACCACTGGACCACCAGGATGCTAAAAGCAGTCCTAGACTTTGTTATATTTCACACAAAGCCTGTTCAACGAGCTTATGGCGCCGTGAACCTCTAATGGGGACCACCCGCACCACTTAGGTGGTCAGAGTAACGTTTTACCAAATCCGGCTTCGAAACACGAGGATCCATATATATTTCATTAGCCCAATAAAGCACGCGGACTTCTACATACAATTGGGCTAATGAAATATATATGGATCCTCGTGTTTCGAAGCCGGATTTGGTAAAATGTTACTCTGACCACCTAAGTGGTGCGGGTGGTCCCCATTAGAGGTTCACGGCGCCATAAGCTCGTTGAACAGGCTTTGTGTGAAATATAACAAAGTCTAGGACTGCTTTTAACATCCTGGTGGTCCAGCGGTTGGCGTTCCCCGGTCACAGTCATAGGCTTGTGGGCCGTGGGTTCGAATCCTGGCGGGTTGAGGTGTTGATTGTATGTAGAAGTCCGCGTGCTTTATTGGGCTAATGAAATATATATATATATATATATATATATATATATATATGCAAGTAATCACTGTAGTGCGCGGATCTAGGTATGCTGATAACCCAGGAAGAAACACGAAGTTCCCAGCGCTTTCGTGTATCAATCTTCAGGGTGAGTACGACTATCTGTACTCACCCTGAGATGAATTACACGAAGCGCTGGACTTCGTGTTTTCTCTTCCTGTGGTTATCAGCATATATATATATATATATATATATATATATATACTGTATATAATATATAGATATATTATATATATATATATATATATATATATATATATATATTATATATATATATTATTATATATTATATAATGTGATTGAATTTATTTTATTGTTAAATTCAAATGTGTGTTTAGTGTTGTGTGTACAGTCTCCAATGGCAAAGTAAATTTTACTGGCTCACCTGGATATACTGTCCCACAGATTATTACACCTTTCAATAAAATGACATAACAGAGCATAATATAACTTAACCTAACCTAAAACAAACGTAACCTAACGTAATCCCCCCCCTCCTCAAGGTATAGCATTAAGGTGTATGTCAACAAACTTAGGGAATGACTAATTATCAAGTGAACCAGTGAAAACCCCTTGTGACAACTCAACAGATCAACCCAAAAACCTCTTCACCACCTCTCTGTTGACATCACTACACTGTTAACGTCGTATCTCTTCTCTTGCTGCTTGACGACCACATGACACCACTCTTAGAAGGCTCTGGGCATCGTCTCTCGTCTCCAGGTTGACAGCGCTTGGTACTTACTGTACTGCCTCACTCCCTCTCCTGACATACCCGACTCTCCTTTCTTCCTTTCTTCCTTCCTTCCTTCTCTCCCTCCTTCTCTCCCTCCCTCCCTCCTTCCCTCTCTACCTCCCTCCCCTGATACACCCGACTCTCCTTTCCTCCCTCCCTCCCTCCCTCGCTCCTTCCCTCTCTCCCCTGACATACTAGACTCTCCTCCCCCCCCCCCCTCCCTCCCTCCTACTGCTAATGAGGATGGATCAAGGAACATTGTACCAGGCCGGGCAGTAGTGTGGAGGTGGAAAGGCCGGGCAGTAATGTGGAGGTGGAAGAGCCGGGCAGTAGTGTGGAGGTGGACGGGCCGGGCAGTAGGTGTGGAGGTGGACGGGCCGGGCAGTAGTGTGGAGGTGGACGGGCCGGGCAGTAGTGTGGAGGTGGACGGGCCGGGCAGTAGTGTGGAGGTGGAAGGGCCGGGCAGTAGTGTGGAGGTGGAAGGGCCGGGCAGTAGTGTGGAGGTGGAAGGGCCGGGCAGTAGTGTGGAGGTGGACGGGCCGGGCAGTAGTGTGGAGGTGGACGGGCCGGGCAGTAGTGTGGAGGTGGACGGGCCGGGCAGTAGTGTGGAGGTGGAAGGGCCGGGCAGTAGTGTGGAGGTGGACGGGCCGGGCAGTAGTGTGGAGGTGGACGGGCCGGGCAGTAGTGTGGAGGTGGACGGGCCGGGCAGTAGGTGTGGGGTTGGACGGGCCGGGCAGTAGGTGTGGGGTTGGCTGGGCAGGGCAGTAATGTGTGGGAGTGATCAAACCGGTGCAGGCCAGGCCAGGCCGGGTCGGGCCGGACTGGGTAAATACTTGGGGTGTTTAAGGACGAGAACCAGACCAGCACATTAAGATAACACTCGGCCTTGAGGTCCAACTTAGGTCCTCCTTGCCTGAGTGTGTGTGTGTGTGTGTTTTCCTTAACGCTTCTCAGAAATAATCAGACTTCACTCTTGTTTTACTTCTCTCCCTTCTTTCCTTCTTCTTCTCCCTTCTCTATCTCACTCTCTTCTTGATTCTCTACCTTCCCTTCTCCATCCCTCACCTCCTCCTCCTTTCCAGTACTTGATATTACCTGATATTATCTAATATTACCCGATATTATCCAATATTATCCGATATTATCCAATATTACCTGATATTACTCGATATTATCCAATATTATTCAATAATACCCGATATTATCCACTATTACCCAATATTATCCAATATTGTCCAATATTATCCGATATTATCCAATATTATCCGATATTATCCAATATTATCCAATAATACCCGAAATTATCCACTATTACCCAATATTATCCAATATTATCCGATATTATCCAATATTACCCGATATTATCCAATATTACTCGATAATATCCAATATTGCCTGATATTACCCGATATTATCCACTATTACCCGATATTATCCAATATTATCCGATATTATCCAATAATACCCGATATTATCCAATATTACTCGATATTATCCAAAATTACTCGATATTATCTAATATTATCTGATATTACTCGATATTATCCAATATTACCCGATATTATCCAATATTACCTGATATTACTCGATATTATCCAATATTACCTGATATTACTCGATATTATCCAATATTACCCGATTTTATCCAATATTACCCTATATTATCCAATATTAACCGATATTATCTGATATGACACGATATTACTCGATATTATCCAATATTACCTAACCTCACCTCACCAAACCTAACCTAACCAAACCTAACCTAACCAAACCTAACCGAACCTAACCACACCAAACTAAACTAAGCGAAACGAAACGGAACGAAACCAAACCTAACCTAACCACATACCGTAAACACATGGTATTACAGTATCATAGCACTCTGAATTCAGGTAACATTTCACGATACAAATAATGTTTACAGATATTTTAAAACTTAACAACGAGGAATTCAAGACTTTTTTTTATAATTTTCCTGTAACAAATATATAAAACACCTGTTAAATGACACTACCTTAAAACACCAGTTAAATGATACTACCTTAAATCACCTGTTAAATGATACTACCTTAAAACACCAGTTAAATGACACTACCTTAAAACACCTGTTAAATGATACTACCTTAAAACACCTGTTAAATGACACTACCTTAAAACACCAGTTAAATGATACTACCTAAAATCACCTGTTAAATGATACTACTTTAAAACACCAGTTAAATGACACTACCTTAAAACACCTGTTAAATGACACTACCTTAAAACACCTGTTAAATGATACTACCTTAAAACACCTGTTAAATGATACTACCTTAAAACACCTGTTAAATGATACTACCTTAAAACACCTGTTAAATGACACTACCTTAAAACACCAGTTAAATGATACTACCTTAAATCACCTGTTAAATGATACTACCTTAAAACACCTGTTAAATGACACTACCTTAAAACACCTGTTAAATGACACTACCTTAAAACACCTGTTAAATGATACTACCTTAAAACACCTGTTAAATAATACTTATAACACCTGTTAAATGATACTACCTTAAAACACCTGTTAAATGATACTAAATACACCTGTTAAATGATACTACCTTAAAACACCTGTTAAATAATACTACCTTAAAACAGCTGTTAAATAATACTTAAAACACCTGTTAAATGATACTACCTTAAAAACCTGTTAAATGATACTAAATACACCTATTAATACAAAAAATTACATAGCTAAGTCATACACTTGTTCATACAATAATACATATATATATTATACACATGTTAATTCGTTGATATGTATATAAATCACATGTTGATACATATAACACATATTACTAGAATACTGCATAAAATAATACCCCAAAATAAACATTTGGTAACGTATCCCACCAAGGGGAGTGTTGCCATCCATCTTTCCAACAAATAACATTAATAAAGCTTTAATTAATCATGCCTAAGTGTCATATGCCTCCAGCTTTATCAGACGAGTTGCGTTGGAATATATAATACTTGATTATGTTAATATTTTACTTGGTTTCTTTTATATATACCCAAATTTGCTTAAAATGTTAAAATATACCAAAATATACCTTCTATTCCTGTGATAGCATTTGTGATCGAGAATTATATTATGAAATTTAAATGTTTTTGGCTAACTACCAAATGACCAGAATAAGGAAACTATCTTGAACAATTTGGGTGGTTATTTGAAGGGAATGTAGTTGGAGAAAATATCTATAACGATCTAACCAAACCAAACCAAACAGAACAGAACCAAACAGAACCAAACAGAACAGAACCAAACAGAACCAAACAGAACAGAACCAACAGAACCAAACAGAACCAAACAGAACAGAACCAAACAGAACCAAACAGAACAGAACCAAACAGAACCAAACAGAACAGAACCAACAGAACCAAACAGAACAGAACCAAACAGAACCAAACAGAACAGAACCAAACAGAACCAAACAGAACAGAACCAAACCAAACAGAACAGAACAGAACCAAACCAAACCAAACAGAACCAAACAGAACCAAACCAAACAGAACCAAACAGAACAGAACAGAACCAAACAGAACAGAACCAAACCAAACAAAACCAAACAGAACCAAACAGAACCAAACCAAACAGAACAGAACCAAACCAAACAGAACCAAACAGAACCAAACCGAACCTAACCAAACCAAACAGAACCAAATAGAACCTAACCAAACAGAACCAAACCAAACAGAACCAAACAGAACCAAACCAAACAGAACCAAACAGAACAGAACCAAACAGAACCAAACAGAACAGAACCAACAGAACCAAACAGAACAGAACCAAACAGAACCAAACAGAACCAAACAGAACCAAACAGAACAGAACCAAACAACAGAACAGAACCAAACCAAACAACGAACCAAACAGAACAGAACAGACAAACCAACAGAACAGAACCAACCAACAAACCAAACAGAACCAAACAGAACAGACAAACCAAACAGAACCAACGAACCAAACAGAACCAACGAACAGAACCAAACAGAACCAACAACAGAACCAACGAACAACAAACAGAACCAAACAGAACAGAACCAAACAGAACCACACAGAACAGAACCAAACCAAACAGAACAGAACAGAACCAAACCAAACCAAACAGAACCAAACAGAACAGAACAGAACAGAACCAAACAGAACAGAACCAAACCAAACAAAACCAAACAGAACCAAACCAAACAGAACAGAACCAAACCAAACAGAACCAAACCGAACCAAACCAAACAGAACCAAACCGAACCTAACCAAACCAAACAGAACCAAATAGAACCTAACCAAACAGAACCAAACCAAACAGAACCAAACAGAACCAAACCAAACAGAACCAAATAGAACCTAACCAAACAGAACCAAACCAAACAGAACCAAACAGAACCAAACCAAACAGAACCAAACAGAACCAAACCAAACAGAACCTAACCAAACAGAACCAAACAGAACCTGACCAAACCAAACAGAACCAAACAGAACCAAAACAAACAGAACCAAACCAAACAGAACCAAACAGAACCAAACCAAACAGAACCAAACAGAACCAAACCAAACAGAACCAAACAGAACCAAACCAAACAGAACCTAACCAAACAGAACCAAACCAAACAGAACCAAAACAAACAGAACCAAACAGAACCTAACCAAACAGAACCAAACCAAACAGAACCAAACCAAACAGAACCAAACAGAACCAAAACAAACAGAACCAAACAGAACCTAACCAAACAGAACCAAACCAAACAGAACCAAACAGAACCTAACCAAACAGAACCAAACAGAACCAAACCAAACAGAACCTAACAGAACCAAACAGAACCAAACAGAACCAAACCAAACAGAACCAAACAGAACCTAACCAAACCGAACAGAACCTAACCAGCTGATGTAGGACTCGACACAACACTGCCTCTTGCATCAATGACTGACCTCAGTTTTTACTGCATACTAAACAAGATGCACTCACGAGCACTTGCAATGTTCCTTCCTTCACTTTTCCTTCATCCTTCCCACTCCCTTCCTCCCCCTCCTTCCCTCCGCCACACTCTAGTTCCTCCTTCACCCCCCCCCCCCAACAGCAGTAGTATCCAGGAGGAGGCAGTGTTACCACATCAGCGACCACGGCTCATGCCCTCAGAGGCTTGTTTTTGCCCCTGGTGGAAGGTCTCGTCAGCCACACGCGCCACCGCCAGTAAATAAACGTGTGATTGACGTCATCATAGAGGTGGTGATGGTGGTAGTGATGGTGGTGGTGGTGGTGGTAGTGGTGATGGTGGTGGTGATGGTGGTGATGGTGGTGATGGTAGTGGTGATGGTGGTAGTGATGGTGGTAGTGATGGTAGTGGTGATGGTGGTAGTGATGGTGGTGGTGGTGATGGTGGTGGTAGTGGTGATGGTGGTGGTGGTGGTGATGGTAGTGGTGATGGTGGTAGTGATAGTGGTGATGGTGGTAGTGATGATGGTGGTAGTGATGGTGGTGGTAGTGGTGATGGTGGTGGTGGTGATGGTGGTGATGGTGGTGATGGTAGTGGTGATGGTGGTAGTGATGGTGGTAGTGATGATGGTGGTAGTGATGGTGGTGATGGTGGTGGTAGTGGTGATGGTGGTGATGGTGGTGGTGGTGGTGATGGTAGTGGTGGTGGTGATGGTAGTGGTGATGGTGGTAGTGATGGTGGTGGTAGTGATGATGGTGGTAGTGATGGTGGTGGTGGTGATGGTGGTGGTAGTGGTGGTAGTGGTGATGGTGGTGGTGGTGGTGATGGTAGTGGTGATGGTGGTGGTGGTAATGCCAAGGGTGGTTGTGGTTGTTGTTTGTTAATTGTTCATCATTGCTTTGTAGGAGTGTGTGTGTGTGTGTGTGTGTGTGTTTATTCTATTTTTTCTTTTCGTGTTTTTTTCTTGTTCTTCTTCGCTTCCTCTGTTTGTTTGTTTGGTTTTTATTTTTTGTTTTCTTGTTTTACTGTTTATTTCTGTTTTATTTTTCTTTTGTTTTTTTGTTTTATTTTTCTATTTTTCTGTATATTTCTTCTATGCTCCTTCTTCTTATTATTATTATTATTGTTATTATTGTTATTCTCTCCTTCTTCCAAAATTTACACCTCGGCTAATTAGTTCAGGTAGACATAACAGGTAAGAACACCTTTATCTTTGTATCTTTCCGGATATTATTTATCGGATTTCTTTTCCTCCACATTATCAACTGTTAAGCTTATTTATATGCATTACCCCCCCCCCCACCCCCTCTCTCTCTCTCTTTCTCTCTCTCTCTCTCTTTATTTCTTTATGGATCATATTTATCCAACTTTCTCTTTCTCTCATGTATTCTTACCATCCATCGCCCACTTCACCACGCCATGCCTGGGGTCTTGCATCTCTACAGCAGTGAACGAGCGACTTCTTATCACGCACGTTGACCCAAGCTCCTCCCAGGTGTACTAACCCTCATTAACCCCTTCAGTACACACACACACACACACACTCACACACTCACTCATCCACGTGTGTCCAAGTCTACAACACCCATACACGTCTATGTTGATAAGTACTGGTCATTAAATCACTCCTTGGTCGTTGTATGGTATAAGCTTGGCAACAGAAGGCGTTCTTGTCTCTTTGGACACGTGAGGTGCAGGAGTGCAGGCGGGAGTCTGGTGACCTTTCATGGTGTGTGTTTTCCTTAACGCTTCTCAGAAATAATCAGACTTCACTCTTTGTTTTACTCCTCTCCCTTCTTTCCTCTCCTTCTCTTTCTCTATTTCTCCGTCATAGGGCTGGGAAGTTCCTCATCTTTGAAGAGCGTTATGACGTCGACCATCTTATAAGACCCCACTTGCTGAAGTCATTTATTAAACTGTTTATACCAATGGTCCAAGGTCCAGGGTCCCCTTCACATTTTGCCTTGGTTAGTGTTTACACATGATAATTTCTTTATTGAATACCGTCCATTGTGTTCCCTGAGAGGGTGTTCCCTGAGAGGGTGTTCCCTGAGAGAGATATGTTTTGTATAGTTTCTGAGACTCGTGGAGACTCTTCCACCCCCCCACCCCCTTATGACTCTTGAGGTTGCTAGGTATGTGGTGTATATCATGGACTCCTACACTAACACACAATATGTATTAGCTTCTGTAATTCTTCACAAAACTCTGCCGACTCGGCCTCTCACTCTCTCTCCGCCTTGCGTCAGTCACTCACAGCAGCACCAACACACCGCCGTCCAAGCTCACTCCACCACTTAAACCACTTCACTATTTATCTTTTTATCGCCTTACATTTAATTTGGTCCCGACTCGTGTTTTGGTTGCATGTGACCCGCCCACCCGTCCATGTCCCCACCCACCCACTCACCCACCCACCCATCCACCTACTCACTCAGCTATCCACCTTCCCACTCACCCATCCACCCACTCACTCCCCTACCTACCAACTCACCCATATATCTACCCACTTACCGATTCATCCATCCACTCACTCCCACACAGCCCACATATAATATTGTAAGTTTTAATAATTAAATTAACACAACAACGATAATAATAATAATAATAATAATAATAATAATAATAATAATAATAATAATAATTATTATTATTATTATTATTATTATTATTGTTGTTATTGTTATTATTATTGTTATTGTTATTGTTATTATTATTATTATTATACATACCAACACAACACAAGCACCGTAAACCAGAACTAATCTGGCAGTGGTGTAAAGTGACTCCAGTGCCACTATCAGAGTGCATTAGTTACAGGCGAGTGCCAGAGATGACCTGATATTAAGGTCAATAGGTCAGAGGAGCAGTTTGATGGCAACAAGTTATATCTGTCCTCATCCCTGGTAGTGACCTGACCTGACCTGACCCTCTTGCCTGGCACTTACCGACCACATGACACCTCAGTTTCAACATCCAGTGCCAACAGTCGTGACATTCAAGTGCCGGTTACCACATTCCTCTGCTTATGAAGACCACTCTTACAAACACACACTCAGTCGTACTCACACTCAGTCGTACTCATACTCAGTCGTACTCATACTCTCAGTCGTACTCACACTCTCAGTCGTACTCACACTCTCAGTCGTACTCACACTCTCAGTCGTACTCATACTCTCAGTCGTACTCACACTCTCAGTCGTACTCACACTCAGTCGTACTCATACTCTCAGTCGCACTAATTCTCAGTCGTACTCACACTTGTACCAGCTCATCGTCATATATATCATTGTCTAAAGAAAGATGTTTACGTTGTTTTATATATACGGGAGTAAACAGTCAACCTTTCAGATATATTCCCTCCACCTTTACCTGTTAATTACGGTGAAATTAGCCATAGGTGCACAAAATAACCTAACCTAACCTAACCTTACCTAACTCTACCTAATCTAACCTAACCAAACCAAACCCCCCCTCCCTCCCTCCAACAGCGTGTACCTCCCTCCCTCCAACAGCGTGTACTTCCCTCCCTCCCTCCAACAGCGTATACCTCCTCCCTCCCTCCAACAGAGTGCACCTCACTCCCTCCCTCCCTCCCTCCCTCCAACAGCGTGTACCTCCCTCCCTCCAACAGCCTGTACCCCCCTCCCTCCCTCCAACAGAGTGCATCTCCCTCCTTCCAACAGCATGTACTTCTCTCCCTCCCTCCATCCCTCCAACAGCGTGTACCTCCCTCCCTCCCTTCAACAGCGTGTACCTCCTCCCTCCCTCCAACAGAGTGCACCTCACTCCCTCCCTCTCTCCCTCCAACAGCGTGTACCTTCTTCCCTCCAACAGCGTATACCTCCTCCCTCCTTCCAACAGCGTGTACCTCCCTCCCTCCAACAGCGTGTACCTCCCTCCCTCCAACAGCGTGTACCTCCCTCCCTCCAACAGCCTATACCCCCTCCCTCCCTCCAACAGCGTGTACTTTCTTCCCTCCAACAGCGTATACCTCCTCCCTATTTCCAACAGAGTGCACCTCCCTCCCTCCAACAGCGCATACCTCCCCCCCTCCTTCCCTCCAACAGCGTGTACCTCCCTCCCTCCCTCCAACAACGTGCACCTCCCTCCCTCCCTCCAACAGCGTGTACCTTCTTCCCTCCAACAGCGTATACCTCCTCCCTATTTCCAACAGAGTGCACCTCCCTCCCTCCAACAGCGTATACCTCCCTCCTTCCATCCCTACAACAGCGTGTACCTCCCTCCCTCCCTCCCTCCAACAGCGTGTATCTCCCTCCCTCCAACAGCTTATACCTCCCCCCTCCTTCCCTCCAACAGCGTGTACCTCCCTCCCTCCCTCCAACAACGTGCACCTCCCTCCCTCCCTCCAACAGCGTGTACCTCCCTCCATCCAACAGCGTGTACCTCCCTCCCTCCCTCCAACAGCGTGTACCTCCCTCCCTCCAACAGCGTGTACCTCCCTCCCTCCAACAGCGTGTACCTCCCTCCCTCCCTCCCTCCAACAACGTGTACCTACCTCCCTCCCTCCAACAGCGTGTACCTCCCTCCCTCCAACAGCGTTTACCTCCCTCCCTCCAACAGCGTGTACCTACCTCCCTCCAACAGCGTGTACCTACCTCCCTCCCTCCCTCCAACAGCGTGTACCTCCCACCCTCCCACCAACAGCGTGTATCCTCCCTCCCTCCCTCCCTCCCTCCAACAGCGTGTACCTCCCTCCCTCCCTCCAACAGCGTGTACCTCCCTCCCTCCCTCCAACAGCGTGTACCTCCCTCCCTCCCTCCAACAGCGTGTACCTCCCTCCCTCCCTCCAACAGCGTGTACCTCCCTCCCTCCCTCCAACAGCGTGTACCTCCCTCCCTCCCTCCAACAGCGTGTACCTCCCTCCCTCCAACAGCGTGTACCTCCCTCCCTCCCTCCAACAGCATGTACCTCCCTCCCTCCCTCCAACAGCGTGTACCTCCCTCCCTCCCTCCAACAGCGTGTACCTCCCTCCCTCCCTCCCTCCAACAGAGTGTACCGCCCTCCACTGACAATGTTTACCCAGCCAACGGAACAAGACACAGGTGGCTTGGATCCATCACGCCACTGTTTACCATAGCTGCCAGACACAGCAGCTAGGACGACGTACAATTGTCGCCACCTAAGAGGACGCCGCGTCATTATCTGTCTGCCTGTCTGTCTGTCTGAGTTTATAGCTGTTTAATTGTATGTTTACCTGTGTTAATTAGTAAGTTTACCCGTGTTAATTAGTAAGTTTATCCGTGTTAATTATTAAGTTTACCTGTGTGAATTATTAAGTTTACCTGTGTTAATTAGTAAGTTTACATGTGTTAATTAGTAAGTTTACCTGTGTTATCAAGTCATATAAACCTCACACTTCCTCTATACCCCCACACTCCCTCTACACCCCCACACTCCCTCTACACCCCCACACTCCCTCTACACCCCCACACTCCCTCTACACCCCCACACTCCGTCTACACCCCCACACTCCCTCTACACCCCCACACTCTCTCTACACCCCCACACTCCCTCTACACCCCCACACTCCCTCTACACCCCCACACTCCCTCTACACCCCCACACTCCCTCTACACCCCCACACTCCCTCTACACCCCCACACTCCCTCTACACCCCCACGCTCTCTCTACACCCCCACACTCCTCTACACCCCCACGCTCTCTCTACACCCCCACACTCCCTCTACACCCCCACACTCTCTCTACACCCCCACACTCCCTCTACACCCCCACACTCCCTCTACACCCCCACACTCCCTCTACACCCCCACACTCCCTCTACACCCCCACACTCCCTCTACACCCCCACACTCTCTACACCCCACGCTCTCTCTACACCCCCACACTCTCTACACCCCCTCTCTCTCTACACCCCCACTCTCTCTACACCCCCACTCTCTCTACACCCCCACTCTCTCTACACCCCCTCTCTCTCTACACCCCCTCTCTCTCTACACCCCCACACTCTCTACACCCCCCACTCTCTCTACCCCCACATCCCTCTACACCCCCACACTCCCTCTACACCCCCACACTCCCTCTACACCCCACACTCCTCTACACCCCCACACTCCCTCTACCCCCACACTCCTCTACACCCCACGCTCTCTCTACACCCCACACTCCATCTACACCCCACACTCCTCTACACCCCCACACTCCCTCTACACCCCCACACTCCCTCTACACCCCCACACTCCCTCTACACCCCCACACTCCCTCTACACCCCCACACTCCCTCTACACCCCCACACTCCCTCTACACCCCCACACTCCCTCTACACCCCCACACTCCCTCTACACCCCCACACTCCCTCTACACCCCCACACTCCTCTACACCCCACTCCTCTACACCCCCACACTCCCTACACCCCCACACTCCCTCTACACCCCCACACTCCCTCTACACCCCCACACTCCCTCTACACCCCCCACACTCCCTCTACACCCCCACACTCCCTCTACACCCCACCCCCACACTCCCTCTACACCCCCACACTCCTCTACACCCCCACTCCCTCTACACCCCCACACTCCCTCTATACCCCACACTCCCTCTACCCCCACACTCCCTCTACCCCACACTCCCTCTACCCCCACACTCCCTCTACACCCCACACCCCTCTACACCCACCTCTCTACACCCCACACTCCTCTACACCCCACCCCTCTACACCCCCTCTACACACCCCCCACACCCACTCCCTCTACACCCCCACACTCCCTCTACACCCCCACACTCCCTCTACACCCCCACACTCCCTCTACATACCCACACTCCCTCTACACCCCCACACTCCCTCTACACCCCCACCGTCTACCCCACACTCCCTCTACACCCCCACACTCTCTCTACACCCCACACTCCCTCTACACCCCCACACTCCCTCTACACCCCACGCTCTCTCTACACCCCACACCCCCTACCCCCACACCCACTACACCCCCACACTCCCTCTACACCCCCACACTCCCTCTACACCCCCACACTCCCTCTACACCCCCACACTCCCTCTACACCCCCACACTCCCTCTACACCCCCACGCTCTCTCTACATCCCCACACCCCCACACCCCCACTACACCCCCACACTCCCTCTACACCCCCACACTCCGTCTACATCCCCACACTCCCTCTACACCCCCACACTCTCTCTACACCCCCACACTCCCTCTACACCCCCACACTCCCTCTACACTCCCACACTCCCTCTACACTCCCACACTCCCTCTACACCCCCACACCCCCACTACAACATGTCAACACCAGAACTGTTCCCCCCCCTCCCCCATCTCACTGCCTATGTTTACCAGCCACAGAAGGAGAGCTGATGAGGCGGGGAGCTGACGAGGAGGGGAGCTGACGAGGAGGGGAGCTGACGGGAAGGGGTGCTGACGAGGAGGAGAGCTGACGGGAAGGAGAGCTGAGAAGATACAAGTCCACCTGTACAAGGCGCTGGTGAGGCCTGTGTTGGAGTACCCATCTATACCACTCGTCACACTCGGGAAGACTAGACTACAACAACTACAGAGCTTCCAAAACAAGTGTTTGAGGTCAGCCAGTGGCCAAGCGCCACCCTACCAGGAGACAGTGGAAACCATCCACCTAAGAAATAAAACAGAGGCCCACAACTTCGGGTTCCATCGCCTAGGGAAGAAGGTTTGGGACAAGCTCCTGGACGACCCTCACAGCCCAGACCACCTACGCGGGGAAGACATCAACGGAGGGAGACCCCACGCCCGGTGGCCCCGGAGTCTGCCCGCACTACAACAACCCAACCCGCGACCCATCTATGTCCGCCACAGTGATCCACCTTAGATTAAAACTTAGATGATATAAATTCACATTTAACAAGTCACAGTCTAGTGAGTCCATAACGTAATACAGTACAAGATTTTAATAAACTTGTAATTGTAAAATCAATCTAGTCATTGTCTAATAAAATAACCATTGTGCAACCTCATCCTAAATTCTAGGTTAGTTTAGTTAGCCAACAAACTCTGTAATATGTAAAACAAGGGGCGTCGTCCCCCTCGGTTTAACTCATTAAACTTCTTTTCCAACCTTTCCCCCTACGACTATATGTGGTGGTGACTTCTCCATCCCTCATGTCTGGCTGTGCCTTGAGTCCCAGCATGCCTTCCATCCTTTCCCCACCTTAACCTAAAAAAAAGGAGGATGGTAGAGGATGGAGAAGGATGGTGCGGATGGTGGAAGATGGAGGAGGATGGTGAAGAATGGAGGAAGATGGTGGAGGATGGAGGAGGATGGTGGAGGATGGAGGAGGATGGTGGAGGAAGGAAGAGAATGGTGGACGTTGGAAAAGGATGGTGGAGGATGGTGGGCACGGTGGAGGATAGAGGAGGATGGTGGTGGATGGTGGAGGATGGAGGAAGATGGTAGAGGATGGTGGGGATGGTGGAGGATGGAGGAGGATGGTGGAGGATGGTGGAGGAAAGAAGAGGATGGTGGAGGTTGGAAAAGGATGGTGGAGGATGATGGGGATGGTGGAGGATGGAAGAGGATGGTGGGGATGGTGGAGAATGGAGGAGGATGGAAGAGGATGGTGGGGATGATGGAGGATGGAGGAGGATGGTGGAGGATGGTGGGAATGGTGGGGGATGGTGGAGGATGGTGGAGGATGGAGGAGGATGGTGGGGATGGTGGAGGATGGAAGAGGATGGTGGAGGATGGAGGAGGATGGAGGAGGATGGAAGAGGATGGTGGGGATGGTGGAGGATGGAGGAGGATGGTGGAGGATAGTGGAGGATGGAGGAGGATGGTGGGGATGGTGGAGGATGGAAGAGGATTGTGGGGATGGTGGAGGATGGAAGAGGATGGTGGAGGATGGAGGAGGATGGAAGAGGATGGTGGAGGATGGAGGAGGATGGTGGTGATGGAAGAGGATGGTGGAGGATGGAGGAGGATGGTGGAGGATGGAAGAGGATGGTGGAGGATGGTGGGGATGGAGGAGGATGGAAGAGGATGGTGGAGGATGGTGAGGATGGTGGAGGATGGAAGAGGATGGTGGAGGATGGTGGAGAATGGTAGGGATGGTGGAGGATGGAAGAGGATGGTGGAGGATGGTGGAGGATGGAGGAGGATGGTGAGGATGGTGGAGGATGGAGGAGGATGGTGGGGATGGTGGAGGATAGAAGAGAATGGTGGATGATGGAGGAGGATGGAAGAGGATGGTGGAGGATGGTGGAGGATGGAAGAGGATGGTGGAGGATGGAGGAGGATGGTGGGAATGGTGGAGGATGGAAGAGAATGGTGGAGGATGGAAGAGGATGGTGGAGGATGGTGGAGGATGGAGGGGATGGAGGGGGATGGTGGAGGATGGTGGAAGATGGTGGAGGATGGAAGAGGATGGTGGAGGATGGTGGAGGATGGAAGAGGATGGTGGGGGGTAGTGGAGATGGTGGAGGATGGAAGAGAATGATGGAGGATGCTGGGGATGGTGGAGGATGAAAGAGAATGGTGGAGGATGGAAGAGGATGGTGGAGGATGGTGAGGAAGGAGGAGGATGGCGGGGATGGTGGAGGATGGTGGGGGATGGAAGAGGATGGTGAGGAAGGTGGAGGATGGGGAGGATGGTTTGCCCTACCACCTCTATAACACACACCGTAAGCGTAATGAAGAGAGATCGATTCACCTGAAGTCCCCCCACCCCAGGATAGGTTAGGTTGGGTTAGGTGAAAAACCATGAAAATAACAATATAAAACAACAAGACCTTACTGTGTGTGTGTGTGTTACTCCTCTTCATTACGCACACACGCGATGGGATTACCAAATTCATTTATTGGTTTCCGATAGCAATTTTATGACCGCGTCATTTGCATCTCATATTTTGTATCTGACTCCGCAAGATTCTACCTGTTGAGCATTTACCAATTACCTTCTGCTGTCGATAATGGTTATGTGTTGCCAGGTATAAATAAATTTGTTTTGCTTTCATATCATAGATATTTTGGTCACCTTGATTTTAAGCCTCAGTTCATTTTATGTGATGATTAAACACCTTAACCTAATTTAACTCAACAAAAACCTAACCTAACCCAACATACTAACGTAACGTAACGTAACGTAATGTAACGTAACCTAACTTAATTTAACCCAACATACATACCTAACGTAACCTCACTTAATATAAGAATCTAAAGATGACTTAATCTAAGCTACCGTGATGACAAACAAATTTTAATCTTACTTAACCTAACCTAACCTAACCTGACGCTAAACTATTTTTAATCTAACCTAACTGCAACTAGGTGGCGTTAAGGTTGTAATAAGCTGGTGGCTAATCTTTAACTGATGTGGTAGGTTAAGGTCACATCCTTGATACGGAAGGAAGGATGTGGCGTGTCAGTGTCAATACAGGATTTGTACTCGTTCGATACCTGTCTTATTAGGGAAGGTCATCGTTTCCTGTGTGAAAGGTCTTTAGTTATGAAAAGACAGACAGACAGACATGGACTAGAGAGACATGGACTAGCAGACAGAAAGACAGACAGATACAGACAGCCACTCACAAAGACAAACAGACAGACAGATAGATAGATAGATAGCTATACAGAGGGACAGATAAACAGGCAGACAGACATAAGAACGTCAACATCACCCCAACATGTGAACGGCAACATCACCCCAACATGTGAACGTCAACATCACCCCAACATGTGAACGTCAACATCACCCTAACATGTAAACGTCAACATCACCCCAACATGTGAACGGCAACATCACCCCAACATGTGAACGTCAACATCACCCTAACATGTAAACGTCAACATCACCCCAACATGTGAACGTCAACATCACCCCAATATGTGAACGTCAACATCACCCTAACATGTAAACGTCAACATCACTCCAGTGCAAGCCCCAGCAGTCACAGTGGGTGCCCATCCTCTCCAGCTGGTGCAGTCTGCCAAACTCCTGGGTGTAACCATAGACAACAAACTTGACTGGAAGGCCCATGTAAATAACACAGTCAAGGCAGCCTCGTACCGTCTCTACATGCTACGAAGACTTAGGTCACTTGGGACACCCACGCCAGAGCTGAGGACCATCTACAACGCCTTTATTCTCCCCAAACTAACGTATGCGTCACCAGCCTGGTCGTCTTCTCTCAACTCCACCCAACAACGTCAGCTAGAGAAGGGACAGAAGAGGGCCTGCAGAATCATGCTCGGCGCAGACTACTCCGGCTACACCAACGCTCTCTCCACCCTGGAAATGCCATCCCTCAGTGACCACCACCAAGCAATGGTAAGGTTTGGCAGCCAACTATTGCACCACCCTCGCCATCGCCACCTCCTGCCACCGGCAGCCCCCCACCCACCTCGCGCAGTCCGCCACTACAACAAAATTCAGCCCATAAGAGCCCGCACCGATAGATATAAGAACAGCACCATCCCATCTATTGTTAAGATAATAAACAACCCCTGATTTATGTACTGTACAGCCCTGTGAATGTATTCAATGCATATTATATCATTATGTCTAAATCAAATGTAAGTCTGTATATTTTCAGCCACCGGCTGCAACTCTATTAATAAGCCGTTTATGATTATTATTATTATTTTCACACACACACACACACACACATATATATATATATATATAACCGTAAGCTGAGGCTGCCCTTAGAGGCTTCTGTTTACATAACTGATTTAATATGGCGTTGTATCACTACTTATACAACTACTGTGCCTTCATCTCTACCTGGTGCTGTGTACTTCCTGGTGTGTGTATGTGTGTGTGTGTGTGTGTGTGTGTCATTACATGAATCTAAAGCTATTTTTCTTTATTCACAAAATCATGTAATAGCCGTAATGCACCTAAGTGAATATAACGATGAAAAACAAGACTTAATTACCTCAACAACTGTCGACCAATCACCAGAGAAAATTTAGACACGTGAACCACCAACTTGTTTATGTTAGTAATTTGCTTTTTTGTGTATTTGGAACGTGTGTGTAATTATCTCAGTTGGGAAAAGTGGAGAGAGAGAGAGAGAGAGAGAGAGAGAGAGAGAGAGAGAGAGAGAGAGAGAGAGAGAGAGAGAGAGAGAGAGAGAGAGAGAGAGGTTAAATCCTTATGGACAGCATGTGAAATATTCTTTAATATTTAATAAGATTCAAAAGTAGACGTAATAACAAAGGGGTAGGTAGGGTTAATTGTAATTGAACAATAATAATAATAATAATAATAATAATAATAATAATAATAATAATGATAATAATAATAATAAACAATAATAATAGCAGCAACAACACTCGACATTATGCTTACTCGTGGGGCAGATGTGACAAAATATAGGCTACTTTTGGGTTTTGTGGTAAAAGTTGGCTTAGATCACCCTTAGTAGATTATAATTTTTTCGGCTATACTGTCTTGCCAAGCTGTCCCCCTGAGGCCCGTAAATGGAAGAAATCCAAGATGGTCGCTGTATTACTTGAGAAAATTGAGTAAGTCCCATATCTTCGGCGATATATTACTGCATATAAACATGAATGAATAATTTTTTTCTATGTTTTCACACAAAAGGAATGCAATGCAGCCATCAGAATAGGAACATAAACATATTGAAGACAAATAAGACGCACACACATATTCAGCTTGGCACGCCGGAATATATATGAAATCATTTATTATTTATTATAGGTGATCTAAGACAATTTTGGTGTTTACCTCACAACCGAAATTTTTATCACTAAACATTACCTTATCACACAGACTGACCTAGCAGCAGGTGACACAGGTATTAGATAATTAGTGCTTGTATCCGCACATCACCGTCTCGTAGCAAAGACACAACAGGTAGAGAAATAATTAGTTAGATACGGCCGGTGATACATCTATTTGACCTTTAACCAGTCTTTACGTGAAGTCAGGATCATGTAGCTGACACCCTGGGCTGACTTTCACTGTAGGTGTGATACTTGACTCCAGGATCATGTAGCTGACACCCTGGGCTGACTATCACTGAAGGTGTGATGCGTGACACCAGGATTATAAGAACATAAGAAAATAAGGAGTCTGCAATAGGCCGGTTGGCCTGTGCGTGGCCGCTCCTGTCGAGAGTTACTACCACTCTCTATCATCCATGAATCTATCTAGCCTCTTTTTAAAACTTTCCAGCGTTCCAGCACTTACTACAAAGCTGCTAAGCTTGTTCCACTCGTCCACCACCCTATTTGTGAACCAGTTCCTTCCTATTTCTCTCCTAAACCTAAACTTATCCAACTTAAGTCCGTTGCTCCGAGTCCTATCCTGCTCGGATATTATAAGAACTTTATCTATGTCGACTTTAAAGAATCCTTTCACCCATTTAAATACTTCTATCATATCTGCCCTCACTCTTTGTCTTTCTAGGGAATGCAAGTTTAGTTTCTTTAATCTATCTTGATATGAAATGTTTCTAAGTCCCGGAATCATTTTCGTCATTCTTCGCTTCACCGACTTCACTGAAATGATATCCATTCTATAATAAGGGCACCAGAACTGAACAGCATAATCGAGGTGCGGCCTGACTAGCGCAAGATATAGTTGCAATAAGACCTCTGCACTCTTATTACTTACACTTCTAGATATAAACCCTATTACTCTTTTTGCCTTATTTTGAACATTATTGCACTGTTTTCTAGGCCGTAGGTCCGGGCTTACAAGTACCCCTAGGTCTCTTTCACAAGTCGAATTCTCTAGGTTGATGTTGTTAAGGCTGTATACATTGACAGTATTTGTTCTTGCAATATTAAGTACGCTGCACTTGCTGGTGATGAATTTCATTTGCCATTTTCTGGCCACTCAAGCAAATTTAAATCCTCCTATAGTGCATTTGCATCCTGCCATGAATTAATCTGCCGTCCTATCTTGGTGTCATCCGCAAACTTACTTATGTCACTGTTGATCCCAGTATCTAGATCGTTTATGTAGATTATGAGCAAGAGTGGGCCCAGTACTGATCCCTGGGGAACCCCACTGGTTACACAGATCCACTCAGATTTAACACCATCTACGCTGACCCTGTGTTCCATCGGTGAGCCATGATTTTATCCAATTTAAAACTTTCCCCTCGATACCATGAGCCTTAATTTTTCTCAGAAGCCTCTGATGCGGTATTCTGTCAAATGCTTTGCTAAAGTCTAAGTAAATAACATCGTAATTTTCGTCATTAGCTACTACCTCGAAGACTTTCCTAAAAAACGTCAGCAGATTTGTTAGACAAGATTTTCCCTTTGTAAACCCATGTTGAGAGTCGTAGATTAATTTGCTTTTCTCTAGATGCGATCGGATGCTATCTGCTATAATTGATTCAAGAAATTTCCCCACTACTGACGTCAATCTGATCGGCCGGCAATTTGACGCTGTGCTCTGTCTCCCCTTTTGAATATGGGTACTACATTTGCCTGTTTCCACAAGTCTGGCACAACTCCAGTGTCTAATGATTTTGTAAATAAATTTACGAGGGGTCCGCTAATCTGTTCCCTACACTCTTTCAAGACTCGAGGGAAAATTTCATCCGGCCCTGAGGATTTTGTCTTCTTTAAATTATTTATCTTCTTAAGAACATCCTCTTTTCTGATAGTGATATTCTTTAATTTCTCTTCTCATTTCCCTTAAGTATCAGTTCCACCTCTGGAATTTCCTAGGCTGACTGTCACTGTAGATGCGATACGTGATGCCAGGAACATGTAGCTGAGACCCTGGGCTGACGATCTCGCTGAGATATTGGACGTCAGGTCCACATTACTGCTACCATAGCACGACAGCACTTAATCTTTGAAACTTAACCTAACCTAACCAAACCTAACCAAACCTGACCTAAACACTTAACTCCCCAATATAAATATATATATATATATTAATGACAGAAACAAGTGGGCCACAGTCCACCAGGAGTGATTTATTACCTGATAGAGAGTCCGCTGTTACCTGGTGGAAGGGTTACACTCACTTGTTTTTAGGTGAATCAATTAAACAAAAATGAATAATTGCGATATTATGGTAAACACGACAGGTAATACATCACCCCTTGTCTCTATATTAATGTGGGTTATATTAGGTTAGGTTAGGTTATGTGTTTCAGGAAATTCATGATTTTAATTAGCGACATGATTATTATCCTTTAGGCTACATGTTTAGGTTAGGTTAGGTTAGGTTAGGACGTGGTGCAGTTGTTAAGCAGTGTTCGGTTCGTGTTGTTGGCGTCGAGTAAAGGCGTGTTCAGACCTCAGACCTAGCGAACGAACACAGACAAACATTAGCGAACAAGTATGTATAGGCGAATGCTCGTTTAATGACCTAACCTAATCTACCCTAACTTAACCTAACCTAACCAACGTAACCAAACCTAACGTAGCTTAACCTAATCTAACCTACCTTAACCAAACTAAAACTAACCAAACCTAAACCAACCGAAGTTAACATAACCTAACCAAGTCAAACCAAATTAAACCTACCCCAACCAAACCTAACCAATAAGCCTTTAGTTCACCGTAGTATAAGCACTCGCCTCGCTATCGTGACGTGAAGACCCGCGAGATTTTTCCCATTAGAATCTCATTAGTTTTGACACGAGGACAACAACTAGTGTGAGGTATAATGAATGCGTGAGGGGATTGTGTATTCATGAGATGCATTACAGGGGTGCAGCTGAACGACCACCTACCATCCCCTCCCCCGTCACCTGTGTGTAATAATAATAATAATAATAATAATAATAATAATAATAATAAACGGTTTATTAATAGAGTTGCAGCCGGTGGCTGAAAATATACAAACTTACATGTGATTTAGACATAATGATATGCGTTCAATACATTTACAGGGCTGTACAGTACATAAATCAGGAGTTGTTTATTATTTTAACAATAGATGGGATGGTGCTATTCTTCTATCTATCAGTGCGGGCTCTTATGGGCTGAATTTTGTTGTAGTGGCGGACTGCTCGAGGTGGGCGGGGGACTGCCGGTGGCAGGAGGTGGCGATGACGAGGATAATGCAGTAGTCCACTGCCAAACCTTGCTAGTGCTTGGTGGTGGAGGTCACTGAGAAGAAACATACCAGCATATTTCTTGGGTGATTTAAATGTACGACATCGAGTCTTGGGGCACCAGGACAACAACGCCGTGGGCAAGATTTTAAACACATTACTGAGTCACGGCAACGCAATACACCTTGGCCCGGAATTCCCCACATACATCAGAGCAGGTCAAATCGAACATCCAGACATAGTACTAACAAACCAGCATCACCATCTTAACCTGCAAATGGAACCCGGCCCAATAACCACCAGTGACCATCTCCCTATCGTAGCCACACACTCCACGTCGCCAATACAGATCCCTGCCAGGATGAGATACAGCTACAGCCGGTCCAACTGGGAGGAATTCCAAAGGGAGTTAAGCAACCACCAAATAACACAACTAAACAACAAACACACTTCCCAAATAGACAACACACTGGAGACATGGTACGGAAACGTGATCCAAGCAATGGAACACCACATACCCACGACCACTCACCGTACATTACCACACCCCCAATACTCACATCAATCAAGAATTCTACAGACACAATTCAGTAATTTATTCAAATTAACCATAGAACAAGGATGGACGCCAGAATACAGAATACAATATTACACCATACACGAACAACTAAGAAACATGTCCAAAGAAGCATACGTGAATAACTGGGAGAAATTAATAGCAGACACAGAAGCAATTTACCACAACCCGAAAGAATTCTGGCGAAAAATTAAAAACCTAATGGGAATCTCCAGCAACGAATCAAACTACATTTTAAATAGCAACCAAATCAAATTAACTGAACCCAAAGAACAAGAACCTGAATTCAGGAAATACTGGAGCAAAATTTTTCAAATAAGCCAGGAAGACAACCTGAACTTCTGTATGAACACCGAGCAACAAGTAACCAATCACATGACACACACAACCCACATCTGGCAACCAAGTCCCAGCATAGACATAAACGCTCTGGACGATCTTTCCACACTGATCAAACCAATCACCGCAGAGGATATTCACAAAACAATAATCAGTTTCAAGAACAAGGCCCCGGGCATCAGTAAAATAAACAAACCCATACTCCAGCATCTACCAATCAACATGATACTCCAACTCAGAAACATTTTTAATGCAGCACTTGCCTCTGGCTACTTCCCAAGGAAATTTAAAACAGCAAGCATCAGACTTATACCAAAACCAGGTAAATCTCCAATCTAAGTATCAAATTACAGACCAATCTCTCTTCTAGAAACACCGGGAAAAGTCCTAGAAAAAGTAATTAACCACCGACTGAGAATACACCTCGAATTTGAAGAGAAGTACAACCCCAGACAGAACGGATTTAGAAAACATAGAGGAACCCATACAGCCTTAGCCCTAATTTACGAAAATATAGCAAACGCAATGCACAACAAGGAGCAATGTAACGTAGTATTAAGGGACGTAGCAAAAGCATTCGACAAGGTCTGGCACCTAGGGCTCAAATACAAAATTACCACCCAAGAACTTCCCAACAACTTTACTTCCTTTCTTTGTAACTTCCTCGACAATAGAGAGGCCAAAATTATCATAGGTAACCACATAGGCCCAAGCATCAAATTATACAGCGGAGTACCATAGGGAAAGTAACCTCTCGCCCACACTCTACACAATATATATACAGCGGACATGCCACCTCCTATACACGGAGAATACGTAGCTTATGCTGATGTCAACCAAATCATCCGACATCCAGGCAAGGGCAAACAGATGATGGCACGGAAAACAACCCACGCCATCGAGCAAATCAACGAATATGAAAAAAAGTGGAAAATTCAAACCAATACACAGAAACTAATGATAATACACATTGCCAAAATAAACCCTGCACCAATCACAGTCAACAACGTACCTATACAATACTCCAACGAAGGCAAAATTCTGGGACTCACAATAACAAGAACAGGCATAGCAAAACACATAAAACAACTCAAACAGACTGCCCAATCACAACTCACGAAACTACGAAGATTCAGCAAAATGGACACCAAAATTCAACTACATCTATACAAAGCACTTGTCCGCCCTCACCTAGAGTATCCACCAATACCACTCAACACGATCAGCAAATCCAGTCAACTTAAACTTCAAGCAGTACAAAACAAAGCTATCAGTAGAGCGTCAAGGCAACTCCCGCCATACACCACCAAAATACAAGAACTTCACGAATTATACAATATCGAACCACTGAACATACGTACACACAGCCAAGCACAGAGAATATGGACCAAACTTGAAGAGATGGAGGACCCATTATTCTCCCAGTTAAAAGAAGAAGGAACTACTAAAACACACAGCTGGTGGCCCAAGAGCCTCCATGCTGACATAGTAGAACAAGATCCACTTTACACATATATGTGAACAAATAACATCACCATCGGACAAACATAAATTAACACCCATTACAATAATGAATACCTACCTAGCTTAGCTTAGCTTCCCTCCCTCCCTTGAGCGGGCGGGCGTGTGCTGCGTGCAGCCACCACCCCAATATTTCAACTCGTCTCCGCTAGGTGGACAGCCCACCTGCTATCTACCCCTCCCACTTTTCTTCCCGTTTCTATGCTTTACTTCTCTCTCCCTCCTCTCCTTTCCCAGTGCAAAGTCATTTGCCACTTTACTTCATTATCATCATCATCAGGGGCAGTTGACTGCTGGACCCGGAGCCTCTTCTGCTGCATGTTTGAGCAGTCTGCAACTTCGTTGTGATAGGACACTCAATCCTAGTGATTGTACTTACCCAACATAGCGACGGTGCAATTACCATCTCAGATTGTACGAAACATTCCAACTTCTGAAAAACATATATTTGGGCTCCCCAAATTTTGACTACTACCCGTGCGTCTACGTCCTGGATTGGCCAATCAGTGGTGCCCCACGGTGGCGTGATACATGCACGTTTACTGCGGTGCTCTGATTGGCTAACCGAACGTGGCGTGGTAGGGAGACTGTCTCTACTCTCTAAGTCCTCTTCTTTCCTTTTTTCATCCCCCTCCTGCACTCCGTTCCTTGAACGGGAGGCGGGACTTAGCGATACGGTCGATCCGGCAAGGGAACCTGTGATAGTGCAGGGCACCCCTTGTCCGAGGGTCACCGGTAGGTGGCAACTTTTTAGACATAATTATAGTCACAGGTAACCTGGGCGCAGAACCCTACGAGCCCGACGCCCGTCCAAGAGGGCGGGGGCGGGGTCACTGCTCCCAGGCAGGAGCCCTGTGTTATAGGTAGGATTGGGATGTAATCAAGGAAGATGACTACAAGCATTAGAATAAAACATAGAGATAAGGGACACTCTATTGGAAGAGGAAAAGTGGCAGAAATCACTTACAACAAATTGCAAATCCCACTAACAAGAATATTTAGCACCAACGAAGGTTTCAAAGTAATCTGTAAAGATGACTTTGACTCAGACAAAATCCTTTCAAAAGAAGCCAGAGATGTATTTTACAATGAAGGACTTGTTGTTGTCATGCCACCAGAACAAAAAGCAAAAAGATCAGTTTTCGTTCGTCAAGTCGACCAAGAGATCGGGAGGAAGACATCTGAAGATCTGAAAGATGAACTGGAACGCCAAAACAGTTGGATGAAGATCGAGGAAGTCATCAAGATAAAAGACTACACTCATGTTTTCAAGATTACCTTCGAAGAAGTTTCAATGGCTGAAAAAGTCTTACAACAAGGCTTTCTAATATTTAACACGCCAGTAACACCTCATCAAATAAAGAAGGAAACATTCATCAGTCGGCAAACTTGCTTTTCCTGTTATAAATATGAAGAACACACAACGAGAGACTGTCCAGAAAAAGAGAAAAAGTACTGCTCAGATTGTGCAGGTGACGACCATACCTACACTGAATGTAAGAACACACATGTTGGCTGTCTCAACTGTAAGAGAAACGGGAATGCATATATAGGACACAGGACGTTAGCAATGGCATGCCCAATAAAAAAAACACATGATAAAGTACAAGGAACAAGAAACAAGGAACAAGACAAGAAGGATACGACATACGTCGAAATAGCCAAGAGAGCGGTCCAAGAGGCTCATAGACCAGAATCCACCATTTTCAACTTAAGTGAACCAATACATGACAAGGTAATGATTAGTATCATCCACGCACATCTGCACAATATCATTGCACCCGGAGTTTAGGAAAATGTTTAAATTGAATAACCTTCAGGAGATGATATTCCCAGAGAATCCAGAATCCGAAAAACTATTTCAGGCAACACACTCAAGCGAACTGAGAGAAAGACTACAGTTAGGTAAAAGGTATGAGCAAGGAGCAACAGCTGATACACAAGAACTACAAGCGACTGATAGAAACCCCAGACAAATGACTAGAAGTGACAAAGAGAAGACAGAAACAGCAAGAGGACAAACTACAAGACAAAGGATAAGGAGGAGAGAAGATAAGATGGAGACTGATCACAATATACAACCTGAATCTGCTGAAGATATTGGATTAAAAGTTATCACCACAACAAAACATGGAATCCCAACATCGAGACCAACAGGAGGGACAATAGCAAAAAACTGTGAAGGAGGGATATACAAGTGGACATATCAAGAAAAATCCCTAAGTGAAGATTACGTCTGGACACTAATTACTACGGACAAACTAAAGATTACGACCAATGACTTTAAAATAGTAGACCCGTCAGAGTTTAGAAGAGTCAGAAGCGGGAAACAGGACGATAGGTCTCCACTCCAACTGCCACAATCCAAGTATAAGAAATAATGCACAATAAACAAACAATAAGAACTTTAAGAATAATACAACTCAACGTAAGAAACTGGAAGACCGAGAGACTTAACCTAAGTAATATATATCAAGAAATTGACCCTGACATTATACTAATAAACAGTCACGGTGAGACAGAAAACAACAACATAAAACTCTTTAACTATTATGTAAACCAAAGAAATAAATCGGGCGAGAAAAATGACGGAGTAGCTATAGCGGTTAAAAGAAACTTAAAACTTAAACTAATCGATGACTTCCAGGATGAATTTCTAGCAATAAATATATATACAACTCAAGGAGACGTAATTATTGCTACTACTTATCTGCCACCGAGACGACCCTACTTACCTATAGAAGACCTATTAAAATTGGCTAACAACAGTCATCCGATGTACATCTTAGGAGACTTTAACGCCAGACAGAGGATTTTCGACAATACAAATAATAACGCCGTGGGAAACGCCCTTAATCAATTAATAAACCTAGGGAAAATCAATCATCTAGGTCCTAACTTTCCAACCTGGAGAAATCACAATACACAATCGACACCAGACAAAATTTTTACCAACAACAAAGCCTTTTTCAATTACCATATAAAACAAGGGCCTCTCACAGGCAGTGACCATCTGTCAATTATACTAACACTGTCAACAAGCCCCATACAGATACCGATAAACGACGAGACTGAAAATGAGTAAAACAGACTGGGACAGCTTCAATGACGACTTAGGTAATCACCACTCGATTAACCTACAAGGGAAAACAACAGAAGATATAGACTCAGAAATGGACAGACTGCACTCAGCAATAAAAACATCTATAACCAAACACACTCCTACTTCACACCTTAGAACATTATCCAACAACAGACTACCAGAAGAAGCTAAATTAATCCAGACCTATTACAATGAAATAAACAGGTATATGGAAAGACACGGCAGTAACAGATGGCTATATATGACACAGACAGCACTACAGATAAAGTTAAGAGACGCATGTAAGGAAGCAAACAATAAAAAATGGAATTATATTATAATGGCGGCTGACATGACTAAAGACACAAAAACATTTTGGACTTCCATAAACAAGATGATGGGGCACAACAAGCAAAAAACACCATACATTAAAGACCAAAATGGAACAAAACTGCACGAGGAAAATGAACAAGAGTCAGCATTCAAAAGGGAATGGGTAAAAGTTTTTAAAATATCAGATGAGGAAAATGAAGATTTTGATAGTGAACACGAAGAAAGGATAGAAGACGAAATGGGAAGACACATACATAGAATCACCCCAAAGCAATAAATAGACTATAACTTACTACCAAATAATCAAATAATAACCATGGGAGAAATGATGCACTGTCTGAGGAAGTTCAAGGAAAATGCCCCTGGGCTCACAGGTATTACACGAAATATGATCATGAATCTACCTGAAAACATTTTAAAAACACTATTAAACATTTATAACGCATGCTGAATAACCGGTTACTTTCCAGACAAACTAAAATATGCTAAAATGATATTTATTCCCAAGGAGGGTAAGGACAATAAGGAAGTATTAAACTACAGGCCAATATCTTTATTAGAAATTACCGGGAAACTACTGGAAAAAATTTGAAATTCAAGACTTATAACCTTTTTAACACAACATGGGAAAACTAACAATAGACAACATGGATTTATGCCCAATAGAAATATCCTAACTGCAATAGCTACAATAACGGAAATAATTGCAATAGAAAAAAGCAAGGGGAACCAGATCAATATAATTTTAGGGGACTTTTCTAAGGCTTTTGATAAAGTTTGGCATTTAGGCTTAAAATATAAAATATTAAAATTGGGACTTAACGAACACTTGCTAAGAATATTGTGTAACTATTTAGATGATAGGAGAGCACAAATTCAAATTGGAAACTTTATGGGAACTATGTTTAATCTTGAGAGTGGAGTACCTCAAGGGGATGCCTTTCTCCAACACTACACAGTATACAATTTATACCTCAGATGCACCTCAACCCACCCCCTTTAGCGAATATGTAATGTTTGCTGATGATATTACTCAAATAGTATCATACCCAGGAAAATCAACCCAATTCATGGCACTCTATGTATGTATATTATGTATGCTGGATTATATGTCATGTATGTATATTATGTATGTGCTCCATTTATGTAGCTAGCAGCGTGTGGCAATGTTATTACCATATCCCACATGCCTAATTAATGTGCCTGGCGACGTATGGAAGCTGCTAATGTATCACTTGCCATACGTCGCCTATAGCAGTTGACAAGGAGCCTAGCCAAGGGAAAGTGCTGCTTCCCTCTGTGTACATACTCTTATCCAGTAAACCGAACCTACAAAACTATACAGGTGTTTGTGTTCTCTCCTGTATATAGAACTTATTATTCAGAACCTAACATGGCGCAGTGATCCGATCTTACTGGATAATTACGAGTGATAGTGCAAAGTTTGTAGAAAGCCGGCTATGGACTCTCGCCCTTGGGTCAAGCCTTGGGTCAACTCCCGCGCGTCATCCCTGCTCGAAGAATTTCGCAACTTTGAGCAGTGTCAGTGACAGTGATTTTCTGTGAAGTGTTTAGCGCATTGTGTGTTTCGTGCCATTCATGTGTGACCTTGTTCTAAAGGATTCCCAAGGTATACGGCACGTTCTGGGCATTTGTAAGGAGTAGAGTTCAGTGCACCCGTCTCTGACCGCGTTCTGAGGGTAACTGGACTGACTGGGAGTCGCCGCGCTTCTCCCTTTCCCCCCCTCACAGCTGGGGCGAGACTCTCTACCCGCCCGGGACACCACACACACACGTACTAACACTCGCTGACCGCGCGGCTTCTTATATATATTTTATATATATAATCTACTTATCTGTGTATTTAATTAATTTTTTTGTCTGAAATCTTGTTGATACGACGGGCTGACCGGTCAACACTGATTTAAGACATAGTACACAGAGGAAGTAGTTATGTCTCACGCCTTACGTAGCCGTGGACCCAGCGTCTGGATGACTCAGGCGGGTGATAGCCCCGCAGAGATGGATGACCAGGCCGGCCACGACGCTCCAGCCCCCACATCGCGCAGTCCCTCACCTCAATATTCAGCGTTGTCTCCAGAGATAATTGCTTTACTGAAGTTTATGAGAGATGAGAAACGCGAGGATGAAGCCCACAGACGTTTGGCGGATGAGCACAGAAGGCAAGCAGAGGCAGAACGAGACAACCAACGGAGATTGGAAGACAGTGAACGGTTTGAAGCCTTGATATCTCGCCTCACTGTTTACCAAGCCCCTGGCTCTAACACTGCCTCGGTACTGACTGGTTCAGATACCTCATCCATGCTTCCTTCACGCCCCCCAGCCCCACCTAAAGCAGCAGCTCAAACGCCGCCCATCTTGAAGCCTGATGAGACTTTCCAGACTTTTCGTGAATGGCGGCGACGGTGGACTGATTATTCTACAATGGTGGATCTCCAGAGTTTGTCACAGCCTAAACAACTCATCCAGCTGCGTATGTGCCTGTCCTTGGAAATTCAGCGTGTCTTGGAACATACGTTGCAGGTACCCCCAACCTCTTTGCTGTCTGTAGAGGTGGTACTGGACGTTCTACAACGGCACATCAAAGGACAGCAGAATGAAGCTCTGCGCAGGAGGGAATTGTTTAGCTGCAGACAGTTGGAGGGTGAGTCTTTTGATGCCTTTTACGTGCGTCTTAAGAGAGCCTCGGAAGAGGTAGATATATGTCCAGGCCACCACCAGCAGTGCGAGGAGACCCAGTTGAAGCAGGTGATCCTGATGGGTGTTAAGGACGAGGAACTTGTCCAACGCCTCACCTCCCTCGACTCTTCCTCTTCTCTTAAGGATGTGTTGACGATATGTCGCTCCTATGAGGCTGCCAGGTGTGCCACCTCTGCCATCCGCGCTCCCCCTACAGCTGTACGCGCTGTGTCCCGGTACAAGAAGGACAAGAAGTCTGTTCCTACGCCTTCGCCCACCACGTCCACGCCCGGTTTATTTTGCAACAACTGTGGTAAGCAGCACGGAACACAGGTGTGTCCAGCTGCTCAGTCTACCTGCAACAGTTGTGACCGTAAGGGCCACTGGTCACTCACAGTACGGTGCCCAGCCAAACGCGTCCAGTGCAATGTGTGTGGTCGTCTGGGCCACTATGACAAGTGTTGCCCTTCCAACATACCCAAGGGACCGCGTCGGCGGAAGCTTCAGACCCCCTCCACCAGAGAGGACCGCCCACAGTCTTCCAATCAGAGGTACGACGACTCCTGACAACGCTCGAGCCACATTAGGAATGTGTGCTCCCCCCCGCGTCCCAGGACCAAAGTCCCCCAGTACATCAGCGTCATCGTGACCTACGGCGGTGTGTCATCCCGTCTTCAGATGTTGCCCGACACCGGCGCTGATGCTACAGTCATCGGTCCCCAGCATTTGCAATGCTTGGGGCTCTCTCCAAATGATCTAGGACCGCCCCCCAAGGATCTCCGCTTTATGGCAGATGGTTCACAGATGACCCCGGCCCTAGGTTCACTCTATGCACACGTCACCTTTGGCAACAGGTCGTGTCAAGCCTGGATTGATGTGCATAATGGCGTCCCGACTCCTTTGCTGTCCTACAGACATTGCCAAGAGTTGGCCATCATCTCCCAGGACTTCCCAACACCGATTCTCGAGGTAAAACACGCCAACAGGGTGCACGAAGGGAGCAGCAACTACCCTGCTGCCGCCCTGCCCCTACCTCTGGCCAGTGACACCTCTCCTTCGGTAGTTGTCCCTGCTGCTTCAAGTCTCCACGCCTTGGCTCGCCTCCACGACAGTCACTGTGGAGCCGAGGCCACCAAACGGCGTGCAAGACAGACTGTGTTCCGGCCTGGCATCGACCCCGACATCTCCAATGCTGTCCGGGTGTGTAAGCCCCGCCGCGTGTTACAACCCAGCCAGCAGCAGGAATCCTTTATGAGTGACGACAACCCCACCCGCCCCTTTGAGTCTGTGTCGGCCGACTTTTTCTGTGTGTCAGGAAAGTCCTTCCTCGTTATCGTCGACCGTCTCTCTGGTTGGCCGGTTGTCATCAAGTGCGGTAATGACACGACGTCTGCCGCCACCATCAGCAAGTTCCGCCACTACTTCCGTGACGTGGGCGTTCCTGTACGCCTGCGAACCGACGGAGGGCCTCAGTTCACAAGCCGGAACTTTGCTGCGTTCCTTGACCGATGGGGAGTCCGGCATGTGTTGTCATCGCCCCATTACCCGCAGTCCAACGGCCACGCTGAGGCTGCTGTCAAATCCCTGAAGCACCTCATCCTTAAGGTGGCCCCTTCTGGGAACATTGACTGCGAGGCCTTCGACAGGGGTCTTCTTGAACTCCGCAACACACCTAACTACACCGGACGCTCCCCTGCCCAGGTCTTGTATGGACGCCCCCTTCGTTCTTGTGTCCCTGCTCACCCTCAATCCTTCTCCAAGGAGTGGCAGGCCAAGACAGAGGATTGTGATCGCCGAGCCGCCGAACGTGTTCAGGACGTCGTCGCCCGCTACAATGACCACGCCCGTTCTCTCCCCAGGTTGAGTGTCGGCACCCAAGTCCGTGTTCAGGACCCGACCTCCCTACGTTGGGACAAAGTAGGCGTAGCCATGGGTCTCGGCAGGTCACGGGACTACCAGGTGCGGTTACCCAGTGGTCGTGTGTGGTGGAGGAACCGCCGTTTCCTCCGACCCGTAACAATGCCGTCTGCTGGCCCCGCCACCAGTGTTGAGTCCCATACCCTTCCCAGTGATGAAGTCCCTCGACGCTCAGAACGGATCCAAAAGAAAAGGTCCGCTCAAGACTTTGCTATGAGCGTATAGGGGGGAGGGAGGTGTATGTATATTATGTATGCTGGATTATATGTCATGTATGTACATTATGTATGTGCTCCATTTATGTAGCTAGCAGCGTGTGGCAATGTTATTACCATATCCCACATGCCTAATTAATGTGCCTGGCGACGTATGGAAGCTGCTAATGTATCACTTGCCATACGTCGCCTATAGCAGTTGACAAGGAGCCTAGCCAAGGGAAAGTGCTGCTTCCCTCTGTGTACATACTCTTATCCAGTAAACCGAACCTACAAAACTATACAGGTGTTTGTGTTCTCTCCTGTATATAGAACTTTTTAATTCAGAACCTAACACTCTACACGGTAAGAGCGATAAAAAATGGAAAATCAGGACAACTAAGAACAAATTCAAGGTAATACCAATAGCCAAGATCAAAATAAGTCCAGTAATAGTCGACCAGGAACTATACCCATACGACACTGAAGGCAGGATGCTTGGACTAAAACTAACAAAAAGAGGATATATAACATACTTAAAAGATAAAGAACGACAGGCAAGAATAAGATTATCAAAAATAAAACGCTTTAAGAACCTTAGCATTAATAACAAGAGAAAGATATATATTGCCCTTGTCAAATCAATTATGGACAACTCACCCATCCAACTGAACACCCTTGGTAAAACGAGCATTAAAAGGTTACAAACAGTACACAATATAGCCCTCAGATTAATATATAACATAAAATGTACAGACCACGTCAATAAAGAGCAGCTACACAAGAGAGCAAACCTCTTAGCAATCAATGTAGAAATACACAACAAAGCCGCAAATATTTGGAACAAAGTGACTGAACTCAACACAGAAACTTGCCAAAACTGGATAAATAATATAGACAACGAAGAACTCCAAGAACACAGTTGGTTTAAATCAGCCAGGAAGAAAGAAATTGAACCATCTCCTGCCCCAATATACATATAAAACATTAATAGAGAGAATGAAAGATGAGAGTGACCTACCAGCTCCACTAAGAACCTGGCAGGCCTCTCCATACAGTGTACCTTTAGACTAACACAACTAACATTTAACTAACACCTTAGCAAAAAAAAAAAAAATGTGACTACCCTCCCAGCTACACAGGGACCTGGGCGGGCTCACTAACTCCATCGCAGTATATACACTGTAAAAAAATAATAATAAATAAAAAAAACTAAAATTTTTTTAATAAGCAGCCCTATATAAGTAAACCAATATTAATACAAAGGTCTGAAGACCCAAGGGAGCAGAACAAAGATAAAACACTAATAGGAAAGATGAAGCTTCTGGTTGAGCCCAGATTCCTTCTACTCCTATTGTATTTCAGTTTCACCACTGTTTCTTCAACCCCTAATAATCTTCTTTCACCTCATAACTAATGACTCCGTTCCGTGCCGGTCAATCTCCCACACACGAAGAAAAATCATCCAAACCAGGTTCGCCAACCTACATGAATTTATAAAAACATACGGCTGGAGCCCACACATCACTGTATTATATAGAAATCTTAAAGAAGAACTACTGGAGAGATGCAATGTAAAACACGACGAGAAATGTAACCAGCTAATAGCCAACACACAGGCAGACTACAGAAACCCAAAAGTCTTTTGGACTAAAATAAAAAATCTCATGGGAACCAACTCAGAGGAGAGCAGTTACCTTATAGACAACAATGGCAAGAAGATTCCAGAACCTAAACTCAAGGAACCAATATTCAGAACATTCTGGAGCAGCATCTACCAAATCACGTATGAGGACAACCGAAACAAAGAATTCCTCTTCCCAAACAGGGTTAAATTTACGATTTTTTCTGCAATTTTTCGTTTCTTTTCTGCTGGAGACAACAGTTTCCTTTCACGTCTGAAACAGACTACCTACATTACAGACTTTCCTTGTCGCGAGTCACTCGTCTAAAAAAGTATTAATTCTAGCAATTAATTATAGAAGGTAACAGGCAAAAGCTAAATATGTTGTAGGTTATTCATAAAACCTAAACAAAACGCAATGCAAAATTACCCTAGCCTTGCCTAGCATTCTGCTGGCCCGAGCAGACGAAGCTTGTCAGCGAGCAACTTGTCCCTACACAGCTGCGGCGATGTATGCACAAATCACCTCTTGTTGGTTATAATAATGCATATGACTATCTCAATACGAACGCAGTTATCAAAAATATCTAAGGTAGTGGGCGGAGCCTAGTAGCCATCAGTTGATGCAGTTTTGAGGAAGCAACAGACAAGTTGCGAGAACAAGCTCTTCTACGTTACAAAGAAATAATTCATCGTTATATAAACTACCTTGTCCTCCACAATATATTAACGATTAATTTAGGTCAATATGTATAAAACTTTAATAATTGGTGTTGTGCAAAGAAGACTATGGAGCACTCAGCGTGGATCAAGCCCAGGATGACATCACGGTTTGTAGTGAGTGGCAGCTGTCAACGTCCACCAAAAAATCGCACGACTCCCAAGCTCGCGGTTAAAACTTACAGCCGCATAACCAGAATTTTGAACGTCGTTCAGCCGGCCGAAATGTAATGACCACGATCATACACATCAGTTAACATAAAATCAAACTATTCATATTACGCTCAATAGCCAAGCCCACACAAAAAAATGTAGCTGTGCTTTCTTTATTTGTGTTTCCCATCTGAGGAGTCCGTTATCTCATCACTTCAGAACGGCCGCGTCCTTCGTTTTCTCTCAACCTTGGAATCCACCCGAGACTTCGATATTCCTTAGTAACGACAATTTGAAATTACAGCTGTGATTGCAATTGTTGAAACTTAGATAGGTCTGATTACAGCTGGAACATTCAAGATCCATTGTGAGTGATGTTGAAGGCTTCAAATGTCCTTATTAGTAAAACTTGTCGAGTGAGTGAGTGAGTGTTGAGTTTGTCAATATGAGTGGCACATCCTCATATCGTCGATGGGGATAGCCATGAATTCCAAGTGCTACTGAAGTTAGATTATTTTGATACCCAAATATGAGAGAATCGGATGTTTGTAGCTTAGTTAGTGTCAGTTGTCTATTTAAAAAAGTCATTAATCTCCTGAAAAGATTCTGTCAAACTCAAAATCTCCAAGACCTAACGGCTCTTCCCAGGAAGAATTTCTTGGCTGTGGTTTGTGGTTTCCTGTAAGTACAGTAATTTAGGTGTGAAGGTCATTTCCCCTGTCTTATATTTCGACGGTATAAGTAATCTAGTGGAAACACAGGCGAATGACTCGTGCAGGCCGCTGTAGGGCAGACCCGTATGTTGCATTCACAGTATCATTATTCGATAATACTTTACAACTATCACCTCCATGGATCTTGTTTACGTTAAACGTGTTGCTTGAATGTAATTGTATCTAACGGGCTTGGTATTGAGGCTGAGAATAAACTACTTTTTATTTCCTTATGAAACAACAAGTACTTCGTGGCCCCAGTGCCCTCGGCTCTCCAACAACCTGACAGAAATCATTACGGGTTAAAGTTTGATTTTAAAATTAAATAAAACACTAAGTGATACATATCAAAATTTACCTGTTCTCCGTGATTCGTTTTCCGATAATATCAAAGCTACTTTTCTGAGACTTTTTACCACCCCGAAGCGACCAGCCTACAGACTACATATCGTGACCTCAGTAAATCCAGAACATTTTTTACTCAGCTCAAACACCTGACCACTCCGTTAAACTACAGGTACATTCAAGTCACATTCTAAAAATAATCGACAAAAACGGAGTTCAAAGTGCCCCTGTAGTAAGTTATGATCATTACTTTACAACACACACCAGTTTTTAAGACCAAACTAATAATTAGTTGGATACAATGTGATGAGGAAGAAACTCGCTCTGTTGAACGAGCCGCGGTTACACCTCAGTCACCGTAGCGACCTTCATCCCTTCAGTTAAATATATCAACTTTCTATAAAGAAACTCACTCGTTAACTATAGGTATAGCGGTCAATAAAAGCTCACAGACTCTTAATGTTTGCCAGAAGTTCAATATAAGTTCAGGATAGTAATTCAACGAAAAATTCCATAATCACAGCCCGTTTCATCGTCCTTAGATAATCATAATTTTATCTAATGTAAAATTGTGATTATTATCCATTCATAACCTTCATGTCCATAAACCTAATAGGCAGGGACGGTTTTTCGTTATACACATGAGTAAAAACCCCAACAAAACCAGACCTAAACCTACTGTGTGTGTTGGTATACGTTCTCGAGTTGTTGGTAAGGTTTAATGTTAGATGTTTTTGAATGTAAAGTGTACTGATATGATATTGTATTTGATGTTGTTGCTAGGGGTAGCGGCGAGTCAGACGCATTAACCCATAACAATTTTAATAGCTGTGTGTGCCAATTGTAATACAGGGCACAACACTAACCATACCTAACCAAACCAAAGTTTTAATCATACCTTAATTTAAATTCCTGGCGGAGGGTGAATCAAGTGCCGGTGTAGTTAACTGTGGTGAATACTCTTGTAGTTCCCACATGTTTTAATTGACTTCACTTCAAAAAAGACACTTGGAAAATTCACTACGGTACCTCGTCGTACTTTTAATGTTCACTAGAAAAAGGGATTCCACGCGTGAATTTTTCTTTAACCTTCAATTAGGTTCACTACCTCCGTTAACACTATTCATTTCCAAACAGGGAGGTACTACCGCCTGGAAAGATATTGGAAGCATAATGTGTTGCCTAATGGTAGACCCTGCTGCCATATGTGACCAAGTCCCAGGTTGATGATCTGACTTTCTGCCTCATTTACACACAATTGCAGGGTCTCAATTGTTTCTCTTACTATTGACAACACAACAAACAGATATTGTTTCTCACTTTTGATCTTTTTTTTCTTTTTTGTATTTATAGTTCTTTATTATTAAAATTATTATTATTACTACAGTTACTGTATTATTATCATCATTATTTTATTATTATATTTTTGTTTGTTTTTCATAAATTTTACTTATTTTGAATTATTATGACAATTATTATTATTATTATTATTATTATCATTAATTATTATCATTATTATTAATTATTATTATTAATTATTGATTATTGTTATTATTATTATTATTATTTATTACATTTTCGCCCCCCAGGCCTCGATGTGGGTCAGTGACCTGTGTCCGGGTGGGCTGATACCCGTAAAAAAAAAAAAAAAAACTTAACATCAGTGACAAATATCCTCTAATCTCATCGAGTCACATCAGGTCACTTCACCTTTTAACCAATATTTCCCATATATTAACACAACACTTCACGTTACGGGTCCTCCAGCACTTCACAACACCGAACACTTCCACTTATATCAGTATATAACACCGAAAGATTATCAAGTTTTTAAGGAAATTGTAAAAAATGAAGGAATAATGCACACGTCCACCTTGACCACGTGACGGACACGAACAGCGAGTAATGTGGCTATCAAGCTGCCCATACATGTTGCCATATCACCAAAATTTATTTATTTTTAATTCTCTATCGTATAAATCGTTGTTGATGTTAGAATAATGACGTATATCAATTATATTCTAATTTATCTTATTACTCTAAAATAAAACCTTGTTGAGCATTATTGGAAGTAATAAAGAAACAAACGAGCGAACTATCAAACAAGCACTGGAACGACTCTGTAGTGGAATTCTCCCCTACAAACGCTGTTTGTCGCTACCTAGCCGACCCCACCTATTCCCCAGTGTATGCCTCGTGACCTAGGTCAACCAGCGCCGCCATACACCACGGAGCGGGGGTCAACTACTAAGCCACGCCTACCCCCGCTATTTAAGACCTGACCTCGCGGTGATCTGCCTCTCGCTCTCTCGCTCTCGCTGACTCTCTACATACAGCCACAGCCAGCAACACCACCTCCTCTGCCGCTGCCCGGCGGGCCTCGCTCCTCTGCCTGCCTGGCGGTCCTCTCTCCCGCTGGCGAGCATGGCGACCCACAAGCTGTCCTCCTGTGAGCATCCTCACCAACCAGCTCTCTCTACATCACGCTTGTAACCACGCTGCCTTCCCAGCACCAAGCTGCATTGTACATTCAATACAACATGTATATAGAGAGCACATTGTGAGTTTCCTTTCTCCATTCCATCCTGAGTGTGAACCAAACAACCTGAACCCCACAACCCTTTACGGTACTTAAACAACAATTCATTAATTATCTTATCACTCATATATTACCGTTACTATGCGAGATTCAAATTACTTTGAAGCAGATTTTAACGAAGACGAAAACAAATAAATATAATAAAATCAATAAATAAAACACAAAAAATGATCATAAACGCGTAACTCAAGATAGGTGGAGGGAGAGGCAGTCCACACACCACCTCCTCCACCTTCATTTATCATCATCTTAATAAATACGTATAAGGAGGTCACACACACACACACACAAAACACAGTAGTGGATTTCTCCCCTACAAACGCTGTTTGTCGCTGCACAGCCGACCCACGAATTCCACAGTGTGTGCCTCGTGGTCTGGGTTAACCAGCGCCGCCATACATCACGGAGCGGGGGTCAACTACTTAGCCACGCCTACCCCTCGCTATTTAAGACCTGACCTCTTAGTGACCTCTCTCTTTCTACCTACACCAACCAGCCAGCAACACCTCCTCCTCCTCCTCCTGCCTGGCGGTCCTCGCTCCCGCCGGCGAGCATGGCGACCCACAAGCTGGTCCTCCTCTGAGCACCCTCACCAACCAGCTCTCTCTACATCACGCTTGTAACCATGCTGCCTTCCCAGCACCAAGCTGCACTGTACATCCAATACAACATGTATTTGTGTCACTTATGTTACTTGTATATTATTTGTAATTCGTAACCCATTCCCCAAATATGTAACTGTATATTTTCAGCCTTCTGGCTGCCAAGCTCTTTCAATAAACCGTTAATTATTATTATTATTATTATTATTATACAGAGAGCACATTGTGAGTTTCCTTTCTCCATCCCATCCTGAGTGTGAACATAAACATCTCATACCCCACAACACTAATGACTGTTGATACGCAGTTTTATTTGGACTTGTTTTTTGAGGACACATTTTTTCTGTAATTATCACAACTTTACAAGTGTATTCGATGCTAATTAATTAAACGGTGACGGCGTTATGGCTACAGATCACCGGCGTCAAGAATTACAATAGCTGCATAAAAAGGGAAGCACATCACTGCCATCCTGCGTTCTAATTAGCGGAGATTACATGACGTCATCTTGTACTGATGTTAATTGCGTGTTTTTTTATTACGGTTAACAAGTAATAATGTTAAGGGTTCATTTCAGGAATTCAGTGTTGGTAACGAGACAGTTTTTGTGACGTCTATATTGTGTGTAAGGTTAGAGTAACTCATACACTCTATAGACGTCTTCACACACACACACAGAGCAGGGGTGAAATACTCAGCTGGTAGGGCACTGGCTGACGATGGTATACACATAACCCACCTCCAATAACATAAGGAGTCTGCAATTGGCCGGTTGGCCTGCGCATGGCAGCTCATGTCGAGAGTTCCTACCACTCTCTATCATCCATGAATCTATCTAGCCTCCTTTTAAAACCCTCCAGGTTCCAGCACTTATAACAAAGTTGCTAAGCTTGTTCCACTCGTCCACCACCCTATTTGTGAACCAGTTCCTTCCTATCTCCCTCCTAAACCTAAACTTATCCAACTTAAATCCGTTGCTACGAGTAAAATCCGTCATGTTTCCTCCGTCAGCTTTGTAATGACCACGGTCATACACATCAGTTAAAGTAAAATCAGACGATTCATATTACGCTCAATAGCCCACAAAACATGTAGCTATGCTTTCTTATTGAAGTTCCCCATCTAAAAAGTTCGTTTTCTCATCGCTTCAGGACGCCTGCGTCCTCCGTTTTCTCTGAATCTTGAATGTACCCGAGACTTCATTATTCCTAAGTAATGACATAATTTGAAATTGCAACTGTGGTTGTAATTTGTGAGGCAACCTAGATATATGTCTGTTTACAATTGGAACATTCAAGATCCATTGTGAGTGGTGTTGAAAGCTTCAACTGTTCTCATTGTTAGTAAAACTTGTCAAGTAAGTGTGTGTCGAGTTTGCCAGCTAGAGAGGCACATTTTATGTCGTTCGTGGGATATAATAATAACAGCAATATGTCAAACTGTCACATCTTTTTTTACCAGTTTGTCTTTCATAGGATAAATGAAAGACTTTCTATACAGGTCAGTGTATTGCTGTGTATAGCGACCATAAAAGAGCATTTTGAGCATTGTCATTTTCCAGTCAAATAATCACATTACAGTAATACCCCGATTTATGCAGTCAATTGAACCCGCAGAGGTCCGCTTCAAACGAGAAACGCGTAAATGGAATAACAGAACATATGGGATTAATTGAAATAGAGACTGGGCCGACTCCCAAACTCCACTTTTTCAGACACAATATTTCTTCCCACGATTGCTGGCTCCTCCCTCTCTGAGAAATGTTTGGGTGAAAACACTAGATTTTAAGGTATAGTAATAAATAATACCTCAAACTAAAGTTAGGATAATATAATTGACATTGCTGGATTCCATGCAAGACCAGAAATATTTTGAATATACACATCATATATTTTGCATAAAAGATAACATATTTGCTCTGAGTAAACAAAATTCTTACATTAGATCTAAAATTTGTATGTCTAATGCAAATTCTATGATTTTTATATTCAAAATGATGATCATATTGTAAGAAATCCAGCAATGTAAATTATATTTTGGTCAGGTAATTTGTATGAATTTTATGATCTAAAACAAATATCTTCAGTAAATAAAAAAAATATTCTTCACCCAGACACTATCTGTCAATCAAAATACCCCACCTCCAGCTCCCCCCCATCTTCCCAAGCTCACTGGTCCCTCCCTCCCGACCTATCCCCCAACCCCCACCTTCCCTCCCTACCAGAGAAATGTTTGGGTTAAAGACAGTATATTTACATTTTTAGCAATAAATAATACCCCTTGACTAAAGTTAGGATAATATAATTGACATTGCTGGATTCCATGCAAGACCAGGAATATTTTGAATATACACGTCATATATTTTGCACAAAAGATAACATATTTGCTCTGAGTAAACAAAATTCTTACATTAGATCTAAAATTTGTATGTCTAATTCAAAATCTATGATATTTACACGTATTCAAAATGATCATCATATTGTAAGAATTCCAGCAATGTTAATTATATTCTGGCCGGGTAATTTGTATGAATTTAATGAGCTAAATAAAAAAAATTATACTTTACCCGTGTATATGAGTAGATGCACCGCGTAAAGTGGGAATTCCGGTTCTGGCAGGGTACCACGTAAATGTAGAAACGCGTAAACGAGAACCGCGTAAAGCTGGGTATTACTTATACTCTCAAGTGTGACAGTAAGTGATGTCAAAAAACAGGAGCATTTCTTCAGACAACTGACTGGTCTTGTTTCATTTGGTTTTGTTTGATTATAAAAAAGAAAAGAAAAAAGTTACAGATAAATGGTCTTGTTCCACTTGTTTTGTCTGACCATAAGTGGGTCTTGTTTCATCTTGCTATTCAGAGGATTTCTCATTTGTACCAACATACATAATATAAACCTAACCTAATATAAACATCAACAAAATGTTGCTACAAAAACAATTTGTCTTTGGAATGTGAAAAATGTTTTCCTAAGTTAACTGTACTACTTTTATAAGGTAATGTATACATCAGACTTAACAAAAAACTTGGCTCAATGTAATAATCAGGTGATACTGTCCAGTGAAACATTTATTATACAGTGGCAGTCAAAAGCTCTGAGACTGCTCACAACTCAACCAATAGCATTTAATTTATCAATAACAACACAAATGAGTACAATGTAAGAGATGTCATCATATTACCCCCCCCCCCACCATCACTATATCCACTACTGATACACTATACTTCACCACCATCACTATATCCATTACTTATACACTATACTTCACCCCAACACTATATCCATTACTGATACACTATACTTCACCCCCAGCACTATTGCCACTGTTCTTCACAATCATCAAAACTGTAAGCATTAATATTATCAATTTTACTGTATTTACCCATATAAGACTTTGTACATGGGATACATTTTTATTATTAATTTTATATTATTTTTATTATTATTATTGTTATTTTACTTTACTTTTATCTTCTTCACTGATCAGCTTCTTAGCCGCTTGGGTGATCTGTCATGTCTCTATTACGCACTGTTGGCAAGTACTGAGCATGCACCGGCTCCTGAATGTACCTGAACCTGTTCCAGTGTAGGTCAAGTCTGGTCTTTAAAGAGCTCACACTCGGTGCCGTCACAACACTTTCTGGCAGATTCTTCCAAGAGTTCACAACTCTCACTTCAAAAAAGTGAGCTGTGACCCCTTGTGGGGCGAGCGTCCGCCAACTCCAAGTAAGGACACTCGACTGAGTAGTGCCCCTTGAGATGCTTATACACCTCAATTAGGTTGCCCCTTGCCCGTCTGTATGTTCTTGTTACATGAACCTATTCCGTTTATCCCTGGCAACTGAGTCCAAAAGCAGATAAAGATGTTGAAGACGAGTAGGAAGTAAAGAATGTAAAAAAAGAAATACAAAGGAGAGAAATATATAAAAAAAGGTGTGACGATAGAAAAATAAAAAAAAGCTAAAATAAGAAGGGCAACAAAACGTGAGAGGGAGTGATTAATAAATAAGGAACGGCATGAAAGGAAAGTACTGTAGATAAAAAGAGGTAAAAAAAACAAAAAAAATAATACAAAAATAAAAGAAAATGAAGAGCACAGAGACAAAAGAGACATTGAGGATATAATAAGCATGAAGGCGAAGGATAACCTAATTTTAAAATTTACTTGATTCACACACCTCACGTACAAGTTAGGTCTCCCTCGGTCCTAGAGCTTCAATCCCTAGACTTACTGACTTTATGGAGTTATCCGATTACTATGTCAAGTTATAAATTGTTGAAGACAAAACTGTTCTGACAATGCACAAGATAGCTAGTGTAAGTAAAATGTCATAACTCATTAATTGTATCATTTAGACATTGTGAAAGTGTGGGTCAGTGTTGTGAAGACTATCTTGTAAACACACAACTGGATGAACTAATGGTATGTTTTCATTATCAATTCCAGCATCTCCACTGAGTTACATTAAGAGCAATAACACTACTGTACTGGGTCCTCATTATATGCAAGGGTTGTGTTCCCCCCAAAATAAGTGCTTAATAGAAACTCTCATTAAAGGAATACAGTACAGTACAGGTACCAATTTATATGTAAAAAATGGGGATGTACTCTATTCCACAATTTAAACACTACTTCTGCTAATCCCATTGTCATCAATTATATAAATTTATAAATGTATAAATAAAATAAAAATACAATTACCAAACACATCTGAATAATAATAAATTATATTTCTTATAATTTCAATTAGCTTTGGTAAGAGTACAGAGACTAGCGATGTGTGTACTTTACATATGCCCGATATGTAGTGTAAAGGTGGATAGTATTGTACTTAATACTATGTAGTGTAACAATGAACTTTAATATAATCTATAAAGAGCTCAATACCAGACTAGAGTAAGTACCATTTGGGTCAGCTGAGTAACGGCTGAGGCACTATTGCACTGAGTGGCTGGTAGTGACTGACTTGGAACACGTTCTCACACACTCAATAGCATAGGCTCACAGATAATTCATTTTTGGTAGAAACTAGCACAAAGGGGAATCTGAACACAAACAAATAATGAGGAGTCCTAGTACAGTGTATTACATGTACAGCTGCTGACACAACTACAGTGTATTACATGTACAGCTGCTGACACAACTACTGTACAGTGTATTACATGTACAGCTGCTGACACAACTACAGTGTGTTACATGTACAGCTGCTGACATAACTACAGTGTATTACATGTACAGCTGCTGACATAACTACAGTGTATTACATGTACAGCTGCTGACATAACTACAGTGTATTACATGTACAGCTGCTGACATAACTACAGTGTATTACATGTACAGCTGCTGACATAACTACAGTGTATTACATGTACAGCTGCTGACATAACTACAGTGTATTACATGTACAGCTGCTGACATAACTACAGTGTATTACATGTACAGCTGCTGACATAACTACAGTGTATTACCGTACTGGCTTTAGTGTGTCATAATGTTCATCTGTTATCAAGAAATAATGAATATACACGACAGTTTAACATAGTAAGATTAAAAGACCACAGTTCAGTGGAAGTCAGTGTAGTAAAGTACAAAGATTAAGATGAAAGACCAAAGTAAAAAAAAAAAAAAAAAAAGATAAAGATGAAATGTCAGAAGATAAATTATCAAAATTATCCTTCCAATGACAACCTGGGATCAAATCTCTTGTTGCATACTGCATGGCCCTTCATGTCACACATGGCCCTTAAATCATGAATGGCCCTTCAAGTCATACATGGTGAATCTGCCAAGTGCTTAAAAAAAATTGTGTCCCAAAATTTCAAAAGAAGGATGTACATGTACCTATACTATATATAGTATTGTACAGTATATACAGTACAGTATATACAGTGTACCTTCCATAAGAGTTTGGCACCACTATGTGTGATATGACACCTCACATATGGAAACTGAACCTGTTACTGTACTGCAAAACATTTTGAAATGAGACGAACTTTATACCTACAATATTCGTTATTATCTATATTTTTGTGATACCATTTATACACAGACAATAATGTCAGAAAATGTACACCTAATCCCTACAGTAATGTTCATGGTGTAGGATAATGAACTATCTGCCAGAAGAGCAGCCACACTGGCAGTAGACACTGAGTAGCCACATCAAACACCCAGTTGGAGTAGATGAGGCTGTCCACCACACTGTACATGAGTGCACGCTTGGTGGCAATGTAGGACTTCCACAGCAGCTTGTTGATGGGCAGCTGACTGAAGTTCTGCCAAGTGTCCAGCATGACGAACAAGAACAACATAGACAGCGGGTGAACTAAGATGAGCAGTAATGACTTTAAACACCACTTCATCCTGTAATAAGAGATGCTGCTTAAATTTGGCTATTTCTTGAAGATCACAATCTTAATTCCAACATTATATATACAGTACATACATCAAATTTAAGGCATTACAGGTTTACTGCATACATTAGTACTGGTCTCTATAATCTCTTTTGATTCATATTACAGCTGCATAACATTCAAACTCACCGGACTAAAGGAGTGACACAGAAAACGGTAAACTTTTGGAAGGGGTAATTCGTTTGCTGTATGTTATTTTATACAAATTATACAAGTGTCTGTGCATATAATCTTAGGTATGTGTACTGATAGTACTGTGTTTCTCTTTAGTCTCAATTCTTTGACATAGTAGAGTTTTGAGCACAAGTGAATTCTTTAGAAGAACTGGTGCTTTTGAGAAACAAAAGACCAGCTATTATTATTATTATTAGCTGCTGTTACTTGATGGCAGCTTCCAAGCTGCATGGTCTCTTGTAGTCTTTCTTGTCAGGTTCCTAGCTCTAATGTCATTTCTTACAACCTGTATTCACGTCTTGGCCTACCCCTGGTTCTCCTCCTCTCCATATTTCGGCTCATGCACCTCTTCACCCAATTGTTCTCATTCATTCTTTCCACATGCCCAAACAATCTCAGCCTGCCTCTATGTAGGTCTACATCAATACTTTCAATACCCAGCTGCCCTATTAACTCTGAACAGGGCATCCTGTCTTTCAGTGTCATGTTACACATCAACCTCACCATTTTTATTTCAGTTCACTCATGTCTATTTATGTTTTCCTCTCTAACTGCCATGTTTCACTGTCATACAAAATCACATTTCTCACACCAGCTGCATGTGGTCTTCCTTTCACTCAGAGGGAAAGTCCTCTTGCTGTCAATATTGGCAGTAGCACCCTAAACTTCCTTCAGTAACTTCGACTCTTACAACTGAGCAGGCTTCAGCACCCTTACTGGCAACCCAGGTAAAGGAACCCATCAAGATACTCCAGAGCCACATACCCCAATGGTGAGTTTCTCCATTGCTGTGGGGACCTGGTTACCACTGCCATACTTAAAAGTCAGCAACATGCCGCAGTCTACCATTTACACAACTGCACCTCATATGTACCCACCTTCCACACATTACAGAACTGAGTTACTGCCAACACCTTTCTTACAAACAGCACATGACTGTTTTCCACTTTCTGCCATGGATCCTTCACCCACACCACTAATCATTATTTTTATTTTTGCCAAATTTACTTGTATACCTTTTGACTCCAGTCCATATACATGTATTTCTTAAATTTCTCCACTAGGGTCATTCCATAGTGAAGTTCGTTACATTTGGATAAATTTTTTTCATGTAGTATTCCCAGTTACATTACCCAAGTAAAACTGCATAATCAAATGGCTCTTAAAACATATACTATACAAGTATTACCCACACTTAGAACAGGGGTGTGCTACAATAAAATACTCAGTGCAACAACACCAATGAAAGAGCAATTAGAGGTAGTTTTAATGGTTAATTGTGGTTCTAAGCATGCCACTGTATGAGTTGTGAGACGGGCAGACCACTGGCCATGTACCAGCATTAGACGTGATAGCTCTGATGCGGCGGGCTCTCGCTTGGACAGTCACACAGGTACTAGTCCTACATATTTGCTCAACGCAGTTGGAGCGTTGCAAACATCAGAAGCAGTGTCCATTGTTTTTACTTTTGAGCCCATAATCATGTTATCAAAGAAAAAAACAATTAATAACTAGAGTTGGGTGGTACATAAAAAGTGGAAAATCTTCGACTTTTTTGTTGAAACGAATGGAAAACCAACACATTTGATTTGTAAGCAACAGGTAACTGTTGACAAAGATTACAACGTTCGAAGGCATTATGATACTAACCACGCTCCAAAGTATGATAAATATTGTGGCAAGTTACTTGAAGACAAAGTTAAAGAGTTAGAGCAGTCATTGAAAAAGCAGAGTTTTCATAAAGTCAGTGATGCTGCAGTTAAAGCAAGTTACAGGATTGCCCATGAAATAGCTGTGTCATCAAAGCCTTTTTCTGAAGGGAACTTTAAAAAGAAATGTATGTTGATGGCTTTAGAAGATATTTACCCGGAAAAATGTCAAGCATTTGGAAACATTAGCCTCTCAAGAAATACAGCTGCAGAGAGAATTAATGAATTATAAGAGAATATTAACAGTCAACTCAAAGACAAAGTTAAGTCCTTTACTGCATTTTCTGTTGGAAATATGCAGTTAACAGAAGAGTTTGTTGAAAGGAACAACAACAGGTGATGACATCTTCGTGAGTTTGGTGGGGCGCTGGATAAATTAGGTGTTGACTTGGTACAAACTGTGAGTCTGGCTACAGATGGAGCACCACAAATGATGGGTAGAAAAGCTGGCATGGCATCAAAATTAAAGGAAAAACTACAAGCTGTGAACCCAATCCATCAATTTCATAATTTGCATTGCATTATACTTAGAGAAGTGTTGTGCAGTAAAACATTAAAGATGGATAATATCATGGATGTTGTTATAAAGACGGTGAACTTTATACGAGCACGTGGTCTGAACCACAGACAGTTCAACTGCTCTTTGGAGGAAAATGAGAACACACACGGACTGCCATATCACACTATGTTCACTGGTTAAGTTAGGGAGTTGAACTGAAGCAATTTAATGAATTGCTTAGTGAAATAGAGATATTTATGGAACAGAAAGGAAGTGCATGAATTGAAAGATAACAAATGGGTTCAAGATCAAGCTTTCATGATGAATATTACAGAGCACTTAAATTATCTGAACACAAAGATACAAGGACACAATTAATTGGTAACAGAGTTTTATGACTGCATTTATGCCTTTGAGATGAAACTGTTGCTTTTTGAAAGAAAACTTGCAGAGTAATCTTTCACACTTTCCAACATTAAAGTCCCTGCAAGGCACACCTGAGCTTCATGTTGATATCAACACAAAAAAGTACTGCATCAAGATTTCCAAGTAGAGGAATGAGTTCCAAGAAAGATTTGCTGACTTTACAATGAGAAATTTTTTCCAGTTTTCAAATCCCATTCTCAGTCTGTGTTAATGGGGGTACCTGAACATCTTCAGTTAGAATTAATTAAGCTCCAGTGTGATTCTGTTTTGAGGGACAACTTTTTGAGTGTCAATATTGGCACATTTTATCAATATGTGGGACCAAATTCTCCCAGGATTAAGTGTTTTGCCTCAAAGATTATGTCCATGTTCGGAAGTACATATGTTTGTGAACAAGTCTTTTCTGTAATGATCATTAACAAATCTCGGCTTCGTTCTCAACTTACCGATGCGCACCTGAATTCAATACTGAAGGTTGCTGCAGCTGTCATTAACCCCAAACTTTGTTGCATTGGTCCATACCAAGAGGTGCCAAGTATTAGGGAGCAACAGTATCAGGCAATAAGACTAATCAAGGTAACTATATATATTATACAACACATTGCACAAGCAGGGTTTTTATTTCTGCGAGCTTCGCACTCACCCTTAGGCAGGGGACTTGTCCCTCACTCTCGAATAGACTAAGACCTCACCCCTCAGCTGCCAGCGCCTCTAGTCCTGTTCCTGTATCCACCTCCCTTATTTTGCCGCACTACTTCCCAAAGGGGCAATCACAAAGTGCTCATAATTATGTTACATAGCCCACATAGTGTGTACAGCAAGCCCTTAAAACTTGTGGGGGTTAGGTTCTCAAAATGGCTGCAAGTAGCTATAAAAGTCGGTTCTCAGAATGTCCTTCAAAGTTACTGTGAGGGACGTTACCACCATCTACCCATCTAGTTAATCCCACTTATCCATTACATCATTTCTGTGAACTAATTGATTTATTCAAAGAATGTTTCATATCAGTAGTAAGTCAATGAATAAGGTTCATGACCATTCCAGACAAATTAGATTATTCGGTGTACTGTAGTTTTTAAATTATTGTAGAACATGTGACTGTGAGGTTCGTCATATGAAAACTTGAGGGTCGTTACTGTGCAATTACCATTTTTTTTACATGAATTTTAACTGTGAATAAGTTATAAAATACTGTACATTGTAGCATTATAAATATTGAAGATCTAAGAAGTCTTTTGGCACACAAACCTGTCACATTTGCAGATTGATATTTTCAATCATGGCACAAAGATGTCGACATGTATGTGAGGGTCATTACTACTGCAGTGGTAACTACACCTCACGCTGAACATGTAACCAACCTCACAGGTTTTTGTGAAATAGCATTCCAGGGTCACATTAGTATGGTATTTATAATATAAAATTAAATGGACTTTTAGAAGAATAATATGCTTTATTTTGGGAAATGCAAAAAAAAAAAAATAAAAAATTATAGGTTCATTACTTTGAAACTACATACTGTATTCACATTTCAAGTACACGTCAATGAAAAACTACACAAGGAAGTTAAACATTGTAGCAGTGTTTACAACCGAACGGGATCCTTGTCCTTCTGTTCCATAGATATTTTGACAAATGATGATAGTAATTATCCTATTTTAGGTAGTTTTAGTGATCGTTCCATGACGACAAGTGGATTTGATGGGTGGGAGGGAAACACAGGGTTGAACTAACTCTTTTTATTTCCTTAGGTAGTTTTGTTTCTTCTGTTACATGATGTGACAATTTTGATAACAGGCATCCCCATGATATGGAAACCCAGGTTACGGAATTTTGAAATTACAGTCAACCCTCGTTAATTCGGACTAATAGAGGGGGGGGGGGGGAGGGTGTCTGTTTTAGCCGATTGTCCGAATTAACCGATTTAGGGGTTAATATTGCATTATATTTCAAAGTCATTGTTTTCGTCACGATTTTATCCGACATTCCACTGTAATACGTACGTAATTTCAGCAAAAATATTACATTTCCGTGAATGTATTATATCAAGCACAGTATGAATAGAATATCATTGTAATATAACAGTATTTTAACCAAAAACTAGTAAAAAAACCAATAACATCTCAAGAACATCGAAAGCTTAGGTAAAGTCTTTTGTTTTCGTCATGTATTTTATCCTATTTTACATTAAAATACATCATGTTTCAGCAAAACTACTATTTATTTCCGAGAATATATTCATTCAGGCGCAGTTTAGGTAAAATATACGTGTGATGTAACAGTTTTTTAACTGAAAACGATTCGAAAAACACGTGTACCGTCAAGCTGATACCCAACAGCTGGTGGTGCGTCATGCGTCGTTGTAAACAATAGGAGGTTGAAGTAGATTACCGGGTATTATATTAAGTGTGAAATATCGAAAAGGTTTTTATTACCGGTATTTTTTGTAGATCAATGAGAACTGTGATACCGTATATGATATGATAAGTTAGCCTGTGCTAAGAACTTCAACATAGACTACTGAAAACACGTTGTAAGGTAATTTAGCCTATTGTAAGTTGGTGAGCTTCATTTGCTGAAGGAACTGCACAACTTTTCATTACTAATTGGTACATATTTTATGTTTCCATTGTTTACTGGCAGTAAATGGTAAATATTTTTTATGTCTGAAGCTAAAAGTTGCATCCCCCCCCCTCGCCACACTAGTGGTGGAGATGTTACATTTAACCAAAAAGACGCTGGTGTTTTAAATCAGCAGTGGGTGGACCAGCATTTTAGCTTTAGGTCCGCGTAAGTAATATTCCTGAAAAAAAAAAAAAAAAAAGTTCGTTCAGATTTAGTCCGAATTATCCGAAATCCGGATTAAAGGGGTCCGAATTAACGAGGGTCGACTGTACAGTATGACCAAAAAATTTGCAATGCAGACAAAAAGCTCACCCTTACGAAATTTTGATAATTGTTTAATTTTTCAAACATAAAAACTGCGATACAGTATATAACAAAGAAATTCACCGAAATTATACCACTTATTTCGTGTAGATTTTGGTGGTACTTGTAGCTACAAGACAGTGTGTGACTCCCCAGCAGCCAGCATAACAATGGCTCTGCTCAGTTTGAATTCTTTACCCAGCATGTCTTCAGGTATGTGTCTGTGTTACTTTGTACCTTTATTCAAGATGAGTGGAAAAAGACCACCAAGTTCAAGGGAGAGCAGTGGTGATAAAGATTCCCTACAGGAATTACATTGGATATTAAATATGATGTTTTAAGGAGTTACAGTATATAACTCCCAGGAACTCCGATCACACCACCTTGCCTCACCACCTCGTACAGCACTCAACATCTTTTCTGCTGACTTAAATTCAAGTGTGTGCATTTATTGTCATGTTACATCATGAATGAATCACTGCATGTGTTTAAAACTGTTAATTTCTTTCATATATGTGCTTGTGTTACATTTTTGGGCCGCAAAAAATTTCCATAGGAACTTATCTCAACTTATATAATGGGGGTCAATGGGAAAAATGGTTTTGTGTTATGGGATTTCGTGACATGGAAATCAGCAACAGACCCCTTCCATAACCCAGGGCAGCCTGAATACTGTAGCTGTGTTTGTGGCTGTGTTTGACTTTATGCGTGGAATGACCCACTACCTCTTCAGTACAATCTGCTATGAGATGTAAATCATCAGCATACATACTTGAATTTGGGATATTTAGCCAAGCATCTCGCTACAATATCATTGGTCAATTGTATATTTAATTATCAAACTTACCCTTAAGATAAGAGGTTGTGAAGTTTTCTTATTACACTACTGTACAGTAGTACAGTACTTTCACCTTAATAGAAAGGTTTGGAGTGAGGGACTGAGAAAAAATCTTGGGACTCAAAATGTTAAGAGAATTCAATTTTAAAATATGGCTTTATTGGATTGAGGGGCTGCTTAAACTAGGGGGATGTCCCTCTCCCTTAGGTAAATCCCTGTTATCCATTTATTTATTTTTTAATTAAAGACATTTTTCTATTTCAGACCTGTGAGAGTGTGTCAATGGCACAGTCAGAGATGCATGGTCAGCCACATACCTACATAAAGTTCATCTTTATACACATCAATAATTTCTCTATCTCTCTATACTTGAAAAAATGTAAAAGAAACTTACCTGCTTTTGGACGGTGAGGTAATGAGAGCAACCGGTGTAAACGCTATGGTGATAATTAATGCCAGAGAAAAATTATACACAGCCCCGGCAAACAGCAGGACACCCAGTTCTAATACAGCAAAAATCTTCACTATCTCCCAGCTACGTTCTTGTAAACCCATGTATCTGTCGAGTCAACAATTAAGATTAGTGCCTCTCATTGTAATGACTGTGTCTGAATGTACAAAATATCACAATGAAGATTAATTATACCAAATAGAAAAAATCTACTAGGGTATAATTATATAAGTACATGTAGTTACTCCCTCACTTCCATTCAGATACCAATATTTTTTCAAAACAAAATATTGATTGTATCTACCATTTAATTTTGGGGGCAAAAACTTTGCTATAAACAGCGATATTTCCATTTGCCAGAACAATTGGTGTAGAGCACTTCTGGGAATGAAAGATTTCCGGGTAATGACACGAGTCCCTCAAAGACAGAAAAAAATCCCTCATCCTTGGAATTTTTTGGGTAACGGAAAAATATTCTCCTAAGATCCAGAAATTGCACATTACATCAACTCTCGTACCCAGAAAAATATCCCCCAACCCCGGAATTTCCGGGTTTCGGGAAAATTTTACTGGAATTCTCTGGAAAATCATTTCCAGAGCTGGAATTTCTAGAAAATTCTGGCTTTGGGAACAATTTTCTGAGAAAATTTAAATTCTGGCTATGGGAGAGTTCCGGGTTTGAGGGATTCCTGCTAATGGAGATATTACTGTGCAGGTGTTCCTTTACTTAAGAACATTCAACTTACAAACTTCCCGAGATACAAACATCATCACTGAGGGGGTTACCTGCCAGAACAGGTGTTTAATGTGGATGAGACTGGATTATTTTGAAGAAAATTTCAGATATAACAAACATTACCTAAGAGGAGAAGAGTGAGCCAGGTTTTAAGGCTGTATTAAAGGGTATAGCTGTACTAAATATCCATAATCTTTTCATTTTTTACAATATGTTTGGTATCTACAAGCGACCCCATGATACCGGACGCTGAAATAGTCCTGGTATGACTACCCTGGGAAGTATCCCATCTACCAAGCAAGAGTAAAGTGTGTGCAGGGTACCTATTATGTGTACCTGGGTGATACCGAGAAGTTCCATACTTGTAGGTGTGGAGCGTACCTGATATGTGGCGCTATATAGTATAACTGTGAGTGCAATCTGATGTGTGGTGTGCTATTGTAACAAATAATGACAAAGGTAAGGAGGTCAATGATTTGTTATGAAGAATGCAGAATTTAATGAGTTAATTTGGAGAAGTTCGTGTACTGGTGTGAAGTGTAATGAACCTAAAGCAGTTATTTTGATGAAGGTCAACTATTTTTTGTATTGTAACTGAATGCACTGTTCTTTTTATTAGGAAATAAATGAGTTAATTCATAAATGATGTTTCACCCTTACTCCCACCTTTGTTTTGATGAATGCAAACATACACCCGTGCCTGGCTTGCTCTGCCAACTACCTAACAAGTTACATACTGTCCATGGGGTCTGGTGGTAGCAACCTTAAAATAAAGAGTAGAGTTATGTTATCCCCTTAGGATTAGTGAACCCAGAATGGGCAGTATACCACTACCTCCATCATCACCACCCTCCTCATCACCACTACCTCCATCATCACCACCCTCCTCATCACCACTACCTCCATCATCACCACCCTCCTCATCACCACTACCTCCATCATCACCACTACCTCCATTATCACCACTACCTCCATTTTCACCACCTAAATCATAATTTCAGTGATGCAGAGATGTGATTACCTTCAGCCAGAGCAGAGTTGTATGATATTCACTACCTCCAGCCTCCCTCCCTCCCACTGCATCTCACAGACACACTGCCTCTCACTTATTCTCATATGACTGTCACTCATGATACAATATTGTACATGAACAGTATACGTATTGTTTACTGTATTGGTAAATCATTAATTAGGAAAGATTTGTTACTGTAATAACATGTGTTTATTAATACCTGCACCCCTCATATACAATACTGTACATATCTCTTTGATAAAAAATAACGTCATCAGGAACAAGTCTCCATATATGTAATGGTATAATGACTCTGCAAAGTGCTGTTTCGGTTAGCGCTCCATTTTTCTGTTATTTATCCTGAGTGTTAATTGGATTACAGAAGACCCTCGCCATTTGGCAATCATTTCACTTTGGACATGCCTTAAATAAGCAATGTAAAGCAAATACTGTATTGAGGCTCTTATTTACCAGTGTTGAGGATGGTAAAGATGGTCTAAGGTGGCAAATTCAAGTCTCTACCAATCTTTGCTGGTCCATCACCACTCTTATTATGCCTTATCACTTCACATCAAGCTGCCCCTACAAGGGGCAGCACATGAGAAACTATCCCTGGGGCAATTAGGCATGATTGAGTAACACACTAAGTCGGAAATAACAAAAAAATCAAGTCTCTACCAGTCTTTGCTGGTCCATCACCACTCTTTTATGCCTTATCACATCACATTTAGTTACCCCTAAAAAGGGCAGCACAAGAGGAACTATCACTGGGGCATTTAGTCATGATGGCATAACATATGAAATCAGAAATAACAAATAAACGCAAAGTCAGAGACACATGGTAAGTGTAAATAAGATCAAAAAGGCGGGAATGAGTCAGAGGCAGCACGCAGAACCCTCTCGTGGCAAGAATTTGCACCACACCACCGCCAGCCAAAATAAAAAATAGCTCCGTCGTTTCTCTCCCAATCGTTGGATCTCTGGGGTGTCAACAAAACTTACAGGGTATTTCCCCTTTAAGTAATCATCGATTATGCGAATTGGCAGTTATTGGGGCGTTGGTTTTTAGGAGATACAGTACCTGTACAGTACATGAATATTAAAAGAAAAGCAAAATTAACTTCTGACTTGAATTCCACTTCTCCATTACTCTAAAAAAATTTCAAAACAACTTCAAACATCTACAAACAGTACATTATAAAACCCTACATCGTTGTTTTGAACAAAATTAAGAATTTCAAATTGTTTACACAAATAGTAATGTGATAATTTTGCCCTCAAAAGCTTTTTTCTCTTGGAATTGGAAATTAAGGTTTTTAACACAAGGGGGCTGAATAAATGGAGGTGGCATCTGCTGCCTCAAGTGAAGTCACTGACCACGACTTGATGCCTTGTCCAACATTGTGGCGCTACTCACTCAGTGACTTCAACCTTCTTAGTTAACCTCACTGTAATGTGTGTACTAAATAAAACAGTTGTATAAATCTTGCAGAATTATCTGTAACCACCGTTTGTTTGTGGACAGCTGCGGCAACTGTGGCCATGTTGCCTTGACCAAGATGGCAGCCTGCCTTCATGCACCTCTGTTGTATACACGGTTGATGGGATGCCGCCTCCATCCACTCTATCTCCTTGGTGCACGCACGCACGCACACACGCACGCACACACACACACACACACACACACACACACGATAACAGAAATACAAAAATAAATAAGCCAGGATGAGCAATTACGATTACAAAAAGAATGAAAACAATGTACAGCACAGTACTGTATCCCAACTTTCTGGTCCCAGGGACAGACCCAATAATATAAAAAAGGGCGGAGGCGATCGAAGAAATTGTGGATGGGGGAACATGGAGGCACAGCGAGCCTATCCAGCTGGGGGGCTGAGGGGGGGGGGGACTGTAAGTCAATAGTAATTACATTTTACTGTACAAAAATGTCTGAGTACAATACTGTATTAAAGAAAAAGTATTGGAATTTTCTGATGAAAAGAGGGGTCTGAACCCCCAGGAACCCCCCCCCCCCCCAGTACTGCACTACTGTACCTACATTGAGATTTTCAACATTTGTACTGAAACACCTACCCACTGTACTGAATAAAACCATCTGGCAGTAACTTAATAAAACAATAAAAGTGGCAATGATTCTAAAATAAATAACCCAATCATCCTTTTCTAATCCCCAATAAATAAATCTTCATAAAATGTGTATGTACTTAGTATTAATATGAAGCCCTCTTGGAGAATGTCCACTACACTACCTAAAATGTTACTCTTAATATATTTTGGTAAATCAGAGTAAGAAAGTGTTGTTACCAGTCCCTTATAGTGTACAGTATTCAAGCAACACTTATCTTTTACTTTAGCAAAACGAAAATAAGAAATCAGGATATTAGATGATTGTATGAGTACACCAAAATGTTTCTGTTATATTTGCTTAAAGTGAAGAGTTGCATTAGCATGAGATGGAAATAATAAAAGATAAAGTACTGTAACAAGAATATTCCTTAGTGTGGCATTAAAACAATGAATGATGATAACAACTGGAGCAGCAAAATTAAGAAGAAAGACACAGACAAGAGAGGGGAACTAACCTGTTGATACAGGAGGGTAGCACCAGAAGAGTTAAACAGAAAGCAGCGGTGCCCAAGAAGACACTATCCTCAGCAGACAGTGCCATGATCAGTCCACACCGAGACAACATGGGGGGCCCACACGACACCGCTACACTCACCAAGTGCATCAACACTACCAGTGGTACACACCCCAGCAGTCCATAGTCAACCTAGAAAGAATAAAATGTGCAAAATATGCATACTGTATAACCTTAGTACTGTACAGTATGTCATTAGTAAAAGAGACAAACAACTCAACAGATATCAAAATGGTTTATTCACATAAATACTGGCCACATTCACATTTACAAAGAAAAGCTTTTCATTTACACTAAGTCTACTAAATAAAACCCTTTCCTTTATACGGTCAAACACGTTGAGACAACAATAAGCTGGCTGGGTTGCTGGTCCCATCCCTGTACTGTACTCACAGAGGATGTGTTTAGCCCTGGGCAAATAACCAGTTGTCATGCCTATAATCAATATTAGGACAGTTATCCATACCAGAATCTTATGATATCCTGTATAGCCATGTAACAGAAAAAGATTAGGTAAAACTATATTATATAAGACTGACCTTCTTTTTTATATTCTTATTTTCATGCTGTTCTTCTGCAGCACAGCTGGTGGAGTACCAGAGAGCCAAGGCCTTTACCAACACCCCACCTGCTATCATCCCAAATGGAGGCATGTAGACACCTGTAAAAATTAAGATTTGTTACATATGAGAAAAAAAAAGTTTTTTAACACACAAAACAGTTATTTTACATATACAGGTAGTAGGCAGCTATCAAACATGGAGGAACTACTGCCTGGGAAGATATTGGAAGCATAATGTACTGTATTGTCTAATGGTAGGTCCTGCTGCTATATGACATCACAAAAATTGTGACCAAGTCCCAGGTTGCTGATCTGACTTTCTGCCTCATTTACACACAATTACAGGGTTTCAATTGTTTCTCTTACTTTGACAACACACCATAAATACAGTCTCTCCTCGACTTACAACGGGGTTCCGTCCCGAAAACCAGGTCATAAGTCGAAAAGGCAAAAATAATACATAGAAATTCTAAAATGGGTGTCTCTTTTCTTCCTCAGCTTGCCAGCCATTTTAAAGGAAATTAGAAACAAAATTCTTGTCAGTACACAGCGTGATCACTAATGTCAGGACTCGAAAATACGTAATGTGAAAAATACTTTATACGACCACAGCCGCCGTATGTCCGGGTTGTCGTAAGTCGAGTATGTCGTAAGTCGAGGAGTACCTTATATCGTTTCTCACTATTGATCTTTTTTCATTTTTGTATATCTTTATGGTTCTTTATTATTATTGTTTTTGTTATTGTTATTATTGTTATTATTACGTATCATTATTATTTCAGCGGTCCCTCGGTTAACGAACGCTTCGGTTAACAAATTACCTTCCATAAGAGTCTTCAATTCGGTTAACAAAAAAAAATTCGATTAACGAAATCCTTACGAAAATTACGTTTTGTTTTGAACATCAGCTGATAAGCTGAGAGGGTACTCGGCCAATTCAGTGATCTCTTCTATGTTTACATTCATTTCCAATGGAGTAAATATCAAGAAAATTGTGCTCTTTAATATCTGTGCATTTTTTTATACAGTGTATTAAAATTATTGGTCATTCTAAAATTTAGCCATCCAAGTTGTCAACATACAGTTTTTCAACTATTTTTGGCTCGATATATGTAACTTTATTCATTTATTGAAAATCATTTACATGCACACACTGTGCTAAGGGCAAAGCTGACTGTCAGGGTTGCTATGATTTAAATCAAATGATTTAAATCGATTTAAATTAGAGTAAAAAAATCATGATTTAAATCAAAATGATTTTTTTACTAATAACTGTTTTCTCATCACCTCAACTAAGCACCTCACTTTCAAAAGCTTCATCATTATCATCTCTAGTTAAAGATATATCAGATGCTCCTTCTCCCTCACCATTTAAGAGAGATAAGAGGGATAGTTCTATGGAACAAAGAAACATAACTGGTTTTGTGATAAACACTACTAAGTCTGAAAAAGTCACTTTGGATCAGAGAGTTGTTAATTATATATATGCAACAAATTCCCCCTTCCGAACAGTGGAGCACGAAGAGTTTATCAAGATGATTAAAATGCTAAGACCAGGATATGTTCCACCTAATAGACATCAAATTGGAGGGTCTCTTTTGGATCAAGCCTACGATTCCGTGATTAAGAATTATTCAGAAGAACTTAGTGGGAAAACAGTTTGCATGGCCATGGATGGATGGAGTAATGTCCATAATGAGCCTATAGTATGTATAACTACAACAGCGGACAGCCGTGTTTATCTTGTTGACTCTATATTCACATAATCAAGACACACAGCTGAATATCTGTTGAAATTAGCTGAATGTGCTACAAAAAAGTGTGAAGAAAAATTTGGATGCACAGTAAGAAGCTGTGTACAGTGGGGTATGCTATAACGAATCTAATTGGTTCTAGAACCTTGTTCATTAAAGCATTCGTTCGTTATAGGATTAATCAGTTCCAGGCCCCCAAATACAACCACTTAACACTGAAAAACATTTTATAAAATTGTAAAAATTGTAAAAAAGTGCATAAATATGCATCTAAACCCCGGAAATAAAGAATATCATTAATACTTGTAAAAAAAAAAACAATAAATTAGTAAAAAAAAAAAAAAAAAAAAATTTGTTGTAGGAGTTTCGTTCGTTATAGCATTCTCAATTTTATAGGTAAAACCGTTCGTTATAGGAATATTCGTAGTAGAATCAATTCGTTACAGCATACCCCACTGTAACAGATAATGCTGCTAATATGGCAAAAATGAGAAGTGAATTCGGACAAGATAAATCCATTATAACATATGGTTGCTCTGCACACCTGTTAAATTTGCTTTCACAAGACCTGCAAATCAAGAACATTAAGGAGCACATTACTGAAATCATTAAGTACTTCAGAAATCATCACATCCCAGGATCTTTGTATAGAAGAGCAGGAGGAACAATGCTAGTAATGCCATCAGACACACGATGGAACACAGTGACAGATTCTATTGAATCTTATTTAAAGAACTGGGAGACCCTTGTCAAAGTGTGCAGAGAAAATAGTGAAGACATTGATAAGAAAATTGAAAGGAAAGTTAATGATAAGGCATTAAAAAGAACTGCAGAAGACTATTTGGAGAGACTTAAGCCTATTGCTGTGGCATTGGACTGTGTCCAGAGAGAACATACCCTATTAAATGATGCTGTAGAAATCTGGGTAAAACTGAAAACTGATATTAAGGAGTATTTAACAGATAAGAAGGATATGGATAATTTTGAAAAAAGAATCAAAGTAGCATTGACACCTGACATTTTCTAGCTAATGTGATAGATCCAAGGTACCAGGGAAGACATTTGACTTCTGAGCAGCGAGACATTGCACAACAGTATGTGTGCGAGTCTCTTCCACATTTCCTTTCAACATTAATGTCCTTCCATGGAAGAAGTGCACCATTTAAAGATGTCTATTTTGGTAAAGATGTTGTAAAATCTCTCTCACCCCTTGCTTGGTGGCAGTATTTTGCCAATGATATGACAGAAAATTTAATGGATGTTCCTAAGCAATTATTTACAGCTGTTGCATCATCAGCAGGGGTTGAGAGAATTTTTTCCACATAAGGATTTGTACACTCAAAGGTAAGAAATCGCCTAGGACAGGAAAAGGCATCTAAGCTGGTCACAGTTAAATTAAAAACGAGAGTAGGAGTATCAGACCTGAGGCTTCAAGATGGTAGTTCACGCAGATTCTGACCAGGGTAAAGCTGAGACATTGAAGAGCTTCTTTTCCACGGTGTTCACAAGAGAGGATGCAACTAACCTTCCTGCATTTGAAGACAGAAGGTTCGACACAGCACTGACCCACATTGTGTTCACAGAAGAGGGTATTAGAAATAAAGTGTCCAGGCTAAAGGTCCATAAGAGTCCCGGCCCTGACATTGTGCATCCCAGAGTGCTAAAAGAGTTGTGCAACGAGCTTGCCGAGCCCCTGAAGATCCTGTTTTGTAAATGCCTGGATGAACAAATGGTCCCCAGTGATTGGAAAGTGGCTTATGTGAGTCCTATCTTCAAGAAGGACAATTATCACCCAACAAACAGCTATAGACAGGTGAGCCTGACCAGAATAATATGTAAAGTACTTGCGAGTATCATCAGAGATGAAGAGATAGAACATCTACTTCGAAACAACCTTGCAAAGGATTGCCAACACGGTTTTATGCCAGCGCGCTCCTGCTTAACACAAATGCTCAAGGTATTGGATATTTGGACCCATATTCTGGAACGGGGTGGTAATATAGACAACATATACCTAAATTTTGCCAAGGCTTTCGACAGTGTACCCCCACGAAAGGCTGAAAATCAAACTGGAAGGGTACAGAATTCGGGGAAATGTCCTAACATGGATAGAAGACTATCTACATGACTGCAAGCAGTGTGTGGTGATTAATGGCACAAAATCATCATCTGTATCTGTCACAAGCGGGGTACCACAGGGCAGCGGATTGGGCCCGCTGTTGTTTCTTTGTTTCAAAAATGACATGCCTGACGTTGTACACTCCTCCATACAAATGTTTGCCAATGACGCCAGGTTATTTTGGGAAATCAAGAACCAAGTGGACTGTGAAGAGCTGCAGACGGACCTCTGTGGGCTCCAGGAATGGTCGAAGGAATGGCTGCTGAGATTATGCCAAGAAGTGTAAGATGATGCACCTGAGGCATACCAATGGTAAGGAGGCGTATGATATGTCCCAACAGGATGAAGAAACTGCACTATTTGAGACTGAATGTGAGAAGGACCCAGGTGTGTATGCTGACAATGAGCTGAAGTTCTCGGGCCATTGTGAGAAGACGGTAAATCAGGCAAATAAATTATTGGGTCTTACAAGAAGGTCGTTCAGATATCTAGATAGTCCGTCCCTCATAATGATCTTCAAGGGTGAAGTGCTTCCCCATCTGGAGTACTGTCACGCCGTCTGGTCCCAGAGATGTGCTAGGGACTGTTAGTTGGTTGAAAATGTTCAAAGGAGGGCCACCAGACTGGTGCCTGCACTTTGGCACCTCAACTACCCTGAGAGACTGGAGCGCCTAGGCTTGCCTAGCTTATACTACAAACGGGCAAGGGGGGACCTAATTGAGGTGTATAAACATCTCAAGGGGCACTACTCAGTCGAGTGTCCTTACTTGAAGCTGGCGGACGCTCACCCCACAAGGGGTCACAGCTCAAGATTGAAGAAGCCGCAGGTCCAGAAAACTGTGAGGGCAAACTTTTTCGGAGTGAGAGTTGTGAACTCTTGGAACAATCTACCAGAAAGTGTTGTGATGGCACCGAGTGTGAGCTCTTTCAAGACCAGACTTGAGCAACACTGGAGCAGGTTCAGGTACATTCAGGAGCCGGTGCATGCCCAGTACTTGCCAACAGATGTATAACAGAGAAGCGACCAATCGCCCAAGCGGCTAACGAGCTGATCAGTGGTGAAGAGGATAAAAGAAAAGAAAAGATGACTCATTTTGGTTCAAACTTGAAAAATAAATAAGAAATTGGATGACTGACTTGAAATCCCAGTTTTTAAGGAAGTCTGGACAAAGCAACTCATGTACTACTGCCACTGAGGCTATGAGGCCAAAACCCAGGAAAGTTCTTAACTTTAATGACTTGGAATAATCCAACATTAGGTGCACCTTCACATAATACAGCAGAATATAATAGATCTGTATTTTTAAATAATTTAAACTCTCAAAACTGTGGGAAAAAAATCTGGAGCACAAGTTTCCTGAGATGGCCGCTCTATTGACCACATGGCGTCACCACTGATTGGTTATTGTTTTCACCGTCACCACACACAGCAGTAAGACTTCAAGATTTTCTCAGTTATTTGTGCAATACTCTTATAAACTCTGTCCTTCAAATGACACACAAAAAGTATCAGAGTGACAGTAATTGGGAGTGTTGTGAAGAGGATGCATATTGTATGTATTTACCATCATCAGTCTGCCAAGAATACTACACCAAACAGTCTGATTTGATGTGAAATCTTGATTCAAGGGGTTTTAGAGCCTTATCATATCATCATCATCATCACATCATCATCATCTTGTCGTCATCATCATCAATGTCTTATGGCCATTTTCCACTCTTACATGGATTAGGTAACACTTAAGATCTGTACCTAAATCTGTGCTTGCTTGACATTTCTGATTAAACTCTCAAATTATAATAAATAAAATTACCTATTGATATATATCTATTTGTGGCTGGTAGAAGGTAGAAGAAGAAGGACTGGTGGAAACGCTCTAATAGATTGTTGAGAGAGCGGCAGACTCCCTCAAGCACACGTCCCAGCTGGTGGAGGGATACGCTGCGCCAGCCTCGGCCTTGTTGCTGCTGTCCTTCTACTGTCACCGCGGCAATGCCATACCTGTCAGAAATAGTTGTACTTATCAATCCTCAACGTGGTCTACCTTGTACTTCAGCAAGAAATGGTATAAATAATATAACTGATATAATGAACTGACTATTCTGGTTAAGAAACTACGAAACATCTGCACTACCCTGTTACACACTATCCTGCACATAAGATTTACTTTTTAGCATTAATTCATTTACAAAAGTATTCCATAATACTAAATTTACTACACATATTTAGCATGATTCGTAAAGCATTTTGCAAAATTCCAAAAAGTTTTCAGTTTTACAACAAATACACTTAACGATTTGAAAATCTTTAAATCAAATGTAATGCATAAAGCACTTTGAATTGTAAGACTATACCAATATTATTGCAAGCAGGAAGAACGACCAGGAACTGAGGTTGATTGAGCCTAGTGGGTAGTCTGTTTTAGAACCTGTATGGGTCGTGGAAGGAATATGTAGTGTGTGTGGCTGCAAAGACTCACCTCTCTCAGTCTAGCGCACCTGGCTCATCAGTGTTACATCTTATTTACATAGGCTGCACTTTTATAGGTATTCTTTAATATAAGCCACACTTTTATAGGTTCTCTGGAGTATAACCCAATCACACAAGTGGAAGGTTCCTGAGGTTGAATCACTCCATCAGAAGTATTGAAAAGATAAAAAATAGATGGAGAGAAAAATATGTAAGGAGTCAAAGAATCAGCTGTACTATCTGTTGTAACCCTTAATGGTAGTGCAAATTTTAAGGGACTGCAAGATGAATTAGTGCTATACATTACCTGTGGAATAAACCATGGTTGCCTGTAGGGACACCTGAAGCCTGTGAGGCCACCATAGCAAACAGTGTCTGCAGCTGGTGGAGCCAACCTTGTAAAGTCTCTGGACGGGGATGATCACCCTACAAGGCGCAGACACAATAACTGTAGTAAACCTGTACATAATATTGACCCCTTGGGTACAGGTTTGCCTCTTAGGTGAATAAAATCATCTGGTGGTGACCAAATAGAATAGTAAAAGTGACATCCCTGTAGTGAAGAGGTTAGTGGATATAGTCTACTAGCCCCTTGTGTATGGGGTTGCCTTTGAGCTGAATAGGACTGTATGTAGTGAAAGGATTAATATGGAAATGACTTTGTTAATATAGACCAAACAGCTGAACCAGAAATTTGACCTTAAATAATTTTCTAAGCTTATGTATGGAACATTCCTTGCACTAAGACACCTAAAATTAAAACAGTGAAATGCTGAGTGGAGACCCAATTGTTGCCGCAAGCAGTAATGAGTAGGATGACACATAAACAAACACTATGTTAGGCTGTAAGTCATGTCATGTTTATTGGGTGTGCCTGCCCGTATACAGTGTGTAGAGTGTTGAGATGGTTGAAGATGAGAGACCTAGAGGAGGTGAGGTGTTGGGTGGTAGTAAGGGAGCTTGTTTGTGTATTATCACCTGACTCAGCAGCCCTCACCCATCGAGAGAGGGTTGGGGAGGCGGCAGGGTGTATCGGCACTGTAGCTATTCACACCACAGAGGCAACACCTAACCTGGTCTCTCTTGAGACTTTCAACACGTAAGTTTAACTGGTACTTATTGTGTACACAGGTAGACTGTGTCCATTGCTTCGTTTATCATTGTGACGACATAAAAATATGGAAAATTAAGTACTCATTGTAAGTGTTAAGATTAGACTGATTACATAGCTATGATTGTTATGTAAATATATATTGGATTAGACATTTATGTGATTGCCTATGTATGATTTATGTGAAATACTAAAGGGAATTGTATCCAACAGGTTTGACTGAATTATAATGTTTGAGTCCAACGTCACAAGTTTCACTAAATCCTCTAACCGCCTGACTGGCAGTTACACAATAATTTAGTTATTTAATATTATATAACATGAATGTGACAGACAAGTAAATATAATACAGTATATACACTGTACTTGTTTATTTAAGAACCCAAAATTATTACTATACAGTATGTAAAGTGTTATAGGACATGTAATAAATAGAAATCTAAAGATCAGGAAGAATAGTCTCATCATTTATGTTCTTCTCAATGATCAGACTTAATTCAAACTGATTATTGGGCTCCTGTTTACTGCTCATTCTATAACGTAATATTTATTTGAGGTTCTCGAATAAATAAAATGACACTTTATTTGTGACTACCAAAAGTTAACCAAAGTAATAATCTATTGAGAATATTAAAACTGAATAAAATACATAATCCAAACAATAAACCTTACCCTGTTCTTAAAGGTGTGATGGACATTCTCTCTCTGACACAGCCGGTGTATGAGGTTAACCAGGTCGAGGTTGGGCAGCTGACCATTGAGTCCTTCCACCTTAACATCTATATGACTCACATGTGAACTGTGTAGCTCAAGATTTATGGCAGCCTGTAATAACAATACTGATAATATACTGAACAAGGTGTTAAATAATTGCATTTATTCAGTAAACAACTTAAATTAATTACTTCAGGACAGTCCCTATGAGTAACCTTTGGTTATTCTTGTGTAACATTCAAAAGAAAAGTTTTTCGTTCCTGCCAAAATCATAAAAATGTGGGACCCAAATACTTAACAGTACAGTACTGTCGATTCAATGTTAGTACAGTAAGTCCTCGCTTAACATCGGGGTTACATTACTAAAAATGCGACGTTATGCCAAACAACGTTAAGCGGATCAATTTTCCCCATAAGAAATAGATAAAATACAGGAGTTACATTCCTGAGCCTTTCTTTGCCGCAAGAAATACATTGCATATACAAAAAATCATAGCCATTTCTACAGAAAATAATGCATGCATATACAACTACAGGTTATACCTCTCTAGTCCGACATTGTGGTCCGGAACGTTTTTAGTTTGCCCATGGAGAAAATTAATTTAAGTCTAGTACTTTTGATGTTTGGCTAAATTTTGCCTTATTTACCCTACTTTTTTGGCAAATTACTACCTTTAATAAAGCAACATCCTAATAAACCAACTAATATAGCACAGATTAAGTTGAATAAAAACTAAAAACAACAGAAAAAGTTTTTATGTTCTACAGCTTCAGCTAGAGTTGAACCTGATGACTTGGCAACTTCGTCATCCAAGTAAAAACACACAACAACATTGGCTGTGCTTATGTTTTCAACTTTACCACCACTGGTGAGTAGAAATTTTGTTTTAAAATCAGAAACATCAATTAAAATATATACAGCTACTCCTCGACTTACGACATACTCGACCTATGACCACCCAGACATATGAACGCCTCAGTCGTACCAAAATTTTGTCAAATTACATATTTTTGAGTCCCAACATTAGTGATTTCGATGAGTACAGTAAAAGTCCAAAAATCCGGATGCCAGAAATCCGGACCACCCGAGAATCCGGACTTTTCGAAAACTCAATTTTTTATTTTATTTTATTTTAATTTAGCTGGCTTTTGTTTATGTGCGCATGCATGAGCACCACAGCTGCACAGCAACAACAAACGACCATGCGGTTGCCACTTTAAAACGAGCAACCAAACTGTGACAACGTATGTAATTTTGAATCCTACTCTTTCCATTTACAGAGTATTGTACAAGCCCATAATAATGGCTCCTAAAGTATATAAACTTCATTGTGTGAAGAGAAAGAACATGTTGAAATTGAGTGACAAACTTGAAATAATTAAGAAAGAAGAACTTGGTGCGAGCAATACTTTTCTAATGGAAACATACGACATTGGAAAGACTACAATTTGTGATATAAAAAAGGCAAAGAGTAAAATTCGAGAATGCACAGCCTTTTCTTTAAAACTGCTCATTTTGATAAATAAAGCAAGCTATATTTGCTAATGAATAAACTATCAAAATGTACCTGTTCATCTCTTCTTTATTCCTACTTAAATTTGATTTTTAAAAGTACTGCCTGAGAATCCGGAAAATCCGAAAATCCGGACCGACCCAATCCCCAAGCAGTCCGGATTTTTGGACTTCTACTGTACTGACAAAATTTTCGTTTGTAATTCACTTAAAACTGGCTGGTAAGCTTAAAAGTGAGAGTTTTGTGGTGCTGAGAAGAAAAAGAGACATCCATTGTAGATTTTCTATGTATTATTTAAGAATTTTCGACTTACGACCAATTCGACTTACGACCTGGACTTGGATCCCTAACCCCGTTGTAAGTCGGGGAGCAGCTATATGAACAGTAAATAAGTGTTGCTTTCATATTCTTATGTAGAGTAATGACGATATGTTTTCACATGTGCGCACTTACATACACGCAGTCTCACTTTTTTTCTTTACCATTAATGGTTAGCTACTTTTATTGTTCCATTTATTAACATTACATAACATTACTTAAAACAACCATATTAATTTTTTACATTAATTTTACTACAGCTATAACCAGGGTCTTATTTTCTTCAGTTTTATATGTAGAACCAATCAGTCACTGGTTTTAAAATCAACGAAAACAATGCGGTCGAATGTCCTCGTGTGTTTTAATATTCTACGTATTATTAATGAATTGTATTGTTCATTTTGCACACATAAACATAATTCAATCAAAAAGAAATTAAGTAATAAATAATAATGAATCTTTGGTACATAAGAGAAATGACGCTGTTTACACGATTGTGCACGTCTGAACGTTGGCGGGCCACTCAAACCCGTCGGAATTTGAGTTTCCGCAGTGCTTTTTTATTTTTGTGTCCAAATAAAAAACGTTGAATTAAATACTCGCAAAATTTGAGAACCTACTGTACAACATTTAACCTTTCAATATGTCTTCAAAGAGACCACGAATCAGTGAAAGTGGTGCTAGTGCTTCCAAGCGTAAGCCCAAGTCACTATCTATCCAGAAAAGGGTGAATATCCATGGTCCGGCACCGGTCAGGTCCCGAGGTTGCCGGACTAGAGAGGTACATCTTGTACTAAGTTTGTATTGGTACTCACTGATGGACGGAGGTGGTAGAGTGAGTGTGTGGTGGGTAATGAAGCAGAGGAGGTGGATGGCGGGAGGACAGGAGTAGTATGGCGGGAGCGGAGGAGGGCAGGAGAGGAGGAGGGTGGTGAGTCACTGAAACTCTGCGCCAAGCAGAGAGAGCATAGCGAGGCCAGATGAGAGAGAGTGGTGCGCCGTAGAAAGTAGTCCGTAACGATGCAAAACGACATAGTATCCGATCGCCAGAACGTTAAACGAATTTTGGGTTTCTAAAGTTTAGTGACGTAGTACCGAAACAACGCTAAGCGGGACGACGTTAAGAGCGGACTTACTGTACAGTATATGGTAGCAGTGGTAATATACAGCAGTACAGTATATGATAATAGTAGTAGCAGATGTCCATGAGGTGACTGAGAGACAGCCACCACAGTGGAATGGCATGTCAATGGAAAATGCAGACATATGGGTTAAAGAAACTTAGAAATTGTCAGGTGGTCGCCAGCTAACCTGTTTGAACCACCCAAGTGTGCGGCAACCAAAGAAATGATTCGGGAGAAGATTCGCCTCATAACTGATTACACTCAGGACTGCTTCCTGGCCCCTTTAGCTCTTCAAATACTGGCAATAATACCACATCTATTCTGTCAGAGGACACACACAAAAACTAAGCACCAAGAAAATGCAGCAGCAATGAAGAGAAGATTGACAATGTGGCAGAATGGGGCCCTTGATGATCTCCCATGTGAAGCAAGAACAATGCAAGAGAGACTAAAATTTACAGGTGACGGAAAGCAAAACACCGATGACGTTGCAAGAAAGTTTGGAAACAAAATGCGTGTGGGAAAAGTGTCTTTGGCAGTAAGATCTCTCACAGAGGAATCCTCCGGTGGGGTTCTGCCAATAAACAGAGACACATTAAAACAACTGAAAGAAAAACATCCCCTGCAAGTGAAGGCGAAGGCATCAGGTTCCAGGGTGACTATATCCCACCAAATGCTGTCCTGTTCAAGAAAATAACAGGAAGGATGGTGTGGAAAAAGGCATTGAAGACACGAGGAGGTGCCAGCCCTTCAGGTCTGGATGCAAACGGTTGGAGAGTCATCCTCAGCACTAACAAGTTTGGCCCCGTAGCAAGTGATCTCTGCAATGCCATTGCCGTTCTTGCAAGAAAGCTGGCATCCTCTTGCTGCCAACACCTCCGTGCTCTGACGGCCTGCCGCCTCATTCCCCTGGATAAGAATCCAGGATGTAGGCCTATAGGGGTGGGGGAAGTGCTGAGGCGGATCATCGGAAAATGCATAATGGAGGTGGTAAAGGATGATGTCAGGGCAGCACCAGGGAACCTGCAAGTTTGTACTGGCCACCAGGCAGGAGGGGAAGCTGCTATTCAAGCCATGAGAACGATATTTGAGCAGCGTGATTGTGAGGACGTTCTCCTGGTGGACGCTTCAAACGCATTCAACATACTGTACTTAACCGCAAGGCCGCACTGCACAACATCAAGATCAAGTGTCCAAGCTTTGCAATGTAAGTTGAAAACTCCTATAGGAATCCATCAGACCTATATATAGTAAACAACAAGGCCTTAAGAGGTGATACCATCATACAGTCAACAGAGGGAACAACACAGGGGGACCCTGTTGCAATGGCAATGTATGCAATAGGCCTATCCGTGCTCCAACACACAATAAAATTTGAAACAACTGGGGTCAAACAAGTGGCATACGCTGATGACCTTACAGGAGCAGGAAAAGTGGAGGACATCAAAAAGTGGTGGGACCTGGTAACATCGTGAGGCCCACAAATAGGGTGCCACCCAAACGCCAGCAAGTCCTTCCTCATTGTGAAGCCAGAACATTATGAACGGGCAATGGAAGTGTTCGGTGGAAGTGAGGTCAAAATAACAAAGGAAGGCCAAAGACACCTAGGCGCAGTAATCAGCACGACAGACTTCAAGACCGAGTACGTAACGGGAAAGGTGAGTGAGTGGGTTAGGGAAATCCAAGCTCTGTCTGATATTGCTAACACAGAGCCACATGCGGCTTTTGCGGCATTCACCCATGGAGTCAAGCATCGCTGGAACTACCTGATGCGCACTATCTCTGATATCGGACCCCTCCTTCACCCTCTGGAAGAAGCTATCAGCGTCAATTTCATTCCCAAATTAGTGAAACACCCTCACTTATCCCCAGCATAAAGATCACTCCTAGCACTACCACCAAGACTGGGAGGTATGGGATTGACCAATCCAGAGGAGATTGCTGCCACCAAACTCAGTTAAGCTCACGGCAGCCCTCACGGACCACAAAATAGCTCAGAACGCAACGTCAGTGATTGTGCTGTGTACTGACAAAATTTTTGTTTGCAATTAAAAAATTCAAGATGTTACAATTGTCAGCATATTGGACATATTTCTCCTGCCTGTGAGAAAGAAATTACAGCCCCTGCCAGAAGTGATAAAGGTAGAGTATATGTCGTTGAAGGTGATGAGAAGGAAATGAAAAACAGTATTCATGAGAGTGTTAGTAATTTTGAACCTGATAATGATGAGAGTGCCCATGTGTTTACTATTTACAGTACACCAGTCATGAGGAGAAAGTTAAACATAGGTATAATGTGGACTTGTGCATTAATGACACACCTGTAACCATGGAAGTGGATACTGTAGCTGATTTCTCCATAATGAGTAGAGATATGTATGAGAAGCTATTTGCTCAAGTGCCTTTAGAAGACTCAGGTGTCAAGTTGAGAACTTATACTGGAGAGATCTTGAACACAGAAGGTAAATTAGAGTGTAAGGTAAAGTACAAAAATCAGAATTTAAAGATGCCATTAATTATAGCTAGTTATGCGAATAGACCAACTTTGTTAGGTAAGAACTGGTTGTGTGAACTTGAGATGGACTGGAAGGAGATATTTAGTGTTAGAATGTGTAACAGTGTTCCAGGTCTTGAAAAATTGCTTGAAAAATACAAGATTTTATTTGTTAAGGGACAGGATGGTATAAAGGGTTATAAAGCTCATATCACCATTGACAAAGATGTTACACCCATATATGCTAAGTCCAGACCTGTTCCTTATGCATTGAAAGGTGAGGCTGAGAAGGAATTAGACAAACTTGTGAGTGAGGGAATTATTGTGAAAACTGCCAAGAGCAATTGGGCTGCTCCTATAGTAATTGTACCTAAAGCTGATAAATCTGTTAGACTATGTGTAGAATATAAAGTCACCATTAATCAAGCTGTTGAGGACGAGCAATATCCCTTACCCACATCTCAAAATTTGTTTGTTGCACTAACAGGTGGAACCATTTTCACTAAGTTAGACTTGTCCCAAGCATATGCTCAGGTCTGTGTTGATGCTGAAAATCAACAATACCTTACCATCAACACTCATAAATGATTGTATAAGTTCAAAAGGTTGCCTTTTGATGTTAAAAGTGCACCAAATTATTTCAGTGCATAATGGACAAAATTCTTGTGGGGCTTCCCAATGTGTTATGTTTTCAGGATGATGTTCTTATTGTTGACAGTGACATCCAAAATCATGTCAAAACCCTAACCACAGTATTCGAAAGATTGTTGGCACACAATGTCAGGCTCAACAAGTGCAAATGTTTATTCTTAGCTAAAGAAGTAACTTATCTTGGCTACAAAGTGAATGCAGATGGGTTGAGACCTGTAGAAGATAAAGTAAGAGCCAAAAATGTCAGTGAATTGAAAGCTTTCCTGGGTATGATACAGTATTATTCAAGGTTCATGAGTGGACTTTCATCAGTTTTAGCCCCTCTGCATGAACTGTTAAAGAAAGGGATTCCATGGAAATGGAAAAGTGCAACTCAGAAGTCATTTGAAGATTGTAAAGCTGCTGTTTAGTACTGATGTTTTGGTCCACTATGATACCAGTAGAACACTAAAGCTTGCTTGTGATGCATCGGGCTATGGATTAGGTGGTGTCATAAGTCACATAATGGATAACGGTGAAGAAAGACCCATTGCATATGCCTTGAAAACTCTTACCCAAAGCGAGAAAAATTATGCACAAATAGAGAAAGAGGCTTTGTCTATCATATTTGGAGCAAAGAAATTTCACCAGTATTTATATGGGAGGAATTTTGTCTTAATAACTGATCACAAGCCTCTCTTGGCAAATTTTGGGTCCTAAATCACCTGTTCCTACACTTGCTGCAGCAAGAATGTAGAGATGGGCTGTGATATTGTCGGCATATGACTATGAGATACAGTACAGACGTTCAGAGGATCATTCCAATGCAGATGCTTTATCCAGGTTGCCATGTAGTGGATCAAATGATGGAGTTGAGCCTAAGGTTTATGCTGTAACCATGTTAGCAGAAGATTTTCCAGTCACCTCCAGAATGATTGCTCATGAAACTAGGTAAGATGTTGTATGTATTAGGAAGAGTCCTGGAGGATACACTAAATGAATGGCCAGAGATTTGTCCATCAATAGACTTTCAACCGTATCATTTAAGGAGATGTCAATTATCAGTAGAGCAGGGATGTGTGTTGTGGGGTATGAGAGTGTTAATTCCACAGTGTTTTAGAAAGCAAATTTTGAATGAACTGCATTTTGAACATCCAGGTATATGTGCTTTGAAAGCATTGGCCAGAAGTTTTGTTTGGTGGCCTAAACTGGACGGTGAAATAGAAATGATGGTACGTGAGTGCTCTGTTTGTCAGAATGTTAGGAGTATGCCACCCAGCACACCTTCGAAAACCTGGAAATGGCCTACCCGTCCCTTCCAAAGAGCACACATTGACTTCTGTGATAAGGGAACAGACAAATTTCTTGTATTAATTGACAGTCATTCAAAGTGGATTGATGTTAAGCACATGTACAGTACTAATGCTGGTAGCACCATTGATGAGTTAAGATTAGTATTTGATGAGCATGGAATACCAGAAGAGGGAGTATCTGACAATGGTCCTCCATTCCAATCATCAGAGTTTAAAAACTTCATGAGACTCAACGGTGTAAAGCATGTACTGACCCCACCCTATCGTCCTGCCTCTAATGGTGCAGCTGAGAGATCAGTTAGAACTGTAAAGGAAGCACTTTCGAAGCAGGTAATTCAAGGAACTGCAGGAAAATCAACGAAACACAGACTAGCAAATTTCTTACTCAGATACAGAACCACGCCACATAGTGAGACAGGGTGTACTCCTGCAGAGTTAATGGTGAAGAGACAATTGAGAACAATATTAAGTTTAGTTAAGCCAAGTCTGTTTGAAGTTGTAGAGAGGAAACAAGCCCAACAAAAGATGTATCATGATAAGAGTTCCAGTGAAAGTGTTTTCAAGGTAAATGATAGGGTGAGAGTTAGGAACATGGCTAAAGGTTATGCTACTGTACATGCAAAGTGGATAACTGGTGTCATTGACAAGGTATGTGGATCTAGGACATATTTAGTGAAATGTAGTAACTCTTTGAGATATGTTCATGTGGATCACATCATTCTGGCACATGATGAGATGAATGTAGCACCAGAAAATGATGATAAACTTGACACAGTTGCAGATGATCATGATGATGATGAGGTCAAAGATGATGTTTCCCAGCATCCACTCACTGTGTCAACTGACTGTAGTGATGATACATGTCACTGATAATACACAGAGTGCATGTGAAACCCCTGTAAAACTTGATGGAGGGAATAGTCCTAGAAGATCAAACATGGTTAGGAGACCTGTAATTAAAGACCTCTAATTATCTGAATTGTGAACAGGCCTTTCAAAACTGTTTAGTTAGGAAGTTATATTTCTTGTTTATTTAGGATTTGTAGCAGCCATGCTCTTTTTTGAAAGGGAGAAATAGTGTTATATATGTGTATGTTTATATGCAGCCTTTATTGATTATACTGTATATACATTATATATTATGTTACTTCTTACCAAAGTTAGAATGTGCTTAGGCCTGTGTAATCACGAATGTGTTAGGCACGTTGTACACTACAACAGAGAGTAAACGCCCTAAGTAAGAACGAGCATGTGGCTTCTCATTCTCCCATTAAATCATGTAAGATACTACACTAGTCTTGTATCTCAGTGACTGTAACATATACTGTATGAGACATTTACCTGTATGGCTCCAGCCCTGCCTTCAAGGTCTCCGTGGTCGAGCACTCCAGCTCCACTCTGAGTACGATGGTATGCTTGTAGCCACGCCTGGGCGCCCAATTGTTCGTGTTCCGTCACCAGGAAGATCAAGTCCTTCGCCCAGTACACTTGAGCTATGAATCACAGAATAATGTTGAGACAAGTATGTCTTACTATATGTACTTACACCTAGTACAGTGGCTGGTGCATTTTGTGAGATGAGTGCACATGACTGTACCACTATTTCAAGCATTTACAGTACAAGCACACACTGTCCCTAGTATATACATGTAGCTCCAGAGTTTGTAGAAGAAAATGAACAAATGCACTGTAATTGTCAAAGTCTGCAGAACTAACAGAGAACATGAAGCACAGACTTTAAACTGATGCTAGGTGTTTCCTAGTTGTGGGGGAGAAGGGGAGGTGTGGCTGTGACATACGGCCCATGAGTTGTACTGATTGCCCCAACCGCTTCCTCACGTCATCATGCAACAACACCACTGGCCCAATATACACCCTTTCAAATAAACTAAATTTTCCTATACCATACGCTACTGTCTCCCCAAGTTCATAAGTCAATTTGTTCATAACTCAGAATCATGTTACTGTATAATTTTGCAATAAATTATGAATAAAACCATCCCTACTAAAACCAACCCTACTAAAATGATCCCTACTAAAACCATCCCTACTAAAACCATCCCTACTAAAACCATCCCTACTAAAACATCCCTACTAAAACATCCCTACTAAAACCATCCCTACTAAAATCATCCCTACTAAAACCATCCCTACTAAAACCATCCCTAATAAAACTATACCCTACTAAAATCATAACAATTATAACCCACAAATAACAAGGAACATAAGTAATAAATGTAAATAAATGTACAATATATTTATTATTTATTATGTTAACCCCTGAAGATGGCTGCCTCAGCTTTCTCCCTCACCTTAACTAAGTCTAACTTGGTGTGAAGGGTAAGGGTCTAATGCTTCTTGGGCTTTAGGATTTTGGGTGTTGAAAACTCAGAGACCCTCTATACTGAGGAACAACCGGCATCTTGGAATATTGTTCATTCTTTTCTATAAACTCTGCGGATATTTGTTACCAAAGAAAACAGATTGTCACATACATGTTGAGGTCGTTAATAATAGCTTCAATGCCTAACAGGTAAGACACAGGTGCCCCCAGTTTTAACTATCACTACAATGTGAAGGTGTTTAGTAACATATATCTGTACTGTGTGTGAGCATTGAATAAAAAGGTGGTGGAAATGGGATTGGGAGCATTAATGCATAAGTTGTGGAATGATTCCCTATTTTTATTTGTTTTATGCACTTTCACGTTATGTGCACTTTTTTGGAATGTAGTCCTTCTGTACAACAAGGAATGCCAGTAATTACTGGAGAACTCTAGTCCAGTCTTATGGTGGTCTGGACATGTAGGTGTCAGCCGTTCAGTGCTACACCATGTTACTGTACAGGGGGTCCCTGACTTACAAATACCTGCCAACACGAATGGGGTTAAACTTGAAATTTACAGTACAGTATCTTATTTACCTGATGACTTTTTTTACTTTCATTAACTGTATTCTGTTATTCTACTTCTTCTTTTCTCTTAAATTAAGTGATTTTATATGATTCTAAGGACTTAGGCTGTGATATACGTAGTGGGATTTTAAACATTGTTCTGTCAATATGTTATGTACACAGCATTTGTTCCAACTTACTTACAAATCCGACTTAGGAACATCCTCAAGAACAGAACCCGCTCATAACCCAGGGACCCCCTGTACATAAACTGTCATACAAGAAATAGAAAATCATTGTACAGTTAAACCTCCATTTAACAGACTACTTATGAGAGAGGACAGTCCACTAGATCGTGGTCTCACTATATACATACTTGAGAAAAAATGAGCCATGGCGAGCATAAGAGCTATAGACGGTGCCGTGCCCTGGAGGAGAGACGATGGGGGACGGTAGGGAGCAGACACCACTACTGCCTCCGTGCTGCTGCCTCGAGACGCTCGTAGGATGCCGTAGACATTCTTTCCAGTAAAAATCTGTGTAAGAAATTAAACTAAAATATTACAGTGTCTCCATGTATCTTATACTGTAACTCATAACTTCTATTTACCAGAATCACGTAAAAAAAGATGATTCAGTAACGTAGGAATTAAGGCAAAAAATCTTGTTTTTTCCGACTTAGATCCCCTTTTGATCTCATTTTCTCTGTTTGTCAACCTAACTCCATAATGACATAGGAGAAATAGAGATAAATTCCTTACATACTCAACTCACAGTTAGTGTAACTAAACACATCAAAGCTGCTACATAACTTCTGAATGTTTCTTAATACTGTACTGTACTACTAAACTTTATTCCTCATGCAGTCTCATCAGTAAAAGTCATCTTGAGTACTTCTTCCGCAGTGATATCCCCGTTAGCCGGAACAATTGGTGCAGAGCACTTCCGGGGATGAGAGATTTCCGACTTACCAGAAGACTTTCTCAAACCCGGAAAAATTCCTTATCCCCGGAATATTTTCCGGTTACTGGGAAAAGTTTCCGAGTGTCTAAACTAGACATCTTGCACACACAGACACTAGCCCACTACCATAGAATATTTCTGGGTGCTGGGGATGTTTTCCTCGAATCTAAACTACTGGAGTTCGTAAATGCAGTTCTAATTAAGTTTGGTAAAATAAATATATTTGAAAATTAAAAATCTATATGATATGGGCGTGAATGAAACTGTGTGTTACAGCAAAGACTGGGGCTTTCCACTCCCATGGAGCTGTGGGGGATTAGTGGGTCTTGTGTACCTGACCTGACTCAATGTCAGGTGGAGGTAGGGTGTAGGATTAGTGGTCTCATATTACTGACCTACTGATGGAATGTCGGGTCACCTTTCACCCGGGGGATTAGTGGGTCTCATGACCCAAAGATGTCTTGAATAAACACTATACCTAAAGTATTTTTTGAGAGATTGTGATAAGTAGTAGGTAGTAAGCAGCTACCAAACAGGAAGCATAATGTGTTTTCTAATGCTAGACCCTGCTGCCAAATGGCATCACGAAAGTTCTGACCAAGTCCCAGGTTGCTGATCTGACTTTCTGCCTCATTTACACACAATTGCAGGGTCTCAATTGTTTCTCTTACTTGGACAACACAACATACATAATGTACCATATATCGTTTCTCACTCTTGATTTATTTTTCGTTTTTGTATTTATTTATGGTTATTTTTATTATTATTTTTTTATTATTTTTGTTTATTAGTATTAATTTGCTATTAATTTTATTAATTGTTGTAATTATAATAATAATAGATATTATTATTATTTATTATTATATTTTTGCCCCCCAGGCCCCGATGTGGGTCAGTGACCTGTGCCCGGGTGGGCTAATCCCCGTAAAAAAAAAAAAAAAGAGTATAAGTATAAATGAGCAAAGTTGTATCCCTTCAACATTACATAACATTTTAAAATATGGAGTGAGAAAGCAGAAAGGTGTGGGTAATTAGAGAGATGAAGTGGATATGAGTGTTGCCAAGCACTCCTCAACAGCTGATATTTAACTCACAGTCTCACACACACATAAATCTGTCACACAAGACCCTCACTCCTTATGTCTGCTGTCTTAATTCCCTTGTTGGGGGTATGTAAGTGGTGTTGGAGCTGTGATGGTGGGGTGTGGCTGAAGAGTGTGGTAGATGAACATTTTTGGGGAGTGAGGGGGAGAGGGTCGCACAGTCACTCCCCCCCCCCCCTTCCTCACTCAAGCATGGAAAACTGTGATAGGGTGATGAATTCGATACCATAATGATCCTTAATAAATTCTCTATGAAACATTTCCAATAAGATATCCTTAAACAAAATATTTCTATGTGGTATAGTGATGGGAATTTCATTCTTTTATAAAAAAAACGTAAGAAATATTGATACGGAGTCAGAAAAACCAGTTTTAATTTTGTTAGACACCATTTTTTTATCAAAATAATCCTGAATACTTTATCTCAAAGTTAGGTTAAATAAATTTATTTAAAAACAAAAACTCCATATGGTAAGAGGGAAAACAGAACTGTTTCTTTTATCTTCACCACTGATCAGCTTGTAAGTCACTTGGGTGATTGATCACGTCTCTGTTACACACTTCACTCAATTGACTGTAATACATAACTACAGCTCCTCCCCGACTTACGACGGGGTTAGGGACCGACATCCAGGTCGTAAGTCGAAATGGTCGTAAGTCGGAAATGCTTAAATAACACATAGAAAAAAAAAAATTTGGGTCTCTTTTTCTTCTCAGCACCACAAAACACTCACTTTTAAGCTTGCCAGCCATTTTAAAGTGAATTACAAATGAAAATTTTGTCTATGTACTGACTTTGGGACTCAAAAATACATAATTTGACCACATTTTGGTACAACTGAGGCGGTCGTAAGTGCAGGTGAATGTTAGGGTGTGACAGTTGCCCCAACTTTGTCCTACAATGCTGTTCAAAATTTTGGTGTTGTATATTGACATAAAAAATACCCACGTGCAATTTTTTTTAAGATTCTTGCATATTTGAGTGAGCTCCAGCAATTTGAAAAATAGCGATTTTGCTTATACGGCATACGCGCTTATATATGACACACACGACAGGAGGGTGTTACTCCGACAATACCCACACTAACACACGCGAGAGGCGGGTGTTACTCCGACAATAGCCACACTAACACACATGAGAGGCGGGTGTTACTCCTACAATACCCACGCTAACACACACGAGAGGCGAGTGTTACTCCGACAATACCCACGCTGACACACACGAGAGGCGAGTGTTACTCCGACAATACCCACGCTGACACACACGAGAGGCGGGTGTTACTCCGACAATACCCACGCAGCAACTGAAGACAGAGGTAGGAATGGGATGGCGAGGGTAATTAACATGCACGCATGCATGCGCACACAGGAATTAAGACAACAAGCGTACAGTGAGGGTCTTGTTGTGTGACTGCATGGAGGCAAATTAAAGATCAGCTGTTGAGGAGCTTATCGCTTGGCAACACTGGTGCACCTACCACTCCTTTCCACTCCATCTCTCTAATCACCCACACCTTTCTCACTCCATATTTTAAAATGTTATGGAATGTTGAAGGGATTCAACTTTGCTCATTTATATTTATACTTATCACAATCTCCCTAAAAATACTTTAGGTTTCATGTTTATTCAAGACATCTTCAGGTCATGAGATCCACTAATCCCCCACCCAAGAAAGGGTGACCTGACATTCCATCAGGTCAGTAATATGAGACCACTAATCCCCCACCCTACCTCCACCTGACACTGAGTCAGGTCAGGTCCCCCCAAAATAGCTTTTGTGTTTATTCAAGACTTTTCAGAAAATGCTCTTGAATTTCAACTCTGGAATTTTTTTTCCCAAAGCCGGAAATTTTTGGATAATTACGGATTTGGGAATGATTTTCCGTGCGAATTTCAATTCCGGCTATCGGAGATTTCCGGTTTTGAGGGATTCCAGGTAACGGAGATATTACTGAATTACAATATACCTCTTAAAAAATTACATTAATTCTTCATTTACCTGCAATGTTCCTCAGAAAAACAATAAAAGTACATCTTCCATTAATTACTATACACTATTCCTTTTCAAAATAAAAAAGACAAGAAACTAACCGTTTAGAAAAAATCAATGGTAACCTCTTTTTATTAGGCAAAAACTCAAAGTAAGTATTCTGCCCTGGGAATTATTGTACTGTACATCCCACTAACTATACAGTAAGTGTCATAAGAGTACTGTAGTTAGTTGTAAATATTGTACAGTGCAGTTAGCTGTAAATACAGTACAGTTATACAGTACTGTAATTGTGAATACACTACAGTACTATACAGTTAATTGTATACATTGTACAGTACCTTGTCTTTCCCCATGGGGTAGTGAAGAGTAAAGTTATGGGTGAATGTGTCCAGGCCCAGCTGGGTGAACTGAGCAGCCAGCCAGGGGTAAGGCATACCCGATGCGTGCTTCTCGGCCTCCTCAGTCAAACTCTAAAATACAAAAAAACGTTTGTTTATTGCTTACTGTGAATAATATTTTTGGGGGGTTAACACTTTCACTACAGGGGTGCCACTTTCAATTCTTATTTGGCTAATGCCAGACGATTTTATTCAGCAAAGAGGTGACATCGTACACAAGGGGTTAGCCACTGATCAGCTTACGAGCTGTTCGGGGAGTTGGTGTGTCAAGTGTTAGTACATGAGGAAACTGGAGTACGGGAGATATGAGCGCTACTGCTGTGCCACCAACTCTTATCAAAATCACAATTACTATCAGTATATGATAATTTACCTCACATTCTCAAAATCCATTTTACCTTTAAGAATTGTTGCTTTCAATTCCTGATCTTTTAGCTTCCCTTTTACTGCACAGTACTTGTTACTGCTCCCTATGCCTATATTGTACCTTACCAAAGCTGTCTTTGTGAATAAATTACAGGCAACTCTTAAATCTTTACACACATTCCTATTTTATAATGTTAATAACTGGCAACTGCTTCACTTTCCTAGTACTGAAAGCCCTATAAATGGATTATTTCAGAGCTCATGGACATATTTAATTCGAGTGATTTCACCTTAAACAACTGAAAACACAGGATCTTCAACAGTCAGATACTCACCTCTAAGTACTGCACCGCTTGAGAGTCACCATGGAAGTCCCCCTGCACTAGTCCTGGCAGCAATGCATTCTCAGAAAAGTAGGTCCCTAGAAATCAAGACATGGAAACTTGAATGATCAGGAAATATCTTCCAAAGAACTAAACAGCGTGGAGATGAAAATAAAAGGATTAATGAGGTATAGAAAAATAAAACCCACCAATTTCTATAAAATTGGACAAGGTTTTCAAGGGATACATTTCCTCGAATGGTCAGGCAAGTTGTCACAAACTCAAAATTATGAGGTAATTTTTATATACTGTAACTACAGTGTATTGTGGTACGTCTATATTTCAGACTTATTCGACTGACCCAGAGGCCCAACAATATCAAGTTACTGAAAGTTCAGAGTACAGTTGTACAGTATATAATACAGTACAGTACAATACAGTACAGTATTTAATTTTACCAAACACAAAAGGCATTATTTTAAGAAACAAAATTAAAGAAAAATTATGACTCACCATGATTCAGGGAGTTATGAGCTAATGCCATGAACCACACAATGCCCACAACATAAAGGATCACACAAATGGGGCGGTGATATTTCTCCAACAAGGCTGGCAGTTGGCTACGCTCCATACCAGGGTCAGTGAGTAAACCCATCCTGGACAACACCTGGCATTAACACTGGTCAACACCTGCAGCATCAAAAAGAACACATTATTATACAAGTAAGTTTATGCCTGGACACTTTAATATCTACATATCTCCTGAAGATTAACTCCCCCAGATCATTTCACCTTATGATGAAATACCCTAATGCGGTCTGGTGGGGTTAGGTTACCATAACAAAGAATAGATTGCAGAACCATTTGTAATTTTTTATTTGAGAATGTTCAAAAATTAATTATAAAGTGATAAGTACACAACAATCATTTAACTAACTCTGATTTTAGCAGGAGTGAACACTCTTGGCCATGGTCGGAAATCACACCCCTCGCAGAGTCATTCATTAACCGAAAATTTCGTTAACTGAATCTACTGTATTATTTCAATTGGATATTGGGTAATTGGTTCCAACTCACAGAAAAAGTACATACAAAGTACTGTATATCGGTAATAGAATTAACAAAACATTAAATATAAACTAAATACAGTACTGTACTGTACAGTATATTGTACAATAATAAAAAAAAAATACTATAATACTGTATAAAGCATGAACAAATTTCTGACAGCATGACAATGAATGAGATCACACAACAATTCACCACCACAAACAAAGTTTGCTATTCTAAAAACACTATTTAACAGTTTTAGATGCAAATGTGCACCAGATAACCACACAGGGGAACAATACAACAGGAATAATACAAAACTATGAAAGCACATAGCGAAAATTGCCAAATCCCCAAACAATCTATGTCTTGTGAATATTCACCAATTCCTGTAAAGCTCTTACTACCATCTGTCGAATATGAGTTGCAATAAATCAGAATCAAAATTTTAATTGACAATCATTAATAAAAAATCTTCTATGATTTAAGGTCAACATTGAAAATCCATCATTCTCAGATTTGTATAATTCACACAAGCATCACAATCGCCAGACTGGTTTTAATACTGACATTTGTTGACAAAAAGCTGGAACTGGAAAATCAAGGTCTTCATGCATGTCAAGACTCCTCCATGTATATAGTTTGTTGACTTATGACTATTTTAAATGCTTACATCACCCAGTTTATAAAATGAAACTGCCAAATCTATTAGCCTGAACTGTGTGAATTACAATAGTTATTGTAAACTACACAGTGTGAAATATGTACCCCTGTACTTGAAATGCAATGTTTGTGTGATGGAATAATTAAGATACTTAGATAATAAAATGTAACCATTTTAAAGTGCTGCATTATATTTCACTATTTCACTGCACTTGCCTACAAGATTTACTGAATCTTTTGTTGTAATTATAGATGAAGTTAATATGTTAAGTATTATTTTACTTTCGGACATAGTGCCCACGAAAGTTATAAACTACTGAAACATTCAGATCTCCCTATTCTGAGCATTTTAAACCCCATAAATACATAGTGGAAATGGATAATAGCGATACAATTGAATTGAATTTATTTTCAGTATCAGCTCCTCCCCGACTTACGATGGGGTTAGGGACCTAAATCCAGGTCGTAAGTTGAAATGGTCGTAAGTCGAAAATGCTCAAATAATGCATAGAAAATCTAAAATAGGTGTCTCTTTCTTCTCAGCACCACAAAACTCTCACTTTTAAGCTTGTCAGCCATTTTAAAGTGAATTACAAACGAAAATTTTGTCAGTACACAGCACAATCACTGACGTTGGGACTCAAAAATACGTAATTTGACAACATTTTGGTACGACTGAGGCGGTCGTATGTCCGGGTGGTCGTAAGTCAAGTAGGTCGTAAGTCAGGAGGAGCTGTAGTTTCAGTCTTCGTCTCTGTGAGGAGATGTTACCTGCACATCACGTCATTCAGTCGTGATCAATGAGGTATCGATATCATCACGCAAATTTTTTTTTTACTAATTACATTTGATTTTTTCAAAGGAAACAGCCTGGGTAACTTCATTGACCAGTCATAATGGCTGTGGTGGAGGTTGGTTGTCAATTGTGCTCCTACGATTATTTTAAGTTTATTGCCAAGTTTTACGAGACAATAATTGTATCCAATTCTCACAGGTCCCTGGACCTTCCACTTCTAACTAAGGTATTGTGCTTTCGGATATGGCGCGCCCCAAAGTTTTTATCAACTGAAACATTTAGGTTAGTTTAAGCTAGGCCTACCGGGGGTCCAGTGAGGTAGCCCCCAGTTAGGTGTTAAGTTAGTTAGGTTAGGTTAGATGACTCATTTTTGTTTTCTCCCCCACCCAAAACCCCCAATTTCCCAGGCTCTCCCCCATTTTAGTGGGGGGGGGGGGGGCAAAAACTAGCAATTTCTGCCAAAAATGAAGGTCAGGTTCGTTTAAAACACTTCAAAATACACTGAAAAAACATATTGGTCAACCCCTCAGGACTCATGTCCTAAAGTAAAAATTTACCATATTTTATATAACTCTGCCAAACTGTGTTAAATTCAATTTTCAATTTTCACTAACCGGTTTTTGTTTGGATATTAAAATTATGTTTTTCCAATGTTATTTGATGGGTTTCAAATGGATTTGATATTAATTTCTGCCGGAAATCAATAGTTTCTGAGATCCCCCCCCCCCCCCCCCACCCTACTCATCAATCTTAATAAAAATGTTTTTTTTTTTTTTAGTAAATCACATAAATAAAAATCCAACAAAACCTGACCTGACCTAACCTGACCTGACCTAACCTAACCTAACACTATTTTTCTGATGAAACTCTGCACTTGAGGTAAAATAATCTCTATCACATTGTCGGCACAGCTCTTTCCACCTGTTCCGCCATATCTGGTTATTCTGGTATTGAAAAATCAAGTCTCCGCTCCCGACTCACCTACGTATTGTTCATTGGCTAAGACAAAAAACTCTTGCCCAATTATAAGTCTCCAATCACTATAGCCAATAAGAAACTCCCACAACATCCCCCACATGTGCTGTAGACGCTCAAGAAGCCAACACGGAGGTAAAGAGCACCGTGTGATGGGTGGTCAGACCTTCTCTGTGAGACGTAAACAACAAATGGCCACACTTGTGACTGACTAAATCTAATAATAGTGAAAAATTAATATCTCGGTTATCCTTACTGTAATTTCTGGTGTAAATATCATAGAAGAAAAATGTCTTAGAACTATCTAAACATTACAAAAAACATACTGATAACAGCGAGAGAATGACCCTTGAATGATTGAAATTTCACCAATTCAATTCTATTTTCATTTCATTTGGGGACCCGCTTGTCTGAGGGGGTCCGGGGCCCCTCCCTTAATCCGGCTCTGTATTAGTTGGTAATAAGCTATAATAACGCTGTGACAGCAGCTACCTATGCATGGTAAATATACTCATAGGTATGGATTATCTCTTGAATTAGGTGCAGGTAACCTTGGGTACGAGTTATCTCGTGAGTTGTGTACGAGTTATCTCGTGAGTTGGGTACGAGTTATCTTAGGTACGAGTTAACTTTTTGAGTACGATTTATCTTGGGTATAAGTTGTCTTGGGTACGAGATGACCTTAACCCCAGCCTGTATACCCACAGTCTACTGTATATACCCACAGTCTGTATACCCACAGTCTGTATACCCAGTCTGTATACCCACAGTCAGTAAACCCACACTGTCTGTATGGTAAAACCTAAAGTGATAGCTTACTGAATTAATATAACAATATCTAATTACCAAATTAACTACCGGTTTACCAATGATCTATATCTGCATTGTCTAGGCAACATAGTAAACCGTATACTCTCACTGTGTACCGTACACCTATCTGTTTATATTCATGCTACACTGCACACCTCAATAGTTTATATACATGTCTAGGCATTTGTAAACCAGTATAAAAAGTTTTAGCGAATAAATATCATTATTTTTATTATTATTATCCATATTACCTTTAAAGAGACGCCTCACACACACACAGGCCGGGTTTGTTTACCTTCTGTAAGTGTTGCCAAGACAAAGGTAAAACTTCTGCTACAGCCGCTAGATTTACACTAAGTTAATATTGTACCTACATTATTATTATTATTACATTATTATTATTATTATTAATTATTATATTAATTATTATTATCATTATTATTATTAATACTGGAGAAAGTTATTTTTTCATCTATTAAAACAAGGTACAATCATCCTTGAATATAACAACACATCAAAATCATGACTAAACTTAATATCTGTTGTATATATGAAAATTAAAATATACTGTACATTTTGTAAGTATTAGAGGTAAATATGTGTTTATCCTCTACTAGACCGTGTTAACATACCCACCCGGGCACAGTTCACTGACCCACCTCAAGGCCTGGGGGCGAAAATGTAATAATAATAATAATAATAATAATAATAATAATAATAATAATAATAATAATAATAATAATAGTAATAATAATAATAATAATAATAATAATAATAATAATAAAGGATCATAAGTGAGGAATAATATACTGTAGTGGAATTCTCCCCTACAAACGCTGTTTGTCGCTGCCTAGCCGACCCCACCTATTCCCCAGTGTATGCCTCGTGACCTAGGTCAACCAGCGCCGCCATACACCACGGAGCGGGGGTCAACTACTAAGCCACGCCTACCCCCGCTATTTAAGACCTGACCTCGCGGTGATCTGCCTCTCGCTCTCTCTCTACCTACAGCCACAGCCAGCAACACCACCTCCACCGCCGCTGCCCGGCGGGCCTCGCCCCTCCGCCTGCCTGGCGGTCCTCTCTCCCGCTGGCGAGCATGGCGACCCACAAGCTGTCCTCCTGTGAGCATCCTCACCAACCAGCTCTCTCTACATCACGCTTGTAACCACGCTGCCTTCCCAGCACCAAGCTGCAATGTACATTCAATACAACATGTATATAGAGAGCACATTGTGAGTTTCCTTTCTCCATCCCATCCTGAGTGTGAACCAAACATCCCGAACCCCACAATACTATATGTATGTTGTGTTGTCAATAGTAAGAGAAACAATTGAGACCCTGCAATTGTGTGTAAATGAGACAGAAAGTCAGATCATCAACCTGGGACTTGGTCACATATGGCAGCAGGGTCTACCATTAGACAACACATTATGCTTCCAATATCTTTCCAGGCGGTAGTACCTCCCTGTTTGATAGCTGCCTACTGTCTATCTATCTATCTATCTATCTACATAAGCTTCGAGGTTACCACTATCCCTAGTCAAGTGTGTCAGACCAGAGATGATATGACAGGATTACAGTGGAGGGAGGATTGGGAGGGAGGGAGGGAGGGTATATAGCGAAGTGGGGCCTCAGGGACAGGGAGGGTGAGGTTGTTTCTTCCAACTCGGACTTCCCGCCAACATTGAAAAGTTTCTTTGTAACTTTCTTGACAGCGGAAATGCCAGATTGAGGGAGGGTCAACACACTGGACAGACCTTCCCACTCATGAGCGTAGTCCCTCAGGGCAGCGTCCTCTCTCCCATCCTATATATTGTAGTGGAATTCTCCCCTACAAACGCTGTTTGTCGCTGCCTAGCCGACCCCACCTATTCCCCAGTGTATGCCTCGTGGTCTAGGTCAACTAGCGCCGCCATACACCACGGAGCGGGGGTCAACTGCTAAGCCACGCCTACCCCCGCTATTTAAGACCTGACCTTGTGGTGATCTGCCTCTCGCTCTCTACCTTCAGCCACAGCCAGCAACACCTCCTCCTCCGCCTGCCTGGCGGCCCACACACCTCCGCCGCTGCCTGGCGGCCTTCCCTCGCTCCTCCGCCTGCCTGGCGGTCCTCTCTCCCGCTGGCGAGCCTGGCGACCCACAAGCTGTCCGTCTCTGAGCGTCCTCACCAACCAGCTCTCTCTACATCACGCTTGTAACCATGCTGCCTTCCCAGCACCAAGCTGCATTGTACATTCAATACAACATGTATATAGAGAGCACATTGTGAGTTTCCTTTCTCCATTCCATCCTGAGTGTGAACCAAACAATCTCATACCCCACAATATCATCTACATGAGTGACACCCCGCCCATACTAGAATAGGAAACGAAGATATTATGTATGCAGATGACATTACTCAAATAACAACACATCGAGGAAAATCGCGAGCGTTACAGGTCGACAACACCAGACGGGAAATATAAAGAGAAAATAATTACGAAAAACAATGGAAAATCCAAACCAGTCTTCCGAAGTTCACAGTGATACCTTTATGCAGGATGAAAGCCCTTCCATTACTAACCAATACCCCTTCACCAGAACCACAGCCGAGATACACAGAGACCTGAGAATAAAACCCATCAACCAGCAGCTGCACACCCTGGCCAGCAGAGTCTGGCAAAAGATAGAACGATCAGAGCAAGAGCTCCTTCAAAGACTCCCACCAGACAACGACAACAACCATACATGGTTCCCCCAAAAGTTGCCAAATCTCATAAGGTCCATTACCACCCCCAATCTATACGGCCAGGCAATAGACAGCCTCCCTTGACCAGCATCCGCCAGTAGGGTCGGTGGAAAATTATATAAGTCCCTCAAAACACCCATATATGGGACAGGGTAGGATGTCTAGTGCCTGTACCGACAGACAATAACTAACCCATGACACAACCCTAACACACTATTAGTTTAGCTAACCCCTAGCAAGGTTGTTAGCCTGCCCTCTCTTATCTCCTTCCAAATTTCCTCAATTTCCGAACTGTGACTTCCTTCCTTCACCTCTACTTGTGCTCACCTTTCACCCCTTCATTCTCTACAAAAAAAAAAAAAAAACACACAGCAGGTCCGAGGTGATGATGGTGCTGACTCTACTGCTCTCTTTCCTGGCGATACGTCACCTGCACCCTTTATGCTACTCACGGAACCTCACTGTAGTTTTAGTGTGTTTGATGCGTTCTCAGACCTTGTGGGTCGCCATGTTCGCCGGCGGGAGCGAGGGCCGCCAGGCTGCGGCGGAGGAGGTGGTGTTGCTTGCTGCGGCTGCAGCTAGAAGAAGAGGGTGGTCACCACGAGGTCAGGTCTTAAATAGCGGAGGTAGGCGTGGCTTAGTAGTTGACCTCCGTCATGCAAGGCGGCGCTGGTTGACCTAGACCACGAGGCATCCACTGGAGAATTCGCGGGGTCGGCTACTCAGCGACAAACAGCGTTTGTCGGGGAGAAATCCACCACAGTACTTTTATGGTAAAATCCAAGTACAATTTGTTTATGTTTATTAACATACTGTACATTATTTACCTTTCTTTCGCAAATTATGTTGAGGCAATAAGGTAGGTTTTCACTCCGTTATGGGAAAACTTAACAAGTGAATCTCTGATTTCGGGACCTGCTTACTGAATCCTCTTCTCTTCTGTTTTCTTCTCTGACGCGGACTCCGCAAAACTACAAGAAGATCTAAGCTAATTTTTCGAATGGTCTGAGAAAAGGCAGATGAAATTTAATGTAGACAAATTTAAAGTACTTAGTCTAGGAGATGTAAACAGAGAAACCAGATATCAGATGAACATCGTTATTATAGAGAAATCCGACTGTAAGAAAGTCAACAACGTGTATTTGCTCGAAACAAGGCTAATAAAGTACTTGGGTTCATACAAAGGAGTGTTAGTTACAAGACTAGCGAGGTCATCCTAACATTTTATCTTTCGCTTGTGAGACTTCACTTGGATTACGCAGTTCAGTTCTGGTCACCGTACAACAGAATGGATATAGAATCCCTAGACGGAATTTAGAGGAGAAGGACATGACTAATTCCGGGCATTAGGAACCTTGAGTACAGAGACAGGTTAAAGCATATTAATTTGCACTCCCTCGAGAGACGTAGAGTGAGGGGTGATATGATAGAGGTGTATAAATGGAAGTCAGGGCTGAACAAAGGGGACATTAAAAGGTACTCAAACTATCTAACCAGGAGCGAACTCGTAGCAGTAGTTTTAATATAAAAATTTAGATTTAAGTGCGAGATAGGTAAACATTGGTTTGGAAATAGAGTAGTGGACGAGTGGAACAAGTTACCAAACATCATCATTAACTCGAATACGCTGGATAGCTTCAAACATAGATTGGGTGGATATATGAGCAATAAGGGTTGGGTGTAAGCAGGACTGTCCTTACTTGGAGCTGGCGGACGCTCGCCCCACAAGGGGTCACAGCTCAAGATTGAAGAAGCCGCAAGTCCAGAAAACCGTGAGGGCAAACTTTTTCGGAGTGAGGGTTGTAAACTCTTGGAACAATCTACCAGAGAGTGTTGTGACGGCACCGAGTGTGAGCTCTTTCAAGAGAAGACTTGACCAACACTGGAGCGGGTTCAGGTACATTCAGGAGCCGGTGCATGCCCAGTATTTGCCAACAGTGCGTGACAGAGACGTGACCGATCGCCCGGGCGACTAGGAAGCCGATCAGTGGCGAAGAGGATAAAAGTAAAAAAAAGTTATGTTCTTATGTTCTCTCTTCATGACCTACATAATTTTCAAATGTTTACTTTCCTCTGTATTTTAATTTTCTTGGAGAATGTTTCTGGTTTTTTTATTAGGCTCAGCCGCTCTCCGACCAAACAAAACCAGATCTAAATTAACGGAACAAAACTAGACCTAACTTAACCAAAGGAAACATTATTAAAGATGTTTGTTTTAATTAGGTGTTGCAGACTCTGTTCTGCTGCCAAACAAACAAAGAAACAAAAAATTTAAGACTTTTGTTTACATATCAGATAGTTTTGCTTGTTAAATTTGGCAGATTAATTTCACGAAACATAAATTAACTCTGAGTGTCTCGTTTTTGTTGTAACATATAGTTGTCCTGTACTCAGCCTATGTATTCACAGCTCTTAAGTAAACAGAAAAACAGTTCGAGAAGTTGACTCCAAGTCTATAACCGCTGCAAGTTAATATATATTACGGAAATACAAATTCATAGGATTATTGTAAGAGGGTTTAAATCATCGCCCTCAGAGGGTTATACTTGTAAGCGAGCGGCCTGGATTCGATCCCCGGGCAGGGTGAAACGATGGGCAATTTTGTTTACGTCATTTGCCTCTGTCTACCCAGCAGTAATTGGAAACCTGGATGTTAATCGATTTTCGGATCGTGTTCCGGGGTAATGGTTAGCCATTGTAGTTGGCGAGTTGTCGGGTCTTCTCGGAGTATTCCTTAACACTGGGTCATGCAGCTCGTTAACTAAGGGTGTGGTTGTTGTATTGGCGACAGTTTCTACTCAAACAAATTCACGCCTAGGTGGCCCTTGGGCAGGCAACCCTCGTTACACGAGGGGCAACCATTATATTATACCTATAATCATATTCCCCAAAGAGCTAAAACCGTATCTGCTATATCGTGGATGTTATAAATTTGTAAAGATAAAAAATATTTAGTAAATAAAACCATAACTTAAATTGGTATGACTTTCCTATACACTCGTTCAGGTATGAGCAGTGGTGGACACTCTGGTACGGGAGGGTGGGGGCCCGTCCTCAGGTCACAGTGCACTGGCCTCCACTACTCCCTCTTTTACCCCTCTAATGATCTCCAGAGGGTACTACACGACCTCGACTTCCAGCCCCCACACACTCTACTTCAGGGGTTAAAATTCAGCCCCCAAGAGTCAGAGGTAGTGTCTGTAGGTGTCCTTCCTGACGACGACGCCCCAGATCTTTACCTGGAGTTGAGGTCCTCATGTACTGGGCGGCACTACAGCCTGATGACCGCCGACGAGGACAACATCTGGGCGGCCCTGAACCTACGTCGACCTGATCCCTTCCCCAGAGGGATGGCCAGGGCTCAGGGGCGGAGCCGAGAGGATCCCCAAGATATCCCAAAGGTGGTGTCTGTAGGTGCTCCCCCAGACCTTTACCTGGAGTTGAGGTCCTCATGTACTGGGCGGCACTACAGCCTGATGACCGCCGACGAGGACAACATCTGGGCGGCCCTGAACCTACGTCGACCTGATCCCTTCCCCAGAGGGATGGCCAGGGCTCAGGGGCGGAGCCAAGAGGATCCCCAAGATATCCCAAAGGTGGTGTCTGTAGGTGTTCCCCCAGACCTTTACCTGGAGTTGAGGTCCTCATGTACTGGGCGGCACTACAGCCTGATGACCGCCGACGAGGACAACATCTGGGCGGCCCTGAACCTACGTCGACCTGATCCCTTCCCCAGAGGGATGGCCAGGGCTCAGGGGCGGAGCCGAGGGGATCTCCAAGATATCCCAAAGGTGGTGTCTGTAGGTGCTCCCCCAGATCTTTACCTGGAGTTAAGGTCCTCATGTACTGGGCTGCACTACAGCCTGATGACCGCTGACGAGGACAACATCTGGGCGGCCCTGAACCTACGTCGACCTGATCCCTTCCCCAGAGGGATGGCCAGGGCTCAGGGACCGGGTGGAGGGGGCCCTTTCCCTCCAAGTTAACCACTACATGTTGAGTGATGGTCCACACCGAGTTCTGTACTTCTCTCTTGTTATTTGCATCACGTAAACATTATACCCGCCATTTATTTTGCCTCATAATTAAACAAACTAACGCTACCTACAGTACATAGGGGTTAGATTAGGTTAAGGTGATTAATAAACTGAAATAAACTGGGATGTCTAATCTGTTGATGATCCATAACTTGTAAAAGTTCTATTGTTCATTGCCTGTCTCTACTAGCCTGAAAATATTCCTAGAACCTTCTGGTTGATAAAATGTGGTATTTTTTTCTTCGGGCGCTGAAACCCAAAAACCTGGGATGTACAGTGTGTTTGTGTGTGTGTGTGTGTGTGAGTGTGTAATAATAATAATAATAATAATTAACGGTTTATTGAAAAAGTTCAGTAACCAGAAGGCTGAAAATGTACATTAGACAAAAAAGACTTAGAACATACAAAAGCGTAGGGTGGGTGGGTCGTTTTACAAAAGCTTTCATTACCTAAAGGAAAAGGAACTTGAATTGAACATACAAATTATTATAGTTTTCAGTTGATGACCCGGGCTTGCTCTACTGTGTGAGGTGAATGTAGGAAAAAATGACACAGGAAAACAATGGCACAAGAAAAAATGGCTCAGAAGAAATGGCATTAGGAAAATATGGCACCGAAAAAAAGCATAATCATCAGACCAGAAAAAATGGTATATTAATTTTTATTGACATGTTTTCGCTAAAATTTTATTATGTTTGTTAATGAAATTTATTTAGTTATATCAGCGTCATAACATAAAACATTTATTGCCTTTAACTAAATCAATCTACTGTATGGTAGTGAAAACTCGTACATAAATGAATTACAAAATAAAAAAAATGTCACTTTGTATATTATTGTTTAAGATTCCCATCGAATGTTATAGCCAGCGCCATGCAAAAACTTCTGGACTTACTTGTGACCAGCTTGGCGGTCCTGGCAGAGGGTCTTCAGCCTTGTCTGGAGGTTCTTGTAAACTCGTTTTTGGCGCTTCCTGGGCTGCTCACCACGAGATTCTTTGATGATTTGAGATGATACAACAGCATGGCCAGCTTGAATCTACTGGATGGAACGCCAGATAGTTTGGTGGCTGTGCCCAACCAACCTGGTAGTAGAGGAAGTAAAGAAAGCATTGAAAGGAATGAGTGTCAGTTACAAGACTAGCGAAGTCATCCGAAAATTATATCTTGCGCTTGTGAGACCTCACTTGGATTAAACAGAGGGAGGGGGCGATGATGAGTGTTACCTACCATGATGTTTGTTCTGTTCTTGTGAACAGGTATCACTAGGTTGTATATATGAAGAGGGTGATAACTTCACATATATCCAATAGCTAAAGATCGATCGCTGAGAACAATCTGAATTTGACAGTGACCCTTGTGGAGAGAGCAGCAAGGGCTTCCCTGCAATAGCTAACTGGCATTACCACTATTCCAGAATTTTTCGCCTGCTGATTGGACAGCCTCCCTATGAGTTGCCATAAAGTTCAGGGATCAGGTACTATGAGCCAGGCGCTGCTGAGCCACCTTCATAACAACCGAATTTTTACACCCAAAAGAACTTCAAAATTTGATCTCGGGAAAAACTCATTTTAGCCGAGTGGCTCTCAAACTGTCAAAACTTGGCAGCGTCATTGTTAAAATGCGAAGGTGACCGGGATAATGCGACGCACCTTGATGTTATCTCTGGGGTATATCCAATTTAAACCTGCTGCTAGGGCGTGTGGGGAGGAGCATGTGGAGAGGAGTGTGTGTGTGTGGAGGAGTGTGTATGGGGAAAAGTGTGTAGGGATGAGTGTGTGGAGAAACGTGTGGAGAGGAGTGTGTGTGGAGGAGCGTATTGGGATGAGCGTGTGGATAGGAGCGTGTGTGGGGAGGAGCGTAATAATAACACAGTTGTAATAATAATAATAATATTGATAATAATAATAATAATAATAATAATAATAATAATAATAATAACGGTTTATTGAAGTAACATTGCAGCCAAAGGACTGAAAATATACAGTCAACAAAGATGATAAAAGTTACATAAATGGGGAATGGGTCACTTTATTGACATATAATATACAAGTAACATAAGTGGTACAAATATGATATATAATAACAAGAGGGGAGGGTCATTAAAGAAGGAAAATCAACATGGTGACAGTACCAAAGTAAGACTGGTAGGGAGTGAACACACTGGTTAACTACGAGTTGGTGATATTTTTTTATAATAGTTGGGATTGGGTTGTTCTTATAGCGATCAATACACGTTGTATGTGCTGGATGCGATTTTAGTGTCGATCAGCAATTCACGGACGAGGGATCTAGGGTGGAAGCAGGAGCCGGTGTCAAGGATGGAGCCGAAGCTTCTCCCCAAACTTGCAGATGAGTTCATGGTGATGATCAGAGACAGCAGTGAGGGTCAATGTGTTGAGCATGTGTTTAAATGTGGAATAGGAGAGGAAGAGAATAAATTTGCTTGCCCTCTTCTGCACTTTTTCTTGTTGTTATTGGTGTGAGGCATTTAGAGAGGAAGACCAGGCAGGGTAAGCATAGGTGAGCTAAGGAAGTATGAATATTGATTAGCTAAGCACTGTGGAGTTCAGGCGCGGGTACTTCGTGGGGCTTGAGACTATGGAGGAGGGAAAGGCGAAAGCTGGAAGAGATGACAAATGAACTTTCGTGTGCTTTCTAATTCAGTTTGTTATCCCACACACACTCCTTCGCTCCCCCAGTACCTCCCCCCCACACACTCCTTCGCTCCTCCAGTACCTCCGCCCCCCCCCCCCCACACACACTCCTTCGCTCCCCCAGTACCACCCACCACACACACTCCTTCGCTCCCTCAGTACCAACCCCCTACACACACTCCTTCGCTCCCTCAGTGCCACCCCTCCACACACACACTCCTTCGCTCCCCCAGTACCACTCCCCCACACACACTCCTTCACTCCCCCAGTACCACCCCCCCACACACACTCCTTCGCTCCCCCAGTACCACCCCCCCCACACACACACTCCTTCACTCCCCCAGTACCACCCCCCCCCCCCACACACACTCCTTCGCTCCCCCAGTACCACCCCCCCTACACACACTCCTTCGCTCCCCCAGTACCACCCCCTCCACACACACACTCCTTCGCGCCCTACCCACTCTTCTTTTGTAAACCAAGTCCGAAAATTAGTTATATCCTATTTTTCTTGTGGTAAAACGATAATATAAAAGTGTCTGCTTCACCTGCCTTCTTTTATGAATGTTATCAAGACCTTAAAATAAGCTATTATTATATATTTTTTTTACTTTCAAGGTAGTATCGTTCACTTTACTCACCTGTAAGACCTCCTATTTATCCAGAGTATGTTCTCGTGTTGACGCGTGTCCTGATAAGACTTATTAGGTCATAGGTGTTACACAGGGTCTAAACTTGTCTCCTTATATATAAAATGATCTAAACTCATCATGAACTATAATATAAAATGAAGAAAAATTCATCATTTCCTTCATAAAATAATTGTCCAGTAATTTCTATATGTGAAGCAGCAATCAACATGTTAAAAAGAAATTAAGAGAAACAATGCTTATATATTAGGTCAGCGCTGGCCATTACAATTAGATCACAGCTTGTTGATTCGACAAATTAGTTTTCCAGAGATAAATTGCTTCTCTTTCACGAAGCCATGAAAATGCAAAACATGGGTAATTGTACGTGGCGTTCACTTAATGGAATTATCATCGCTGTTGAATCACTGTAGTAATGCACAATATAGCCTGGGGGGAGGGTACTGTGTTTCTGGGGCTGATCTTATTGTACGCTCACAGTGGGAGGCTGGATGATCTGTACATGGTATATAAACTGTAGATTGGCTGTGGGGTGGTCGGATGGACTGTACACTGACTGGAGGTGATCTGAGAGGACTGTTCACTGACTGAAAATGATCTGGGAGGACTGTTCACTGACTGAAAATGATCTGGGAGGACTGTACACTGACTGAAAATGATCTGGGAGGACTGTTCACTGACTGAAAATGATCTGGGAGGACTGTACACTGACTGGAGGTGATCTGGGAGGACTGTTCACTGACTGAAAATGATCTGGGAGGACTGTACACTAACTGGAGGTGATCTGGGAGGACTGTTCACTGACTGGAGGCGGTATATAGACTGTGGACTGACTGTGGGTGATCTGGATGGAATGTACATCGACTGTGGACGGCTGGATGAAATGGATAGACTGTATAATGACTGGTGGCGTTATATGGACAAAACTGAGATTGGATGGACTGGGTGCCCTGTACAGTCAATGTAGTCGTTAAATAAACTACTGAATGACTGTAGTCGGATAAACTGTAAACTAACTGGACGGTGTGGGTAGATTTTAGACTGACAAACTGGACGGTGTGAGTGGATTTTAGACTGACTTACTGGACGGTGTGGGTAGACTGTAAACTGACTACGGAGGGTCGAGGAGCCGAAGAGATTAATAGTTGTTCTAAAATGTCGTCAAGAAAATAAAGTGTTTCTTTATTTGTAACAGTGTGTGAGTGTTTGTGTGCGTATGTGTGTGTGCATATGAGTGTGCGTGTATCTGGATAAGCACGCGTATGTATGTATTCACGTGACTTGGGTAGCGACAGTGGCAGGTAGGTGGAGAGTTAAACATCGTGACAACAGAATAATGAACGTCCAATGTGTACAGTACCTGCCGTTAATTACTCCTACCTGCTCATACCTCACCTATAGAATACACCTGTACAATATGTAGAAGAACACTGTTAGTTTTGACCTGGAGTTTTATTATTATTAGTGTATCGTTACAGTGGATATATCTTAATAAACGTATTCTGAAGAGCAGACATCCAACATAATCATCAAAGCTCCGGTGAAACATCCCAAAATGTACCCCCTGCCCACACTATACCTCGGGTATATTCTGGGCTAGTCCAGTTTATGCCCCGGGGTATAAAACAGGCTAGGCTATTTCATACCCCCATAGGCCAGATTATACCCCCCCCCCCCCCACACACACACACTCAGAAACCAGCCCTATGAGAGTTCTGTTTTGAACTCCGTGGTCTGGCTAAACCATCTTAATTTAAATTAAAAAACACTCAGATATTAAATTTTGATTTTATTTCTCACGCTGATGACACAACCTTATAAACTAGAATACGCAATTTTAATCGCTTAAATGCCGTTGCAAACTAATCAAGTGCAGACTACAATGAAGCATGAGCTAACAAAACATATATCTAAACACTGGTTACAACATTGAAGTGCTCTGACACATTCTCAAGATATAACGCATGATCTGTCAAGCTCTGGAGACTAAAGCTGGCAGGATACGTTAGCCACTGCATTGAATGGCCAACCTTGGTATATACTGCAACGTCACATCCTATCAAACTGGCTGTGGCCATGACCTCGGCATCAGTCGCCCATACTCCATCCAGTGTTGGAGCTTCGTGGTGATGTCGGTGTTCATGTGCTGCACGACTCGATCTCGGATGATGCCATGGCTCTCCTCTGATCCTGTGAGTATATAACTGATGGATTGGAAGTAGCAGTTACCATCGCCTTTGGTCTTGTACGTTCGTCTTGGCTGTGATAGTTCAGAGGGTCGGCCAAAGTATATTGATTTTGTTGATGACCCAGCCCTGCTACGAGGTTCTTTCGAGCATTGCTGGAGAGTGGGCTGAACATACTGGTCGACTTGGGTTTTTTGCTGACGTATTCCGTTGTGTCACTGGTTTCGTCTAGCTCCCTCCTTGGTCTCTTGGGTTGCTGGAGTTTGTCGTCTATGGTGTCACAGGGGCGGTCAGGAATGGATATCAATTCACTGGAGTCGGTGCAGCGAAGAATGACAAAAATGATTCCGAGACTTAGAAACCTTCGATATCAAGATAGGCTAAAGAAACTAAACTTGCATTCCCAAGAAAGACGAAGAGTGCGGGGAGATATGATAGAAGTATTTAAGTGGGTGAAAGGAATCAATAAAGGGGATATAGATTAAGTTCTTATAATATCCGAGCAGGATAGGACTCGGAGCAACGGATTTAAGTTGGATAAGTTTAGGTTTAGGAGGGAGATAGGAAAGAACTGGTTCACATATAGGGTGGTGGACGAGTGGAACAAGCTTAGCAACTTTGTAGTAAGTGCTGGAACGCTGGATAATTTTAAAAGGAGGCTAGATAGATAGGTAGAGAGTGGTAGTAACTCTCGACAGGAGCTGCAAGCCCCAAAATATATAAATTATGATGGAAAAAACTCTGGACATTGAAATACAGACTTATTTATGAAAAACACAAGGAGGTGTAATCAGGACTAGAGAGGTATAGTCTAAGCTAGCCCAAATTATACCCCGGGGTATAATATAGCCTGGGCTATTTTATAGCCCACTGTAACCCCGGGTATAGTTTGGCGGGGGTTAATGTGGGTTGCTACACCGGGTGACAGCTGAATGTAAACAGATTTGTATATTAAAAAAAAGAAATATCCGCTTAGGAGAGTCATACATAGAAATAGATTCACTCATTATATATAAAATGATCTAATATTAATCCTGTAACACAGATCCCATTATAAGATTATGTAATCAAGTGTTATTTATAAACAAATGGGAGCGAGGATAACCATGTATGTAGCTGAAACACTTTACCCCCGTCAACGTCTGAATCATACACCGATGAGTTATTAAATTATGTCACAAATGCCCAACTAGAGAGAGAGAGAGAGAGAGAGAGAGAGAGAGAGAGAGAGAGAGAGAGAGAGAGATCAGTCTTTTTTGGGATCACTTAAAGATTAACTCCCCCAAGCTTATCTTACAGTAAGATTAACCACCCTAACCTAACTTAATATAACCTAACCTAACCTAACCTAGCAAACTAACATAACAAAATCTAAGCCTACTTAATCTAAACCTAACCTAACCTAAACTAAGGTAATTCAATCTAAACGCCTCTCGTCTTATTTACTTTTTGTTGAACTGATATTAAGAGCATCCATCCATCCATCAATAATAATAATAATAATAATAATAATAATAATAATGGTTGCCCCTCGGGTACAAGGATGGCCGGCCCAAGGGCTACCTAGGCGTAGAAGCTGTCGCTAACACAACAACCACACCCTAAGTTAACGAGCTGTATGACCCAGTGTCAAGGAATAGTCCGAGAAGACCGGACAACTCGCCAACTGCACTGGCTAACCATTACCCCGGGAACACGATCCACAAATCAATTCACATCCAGGTCCCCAATTACTGCTGTTACGAGTTGGGGATTTAGAATATAGTTAAAAGTCTACCCAGATCCCAACAGGCAACAACAATAAAAAAACAAAGACAATCGGACTATAAAAGGGTAGACAAAGGATGCGAGTTTTTGTTGTGTATAATAAAATACCATAAATTCCTTAACAAAATAATCAGCTTTCTATAATTTACCCTTAACCATACTTAACCTAAACATTAACAGTATATACATATTTATACAACATACAATAATTTGAAGCAAGGTGGAGGTGGGAGAGGCAATATAAGATTACAAATACTTAAGTGCGGAGCTGAGATGGCCGACGAGTAAGGCTGAGTATTGTAGAAGACGGTAGGTAGTCACTGTGCAGTAGGTTTAGAGGATAGGTGATCCTGTGGTCACTTCCCAGAGTAAACTGAACTTTCCTCGAACTGGAGCTGACGAGGAAGACTTAGAGGAGGTGACGAAACAACCAGGATATGGAGAAGGGAAACCCCGGAGTGGTAACTAAGACGAGTCATACTCGGGTTTCGTCCCTAGATGGCGTTGCTCGTGGTGCTGGGTAGGTAGATCAGGACAATAGATGGCGTGGTTCGTAGTGCTGGGTAGGTAGATCATGACAATTGGTGGCGGGGTTCGTAACACACCACATACATACATACATGAAATTATCTGTGAAATATTATAATAAGTTTTATAGTCTCATTGACATTTACGATATTCATAAATGAGTATAATTATCCTCACTTATCAAATTTTAGGTATGTGAAGGACGACGTCAGGTGTTGTGACACTTGAGGTGTGTGAAGGACGACGTCAGGTGTTGTGACACTTGAGGTATGTGAAGGACGACGTCAGGTGTTGTGACACTTGAGGTGTGTGAAGGATGACGTCAGGTGTTGTAACACTTGAGGTGTGTGAAGGATGACGTCAGGTGTTGTGACACTTGAGGTATGTGAAGGATGACGTCAGGTGTTGTGACACTTGAGGTATATGAAGGATGACGTCAGGTGTTGTGACACTTGAGGTATGTGAAGGATGACGTCAGATGTTGTGACACTTGAGGTGTGTGAAGGATGACGTCAGGTGTTGTGACACTTGAGGTATGTGAAGGATGACGTCAGGTGTTGTAACACTTGAGGTGAGTGAAGGATGACGTCAGGTGTTGTGACACTTGAGGTATGTGAAGGATGACGTCAGGTGTTGTGACACTTGAGGTGTGTGAAGGACGACGTCAGGTGTTGTGACACTTGAGGTGTGTGAAGGACGACGTCAGGTGTTGTGACACTTGAGGTATGTGAAGGATGACGTCAGGTGTTGTGACACTTGAGGTGTGTGAAGGACGACGTCAGGTGTTGTGACACTTGAGGTGTGTGAAGGACGACGTCAGGTGTTGTGACACTTGAGGTATGTGAAGGACGACGTCAGGTGTTGTGACACTTGAGGTATGTGAAGGATGACGTCAGGTGTTGTGACACTTGAGGTATGTGAAGGACGACGTCAGGTGTTGTGACACTTGAGGTGTGTGAAGGACGACGTCAGGTGTTGTGACACTTGAGGTATGTGAAGAACGACGTCAGGTGTTGTGACACTTGAGGTATGTGAAGGATGACGTCAGGTGTTGTGACACTTGAGGTATGTGAAGGATGACGTCAGGTGTTGTGACACTTGAGGTATGTGAAGGACGACGTCAGGTGTTGTGACACTTGAGGTATATGAAGGATGACGTCAGATGTTGTGACACTTGAGGTATGTGAAGGATGACGTCAGATGTTGTGACACTTAAGGTATGTGAAGGATGACGTCAGATGTTGTGACACTTGAGGTATGTGAAGGATGACGTCAGGTGTTGTGACACTTGAGGTACGTGAAGGATGACGTCAGGTGTTGTAACACTTGAGGTATGTGAAGGATGACGTCAGGTGTTGTGACACTTGAGGTATGTGAAGGATGACGTCAGGTGTTGTGACACTTGAGGTACGTGAAGGATGACGTCAGGTGTTGTAACACTTGAGGTATGTGAAGGATGACGTCAGGTGTTGTGACACTTGAGGTATGTGAAGGATGACGTCAGGTGTTGTAACACTTGAGGTGTGTGAAGGATTACGTCAGGTGTTGTGACACTTGAGGTATGTGAAGGATGACGTCAGGTGTTGTGACACTTGAGGTATGTGAAGGATGACGTAGGGTGTTGTGACACTTGAGGTGTGTGAAGGATGACGTCAGGTGTTGTGACACTAGAGGTATGTGAAGGATGACGTCAGGTGTTGTGACACTTGAGGTATGTGAAGGATGACGTCAGGTGTTGTGACACTTGAGGTATGTGAAGGATGACGTCAGATGTTGTGACACTTGAGGTGTGTGAAGGACGACGTCAGGTGTTGTGACACTTGAGGTGTGTGAAGGACGACGTCAGGTGTTGTGACACTTGAGGTATGTGAAGGATGACGTCAGGTGTTGTGACACTTGAGGTGTGTGAAGGATGACGTCAGGTGTTGTAACACTTGAGGTGTGTGAAGGATGACGTCAGGTGTTGTGACACTTGAGGTATGTGAAGGATGACGTCAGGTGTTGTGACACTTGAGGTATGTGAAGGATGACGTCAGGTGTTGTGACACTTGAGGTATGTGAAGGATGACGTCAGATGTTGTGACACTTGAGGTGTGTGAAGGATGACGTCAGGTGTTGTGACACTTGAGGTATGTGAAGGATGACGTCAGGTGTTGTAACACTTGAGGTGTGTGAAGGATGACGTCAGGTGTTGTGACACTTGAGGTATGTGAAGGATGACGTCAGGTGTTGTAACACTTGAGGTGTGTGAAGGATGACGTCAGGTGTTGTGACACTTGAGGTATGTGAAGGACGACGTCAGGTGTTGTGACACTTGAGGTATGTGAAGGATGACGTCAGGTGTTGTGACACTTGAGGTACGTGAAGGATGACGTCAGGTGTTGTGACACTTGAGGTATGTGAAGGATGACGTCAGGTGTTGTGACACTTGAGGTGTGTGAAGGATGACGTCAGGTGTTGTAACACTTGAGGTGTGTGAAGGATGACGTCAGGTGTTGTGACACTTGAGGTATGTGAAGGACGACGTCAGGTGTTGTGACACTTGAGGTATGTGAAGGATGACGTCAGGTGTTGTGACACTTGAGGTATGTGAAGGATGACGTCAGGTGTTGTGACACTTGAGGTATGTGAAGGATGACGTCAGGTGTTGTGACACTTGAGGTATGTGAAGGATGACGTCAGGTGTTGTGACACTTGAGGTATGTGAAGGATGACGTCAGGTGTTGTGACACTTGAGGTATGTGAAGGATGACGTCAGGTGTTATAACACTTGAGGTATGTGAAGGATGACGTCAGGTGTTGTAACACTTGAGGTATGTGAAGGATGACGTCAGGTGTTGTAACACTTGAGGTATGTGAAGGACTGCCTGGATATATTTCAATTGGTTTAGGGTAATGCCCAGTTTAGTCCTCCATCCTCATCCTTCTTCAGTGCCACAGGTGCCACAGGTGTCACAGAGGTTCGGGTCGTGAAAGGCAACTTTCCACTAAAGACCGACTGAGACTAGCCGCTCCCAACACTCGTGAACCGACAACACATTCATATAGTACAACTGACCTACAGAAGCGGTATACGTAAACATGCTGGACGTCCTATTATCTATCTACAAGACCTTTACGTCTCAGTGATAATATGATACAACACTCGTCTGTATCCACATAAGGTATAAAAGTCGCGGTACTGTTGACAGCAGTTTGTCTCCTATAGGAATGAAATTAAACTCGGTAATAAAAGCTGTCACATATAGAGTGAAATCACGCACAATGCATCTCGGTTTTCGCTCAGTACACTCCCGGTCCTGTCTGCAGTGCACTGTAGGGGTATCGAGATATTAAAGTTGTCTAGCACTCAGGATGGAAGGAAACTCTAATGTGGTTTTCTTGTATAATATATAAGTTATATGATAGACAGTCTGGTGCTGGAGGTGCTGTGTGGTGAGGGGCTGCTTGGTAGAGACGTGCGGTGAGTAGCTTGTCGAAGGAGGTATGTGTGCAGGAGCTCCGTTAGAGAAGATGTTGCCTGTTGCTGGCCTCCTGGTTGAATGAAATGTTAACAGTGTGGAGCTTGCTGGAGGAGATGTTGCTTGTTCAAGAAGATTGGTCAGAATGAATCTCAATGGAGAGACAGAGCTTATATACACCCAGCAGCGGCTATGAGTCATGGTGGGAAAACCCGAGAAGTAGCCGGTGACTAGTTCCGTTGCTAAGATACGGCGGGCAATGGAATGCGGATACGCTTGGTTGCTAGGGAAGGCGGTAACAGGTGGTGGCGTGGCAGCTTGTAGGGGAGACGTCCACTACAATACTCCCCCTCCCCTCCCGGCGCGGCGGGAGGCTGGATGTTGTCCGGGTTGTGTCCCACACATAACACATACCGGGCAGGTGTATGTACGACTCGACCGCTACGTGTAACAACTCCGTCCAGTGACACAAAACCTGTGGGAGAATTAGGAGGAGAAAGAGGGTTTGGGATTAGAGGAGGTTGTACAAGCAATGGTTGTTGTGCTCCTGCTGCTGCAGGGGCTGCGTCAGGAGGAGGGTCCATGGCAGGAGCAGGTTCAGGTTCTATGACAGGAGGAGGGTCTATGACAGGAGCAGGTTCTATGATAGGAGGGAGGCTTACTACAGGTTCAGGTTCTATGACAGGAGCAGGTTGTACATGAGGGTGAAAAGAGGGTGCCCAGAAATGTCGTGGGCGTGGTGTTGCTGCCGGTGGTAACTGCGGGTGGACTGGTGCAGGCGTAGTTTGTTGATGGTGCTGCTGGGCTGGGGGCCCGACGGGTAAGGCGGCCGGTTTGACTCTGTCTATGCTGACGGTGTCATGTCTGCCATTCCGGATAATTGTCAGGAACTTTGCAGAACGGGTAACCACCTGGAAGGGTCCATCGTAGGGGCGTTGTAATGGGTTGCGGTGAGCATCATGCCTGACGAAAACATACTCGGCTGTGAGTAGTGCAGGAGGGATGTGTTCAGGGCGCCGAGTAGGCTGGCGTGGAGCAGTAGCTCTGAATGCAGAAACTGCTTGTCGTAGCTTTTGGAGTAAGTCGTGACGAACGGCTGGAGTGGCTTGATTGGGATCAGGAGGGAGTGAGAAATCCCCGGGTAGCCGAAGGGGCTCGCCTAGTGTCAGATCTGCTGGGCTACAGTCCATATCCTCCTTGTGTGACGCACGGATGCCGAGGAGCACTAAGGGAAGCGCATCAGTCCAGCTGTAAGGGTCGTGCTGTGCCTTGAGTGCGTCCTTCAGCTGCCGGTGAAAACGTTCTACCATGCCGTTGGCTTGAGGGTGGTATGCTGTAGTGCGTTGTCTAGACGTGCCGAGGAACTGTAGGAGGTGCTGCCAGAGTTGTGACTCAAACTGTACTCCTCGGTCAGTGATTACGGTAGCGGGGGGGCCAAAACGGGAAACCCAACCGGACATGAAGGCGCGGACAGTAGTCTCTGCTGTAGCGTTGGGCATGGGAATTGCTTCTGTCCACCTGGTGAAACGGTCGATGCAGGTGAAGATGCAGGTGCTACCGTAGGATGATGGAAGAGGTCCCACGATGTCGAGGTGTACTACTTGAAAACGTCCTTTGGGAATAGGAAAGGCTTGTAAGGGGGCCCGTATGTGACGATGTATTTTGGAGGACTGGCAGGCCAGGCACTGGGCAGCCCATTTCTTAGTATCAGACTTGATGCCGGGCCAGACGACACGTTGCGTGAGGAGGCGCTGGGAGGCCCGCACACCCGGGTGGCTGAGACCATGGATGCGGTCGAAAACAGCGCGGCGGTGGACGTGAGGCACGAACGGTCTAGGCTGTCCACAGGATACGTCGCACCACAATTTTATCTTTGTGCCAGGAACAGGGAGTTCTTGGAGTATGAGGCCTGAGGGGGATGTCTTGTAAGCTGCCAGGTCTTCGTCTTTCTCTTGAGCCGCGGCTAGCTGCCCATAATCAATGGGTGGAGATGAGGGAAGAATGGTGGATATACAACGAGAGAGGGCGTCGGCGATCTCGTTGTGGCTGCCTTTAATGTGTTGGACGTCGCTGGAGAACTCCGAGATGTAAGCCAAGTGGCGCAGGACACGAGGTGTATGTGACTGGGAAGCTGAAGCGAAAGCGTGGACGAGGGGCTTGTGATCAGTGAAGATGGTGAACTGACGGGCCTCGAGGAAGTGTTGGAAATGTCTGACAGCCAAGTATATGGCCAGGAGTTCTCGATCAAAAGCGCTGTACTTGAGGTGTGGTGGTTGAAGCCGTTGTGAGAAGAAAGCAACGGGCATGAAAGTTCCGTTGATCTCCTGCTGTAAGACGGCGCCCACTGCAGTAGAAGAAGCGTCTGTTGTGAGAGTGGTCCGGGCGTTAGGTGCGGGGTGGGCCAGGAGGGTGAGGCGTGTGATGTGCTGTTTGATAGTGGTGAATGCCGTAGTAGCCTCTTGAGTCCACATGAGAGACTTGTGAGACTTCTTTGGGCGTCCCTTGAGAAGGTCGTGTAGGGGGGCTAGGACGGTGGCAGCTTTGTCAATGAAGCGGTGGTAGTAGTTGACTAAACCCAGGAACTCCCGGAGTTTCTTCGCCGTTTCAGGTTTGGGGAACTCCCTAATCGCGGTTATCTTCTGTGGTAGGGGTTGTATGCCACTGGGCGAGACTCTGTGACCGAGGAAATCGATGGCCGAGGTTCCAAAGACGCACTTAGCAGGATGAACTTTCATGTTGTTGTTCTGCAGGCGTTGGAGAAGGAGTTGTAGGTGGTGGTGGTGCTCGGCAGGCGTCGAAGATGCGACGAGGATGTCGTCAATGTAGACGGTGACAAAATCGAGGTCGCGAAGCATATGGTCCATGAACCTCTGGAAAGTCTGTGCTGCATTGCGTAAGCCAAAACTCATGAAAGTGTACTCGAAGAGTCCGAACGGAGTGGTGATGGCTGTCTTCTGGGTATCTGCCGGTGCTACTGGGATCTGGTGGAAGGCACGCTCCAAGTCGATCTTCGAGAAGATAGTCTTGCCATGAAGTTTGTGGTGAAAGTCCTGGACATGCGGAATAGGGTACCTGTCAGGTTTGGTGACGAGATTCAGGGCTCTGTAGTCGCCACACACCCTCCACTCGCCGGGTGTTTGCTTAGGAACCATGTGAAGAGGCGATGCCCAGGGACTCCTTGAAGGGCGAATGATGCCGTCTTGCAGTAGTTTGTTGAATTCTGCTTTGGCTGTGTACAGGAGCTCAGGGCGCAGGCGGCGAGGGCGTGAAAAGACTGGTGGTCCTTTGGTTTCGATGTGGTGGAAAATTCCCGACGTAGGTGGTGGGGGTAGGGAGACTCGGGGTGAGAAAAGCTCCTTGAATTCGTCGAGCAGGGAGGAGAACTCGTTGGAAGGCGCAAGACAGGTGATAGCGTCCGTGTGTCTGGCACGAGAACCCTGGATCCTGCGTGCTGTAGGCTCATGAATGAGGCATAGATGACTCGGTTTGACGCCGAGCTTGTGGAAGGTGAGGAAGTCGAAACCAAGGATGGGTTGAGACACGTCTGCTATCACGAATAACCAACGCAGAGTCTTGGGCAGACCGAGGTCTAAGGCGAGGGTGCGTACGCCGTAGGAGGCGATGGAGGTACCGTTGGCAGCGAACAGGTCATACGAGGGTTGCTTTGACTTGTCTCGTAGTGAGGGAGGGATGAGGCTGACCGATGAACCGGTGTCGATGAGAAACTTCTTGCCGGAGGTGCGGTCGGTGACGCGCAGTAATGAGACGCCTGGAGGGACGGAGGCTGAGGCGTCTACCAGCCTCCGGTGTTGCCGTTTCCCGAATAGGTGCAATAGGGCTCACAGTTTCGAGCATAGCGGCCGAAAGTCTGGTGATACCAGCAGAGGGTAAATTTGTTGTGCTGGGGGTTGGCTGCTGTGTGTCGGAACTTGTAGGGCGTAGTGTGTGAGTCAGGAACCGGCGCAGCAGCGGGTATGGAGGAGCAGAACTGCTCAACAGTGTCCATCCTGCGGTTCAAAATTTGCAACAGGTCCTTGATGTCTTGTGAGGAATTGCTCGGCTGAGGGGTGTTGACCCGGCTTACAAGTTCGATGGTAGGTACTGGTGTGACCGTGGCGGCAAGGGGTGCAGCAGCGCATTCGTTAAAAATTCTATCTGCCGCGGTTGCATATAGTTCCGGTGTCGTAGAGTAATCTACTGCGGACAGGATGTTGCGTACTTCTGTGGGTAGCTTTTGTGCGTGAAGCTGGCGCAGGATAGAGTCGGGGAGTCTGTCTGTGTGACGGGAGTTCAGCCGACACATCTCCTCCCAGAGACGTCCCGGGGTTGAGTTCCCGAGGGAGGTAGAGGATAGATCTTGCAGGAGATTGGGGCTGGTCTGTTGATAACACGTCTTCAAGGCAGCCCGCAGGGTAGCGAATTTGTTGTGATCTGGAGGGTTGGAAATGGTTTGTGAGACCCGCGTGGCCACTTCCGTGGGTAAGGCACAAAGCAGGGCGCAATACCTTTGTTCGTCGGTTGCTCGTGAGCCGGCGAGGGCTGCTTCCACATGGTCAAGCCAGTCCTCGACGTTGTGGTTGAAAATCGGCAGAGAGATCCGTCCGTCCTCCATCCTGTGTGAGTGCTTATCTCCGGGAGTCACCATTGTAGGGGTATCGAGATATTAAAGTTGTCTAGCACTCAGGGTGGAAGGAAACTCTAATGTGGTTTTCTTGTATAATATATAAGTTATATGATAGACAGTCTGGTGCTGGAGGTGCTGTGTGGTGAGGGGCTGCTTGGTAGAGACGTGCGGTGAGTAGCTTGTCGAAGGAGGTATGTGTGCAGGAGCTCCGTTAGAGAAGATGTTGCCTGTTGCTGGCCTCCTGGTTGAATGAAATGTTAACAGTGTGGAGCTTGCTGGAGGAGATGTTGCTTGTTCAAGAAGATTGGTCAGAATGAATCTCAATGGAGAGACAGAGCTTATATACACCCAGCAGCGGCTATGAGTCATGGTGGGAAAACCCGAGAAGTAGCCGGTGACTAGTTCCGTTGCTAAGATACGGCGGGCAATGGAATGCGGATACGCTTGGTTGCTAGGGAAGGCGGTAACAGGTGGTGGCGTGGCAGCTTGTAGGGGAGACGTCCACTACAGCACTCCAGGGTTGAGAATGAAATTTATTTATTTATTTTTTTAATAACACGGAATTTAAATTTTTGTATGAGATTAAAATCATCATCATTATCAGTGGGAAGGTCTTAGGGTCCACAGGAAAGGAGATGAAATGTTTAATATATATAGGTTTTTTAATTCAGATCTGACTCTTGTTAAAGGTGGATGGCAAGGCGGGTGAAGTATAAATGCAGGCGACTCTACACCCGCCCTTCTCAGTATGTATATCTAACATGTAAGGCGTAAGAAGGACATTGTACATTGAATTCAAGTGTACAGGGTAACGATTCGTGTATATTTAAAACATGAACCTTTAAACGGATAAATTTCAAAAGACTTTATTACAAAAGACGTTACATTACCGTACAACAAACAGTTTAGTGTCCAAGAATTGTGTCTCCTGAAATATTGTAAAGACACAGATGGTAACCCTCCCTGTCCATGGGGTAATAATGCGGTAACTTAATCATGGCAACAGTAATGAGAAGGTAACATTGTATCATCAAATTTAAGACTTTTTACACGTTACCAGATACAGTATATTTCTTTAGTGAATCTCGTAGACCACAACAGTTGTCTTCTTTAACTCAGAGAGAGAAATAATATATAGATGTGGCAGATGATGGACAGTTTGGCCTCGTCTTAGAGAAACACAAGTGAGCATTAAAGGGACACAGAAACCAGAGAGACTTGGAATTACTGTACATTGTAGAAAAAAAATATTACTTCAATACTTTTGGAGAGTGAAAAACCCTGTAACTCGGTGGAACGAAACGTTGATGAAACTCCACGGTTGAGGTTGTTATTGTTTCACTAGCTTACAGGCCCTTGGAGATCTTGTTTGTAAATCACCACTCTATTAATTGTTAAATACGTCCTTCATCCACTAATATCAAATATCCGTCTGGTTGAATTCACTGATGTACCCCACACATTGTCTTGTCTAGTGTGTGTATCATGGTAGGGCGGAAGGTAAGGGTCAGGGGGTGAGACTCGGCAGATACGTACCAAAGTGTTGCAGGGTGAAGCCCACTGGGGATAGGGTCATGAAGCTGCTGTAGGTACTTAAAAAGGCTCTGAGGGTGTTATTGCCGGTACCAAGTGGCTGGGAGCACTGTGATCTACGGAACAGTCTTGATAAATCAGAAAATGAATATTCCGTATTGCTTGTTAACGCTACTGGAAAAACAGATGTGCCCTTCATACTGTACTGGCTTGTGTATTATATATTCATGCACTCCCTATCATCAGTGAAGTTTCTTGGACAGATCCAAAAGAGGAGCGCCTATTAACTCCTCTCCAAGTCATCACCAGTTAGTGGAAAAATAATACTTCCTTTCGTTTAAAATTACTCCCACATTCAACAGTGACATATACAGTGTATATTATATGACTATATAAATTAACTTACATTACTGATACATATTTGCTTTGGTTTATCCCGGACAAAGACATCAGAGCTGTACCTTCAGATCACCATCAATTATTGTTGCACTGATTGACACTAAAGGGAGCTAACTAGGACCTTCATCGCATATATTCTGGGCTCTGCAATTGCACACAGCCGCTTTGATCTGCCTAATGCTTATCCAGTCGTGTCTCGAAGGGTCAGCACATGCGGGGATCCGACCACTTACTTGCTCAGGTATATATGGCAACTCTATACACCCACGGCATGTGTAGAGTGAGTTGGTCTGTCCCAGTATGATTTGTTTATGGGCGCAGACAGGATTTAGGAAGTTGGAGTCCTACCTTAGGCTAAATCGACATATTGACTACAGTTCGTGCACTCGTGGTGGTATTTCCATATTCATTCGTCAGATTCACTAAAACCTACATTTGTTGTTTTGTTTTTTCTATTTCTCAAATATTCACCCCCATTTATTTTACTTGGGGTTTGGTTAGGTTAGGGTAGGGTAGGGTAGGGTAGGGTAGGTTAGGGTAGGTTAAGTTGAGTTAGGTTAGGTCAGGTCACATTACGTTACATTATTTTAGCCTTACTTTAAGTTAGATCCAATGTCAGGTTACGTTAAGTTAGGTTTGGTTAGCATTAGAGTGGTTAATCCTTCGTTGAAACAATCTCGAGTGCTTAATCTTCAGGTGATCTTTGTTCCTTCCTTGACCACTAACAACAACAGAAATAAATACAATAAACACATTAAAAACACAACATTTAATAACTTTTCTCCTACAACTGTTTACTTATTTTATAAACCTGTAAAACCCCGGAAAGTTGAGGCGAGAGATTGTGGAGCACGAGCAGGTGTGTGTGTGTGTGTGTTATATTCATTACACATCAGTGGTCGTGTCGGGCGGAGTCCATAACAAACTTATACTGTCTATACCTTAATAATTTATCTCATGATTTAGACAAAAAAACTAATTACAAATAAAACTTGAATCTAATATGCTCTGTTGGATGGAATTTTTTGTAGGATGTAATTACAGCAAATCACAAATATGCTCGGTTAGATTGGGTTAAGTTAGGTAAGGGTGGGTTGGGTTGGGTTGGGTTAGGTTGCGCTGGGTTAGGTTAGGTTGGGTTGGGTTGAGGTCAGCGTTAGGGTGGTTAATCATTAGGTGAATAAACTATGTTGTTTAATATTCAGGTTATTCGGTGTATATTTTGTGCCTATTCCATGTGTTATGATGTTCGTGGTCAGCGTGAAGTGTTGACATGATCCAAGGTTCACTCAGTGTTGTGTTCCTTCACCAGCATTATCCAGGCTGTTGTGAGTCCAACCCTGAGTGAATCGTAAGTGTGTCTGAGAGTTACTTGTTATACTTGTTGTACGTTAATGTAGTTCTGTAGTAGATAAACAGTAAGATTAATGGTACTCTCTTGTTCTGTTTCACACACACACACACACACACACACACGAGAGGCCTCACCACCATGGACCACGTAACACAGTGAGAACTTCTTCCGGCTCAGCCTAGTTAGTGCAGAAAAAAAAATAGAAAAGTTTCTCAGCCAGATTTTTCTCCCTGATTCTTTGTCCGTTTTCTCTTTATTTCTTTTATTCCTTCCTCCATTCCTCTCTCTCTCTCTCTCTCTCTCTCTCTACAGTAACGCTAACCTAACCTAACCTCATGTAGCAAAACCTAACCTAACCTAACCCCCCCTCAGGTAGCGTTAGAGTGTTTTAATTATCATCAGGTGAAATAAGCTTGAAATAAGCTTGAGGCTAATCAACTCAGGTGATCTGGTATATTTAACTGTATATATTATTTGTGAGTTGTTTGGTTAGGTTAGGCTAGGTTAGGTTAGGCTAGGTTAGTTCTTATTATGATTCACTTGTTAGGTATAATAGCCCTTTGACCTCAAGTGTACCTCCGGTTGTTCATCACATGGGTCATAGAAAGAGAAAGAGTTGAATCAATATGATGTAGTAACTAACAATTACTATCAGAAACATCAACAGGAATAAAAGTCATAGTGACCTTTTTCAATGATATTTCGTTATATTAAGAGGTGGTGAAGTGAACAGTCGTCTGGTACATTGAATGTTATGTAGAGTCGCCTGCACTTATACCTGGTACAGTGGCTGGTGAGTCTTGAGATGTGGCAATTCTTTGATTGTTTACATCTTATTAAAACTCCCGGAATGGCCCTAAGGAACCTCGCAACATTAGCATTCCACAGAGTTGCCACCTCTCACATAAAGTGTCAGATACTGTACCAGGTATAAGTGTAGGCGGATGTATAGTAGAAGACAAAATTTCCTGGATATTTGGTAGTACATGCTTGAGATTATCAGGTGAAGGGGATTGGAATTTTAATATATTCTCAGATTTTCTCAGATTTTCTCAGATTTTGTTGTTCCTGCATAATAAGTGTTGAAAATTAGTGTCATTATATACACACCTATTAAATAAATAACCCAGAACTAGATGCCAGATATTGCCACGAGTGATTAGGAAACTTTGTCCGTAACTGTATGTGTCGCCAAGGGATGTAAAAGGTAAACGCCAGACGCTGTTGACCACTGGTGCTGGCAGTGAGTGTCTATTGTGGCGGCCATTAAAAAAGAAAGAAAAAACATTGAAAGAAAAATGAAGTGTGAGGTGGTATTTACTATGTCGTCAGGCTGGTATTAATGGTCGTTAGGTAGGTAGTATAGCTGGTCGTTACTGGTCGTCAGGCTGGTTGTTAACTGGTAGTTTGGCTGATCGTTATGGTGGCCGTTATTGACGGATCGTCTGGTCATTATGCTGTCTGTTATTGACTGTTAGCTGGTTGCTTACTGGTCGTTAGCATGTTGTTTGCTGGTCGTTAGCTGTTTGTTTACTGGTCTTTAGAGGGTTGTTTATTGGTCGTTAGTATGTTATTTACTGGTCGTTAGCGGGCTGTTTACTGGTTGTTAGTGGGTTGTTTACTGGTCATTAGCATGTTGTTTACTGGTCGTTAGCGGGCTGTTTACTGGTTGTTAGTGGGTTGTTTACTGGTCATTAGCAGGTTGTTTACTGGTCGTTAGTGGGTTGTTTATTGGTCGTTAGCACGTTGTGTACTGGTCATTAGCATGCTGTATACTGGTCGTTAACACATTGTTTACTGGTCGTTAGCACGTTGTTTACTGGTCGTTAGTGGATTATTTACTGGTCGTTAGCACGTTGCTTACTGGTCATTAGCATGCTGTTTACTGGTCGTTAGCACGTTGCTTACTGGTCGTTAGCGTGTTGTTTACTGGTCGCTAGCACGTTGCTTACTGGTCGTTAGCGTGTTGTTTACTGGTCGTTAGCACGTTGCTTACTGGTCGTTAGCGTGTTGTTTACTGGTCGCTAGCACGTTGCTTACTGGTCGTTAGCGTGTTGTTTACTGGTCGTTAGCACGTTGCTTACTGGTCGTTAGCGTGTTGTTTACTGGTCGTTAGCACGTTGCTTACTGGTCGTTAGCGTGTTGTTTACTGGTCGCTAGCACGTTGCTTACTGGTCATTAGCATGCTGTTTACTGGTCGTTAGCACGTTGCTTACTGGTCGTTAGCACGATGCTTACTGGTCGTTAGCGTGTTGTTTTCTGGTCGTTAGCACGTTGCTTACTGGTCGTTAGCGTGTTGTTTACTGGTCGCTAGCACGTTGCTTACTGGTCATTAGCATGCTGTTTACTGGTCGTTAGCACGTTGCTTACTGGTCGTTAGCGTGTTGTTTACTGGTCGTTAGCACGTTGCTTACTGGTCGTTAGCGTGTTGTTTACTGGTCGCTAGCACGTTGCTTACTGGTCGTTAACACTTTGTTTATTGGATGTTATGTTATTTTTCAGATTATTACATCAGATATTAGTTGTTAGTGATCGTTACGTTAACTGTTACTGATTGTTAAGTTAGTTGTTACTGATCATTACATTAGCTGCTACTGATCGTTATTTTAGCTTTTGCTGACCGTTAGGTTAGCTGTAACTGGTCGTTAGGCTGGTAATAATGTGCGTTTGTAGAATTCGTTACTAGTCATTAGGGTGGTACATGGACCAGCACTGTTACCTGTGGTCGGGCTGACAGGTACATGGACCAGCCCTGTTACCTGTGGTCGGGCTGACAGGTACATGAACCAGCACTGTTACCTGTGGTCGGGCTGACAGGTGCATGGACCAGCACTATTACCTGTGGTCGGGCTGACAGGTACATGAACCAGCCCTGTTACCTGTGGTCGGGCTGACAGGTACATGAACCAGCCCTGTTACTGTGGTCGGGCTGACAGGTACATGGACCAGCCCTGTTACCTGTGGTCGGGCTGACAGGTACATGAACCAGCACTGTTACCTGTGGTCGGGCTGACAGGTGCATGGACCAGCACTATTACCTGTGGTCGGGCTGACAGGTACATGAACCAGCACTGTTACCTGTGGTCGGGCTGACAGGTACATGGACCAGCCCTGTTACCTGTGGTCGGGCTGACAGGTACATGAACCATCCCTGTTACTTGTGGTCGGTCTGACAGGTACATGAACCAGCACTGTTACCTGTGGTCATGCTGACAGGTACATGAACCAGCACTATTACCTGTGGTCGGGCTGACAGGTACATGAACCAGCCCTGTTACCTGTGGTCGGGCTGACAGGTACATGAATCAGCACTGTTACCTGTGGTCGGGCTGACAGGTACATGAACCAGCACTGTTACCTGTGGTCGGGCTGACAGGTACATGGACCAGCCGGCCTCTGCACAGGTCATCGTCAAGTGTTGGGTGAGAGTAACACGAGCTGAGTATAGCAAATTTAGCTTCAGGCGAGGGTAAGAGGCGCCTGATATAGAGGCTAAAATAATTATGTAAATGTGTGAAGAGGAGGAGGAAGAGGACTGGTGGGTGGCGCGGTCTCTCATCCCCTTTAAGAGATCCAGTCATCCTGGGGTTGAACCTCGCTGGCCTGACAACCCCACAGACGCCGTCAGGGTGAGGGAGCCCCAAGACTCTGGAGACCTGGTGTTTGTTATCACCACACAGACGCCGTCAGGGTGAGGGAGCCCCCAGACTCTGGGGACCTGGTGTTTGTTATCACCACACAGACGCCGTCAGGGTGAGGGAGCCCCAGACTCTGGGGACCTGGTGTTTGTTATCACCACACAGACACCGTCAGGGTGAGGGAGCCCCAGACTCTGGGGACCTGGTGTTTGTTATCACCCCACAGACGCCGTCAGGGTGAGGGAGCCCCAGACTCTGGGGACCTGGTGTTTGTTATCACCCCACAGACGCCGTCAGGGTGAGGGAGCCCCAGACTGGGGACCTGGTGTTCGTCGCGACTTGGTGTGTGTGAGGTATGTGTAAACATTGCTTCATGAATCCGACTGGAAATTTAGTGTTATCACAGCACACAGTTGTGAAACCCTGCCAGTCTGCTAATCAGCTGTAAGTATTGCCTGGTCTTGTATTGTTTCACGATAAAGGCTGTGATATACAGCATATTACGATGATCTCAGCCGAGGATTCTGTGTGTAGCATTCACATTGTCATAAAGTTCAAGATATGTATTATGTGAGCTGGCCCAGTAAACTTGGCCTGTTTCAGTGACCCCATGGCGCCACATTGTCTCACCCACCCACCCAACTTTCACCCGTCGTCATACCCATATCCGTCCTCTGCTGCCTCCCTGCTGCCCTTCCGCCCATCGTTGGCCTGATGTAGATTTAGGTTATCACGCATAATGAGCCCCACTCTGTGTGTCGTAAAGAGAGAACTATGGCGTCTCCTTGATCCTCAGAGGGAGCTTTTCCACAAAGTTTTATAGTAGATGCAGCTAAACTTTACCCCAGACACAAGGAATACTGACCAACACCTGGCTACTCCAAGCTCTCGTGAAATAATTTTAATGATTTGAACACAAAGCTGGAATACTGAGGGAGGAGAACAGGGGACCTAGAGATACAGGACAGAGAAATAATGGTCCGAATATATCATCTGATTTGAGACAGTCTGCCGTCAGTTAGTGTACATGCATGAACACCCTGGAGAGAAGTGGCAACAGCTCCCACAACCAATAAACTGCCAACATCCTGCACGAGAACTTGAGCTTTTCTACATCAACTTGAGGAGTACCAACAGCTATGAGATATCGTCGCAGAATTCCTGCAGAGTGAGAAGTTGTCTTTCCTTGGTCCTAAGAATTTACAAGGTACCAACAGCTTTATGAGGGAGGACTTGTTCCCAGTTGCAGTAGTCGCCCGCCTGCAGCAGTGGACGGGTACAGATAACCCAGGAGACAAGGGGAATGTACGCTTTTCTCAAGTTCTCGTATATTTGTCAAAATGTAGGTCATTGTCCGTACAACTCTCTTTTGTGCAGTAACCAGAGATTGTGTTTTTGAAGAGCCAGAGGCCCCCCATAGTGCATCAGGTGTTGGTAAACAGGATCATGATAGATTTCTTTCATTGCTGTGAGAGTGAGTGACTGTCGAGTGTGTTACATGATACCGCACTGTTTATTGATTTTACTGTGTATGGCTTGTATGTGGTTTCTCCAGTTAAGTTTCTCATCAACAATAACTCCGAGGAATTTAGTATTTTGTTCGCGTTTGAGGACTATATTATGTTACGAGTTGGGGATTTAGAATATAGTTAAAAGTCTACCCAGATCCCAACAGGCAACAACAAAAAAAAAAACAAAGACAAACGGACTATAAAAGGGTAGACAAAGGATGCGAGTTTTTGTTGTGCATAATAAAGTACCATAAATTCCTTAACAAAATATTCAGTTATCGATAATTTACCCTTAACCATACTTAACCTAAACATTAACAGTATATACATATTTATACAACATACAATAATTTGAAGCAAGTGGACGTGGGGGAGACAATATAAGATTACAAATACTTAAGTGCGGAGCTGAGATGGCTGACGAGCAAGGCTGAGTATTGTAGAAGACGGTAGGTAGTCACTGTCCCGTAGGTTTCCAGGATAGGTGATCCTGTGGTCACTTCCCAGAGTGAAGTGCTCTCTCCTCGAATTGGAGCTGACAAAGAAGACTTTGAGGAGGTGACTCAACAACCAGGATATGGAGAAGGGAAACCCCGGAGTGGTAACTAAGACGAGTCATACTCGTGTTTCGTCCCTAGATGGCGTTGCTCGTGGTGCTGGGCAGGTAGATCAAGACAATAGATGGCGTGGTTCGTAGTGCTGGGTAGGTAGATCATGATTTGATTTTGCCGCTTGCAGCGGCTACTTTATTGTGCACCCCACACTCATCCTGTGAGCGGTAGCGCAAAAGGATTACAGAGTAGGGTTTACAAAGGGTCATAATAATTAACCCCCGTTGTCAGGATATTATGGCACTGAAAGTTACACAGTATTTCATTTACATTATTTGTTTAGTTCTATACATAAAGGGTAACTTATTCACAAATGCGTGAGAACAGGCGTGTGAGGCAGTATGTCTGGCCTCACACTTTGTTATTCACATTTACGTGGGAGGTATTCAAGCACATTGCGTATTTGGTTCTGTGCATGAGAACTGACAGAGATACTAAGTGCAAAAAAGTGGATACAATCTTAATATGTCGGCTATCTTGCCATTAGAGATGAAGTGTTGTGCCATTTCACACACAGTGTGCTTGGACCTGTCCCTAAAAGGTTCTATCTTCACACAGTCGAGGACGTAGTGTTCAAGTGTGTGGCCATATGTATGGCCACACACTTTACATTTAGTTTTGTTTACATCTGCTTGAGGAACATACTGCCAAAGGTACTTATATCCTAACCTTAATCTAGCTGTTACAACATCTTGTAATCTAGTGATCTTGTTACTTGCTCCATAAACGTGTTTCACTTGATACATCTCATCATGGTAAACTATGGATTGACTAGTGCCTGTTTGCACTTGTCTACTTGCGTCAAACTCATCAATAAGTTCTTTCCTAATTACAGTTTTAAGGGTTCTTTTTGACAGACCCAAATTGTATTCAACGGTGTCTTTGTTAGACGCGAGTTTGGCGAGGGCATCAACTCTGTCATGTTTTATGAGGCCTATGTGAGAGGGGATCCACAACAGTTTGACCCTGACACCCCGGTCAACAAGGCACGCATATTTGTGTCTGGCTTCAGAGACAAGAGCGTGACAACCTGAGTCGAGGGTACCAAGGGCAAGTAGTGAGGATAGAGAGTCAGTGATGATGAGACTGTCAGTAAAAGTGGTTTCAATGAATTTAATAGCTGTGAGTATGGCAACTAATTCAGTTTGTAGAGTGGATGCCCAGTTGTTAATTCTAACTCCTTTCTCAATTATATTACCGTCAGGTTGAGTCACAACAATAGCACTTCCAGCCCTCCCACAGGCGGTGTTTAGAGACCCATCAGTGTAGATGGTCTGTGTGATATTATCATCAGTCTGTAGAGTGTGTATGTGTTCAAGAGCTCTCAATTTGGCAGTGTGTTGGAGATAAATGCTTTGTATAATTAATTTTTTAGGCGGATACGTCGGTATTGTGATATCGAAGGGAACTGTCCGCCAGGGTGGCAGGAAGCGCTGTTGTGTCTCAACTTTGTACAGGTGGTCTAGTCCAAATATCTTCATATGTGTAGCTGTAGTTTGGATCCATTTAGACTCAGTAGTCCCATGGTTCATACATTCTAGCAATTTTAAGGAAACAATGTTATCAGGATCACCACGCAGAAGCCTCAGGGCTATCATGAGGTTGACTTCAATTATTCTATCTTTAACACTGGGTATACCTAGTTCTTTCCTCATATTAAGTACTTTAGTGCTCATGGGACATCCTAGGATAATTCTGAGGGCTTTATTTTGCATTTTCTCGAGCTTGTCAACGCCTTTCCCGTCACGAATGACCAGGGCTGGTGCGTGGTAATCTATCAGAGATCTTATATAGCCTAGGTACATTGTTTTAACAATTCTAATATTAGCACCATAGTGCGGGCTGATCATGACAATTGGTGGCGGGGTTCGTAACAATTACCAAGGTACAGGGGGTTCAAGTCTGGAGGTAAGTTTTTTCTTCTGTTAAAGATCGTGTAGTGGGTTTTCTCAAGATTTAGGGTCAGTTTATTACGTATTACCCAGGTCCCGACTTTAGTTAATTCAGTGTTCATAGTTCTTATCAAGGAATGGAGGTCTGAGTTGCTGGCATAGAGATTACTATCGTCTGCAAATAAGTTGTATTTTATGAGTGGGCTGGCGTGGACTATGTCGTTTATGTACAACAAAAATAGTACTGGACCGAGAATTGAACCTTGGGGGACTACATACAAGATAGGCGAGGAGTCAGATTGGTGGTTATTATAGCAGACATACTGCATCCTGTTGGACAGATATGAGGTAAACCAATTGTGGGACAGGCCCCTAACGCCGTAATGTTCAAGCTTTGAAAGGAGGATGGTTTGGTCGACAGTATCGAAGGCTTTAGAGAGGTCCAAGAATATACCGACTGTGAACTGACTGTCATAAAAGGAATTTAAGATGTCATTAGTAAAGGATAGCAGAGCACTCTCAGACGACCTTCTAGCTCTAAATTCAAACTGGGAGTTCATTGTGTTAAATTCTCTCACGCTAATCTGTAGACCCATGACTCTTGCATAGATGATTTCAGTATCAGATTTTTTTTGTCGTCCACTTTGATATATTTCCCACCAGATGCCATCGTTGTGGCTGATTTATGCAGTGTCTCGTGGAAGCTATTAGGCCATTGTTGCTCTCATTGTTCCATCCGGTTCTTGCCCACTTCATAAGCATCATCAACATTGACTGATTTTTTTCTGATTATTTGTCAAGTTACAATATTCACTAAATCAGTATGTTTATTCTCATTCAATGGGTCGATGCAAACTTCTAATTTTACACGGAGGTTCTTTCCATCAGTTTCACCAACTTTCATTCTGGATTTCCCTTCTTCTTCATGATAAAGTTGTGTCCCTTCATCAGTTTTGTTTCTCGTGGAGTCCAGTCTGCTGAGTAGAGTGTTACACTCATGGAGACTGTACGCCCAAGTCTTGACGGTTTCAGGTTTGAGGGTGACACCAATGATGCCCGATTGACCATGACCATAGTGCATGAAGGTGGTCTCTCTGGTCAGGTTCCTCCATATCCCATCATCGATGCCGGCATTGTGGTCCATGAGATGTACACGGACATCTGGCATCTGCTCCTAGATCGGAGATAGTACAGGCCATATCTTACATGGCACATCTTTAATAATTACTATCATTAAAATTACCCAAGGGTGAGAACTCCACACCACCTGGAACTGTTCACCGTGACCCCATAGAAGAAGAATCCAAAAAGAAAAAACTATATCAGATTGGCCCTTCTCACTCTCGGACTATAAAATTATTTTCATTTGTTTATCCTCACGATTACTAACACGTGTCGCTCAGATAATGATCCACACAGCTTGCCTCAAAACTCTCAAGGCTCAGAGGGTCTTATTTGTAACTGTAAACTTTTCTCAAATCTCCTGAGAGCTCGGCTGGCTCTCTACCTTGGAATTGTTCATTTGCAATTAGAAACTTTTCCTAGATTAGTGCTTAAACTCCACTCTGGTATAATTCAACGTAATTGGAATTTTTGCAGAGTTTACTCACCTGTGACACTGGACACTTATAAGATGAACACCTTTACCAAACTATCCAGGAGAATGAACCTCCCTATAACGCACTTCTCTCTCTGTAAAATCTGTTTTGATGGGGGGTTTCAAATTTAACGGACCTTCGATATAATAGACCTTCATCTCCATATAGTCCGTTAAATGGAGGTTTTACTGTAATTTATTTCGCATAATATGGTGATTACACTTCATAATTATTTATAAATATAATAGGTATTGTAAAAGTCGACTAGAATCACATACAGTACAGGGAATACTGGGAACACTTTGGATGTCAATAAATTTCAACACTAATGTACAAATAATAACGTTTAGGTTAATGACACACAGATAATGGCTCCTCATTGTTTAGCATTTCAATAACTATTTTGGAGGTCTTTTAATCTGAATATATACAAATGTTTACACACACACACACACACACACACACACACACACCAGGTTAAGTTCTGGGCACATAAATAACATCTGCCAGACTTTACGTCACCCTAAAGTTGAGACGCGACTGTGAGTGTAGGTCACCCTTGGCTTTTAACACGAAAGACTTCCCCACGCGTTTCATTCTCCCTCCTCTGGCTATGACTTACCCCCCCCCCCCTCTCTCTCTCTATGTCTGTCTGTCTGTCGTTCAAGTAAATCTCAATACAGTTTCAACATGATACTCCTAAACTGTCTTGGAGATTGGATGGTAAAGAAACCTAACCAACAAAACAAAACGAAAGAAAATAGAACAAAACAAAACAGGAAGAATAAATAAAAGTGTAAATGAAAAAAAAAAGGCCCAGACCATATTGAGTTAAATAAAGTGAGGAGATAAAGTTAATGTTCAAGATAAGAAGGAATATTAATACGATTTTGTTGGTGTTTTTGATAGTGTTAACACCCTACTGTAGTGAAGATCCAGGTGGTGACGGAACACTGTTGGTGACGGAATGCTGTTGGTGACGGAATGCTGTTGGTGACGGAACACTGTTGGTGACGGAATGCTGTTGGTGACGGAACACTGTTGGTGACGGAACACTGTTGGTGACGGAACACTGTTGGTGACGGAATGCTGTTGGTGACGGAACACTCCTGGTGACGGAACACTTCTGGTGACGGAACAGTTAGTGACGGAACACTGTTGGTGACGGAACACTGCTGGCGACGGAACACTTCTGGTGACGGAACACTCCTGCTGACGGAACACTCCTGCTGACGGAACACTACTGGCGACGGAACACTGCTGGTGACGGAACACTGTTGGTGACGGAACACTGCTGGTGACGGAACACTGCTGGTGACGGAACACTGCTGGTGACAGAATGCTGTTGGTGACGGAACACTGTTAGTGACGGAACACTGTTGGTGACGGAACACTGTTGGTGACGGAACACTGCTGGTGACGGAACACTGCTGGTGACGGAACACTGTTGGTGACGGAACACTGGTGGTGATGGAACACTGCTGGTGACGGAACACTGTTGGTGACGGAATGCTGTTGGTGACGGAACACTGTTAGTGACGGAACACTGTTGGTGACGGAACACTGCTGGTGACGGAACACTGCTGGTGACGGAACACTGCTGGTGACGGAACACTGTTGGTGACGGAACACTGTTGGTGACGGAACACTGCTGGTGACGGAACACTGCTGGTGACGGAATGCTGTTGGTGACGGAACACTGTTGGTGACGGAACACTGTTGGTGACGGAATGCTGTTGGTGACGGAACACTGCTGGCGACGGAATGCTGTTGGTGACGGAATGCTGTTGGTGACGGAACACTGTTGGTGACGGAATGCTGTTGGTGACGGAACACTGCTGGCGACGGAACACTTCTGGTGACGGAACACTGCTGGTGACGGAACACTCCTGCTGACGGAACACTCCTGGTGACGGAACACTACTGGCGACGGAACACTGATGGTGACGGAACACTGGTGGTGACGGAACACTGGTGGTGATGGAACACTGCTGGTGATGGATCACTAGTGGTGACGGAACACTGCTGGTGACTTAACACTGGTTGTGAAGGAACACTGCTGGTGACGGGACACTGTTGGGGAAACACTAACTTAGGATTTACAGATGAATGAACATGAAGAGTCCCGAGAGAGAGTGAGAGAGAGAGAGAGAGAGAGAGAGAGAGAGAGAGAGAGAGAGAGAGTGAGTGTGTGTGTATGTGCTATTTCAAGTTCACCTAATGTGTGTGTTTGTGTGTATGAGAGTGAGAGAGGTCGTATGGTATAACATTAATAAGTGGATACAGTGCAAAAAAACTCGTTACTTCCTTCACAATCATAAGGCGATGATGGTCACTAAATGTTTCTTAATGTATACTAGATCAACATTTAACTAAGCATGTTGATCAATAACATTAGCAATAAAATAAATAACACTAACAGTATCTGCCGAAAGAAAACAGAAACGGGTTGTGTGTGTGTGGTGAAATGGTCAGCATGCTCGCCTCGCAAGTCAGTGGTTCCAGGTTCGATCCTCGGGCAGGGTAAATCTATGGACAAGTTTCTTTACGCTATTTGCCTCTGTCTACCCAGCAGTAATTGGGAACCTGGATATTAATCAGGTTGCGGATCGTGTTCTTGGGTAATGGTTAGCCAGTGCAGTTGGCGAGTTGTCCGGTCTTCTCGGACTATTCCTTGACACTGGATCATACAGCTCGTTAACTTAGGGTGTGGTTGTTGTATTGGCGACAGCTTCTACACCTTAAACAAATTCACGCCTAGGTGGCCCTTGGGCTGGCCATCCTCGAACAAGAGGGGCAATAATTATTATTATTATTATTATTATTATTATTGTTATTATTTTTACTATTGTTATTATTATTTTTACATTATTATTATTATTACATTATTATTATTATCATTATTATTATTATTATTATTATTATTATTATTATTATTATTATAGTGTGTATGTGTGTGTGTGTATGTATAATGTGTATGTGTGTGTGTGTGTATGTATAATGTGTATGTTTGTGCGTGTATTGGTTTATTAGGAATATATCTCACAATAAGAGAATTAAAGAAAGCAGAGTACATGAAAAAGAATCCTTGTGTTATAGAGAGAAGGGGACGGACGCGCACCTCGGCACAATTGGTGAGGGCTGTTGGCTACCCAGTGAAGCTCAAGAACCTTCCAGGCTACACAAGTTACGATGGTCTCTCTCTCTCTCTCTCTCTCTCTCTCAGTGAAGCTCAAGAACCGTCCCAATCACACAAGCTACGATGTTCCTCCATATATTTACTCAATGCCGTGCTGGGTGACTACACTGCTCTCTCTCTCTCTCGCTCTCTCTCTCGCTCTCCCTCTCTCTCTCACACACACACACACACACACAGTTAGAAGGTCACCCAAACAGTTTTTTAAATGAGTATTATGGATACAGTTCACATTCTCAAGCTAACTGTCGTCCACTTAATTCGGTATTAAAAGCACCCACTCTGTACTGTTCATCGGTTGTAATTCTTGTAGTTTATAACCCGGATTAGACTTAAACCCCGGATTAGACTTATAACCCCCCGGATGAGACTTATAACTCCGGATTAGACTTATAACTCCGGATTAGACTTATAACCCCGGATTAGACTTATAACCCCAGAGTGCTAAGAGAGCTGTGCAACGAGCTTGTCGAGCCCCTGAAGACCCTGTTCAGTAAATGCCTGGATGAACAAAAGGTCCCCAGTGATTGGAAAATGGCTTATGTAAGTCCTATTTTCAAGAAGGGCATTGTCACTCCACGAACACCTGTAGACCGGTGAGCCTGACCAACATAGTATGTAAAGTACTTGAGCGCATTATCGGATATGCCGCGATGGAACATCTACTACGAAACAACCTGTAAAGGATTGCCAACACGGTTTTGTGCCGGGACGCTCCTGTTTAACTCAATTGCTCAAGGTATTGGATATTTGGACCCATATTCTGGAACGGGGTGGTAATATAGACAACATATACCTTGATTTTGCCAAGGCTTTCGACAATATACCCCACGAAAGGCTGAAAATCAAACTGGAAGGGAACGGAATTCGGGGAAATGTCCTAGCGTGGATAGAAGACCTTCTACATGACAGCAAGCAGTGGGTGGTGGTTAATAGTACAAAATCATCATCTGTACCTGTCACAAGCGGGGTACCACAGGGCAGTGCATTGGGCCCGCTGTTGTTTGTTTGTTTCATAAATGACATGCCTGACGCTGTACACTCCTCCATACAAATGTTTGTGGTTGATGCCAAGCTATTTTGGGAAATAAAAAACCAAGCGGACTGTAAAGAGCTGCAGAAGGATCTCTGTGAGCTCCAAGAATGGTCCAAGAAATGGCTGCTAAGATTCAATGTCACGAAGAGTAAGAGGATGCACCTGGGGCGTACCAACGGTAAGGAGGCGTATCATATGTCCCAACGGGATGAAGAAACTGCACTATTTGAGACTGAATGTAAGAAGGACCCAGGTGTGAATGTTGACAATGAGCTGAAGTTCTCGGGGCATTGCGAGAAGAAGGTAAATCAGTGAAGTGAAGTTTCCCCACCTGGAGTACTGTCACCCCGTCTGGTCCCCGAGTGTGAGCTCTTTCACTACCAGACTTGACCAACACTGGAGCAGATTCAGGTACATTCAGGAGCCGGTGCACACCCAGTGCGTAACAGAGACGTGACCGATCGCCCAAGGGGCTAATGAGCCGATCAGTGATGAAGAGGACAAAAATAAGTTAAAAAGATATTTATAACCCCGGAGGAGACTTATAACCTTGCATTGGACTTTTAACCCCGGATGAGACTTATATCCCCCGGATGAGACTTTCACCCCCGGATGAAACACTCTGCAGCACCCTGCCACAGAGTGTATTTTCGGATCACAGGATGATTGATTATTCCTTAGCGTATTTAACCTAATGATTAAATTCCCTTATACTAACCTAACATATCCTAACCTAACCATCATATAAAATAAGCTGGGGTGACTAATCTTCAGTTAATAATATCTCCCCTGAAAATTAATAAAATTCTCTTCAGTTCTTCTCGTTAACAGGCGAGACTAAAATCACTAAAGTTGTTTTGTTTTTCATGACGAACACGACATAATGTACTGGTCTAGAGAGAGAGAGAGAGAGAGAGAGAGAGAGAGAGAGAGAGAGAGAGAGAGAGAGAGAGAGAGAGAAACGTAAGAACGGAGTAAACTGCAGCGGGTCATACTGGGCAGTACCGTTTACACCCAACCCCTATAGCTCATATATCTATCCAGCCTATATGTTTGAAGCTATCCAGCGTATTCGAGTTAATGATGAAGCTTGGTAGTTTGTTCCACTCATCCATTACTATATTTCCAAACCAATGTTTACCTATATCAGGTTAAGAGAGAGAGAGAGAGAGAGAGAGAGAGGCTCCTGATTTATCTCAGCCAGGTGTCTATTATAGGTAGACAGTTGTTTAATTACCCAAACATTAGGTGTTAATCAAGCAAAACCTGTGTTAACGGATCACATGGCGATATGGATTTCCACCTGATTATTAAGACATAACGTTACCCTAACCTAACCCAACCCAACCTAACCTAACCTAACCCAACCCAACCCAACCTAACCTAACCCAACCCAACCCAACCTAACCCAACCCAACCTAACCCAACCTGATCCCCCTCCCCAGAGATCTGTAGCTAATCTTCAGGTGACTATAATTAACCCGCAATCCAAAAACCAAATTTGTTAACTCCTTCCCTCCTCCTGGTTTGAAAGCGCTGTGAGTCTTTGGATATTTTTTCCGACGAACACAAGCGCAAGTTCGCCGCCAGTGTTGCTTGTCCATATTGAAATGTAATGAGAGAGCTGCTTAGTATGCATGAATTTATGAGACTTATGTCCCCTGGGAGTCCTGTTAGATGACTCAAGGGAACTGGCATATTGATCAGTGTTTACAAGAGCACACCGCAACACACACACACACTCTCTCTCTCTGGTTTTATACACCACATCATATTGTGTATATATATATATATATATATATATATATATATATATATATATATATATATATATATATATATATATATATATATATATATATATATATATATATATTTCATGTAGATCCACAATGAAAACGTGGATAAGATAAATCTTGATAAAATCACACAGATAAAAGGAAAACAATGGAGAACCTTAGCTTTCGTCTTTATTCAAGACATCTTCAGAGGCAACTGTTATATTCTTGTTTCTATAGTGACAGGTACAGAGTAGAGACAGGTATGGGTACCGAGAATGACACAGGTACCGAGAATGACCTAGTTACCGAGAACGACACAGTTACCGAGAATGACCTAGTTACCGAGAATGACACAGGTACCGAGAATGACAGCATTTGACAGAGTACCGCATCAGAGGCGTCTGAGAAAAATTAAGGCTCGTGGTATCGAGGGGAAAGTTTTAAATTGGATAAAATCATGGCTCACCGATAGAACACAGAGGGTCAGCGTAGATGGTGTTAAGTCTGAGTGGAGCCGTGTAACCAGTGGGGTTCCCCAGGGGTCAGTACTAGGCCCACTCTTGTTCATAATCTACATAAACGATCTAGATACTGGGATCAGCAGTGACATAAGCAAGTTTGCGGATGACACCAAAATAGGGCGTCAAATTAATTCAGGGCAGGATGCAAATGCATTACAGGAGGATCTAAATAAACTGCAGGAGTGGTCTGAAAAATGGCAAATGAAATTCAACACCAGCAAGTGCAGCGTACTTAATATTGGAAGAACAAATACTTATAATGTATACAGCCTTAACAACAACAACCTAGAGAAGTCGACTTGTGAAAGAGACCTAGGAGTACTTGTAAGCCCGGACCTACGGCCTAGAAAACAGTGCGTTAATGTTCGAAATAAGGCAAACAGAGTATTGGGTTTTATATCTAGAAGTGTAAGTAACAAGAGTGCAGAGGTCTTATTGCAACTATATCTTGCGCTAGTCAGGCCGCACCTCGATTATGCGGTTCAGTTCTGGTGCCCCTATTATAGAATGGATATAAATTCACTAGAATCGGTGTAGCGAAGAGTGACAAAAATGATTCCGGGACTTAAAAACCTTCCATATCAGAATAGGTTAAAGAAACTTAACTTGCATTCCCTAGAAAGACGAAGAGTGCGGGGAGATATGATAGAAGTATTTAAGTGGGTGAAAGGAATCAATAAAGGGGATATAGATAAAGTTCTTATAATATCCGAGCAGGATAGGAATCGGAGCAACGGATTCAAGTTGGATAAGTTTAGGTTTAGGAGGGAGATAGGAAGAAACTGGTTCACAAATAGGGTGGTGGACGAGTGGAACAAGCTTAGCAACTTTGTAGTAAGTGCGGGAACTCTGAAAAGTTTCAAAAGGAGGCTGGATAGATTCATGAATGATAGAGAGTGGTAGTAACTCTCGACAGAAGCTGCCATGCACAGGCCAACCGGCCTATTGCAGACTCCTTATTTTCTGATGTTCTTATGTTACCGAGAATGACACAGGTACCGAGAACGACACAGTTACCTTGAATGACCTAATTACCGAGAATGACACAGGTACCGAGAATGACACAGGTACCGAGAACGACACAGGTACCAAAAATGATACAGGTACCGATAACGACACAGGTACCGAGAATGACAAAGCTCTTTATTTCGATACTTTCATAAATTTTGGATGACCTGAAAATTCGGCTCTCCAGATTGTTTCTTCTGAAGAGTAACCCCTCTAACTCCAACCCCACATCACGACACCCCACCCCACCTTAGCTTACCTCACCTCACCTCATCTCATCCACCCCCCAAATAGTGTTGAGATGATTAATCGTTAAGTGAAATAAGCTGGGGTGACTATTCTTCTGGTGATCCATTTTCTTCTTTAAGTAACATGATTTTTATGTGAATGACCATAAATAAATGAGACTTATAATAAAATGACAATCTAAAATGATAGAATATTTACTTTGAAGAAAACTACAGAAAGTTGATAAAATTCCTACTTCTTAGAGGTAAGAGTTTAGGAGAGTGATACATTGAATGTAAATATTGAGGGTTATGGAAGGGCAGGGTAAAATATTACTCTTGCAGTGTGTTGGGAAAAGGAAATAATTTATTGAAAAGTTACATCTCTCTCTCTCTCTCTCTTAACTGTCTGTCTGCCTGTCTGTGGTGTATATACATGTGCGACAGGAGCTACTGCATATGTATGTATGTATGTATGTATGACAAGAGGTACAGGTGTGTGTGTGTGTGTAATAACAATAATAATAATAATAATAAACGGTTTATTAATGGCTGAAACTATACAGACTTACATTTGATTTAGACATAATGATATAATATGCGTTGAATACATTTACAGTGCTGTACAGTACTTAAATCAGGAGTTGTTTATTATTTTAACAATAGATGGGATGGTGCTGTTCTTATATCTATCGGTGCGGGCTCTTATGGGCTGAATTTTGTTGTATTGGCGGACTGCGCGAGGTGGGTGGGGGACTGCCTGTGGCAGGAGGTGGCGATGACGAGGGTGGTGCAGCAGTCCACTGCCAAACCTTGCTAGTGCTTGGTGGTGGATGTCACTGAGGGATGGCATTTCCAGGGTGGAGAGAGAGTTGATGTAACCGGAGTATTCTGCGCCGAGCATGATTCTGCAGGCCCTTTTCTGTACCTTCTCTAGCCAACGTTGTTGGGTGGAGTTGAGAGAAGACGACCAGGCTGGTGACACATACGTTAGTTTAGGGAGAATAAAGGCGTTGTAGATAGTCCTCAGCTCTGGCGTGGGTGTCCCAAGTGACCTAAGTCGTTGTAGCATGTGGAGTGGGTATGAGGCTGTCTTGATTGTGTTATTTACATGGGCCTTCCAGTCCAGTTTGTGGTCTATGGTAACACCCAGGAGTTTGGCAGACTGCACCAGCTGGAGAGGATGGGCACCCACTGTGACTGCTGGAGCTTGCACTGGAGTGGTGGCTGTATTGATGTGCATGACTACGGTTTTGGTGTGGTTGATGGTGACCTTGTTCTCCGTAGTCCATGCCTGTAGCCTGTCCAGGGTGCCTTGTAGCGATGAGTAGTCTGGTGCGGTGTTGTCCACTGTAACCCCCACAGTGCAGTCATCCATGTACTTCCACCTGTGAGGAGTGTCCGATAGAGTGTCGTTTATCAGGATGAGGAAGCACAGTGGTCCCATCTTGGTCCCCTGGGGAACACCGCAGGTGAGGTGTTGGAATGTGGAGACCAAGCCCTGATACCTCACTGCTTGACGACGTCCACTCAAGAAATCAGTGAGCCATGAGACCAGGTTGGTGGGCAGCCCTAGTGCAATGGCCTTGTTGATAACAGTGCAGTGATGAACAAGGTCAAAGGTCTTCCTGAAGTCAACAAGGGCAACGGCCAGTGATGTCTTACGTTTCTGCAGGTTTTTGTGCAGAAAATCCAGAAAACTAACTAAGAACTAAGCAATGTGATGTAGAGGAGGTCCTCATATTGCCAAATTGCTGTGGATCAATTGACAGATAGATTCTAGCAAATGTCCACTCAAAAACAAAGTCTTCAGAGTAAACTGGGTATGGGGGTAATGGCAATTGGCCTGAGGTCGTTAGGGGACTGTGGGGTGGTGACCTTGGGGATAGGGGTGACAAATGCAGTTTTCCATTCATTAGGGCATTTACTTTGTCTGAGGGATGCATTAATAATGTAATAATAATAATAATAATAATAATAATAATAATAATAATGATAATAATAATAAGGTAATAATAATGATAATAATAATAAGGTAATATTAATGCTAATTATAATAATGATAATATTGATAGCATGGTAATATTAATACTTACCCCTTTATTGTTTTTATCTGTGATGATAGGTTGGAGGACAGTAGTGTAGTGTATTTGGGAAGGTCACCAGATGATGTAATGAATCCTGGCAATACTTACAACATCATACATACTCACATTTATCTGTTTATCTTTAGGTTAGGTTAGGTTTGTGTAGGTTAGACTAGGTGTGATGTAGTGCTGTTTAGTGGTCAGGTGGGACTAGCTATTAGGACAGGTAACGAGCCATTTAATGACCAATGCTACTTACTGTGCTATTCAGATCACCAGAAGAGAACAATATTTGTTCTTTCAAGTTCTTCTGTTACCTGGCATTGTACCATCCAGAACACCTCAAATTTGTTCCCTCATGAAACGCTTCTTGTGCTCTTCCTCCTCGATCCTTACCTTACCTCACCTCACCCCCTCCACACACTGATTTGCCTCTATTGTGGAGTTACCTGTTAATTAATTCTCCGTCAGGTGGAGCGTGTAGCCTCGTGCCGGCCATTCACCACTACACTAGGCCGGGCTACTGTATATTAATATGTATTCCAAGGATAAATTTACACTAAATTTATTGAGAATTATTTTGTGTTTGCTTCGTTATTTAATTGGTATTTATTTTATTTTGTTTCCTTCATTGTATTTTTGTTTGTTTGTTGTTTTAATGTTTACTTCATCTACACTGTTTACGTACATTATAAAGCTTCAATATCAAACTACAAGATAAGTTATCCATATTGTGTAAGAGAATAAGGATCATGATCTTAAAACTCCTGACTGGAACATACAGTGCTAGAAAACAAACTCACCTGTGAGTCTGACAGTTACCTGGTTGTGTTGTTATGCATGGTGTAATGCACAGTGGTGCGTTGCGGTGTTCATAGTGAAATATTTTTATACTTGTTACCCTCAACTTATGTATGTAAAATATTTTGTATAATTATATGTGAGCAGGGTTGGTACTTGATACCTAAAAATTGTCCCGTATGTATGTATGTTTAACTATTTTTGCAGCTTAATGTGGGAGTTGTTTTATATTAGTGCTGTTAGGCTTGTAGTCCCCCGGGATACAGGTTTTGTCAGTCACTGGTGGGCATTGGAAGTGTAAGGATGTCTCCATTATTATTGATTGTGTGTAAAGTGCAATCAATTGTGGTGCTATGAAGTAGTTTATGGTTTATTTACTGTGCACATATTAGTTGTTTATTAAGGATCATGTGTATTCTTTATTCTCTTGATTTAATTTATCCATTCATTATGTCCCCCACGAAAGACTAATTAGAAAGGTAGAAGCTCATGGCATCAAAGGTAACATCCTTAAATGGATTAGGGCGTGGTTACAGGACAGGACACAGCGAGTGAGCATTAACGGCAAAGTCCCATTGGAGCAAAGTCACTAGTGGAGTTCCCCAAGGCTCAGTACTTGGACCATTATTATTTATTATATACATAAACGAATTAGATATCGGCATAGACAGCAACATAAGTAGATTTGCTGATGACACTAAAATAGGACGTGTTATTAAATCTGACGAGGACTCCGCAAAACTACAGGAAGATCTAAAAAAAAATTTCGAATGGTCTGAAAAATGGCAGATGAAATTCAACGTGGACAAATGTAAAGTAATCAGTATAGGAGATGTAAACAGGGAAACCAGATACCAGATGAACAATGATGCCATAGAGAAATCCGACTGCGAAAGAGATTTAGGAGTAATGATAAGTAGGAACCTTAAGCCAAGTAAACAATGTGTTTTTGCTCGTAACAAGGCTAATAAAGTACTTGGGTTCATACAAAGGAGTGTTAGTTACAGGACTAGAGAGGTCATCCTAAAACTGTATCTTGCGCTTGTGAGACCGTATTACAGAATGGATATAGAATCACTGGAAAGAATTCAGAGGAGAATGACAAGACTAATCCCGGGCATTAGGAACCTTGAGTATAGAGACAGGTTAAAGCATCTTAATTTGCACTCCCTCGAGAGACGTAGAGCGAGGGGCAACATGATAGAGGTGTATAAGTGGAAGTCAGGGCTAAACAGAGGGGACATTACAAAGGTACTCAAACTATCCAACCAGGAGCGAACTCGTAACAATGGTTTTAAATTAGACAAATTTAGATTTAGGCGTGAAATAGGTAAATACTGGTTTGGAAATAGAGTAGTGGATGAATGGAACAAGTTACCAAATATCATCATTAACTCGAATACGCTGGATAGCTTCAAACATAGGTTGGATGCTTATATGAGCAATAGGGGTTGAGTGTAAACGGGACTGCCCAGTATGGGCCAATAGGCCCGCTGCAGTTTCCTCCATTCTTATGTTCTTATGTAACCTGCTCACTTTTTATGGTAAACTTTTGCTATTAAATTTTATTACATTTTTTGTAATGTGTATAATTCCAAACCTTCACTCCTGAACTGATGGGATAAAGTAAGAGGCTGTGAACCTATGACTCACAATTTCGTCCTTATTTGTGTTTGAAACCTTTGCATTTACCATTGTTGTCGTGTATTGAAGTAACATTAATTTTAAGTAATAAATATTAAGGACTAAGTTGTGCTGAGCTGCCATTTTTTTATGCCATATGTGGTCTCATTATTATATTCATCTTTAACATAATTCAAGTTGTTAAGTAAGGCTCTATTCACACTTTAGGGACGGACACGGTCCAGTCACTCCCCATTCACGGATGTCACGGTCGCCATTTGTTACGAGTTGGGGATTTAGAATATAGTTAAAAGTCTACCCAGATCCCAACAAGCAACAACAAAAAAAAAACAAAGACAATCGGACTATAAAAGGGTGGACAAAGGATGCGAGTTTTTGTTGTGTATAATAAAATACCATAAATTCCTTATAACAAAATATTCAGCTTTCTATAATTTACCCTTAACCATACTTAACCTAAACATTAACAGTATATACATATTTATACAACATACAATAATTTGAAGCAAGGTGGACGCGGGGAGGCAATATAAGATTACAAATACTTAAGTGCGGAGCTGAGATGGCTGACGAGTAAGGCTGAGTATTGTAGAAGACGGTAGGTAGTCACTGTGCAGTAGGTTTCCAGGATGGGTGATCCTGTGGTCACTTCCCAGAGTAAACTGAACTTTCCTCGAACTGGAGCTGACGAGGAAGACTTAGAGGAGGTGACGAAACAACCAGGATATGGAGAAGGGAAACCCCGGAGTGGTAACTGAGACTAGTCATACTCGGGTTTCGTCCCTAGATGGCGTTGCTCGTGGTGCTGGGTAGGTAGATCAGGACAATAGATGGCGTGGTTCGTAGTGCTGGGTAGGTAGATCAAGACAATAGATGGCGTGGTTCGTAGTGCTGGGTAGGTAGATCAGGACAATTGGTGGCGTGGTTCGTAACACGGACCAATCAAGTTCCGCTTATGCTCAAGTGACGATCCTTTGAAAGATATTTTGACTGCAGCGGGACTGTACCGTGAGCTTCCCTTCTCGTGCCAGTGTGGATTGAACACTTGCTCGCTCCAGTCGGGCTTCACCCGTCACTGAGTTTGGTAGTGTATTCTTTGGTTCGGTTTTGTGAAGAGGAAATCTTGCAAGTTGGACTGTGGAAAATTAGATTTATATAAATAAAAAAAAAATTACTTGTATTTAGTACATCTTAAACAAGATATAGCCTTTACAAATTAGTATTACACAAACGATTTCATCTCTTCTTTTCAGATGAATTGTTAATTGAATTAGTGAAAACCAAGGCGGAGTTGTATGACTCGAGTGCTCCACGATATAGTGATAACGTGGCTAAACGAAGAAGCTGGGAGGAAATAGGCAGTCAGCATTCCACATTGACTTAATCAGCACTCAATTTTTTTTCTCTGAAGAAATATTACAAACGTATAAAAGTATTGGTAAATAGAAGACAAACCTGTATACTTTTTTCTTATCTCGCCTCCCAACCTTGCTGTTTCAGTGATTGACCTTATACCCAAATTCAATAATTCAATTCAGTTCATTTCAATTTGTATCTTACCTAAGACATACTGCCAGCTTTCCTCTTGGAGTGATGACTTCTCTCAAGGTTGTGTTTTCCTTACGTCTTTCCTCTTCAATTTTTGACAAAATCATCTCAAAAGAGCCAATGTTCATTCGAAAGTACTGAAAGAATTTACTTTCATCACCAATCAAATGAGGATAGAGTGTAGGTAATTCCCCCTCACTCTTCTTGTCTTGCAACATCGGATGAACCCAGAATCTCTTCCTTTTCCGATTTTGTTTTTTTAATTCTTCCTCCCCGTCTAATGCAATTACGATCATTGCCAACTCTGATGAAGGGAATTTGCACATCTTCACACGAGACCGTCCCATGACTGGACCGTGACCGTCCCTATAGTGTGAATAGAGCCTTATGGTATAACAATGTTCTATTTTCATACGTTCTGTACTTTCTCCCACTCACCACAGTTAACACAAGCTTGGTGGTACTTTCTCCCACTCACCACAGTTAATACAAGCTGGGTGGTACTTTCTCCCACTCACCACAGTTAACACAAGTTGAGTGGTACTTCCCCCACTCACCACAGTTAACACAAGCTGGGTGGTACTTTCTCCCACTCACCACAGTTAACACAAGCTGAGTGGTACTTCCCCCACTCACCACAGTTAACACAAGCTGGGTGGTACTTTCTCCCACTCACCACAGTTAACACAAGCTGAGTGGTACTTTCTCCCACTCACCACAGTTAACACAAGCTGACTGGTAGTGTTACTGTTTTGCTCTCAACTTTGATAACAGTTTCTGCATATATCATGAGCTTGAGGCGTCGACCACAATAACATTAACCAAACTGCCTAAAGTTGTTGCAGCTGTTGATTTTAATTGTCTGAAGTCTTAGTCAAGGTCGTCTTCAAGCACCAAAACATACTCTCGGTTATGTCTTCGTCTACCGTCGTCAAATGGTTCAAATAATGATCATTAATTCTATGTCTTTCTCCCTCTATCGTCATCAAAGAGTTTAAGTAATGATCATTAATTCTATGTCTTCATCTATCGTCCTTAAGGAGTTCAAATAATGAACATTAATTCCATGTCTATGTCTTCAACTATCGTCGTCAAAGGGTTAAATAATGATCACTAATTCTAATGTGTCAACAAGGGAAGTGAACCTTGCCTGACAGACACTCGTGTTATGGGTAAGAGAGTCAAATTTATTCTGAGGCGGAAGTCGCTGGTTATGGAAACTGCTTTTGTTTAGATGCAAATGTGCTTTTGTTAGTGTGTATGAACGTTTACGAGTGATTATATGATTATACATTCAAACATACACACTCATACACATATATACTGTATACACTCGCACATACACAGTCATTCAAACACACACACATGGATACACGGTCATACAGAACATATATACACACACTCGCTCATACAAACAGAGAGATGACATCACAGTGACAGTGCCTGCGAGTAGTGCCAGAGAGATTCACGTGTACCTTGGTTGTTTAATTTGTTCCAGTGAAGTTATGCTCTTGTGGTTCACCTCACGTAAACACAAGTTAGAGAGACCTGCTGTGTTATAGGGAGGGTGTGGAGGGAGGGTGTGGTAGGTGTGGAGGGGACTGTTGTTGTGTTGTAGGGAGGGTGTGGTAGGTGTGGAGAGGACTGTTGTTGTGTTGTAGGGAGGGTATGGTAGGTTATGGAGAGGGTCTCGGAAAGTTGCTCTCCGTTCAAAAATCACATTAGACGGCGCCACTTGTGTCTAAAATGCTCTGGAAACACCTCAATGAGTGCTACCCCGAGTTTGGCCGCAATGAAGATGTAAACATTAGGTCGGTATCTTGATAAACAACGAGAGTTAGTGTGGGATCAATAAATACAGTTACTTGATATAAACACTGATGTACAAGGCGTCTTGCTGTGCCTCCTCAGATAAAGTCACTGGTTCCTAAGGCTGAAGGGGAACACAGAAGGCCTTGAGGGACTTTTCTCTGGTCTTATTATAAACAAAGGAAGTTTCTACATTAGAAGCATTATATTAATAGGGTGTGTGGGGGGGGGGGGGTCAGTCAGTAGAGCTGGTAGAGGAAGTCTACCTTAAGGTATAATATGATCAGCCTGAAGAGCTTCTATTAACCCGAGTGGAAAACCTGAGGACGAGAACGCCAAGGTGGTGTTTTGGGCGTGCGTGCAGAATATTTGATTAGTAGTGCATCCGAAAGACGGAACTGCTATACATTTATGATGTAGCTAAGGAACCTCGACATAACTTGAAGGATGACCTCTACGGCCACCATGCTTGAAGATGCTGTTACACGGCATCGCTCTCCTGTGGACACGGCCGGAGGTCATGACAGGACACGTCCAAAGAGCTTCACTTACGACTGACGTGATGGAAGCCTTTGCAGTGAACGATTTAGGTCAGCTCTACATAATTCGTGATGTACCAGTCATTTACCAAGCAAGGTTTAGGCTCACTGGAAGACCAAGATGAGTTGGGAACATTACCTGCCATGAGACACGTCCAGCAGCTGCAGGCATCACCTTCCTGGCAAAACTGACTACACACACCACCAGCAGATGTATCCGTCAGCCCTCAGCATGGAGGAAAGACTAAACTTCCTCATAAGTTATGTGGACAAAATGGCCCCGTGTTCCCGATCCGTGTGTAAAAATTATGATATGCTGCTGCAGATCAAAGTGCATTACAGGCAGATGTTCCTGGCACACCAACATATTAAAATGCATCCCGTCGTGCGGCTGTAATGTGATCAACTGCTGGGAGGGAGCCAGTACACTCCCCAGTTTGTTCCTCACATCTATTAATATTTACTATATATTTACGCAGTATGAAATACCACAGAATGTAAACAAACTGTCATATTGACATTTATCCTCAGTTTATATGTACAGTTTACTGCCCCAATGTTTGGTAAATAAACTCAGTATCATATTTTGATCGTTAATTTAACTTGGTAAATTCAGATTTCACAATCACATTAGTATTACAACTCAGTAAGACAACTACACACACACACACACACACACAATACTACTTCTACTACTTCGACTACTTTGCTATCACTGGGAATCGAGTATGACGATCATCCAGCTATAATACAATGATACGAGTTATTAATGATGTCACCTTCGTTAGTGAGCTCTGAGGTGATTCGAGAGGCCTTTACGGGACTGGCAGGGTCATCCACAGATGCTGCACGTGTAGAGGGCTACATCTAGTGCTGGAGGGACGGCGGCAGCGTCTTCCCGGCGATGGCTCTTGTCTGCCTCGGTATACAGTCGGGCTCACTCCAAAGTATTGACACCTCGTGTGGTGCTCTCCAGAGCGTTACGGTGTGGAGTAATCATCTCCCAGGTGGGGGGGTCGATTTGGCACTTTCATAAGAACATAAGAATGGAGGAAACTGCAGCGGGCCTATTGGCCCATACTGGGCAGTCCCAATTACACCCAACCCTATCGCTCTATATGCTCCTACAGTTGGTGCCTGTGAGAATACTGGCATTTGTTCTCCTATCTTCCCAGCAAACTCGGAGGATGGAACGTAGACTACGTTGGTGAAAGATTTCAAGCACCTTGAGGTGCCTTCTGTATGTGACCCATGCCTCACTGCCATATAGCAGGGTGGGGAGGACTACTGCCCGATATACGTGCAACTTTTCAGATAATTTCAGCTCCCTAAAACTGAAGACACGGTTTCGGAGTCTGCCAAAGGCTTGAGATGAACATCTGATCCGATGCTGAATCTCTTCATCGAGTCCGCGGTGGTGGACAGGTGGGAGGCGAGATACCGAAAGTGCGTAACATTTGATAGGGTAGTACCGTTAAGCTAGATGGATGGTGGAGGTGTGTTTAAACCAGGGGCAGGTTGAAAGAGAATCTGAGTTTTTTGTACTATGGTGGACAAAAGTCCCTTCGCTCAGCCCTCCCTCTCTTTCCCACTCTGGTCCCCATCCCCCGTCATACGCACTGCACAGTGCACCATTTGTTGGACGATTACAGTACTTCCCTCAGTTCCTTCGTTATTCGAACCTCAGGTGATTCACTAACATTGTGGCTGGCTGAGGGAAGGAACTTTTGTCCACCATAGCACTGTACTGTACATTAACCTCAAGGCCGAAGTGGGCATATGCATCTGAGTTGGTGTTCAGGATCTCCTGTAGGTCACGTTCAGTGTGAGCGACAAGGCTGAGGTCTTCTGCATACTGAAGTTCAGTAATGGAAGCGGCTGACACCTGTGTTTATGTTGAAGAGACCTTTCATCCGGTACTGGATGTCCGCCCCGCCAGTTAAATTGACACCTCCACCCGCCCCCCCCCCCCCCCCACAACACACACACACCAGATGTGATAGATTACAAGAGTCAACAATCAAACACCTCAATGCTTCCCACAAACACCACAACTGTTCCCACAAACACCTCAACGGCCTCACAAACACCACGACTGCCCCTACAAACACCACAACTGCCCCTACAAACACCACAACTGCCCCTACAAACACCACAACTGCTCCTACAAACACCACAACTGCCCCTATAAACACCACAACTGCCCCTACAAACACTACAACTTCCCCCACAAACACCACAACTGCCTCACAAACACAATAACTGCCCCCAAAACACCACAACTGCCTCACAAACACCATAACTGCCCTCACAAACACCACAACTGCCCCTACAAACACCACAACTGCCCCACAAACACAACAACCGCCCCACAAACACAACAACCGCCCCACAAACACCACAACTGCCTCACAAGCACCACAACTGCCTCACAAGCACCACAACTGCCTCACAAACACCACAACTGCCCCATAAACACCACAACTGCCTCACAAACACCACAACTACCTCACAAACACCACAGGTGCCCCACAACTGCCCCACAAGCACCACAACTGCCTCACAAACACCACAACTGCCTCACAAACACCACAACTGCCTCACAACTGCCTCACAAACACCACAACTGCCTCACAAACACCACAGCTGCCCCACAACTGCCCCACAAACACCACAACTGCCTCACAAACACCACAACTGCCTCACAAACACCACAACTGCCTCACAAGCACCACAACTGCCTCACAAACACCACAACTGCCTCACAAACACCACAACTGCCTCACAAACACCACAGCTGCCCCACAACTGCCCCACAAACACCACAACTGCCTCACAAACGCCACAGATGCCCCACAAACACCACAGCTGCCCCACAAACACCACAACTGCCTCACAAACACCGCAACAGCCCCTACAAACTCCACAACTGCCTCACAAACACCACAACTACCTCACAAACACCATAACGGCCCCACAAACACCACAACTGCCCCCACAAACACCACAACTGCCGCACAAGCACCACAACTGCCCCACAAACACTACAACTGCCTCACAAACACTACAACTGCCCCTACAAACACTGCAACTGCTGCCACAAACACTATAACTGCCCCTACAAACACTACAACTTCCCCCACAAACACCACAACTGTCTCACAAACACCACAACTGTCTCACAAACACCACAACTGCCTCACAAACACCACACCTGCCTCACAAACACCACACCTGCCTCACAAACACCACAACTGCCTCACAATCACCACACCTGCCTCACAAACACCAGATATACCGTACCTGAAAATATTGTTTGGTCGACAACAATTTTTCACCAAATTTCATCAAGTTTCTCATAACAGGATTTATTAATAGTATCATAGAGGAGTTTTCCCGTACGGCAGAACATAACAGTAATAAGAGCGAACCAGACCACGAAATAAATATGTTTAAGCCACTATATCTTAAGCCCTCCCTCCCTCACACACCCTCCCTCCTTCATACACCCTCCCTCCCTCACTTACCCTCCCTCATACACCCTCCCTCCTTCACACACCCTCCCTCCCTCACTTACCCTCCCTCACACACCCTCCCTCCTTCATACACCCTCCCTCCCTCACTTACCCTCCCTCCCTCACTTACCCTCCCTCATACACTCTCCCTCCTTCACACACCCTCCCTCCCTCCCTCACACACCCTCCCTCCCTCACACACCCTCCCTCACACACCCTCCCTCCCTCACTTACCCTCCCTCACACACCCTCCCTCACACACCCTCCTTCACACACCCTCCCTCACTCACTTACCCTCCTTCACACACCCTCCCTCCCTCACTTACCCTCCTTCACACACCCTCCCTCCTTCACACACCCTCCCTCACTTACTCTCCCTCACACACCCTCCCTCCCTCACACCCCCGTCCCTCACACACCCTCCCTCCCTCACACACCCTCCCTCACACTCCCTCCGTCACACCCTCGTCCCTCACACACCCTCCCTCACACTCCCTCCGTCACACCCTCGTCCCTCACACACCCTCCCTCCCCCACTTACCCTCCCTCACTTACCCTCCCTCACACACCCTCCCTCACACACCCTCCTTCACACACCCTCCCTCACACACTTACCCTCCCTCACACACCCTCCCTCCCTCACTTACCCTCCTTCACACACCCTCCCTCCTTCACACTCCCTCCCTCACTTACTCTCCCTCACACACCCTCCCTCCCTCACTTACCCTCCCTCACACACCCTCCCTCACTCACTGTCCACTACACACTCGATCTCTCACCGTCACTTTGTAAGAACAACACTGGCAGCTGTAGCGCCTCGGTTCACTCCAATGTTCCCGCTATTACTCGTCTTCTTGAGTCACTATACCAAACGTGGTCCTGTGTACACCACCCAACTTTTATTCTTTATTTGACTTTCCTTCAAACTAACCAAATCTAACCTAATCTAACCTAACCTAACCTAACCTAACCCAATATTTACATCCAAACAAGTTTCAGTCTTGGATATAACTATTATGACTTTTTTTTATCAAGTATCTAAGTTAGCATATTTCTCTGATATTTACATTATTAATATTTGTCACATGTAGATTCATATTTTACAAATTATTATTTCTTAAAGTTGCGGGAATATTAGACACCTTTCGTCACCACCTCTTAGTACAGTAGGTCCTGAGTCAGTCTTGTCTCCTTGTTATTGTTTTGTTATATTGTATCTCTCTCTGTATACGATGTACTGACACACACCTGTACACACACACGCATATATATACAAACCTAAACACACACACACACACACTCCTCTATAATGGTTGCCCCTTGTGTAACGAGGATGGGCGGTCAAAGGGCCACTTTGGCGTGAATTTGTTTAAGGTGTAGAAGCTGTCGCCAACAGAACAACCACACCCTATGTTCACGAGTTGCATGGCACAGTGTCAAGGAATAGTCCGAGAAGAACTGACAACTCGCCAATTGCACTGGCTAACCATTACCCTGGAATACTATCCGCAAATCGATTAACATCCAGGTTCCCAATTAATGCTCTCTCTCTCTCTCTCTCTCTCACACACACACACACACATATCTCTATCGCTTGAGCCTACAGTGTCATGACTACCCTTCTCGTCAGCCATCAATTGCTGGCCCGTTTCCTGTCTCCTCGTCCAGGATTTTTGCTCGGGGCGCTACACTAACACAGTTGCAATTTCTGATAAAAATTTTCCAGTGAGGGCCTCTCTTTCCCTGGCCCACACAAACACACAATATTTTTTATTGAATTTACATTTAATAGCAGCACTTCTCATAGCCTAACCTAACCTGAAAATTTCTTCGGGAATTAGAAATGGTGAAATCATGGTTGTCGACATTTTGCAGCTGTTCCGTAAACGTCTCTTTGAGAGACCCCTGTCAAGGGGTTGTGCTCAGGATGCCTTAATATCTCTCCCACCAGCAAAAATAGCTAGACAAAATGTGTGAAGGTAAATATAAAATTATTAAAGTTATTATAAACGAAAATAAGAGACTTGTGCTTGGGGGAAGTGAAGGGAGTAAAGTTAACAGTGTTGTATAATGTAATAACAAAAGTTACAGACGCTGCCAAGTGTTGTAGTCATGATGGGGGTCAGTAAGTCCCATAGTAGTATAGAGTGTTGCGAGTCTTGTGCGAGATGAGAGACTGAGAAGGAGGAGCAAAGGCAAAGTTTAGTGAAGAAGACCTTGAGAAAATGGAGTGTTGGGAATACATTATGGCAATGAAGGAAGACTTAAGACAAAGTGTACTGGACAAACACAGAATTTTATTAAGAGATTTATGAATATTAAGAGATACATGATTCAGATAGATGGTTAGGTTAGGTCAGTTTAGGTTAGGTAAGGTTAGGTGACTATAACTTGGTGGACAGATTATCAGAAGGATCAGTGGCGGCTCGTGAAAAATAAAATGGAGGGACTGCAAGTCTCACACAACAGTAGGATACACAAGTTTGACCTACCTCAGGTATGAGTTGTAGTTGATGTCCACGAATTCCCAGGGCATGGTAGTAGTGTTGGTGGTGATGGACCAGTATTAATTGAAAATAAAGTCGGCGTGTCTGCTCTTCGATGTAGCAAAATTGTTTATTACTATTTCATTAAAATTCTTTATTTCTGTTATCATTTTATTTTCAATGGATATCACTGCTAAAGCAGACAGTCTGTCATTCACCATGGTACTGCGCAAAAAAGTTTTAATTCTCTTCAAAGTTGAAAAGCACCTTTTAACCACACGATTTAACCACACCGTCCACACGTTGTACGAGACTGAGCTGCTTCAAGTGCGGCGGCGGCGGCGGCGGCGCCAATTAATAACAGACATGAATCGTACAGCATTGACAGCAACTATGAAAGTAACTTAAATTTTGGTCTGATTTTAATGAAAATTCGCTTAGCAACGTATTGAAAATAATTAAATAACATATAAAATGATATATTTGTTGGTAGTGTATTATTCAGCTGTCTCTCTAAAGGAATCATATGCCTGGCAGTGAGTGTCTGGGGGGACTGCAGCTCTGCAGCCCTATGCACGAGCTGCCACTGAGAAGGATCACCTAAAGATTAGACACCCCAATTTTTTCACATGATGGTTAACTACCTCAATGCTAACCTAACCTAACCTAACCAAACCTAACCTAACCTAACCAAATCAAACCTAGCCTATTCTAACCCCCGAGGGAGCGTTAGTGTGTTTAATCATCTAGTAATATATGACGGTAGGTGGGTGTCTAATCTTCAGGTGATCCTATTACACTGAAAGATGAGTGATGCCGATGTAAATTTCTTTTGGAGTTTGTTTTTCTTTTATCATTGCCTTGATTTCACTTGTTATATAGGGTTTGGAAATAGATATAGTTTCCACTGACTTAGTCTTGAGGGGGAAGCATTTATCAAAGCAAGCATTGAAGATGCAAGAGAAGTTGCAGCAGTTCACGTTAGGGTTGTCGGAGGCGTAGACAAGATCCCACTTAGCATTCAAAAAGTTGTTTTTAAACAGGAGCATGTTGTCGGCGCAGTAGTCTCTGTTCTTATTGGGACCCCACTAGATCTTTCAGATCTTATGGCTGATTTATACATGGCAAAAACTAGGAAGTGATCTGTGTCGTGACGTGTTGATGAAGTGTCTATTATAATTAGGAATGTTATACAAATGTTCAATATCGTTAGTGAGTTTGGTCTCTAAGAACCCAAGTACATCAAATTTGTGGACAATAGAAGATAAACACTGATCTAAAAAGGTATCTAGATGAAGGGGGATACTGCTGATGTTATGGCTAATCAAGGAGAAGGAATGAGGTAGTAGAAGACTAGAACTAAACTCGGGAGAGTCAGGAAAGTAATAGTTACTGTTGGGGTTGGAGTAACCCAGTGAGTTTTGTAGAAAGGATCGATATGAGGGAGTATTGTGTCGACACCATGGGTAAAGGGGGTGTAACACATACGGTCTAGTACATATACGGGAATGACACTAGCATCATCAGTGTAAAAACATTGATACTGATTAAGGAACAGCAAAAACTCAGGGTCACTGAGGTGTGAGAAAGGAAGGTCAAAGAAAGTTATAATAGTCGGGGGTAACGTATTCACAAGTGCTACAACCAACAGAGTTAAGATGACTGGTGCTGTTGAGAGAGATGAGTCGATGGTAAAATTTACACACCAGACGACACAATACAGCTTCCCTCATCCTTAACTATACACTAACTAATTGGCCATGACATAACCCAACACATCACATTAACCCCGATATACACCCATGCATAATTGCAGTGTTATTGGAAGGCGAATTTACCGTAATTAACATACTGGAAATTACTAAATGTCATGTGATTTATTGATTTTTGTTTCTCTGGTAATATTTGTGTGTGTTTTTTTGTATCTGTTTGTGTTTCTTTTATTATCCCGCGTATTCTCTTTTTGTGCGTGTCTATCTGTGTCATTCTCTGTATGCCTTCCTCTGCCACTTACTACCCCCTCTCTCTCTCTCTCTCTCTCTCTCCATTCCCCAACTCCTTATCGTTTTCTGTCTTTCCTCCTTCCTCTCCCCCTCCTCCACTCACTCCTCTCTCCTTCCCTAACCTACTATCTCTCTTTCCATCTCTCCTCCATCTTTTTTCCCTTCCCCACTCTCTATCTCTCTCCCCCCATCAACTCACTATCTCTCTTTCTTCCTCCCCTTCCCTCTCTCCATCTCTTTCCCTCCTTAACTCTCTCTCTCTCTCTCTCTCTCTCTCTCTCTCTATAGATTTTACATAAACAAAATCTTTCCTTCTCTCACCACATCCGCGCCAGGTTCCGCCACCCACCCATCATCGCGTTACACGGCCGATAAACCAAGATCAACGGGGCTGCTGAAGTCCTCCTGAAGCTTCAGATTTAATACGTGAAAGCGAGGCATTACGAGGAATATCGCTTACATGCAACTTGGCGCGAACAATTACCTGATGTGCAAATTGTGGGAGTTTTGAAATGTGTGTTCTGTGCGTATCGACAGCTGCATGCCTGAAGTCCCGGGGTACAGTTGTAAATCAGGACACATTTGTAAATTAGGGCACAGTTGTAAATCAGGAACACAGTTGTAAATCAGGAACACAGTTGTAAATCAGGAACACAGTTGTAAATCAGGTTACAGTTGTAAATCAAGAACACAGTTGTAAATCAGGACTTAGCTGTAAATCAGGACACAGTTGTAAATCAGGAACACAGTTGTAAATCAGGACTCGGTTGTAAATCAGGAACACAGTTGTAAATCAGGAACACAGTTGTAAATCAGGACACAGTTGTAAATCAGGACACAGTTGTAAATCAGGACACTGCTGTAAAATAAGAGCACTGCTGTAAACCACGACACGACTAACGCCATGATCTTGAGTGAACTGTTTCCTGCTGTAAAAGTTTTGTTTTTCACTTGTCATCTCATTAGTATGTATGAATTAATATTTATCTATTCGACTCTGAAATAACACAAGAGTTTGAGATGAGATATTTGTCTGACTAAAATTTAATGGAAAAGATCACATAGACTGACAATTTAATTGCTATGAGAAAAATAGATAGAAGTCGGCTTTTACCGTTATTGATAATTTTTTCAGTGGTTGGGACTGGGCTGTTCTTATAGCGATCAGTACGTGCTCGTATGGGCTGGATGTGGTTGTGGTGTCGAACAGCAATTCATCATCATCATCATTTTCATCATCAACATCATCATCATCACCAATACTTTAATTTAAAACTGTCATTACAAAATATACAACAATCACAGTATGTGGCAGATCTAATATAACAAACTCCAACAGCCGGTACTTGTCTGATGATATATTGACAATAATAATAAAACAATACCAATTATGTCGACAAACTCTTGTTATCATCGAGTGCATGATGAGTGGTGTGGGTGAGAGAAGTGAGTGGTGTGGGTGAGAGAAGTGAGTGGGAGGTGTGAGTGGTGTGGGTGAGAGGTGTGAGTGGTGTGGACAGGAGGTGTGAGTGGTGTGGACAGGAGGTGAGAGGTGTGAGTAGTGTGGACAGGAGGTGAGTGGTGTGAGTAGTGTGGACAGGAGGTGAGTGGTGTGGACAGGAGGTGAGAGGTGTGAGTAGTGTGGACAGGAGGTGAAAGGTGTGAGTGGTGTGGGCAGGAGGTGAGAGGTGTGAGTGGTGTGGACAGGAGGTGAGAGGTGTGAGTGGTGTGGGCAGGAGGTGAGAGGTGTGAGTGGTGTGGGCAGGAGGTGAGAGGTGTGAGTGGTGTGGGCAGGAGGTGAGAGGTGTGAGTGGTGTGGGCAGGAGGTGAGAGGTGTGAGTAGTGTGGGCAGGAGGTGAGAGGTGTGAGTGGTGTGGGCAGGAGGTGAGAGGTGTGAGTGGTGTGGACAGGAGGTGAGAGGTGTGAGTGGTGTGGACAGGAGGTGAGAGGTGCGAGTAGTGTGGACAGGAGGTGAGAGGTGCGAGTGGTGTGGACAGGAGGTGAGAGGTGCGAGTGGTGTGGACAGGAGGTGAGAGGTGTGAGTGGTGTGGACAGGAGGTGAGAGGTGTGAGTGGTGTGGACAGGAGGTGAGAGGTGTGAGTGGTGTGGACAGGAGGTGAGAGGTGTGAGTGGTGTGGACAGGAGGTGAGAGGTGTGAGTGGTGTGGTGAGGAGGTGAGAGGTGTGAGTAGAGTGGACAGGAGGTGAGAGGTGTGAGTAGGAGGTGAGAGGTGTGAGTGGTGTGGGCAGGAGGTGAGAGGTGTGAGTAGTGTGGGCAGGAGGTGAGAGGAGTGTGGGCAGGAGGTGAGAGGTGTGAATAGTGTGGGTAGGAGGTGAGAGGTGTGAATAGTGTGGGTAGGAGGTGAGAGGTGTGAGTGGTGTGGGTAGGAGGTGAGAGGTGTGAATAGTGTGGGTAGGAGGTGAGAGGTGTGAGTGGTGTGGGCAGGAGGTGAGAGGTGTGAGTGGTGTGGGCAGGAGGTGAGAGGTGTGAGTAGTGTGGGCAGGAGGTGAGAGGTGTGAATAGTGTGGGTAGGAGGTGAGAGGTGTGAATAGTGTGGGTAGGAGGTGAGAGGTGTGAATAGTGTGGGTAGGAGGTGAGAGGTGTGAGTGGTGTGGGTAGGAGGTGAGTGGTGTGGGTAGGAGGTGAGAGGTGTGAATAGTGTGGGTAGGAGGTGAGAGGTGTGAGTGGTGTGGGCAGGAGGTGAGAGGTGTGAGTGGTGTGGGCAGGAGGTGAGAGGTGTGAGTGGTGTGGGCAGGAGGTGAGAGGTGTGAGTGGTGTGGGCAGGAGGTGAGAGGTGTGAGTGGTGTGGGTAGGAGGTGGAACATTTTACATAGTGAGAATCAAGGCTGATACCACTAAAATAGGGCGTGTAATTAAATTTTACGAAGACTCCGCAAGACTACAGGAAGATCTAAAAAAAAAATTCGATTTGTCTGAAAAATGGCAGATGAAATTTAATGTGGACAAATGTAAGGTACTTAGTCAAGGAAATTTAAACAGAGAAACCAATTATACAGAAATCCGACTGAGAAAGATTTAGGAGTAATGATAAATAGGAATCTTAAACCAAGTCAACATTATGTATTTGCTCGAAACGAGGCTAACAAAGTACTTGGGTTCATACAAAGGAGTGTTAGTTACAAGACCACCGAGGTTGTTGTGAAACTATATCTTTCGCTTGTGAGACCTCACTTAGATTACGCAGTTCAGTTCTGGTCACCGTACAACAGAATGGATATAGAATCCTAGAAAGAATTCAGAGAAGAATGACAAAACTAATCCCGGGCATTAGGAACCTTGAGTACAGAGACAGGTTAAAGCATCTTAAAATGCACTCCCTCGAGAGTCGTAGAGTGAGGGGCCATATGATCGAGGTGTATAAATGGAAGTCAGGGATAAACAAAAGTGATATAACAAAGGTATTCAAACTATCCAACCAGGAGTGAACTCGTAGCAATGGTTTTAAATTAGACAAATTTAGATTTAGGCGCGAAATAGGTAAACATTGGTTTGGAAATAGAGTAGTGGACAAGTGGAACAAGTTACCAAACATCATCATTAACTCGAATACGCTGGATAGCTTCAAACATATAGGCTGGATCGATATGTGAGCGATAGGGATTGGGTGTAAACGGGACTGCCCAGTAGGGGCCAATTGACCCGCTGCGATTCCCTCCATTCTTTTTGTTATGTTATGTTATGTTCTTATGTTATCTGTATACACGTTTCTTAAGGTTATATTTACCATGTGGATTCCTCTGTCTACTGCACTTGTTGTTGTTTGCTGTGTCACCATTGTTTGTACCCCCACCCCACCCTACACTACTTCATCTGTGTAAAAGCTCTTCAAGTGTCCCCGAGTTGTCTATTTCCGATCTCGCTGAAGACAAGTATGAACAAATAGACTGGTAGCCCTCTGCCCTCCCCCAACACCCTGCTAAGTGTGGTGATTTTTTTATTTATTTTTTAATTCCACTAGTGTGTATAAGTCGCGTAGAGTAACTACTTGGGTTTATTCATCGCCTAACCTAACCTAACTACCTTTATTTTGTACAGTGAAGAATACGCAAAAGCCGCCTTTAGTCTGGTTCTTCGTGGTCACAAAACTACTTTAAAGTGTGTGTGTGTGTGTGTGTGTGTGTGTGTGTGTGTGTGTGCGCGCGCGCGCCGTTGTTAGAATACCTGCCCTGGACTCGAACAAACCTGTGAGAGTTCTTGAATGTTTATAGACTGACCATAATGAAGTTTGCCACTGCTAATAGAGTAAATTCCTGAGACTGAGGCAGAAATACTGGGAGAAGACGACAGTGTGTGTGTGTGTGTGTGTGTGTTAGTGGGAGGAAACACCTTCAAATTGCTAATTAAATCAGATTTACACCAAGAATACATTACGAAAACTTCGCCAGGTAATTATGAATCAGTAGTGAATGGCTGAATATATAAGCACGAATAATGAATACATATGAACGTCCAGCAAAGCGCGACTACCTATGGTTGTGTTCCCACCTGCCTCTCGCGGAAAGTCAGATTTTGGCTAGAGTGTTTTAACGTAATATCTGCGTTCTTTAACTATTTGTAGATTCAGTTTTGAAGAAGATGAATATTCACTAGTGCCAGTACACGTCAATTAATGTAGCTATGGTAGACCCTGCTGCCATTTGGCACCACAAAAATTGTGACCAAGTCCCAGGTTGCTGATCTGACTTTCTGCCTCATTTACACACAATTGCAGGGTCTCCATTGTTTCTCTTACTTTGACAACACAACATACATATATTGTTTCTCACTATTGATCTTTTTTTGTGTGTGTTTATTTATGGTCCTTTATTATTATTATTATTATCAGTGTTGTTATTATTATTATTGTTGTTGTTGTTAATTTCGCCCCCAGGCCCTGATGTGGGTCAGTGGCCTGTGCCCTGGTGGGCTAATCCCGTAAAAAAAAGAAAAAAGAAAATAAAAGCAGTGATCTGAACGCAGTCAAGGTACCATGTCAAAGGTCAAAATCGCCACTGCTTGACGGTCTCTGTGTACTGTACTGTATGTGTTCAACAAGGCATTTATAGTGTAACCAGAGACCTGAAACACACAACCCGTCTACTTTCAGCATGTTTAAGTTCAGGTCACTACACTGATGACTCGTATAGCCTCGATGGATGTATGTATGTATGTATGTATGTATAATAAAAGCTTCCCGCTTGAGCACCATGAGAGAGAGAGAGAGAGAGAGAGAGAGAGAGAGAGAGAGAGAGAGAGAGAGAGAGAGAGTCACTGAGGCTCAACAAACTGCAAGAAAGATCCCAAGTTTCTCTTTAACTTACTGACTTAAAGATATTTTTCTGTCTGTCTGTCTCTCTGTCTGTACGTCTATGTTCGTCTGTCCGTCAATGTTTATCTGTCTGTTAGTTTTTCTGGTGCTTTAGTCCATTTCTGTTTGTTCGTGTTTCTTTTGTCTGCGCACACACACACACACAGCTTCTTAATAGCGCCTTCAACAACAGTCTCTTGGATACTTTACAGTTTCCATATGATAATTCACAGTCTATTTACGTAAGAATCTATATAATTGATTTCGTCCCATTTTGCTCATTTTTCGTTATGTGAGGCGAGTTTTTACCACATTATGTACCTAATGACTTTGCGGGATAGTTATTGAATATTATATGTTTTACTTTTCATCAAATATCGTCTATGCAAGAATATCTGTTACTCGTTACTAGGCAGCAAGGATGAAACAAAACTAAACGTATAACACGTACTGCCGTTAACACTTTTCTTGTTGCTTTATCTTGACGGCGAGGGAAGGATTAACATTTAGAACACAGTCCTACCCTGAAATTGTAAGTGAGGGCGTTACCATCTGGCAACTTCGTGTGACCACTGGGGAACCACTTGACGACCTGTGTGACCACTAGAGCACTGTTTGACGACCTGCGTAACCATTGGAGCACAGTTTGACGACCTATGTGATCACTGGAGCACTATTTGATGACCCCGCTTGGTGGTAGTGGGTGAGGGTGGTGGTGGTGGTGATGATGATGGTGGGTGGTGTTGGTGGTGGTGCTGCAGGTTGTGGTGGTTCTGCTGGTGGTAGTGGTAGTGATGGTGGGTGGTGAGTGTTGGTACTAGTGGTGATGGTGATGGTTGGTGGGGATGATGGTGGTGATGTTACTTGTGATGGTGGATGATGGTGATGGTAAGTTGTGATGTTAGGTCGTGTTGGGAGGTGGTATTGTAGATTGTGGTGGTGCTGCTGGTGGTGGTAGTGGTGGTGATGGTGATGATGGGTGGTGGTAATAGTGGTGATTGGTGTGGTAGGAAGGTCCTGTACTAGAATAATGATGAGTTAAGTTGATTCATGTCTTATATCTCTTTAGTTACATCAGCATCACCCGCCATGTGTGTTGGCTTGGCCGCATCTGTTAGGACGAGTGTATTTTTGTTGTCTCACGGCCTCAATCCAGCTCACTAGGACTTACAACCATATGGATATTTTAACACCTTCACTATGGGACATCACTTAGGATATTTGGATAACGCCAGACGATTTTATTCGGATAATGTCAGACGATTTTTTTTCAGCACAGAGGGGATCCCGTACACAAGGGCTAATGAATTCACCATTTTTGCTTCGCTTTCTTATGATTACAACTTCAGTATGTCGTTAATTATCATCACAACAAGGGCGATGTTATGATTACAACTTCAATATCAATTTAATTTGTCATTTATATTAGCTCTTTTATTTTATTTCATCAACTAGTAGGGTGAAAATTAATAAGTGAAGAGCTCTATGGCATTAACATAACTGAGTGATAATCCTCGCTTATAAAGAAATGACTTGTGAAGCGCTAACCATCTCACTCCAATTATCAATGGAGAAATAAATCTATACTCAGCATCGTGGATCTACACTAACACGAAAATATAAACAGATTTATGGCGATAATTCAACATTAATTCCACCCAGGTAACTCAAATTCTAGATAGGGGTCGTAACTCACGCTGATAACGGCGCTGAAAACCACAGAGGAAAGATGTGATTCGTTTAGTTTATTTATCGTGTTATATTTCTCGTTATATTTGTTATAATTTATAATTTTATACCAATATTCACTGAGAGGTGGAGAGGAGGATTTTTGTTTTGTTTTTGTTTTAACGAAAAAAAAATGGTTTGATTGCAGTAAGATTAGTGAATCCTTCCTCTTGCAATCACTGTTGAATGTTCTTTAACGTGAGTCTTGCAGGGTCCTTGGAAGTGGCGTAAATAAATGCATATGGGTTAAAATATCAAACCTAAATGGTCTTTTCTCCAATTATTAAGAATATAAACTAGTGCACAAATAGTTATGATATCACCGTAATTAACGCTATGAGCTGTGAACGTTAATAAAAATATGAAGTTGATATGTATATGAGGTTCAGAAGCTTCGCATGTTTCGGAGGCGAGAGAGAGTGTAGGATTGAGGGTCCTCGTCCTTACTGTTTACAAAGCCAGGGCACAGGGCTATGGATCAGACACTTGATCATAGTTTAATTACCATGCGTGTAGTTAGGTTAGGTTAGGTTAGGGTCAGGGAGGGAAGGAGAGTAATAGTTATGACAGTTACTATGAGAAGAAGTAAGGGAAGGTTCAATAAGTCACCACCGTCTTGTTATCAGGGGACGGTGGAGCAGCTGGTGCAGTCCTCACACACACACACACACACACACACACACACACACACACACTACTATTACTACTACTACTTTGCTGTCATTCGGAATCGAGTATGACAATCATCTGGCTATGGTACAATGATATGGGTTATTAGGGTTGTCACCTAGGTTGGTGACTAAAGAGCCCGATACTGGACGGGCAGCGTCGCCCACACGGGAAGGTGTCAATACTTTCGAGTTAGCCCGACTGCAAACCGAGGCAGAGAAGCTCCAACGTCGGAAAGACGCTGCCACCGCCCCTCCCACAGTAGATGGAGCCCTCCACATGTGCAACGAATGTGGACGACATACACAAACACACACCAACGCTCTCTCCACCCTGGAAATGCCATCCCTCAGTGACCTCCACCACCAAGCACTGGAAGGGTTTGGCAGCCAACTAATACACCACCCTTGTCACCGCCACCTCCTGCCACCGGCAGCCCCCCACCCACCTCGCTCAGTCCGCCACTACAACAAAAGTCAGCCCATAAGAGCCCGCACCAATAGATATAAGAACAGCACCATCCCATCTGTTGTTAAAATAATAAACAACTCCTGATCTATGTACTGTACAGCCCTGTAAATGTATTCAATGCATATTATATCATTAAGTCTAAATCAAATGTAAGTCTGTATATTTTCAGCCACCGGCTGCAACTCTATTAATAAACCGTTTATTATTATTATTATTATTATTATTACACACACACACACACACACACACACTATTTGCCTCCAACATATTTCACCTAACATAACCTAACCCAACCCTCGGCACTCCCTAATCCACAGTCCTCCACAAACCCACGGTACTCCCACAACCCACGGTACCCCCCCAACCCACGGTGCTCCCCCTACTCTCGGTACTCCCCAACCCACGGTACTCCCCAACCCACGGTACTCTCCCCGACCCACGGTACTCTCCCCAACCCATGGTACTCCCCAACCCACGTTACTCCTCAACCCACGGTACTCTCCCCGACCCACAGTACTCTCCCCGACCCACGGTACTCCCCAAACCCATGGTACTCCCCAATCCACGGTACTCCCCCAACCCATGGTACTCCCCAACCCATGGTACTCCCCAACCCACGGTACTCCTCAACCCATTGTACTCCTTCAAACCATTTTACTCCCCAACCCACGGTACTCCCCCCAACCCACGTATAACAAAACGAATCTTGCAAGAAGAATATTTATATATATATATAGGAAGAATATTTAGTAAGAGAGTAAAAGAGAGAGGAAGGTTTTGGTAGCGTGACCGTGATAGTTATTCACACTGTCAATACACTTATCGTATCTTATATGTCAATACACATCTATTACGTCTTAAAGGCGACTTCTCAAACACCGCTTCGTTACAACTCTTTATTAATTACGAACATGACATGAACACATTAATAACACCTTCTATTGAAGTTACTAGGACATTATATTTACGTTACTAGGACATCATATTACGTTACTAGACACTCTGATTCTCGGACACGAACATGAAATGAATACACTTCCCACGTAAGTAACTCATCCCATGGAAAGCTCTGACAAACACTCACGTGACCTAGGGGAGGCCTAGCAGGTGGTCCTGGGTTGTCTCTATGGGAGACTGCTTAGCTGGGCGCCGGAGGGAAGTCTCGGTCGCCTCCGGTCCTCTCTGACTCCTCTCGAGCGGGCCTGGTGGTGTAGTAGCTGGCCCTTCCTCCTTACAAGACACACACACTCTCTCTCTCTCTCTCTCTCTCTCTCTCTCTAGTTTCGGAGGGAGGACTAGGACGTCCTATATATTGGGAGGCGAGCCGTCAGGTTGAGCTGATCGGGGGTGGGAGGAGGGGGGGGGGGGCGGCGAAGGGTCTCCTTACATTTGACCTGGCTAATGTGAGGTCAGGTCTGGACTTCTTCTGTGGTGCAGGTCATTGTATATATTGGGAGAGAGTCGGCCAGTGCCTTCTTACATGTTTGTTGGGGCCGTGTGACATGGGGGGGGGGGGAGCCTGGCTGATTTATAACCCTTGGTCAACTGTGAGAGTTACCCTACACTTGACCTCCCTAATGTCGGGTCAAGTCTGGACTGTCTCTGAGATGCAAGCTGTGGTCTGACAACCCATCACTACACACGGTACTCCTTCAAACCACGGTACTCCTTCAAACCACGGTACTCCCCAACCTACGGTACTACCCCTACCCATGGTATTCCCCAACCAAAGGTACTCCTATAACCCACGGTACTTCCATAACCTACGGTACCCCCAACACACGGTAATCCCCAACCCACGATACTTCCCTAACCCATGGTACTCTCCTAACCCACGGTACTTCCCAACCCACGGTACTCCTCAACCCACGGTACTCTCCTAACCTACGGCACTCCCCCAACTCACGGTGCTACCCCAACCCACGGTAAGTCCCCCAACCCACGGTACTTCCCCAACCCACGGGAAACGAAAAATGGCAAAAATTGCCTTACATGTGATTAACGGAAGCAGAGAGACGAAAACGAAAAATGACAACAATCGCCTCACGAAAGATTAACAGCAGCAGAGTGGCGAAAAAGAAAAATGGCAACAATTGTTGCCATCTTTTCCTTCGCCCCACTCCTGCCATTAATCACATATAAGGCAATTGTTGCCATTTTTTTGAAAGGACTTGCACCAACTGAAGGCTATCAGAAAAATGGGAGCGTGATCTCCGCCAACTCTGCTAATTTGGTAACACTGCTGCTCTCTGCTCGCCGGCAGCTGATAGTGGGCTGTGAGCCAGAGTCTGTGATGCTGTGAAAAACGATACAGCTGGGAAGACGTGTTTTAATAAATTATTTTAGAAGCAAGACATAACGGACACAACTGATAAGGTATGGGGGAAGTCTAATGATTATTATAACGCTTCTAGGAGTAGTGGTTGATTATTACAAGTGTTGTAGAAGTAATGGGTGATTATTACAAGTTGTAGGAGTCCTGACCCAGGACACACTTTTACTTTTCCTTTTATCCTGTTCGCCACTGATAGCTCATTAGACGCTTGGGTTGGCACTGTTGGCAAAAACTGGTCACGAACTGGCTGCTGAATGTACCGGAACCTGCTCCAGTGTTGGTAAATTAAAAACAAAACAAAAAAAAGACCGTCCATTCTTTTGATGTTAAAAACATAATTTTTCCTGTGGTTTTTGGCGAGTTTAGAACGAATTTTAGTAGTTATTTAGGACTAACCCGCACGCAAAAGTGATTGAAAACAATTATAAAAACGCCGGATTTTCAATGTTATAGTGGACACTTGTAGTTTGTGGAAATATGTTAAAAAACGGATATTTTTAAAATATATGCTACTAAACGGGTAGTAGGTAGCAGGGAGGTACTACCGCCTGGGAATATATTGGAAGCATAATGTATTGTCTAATGGTAGACCCTGCTGCCGACTAATTACCCAAATGTAGCCAAATATAGCCGGAATGAAGTCAAATAATGGTCCTAGATGAATAAATCGGACTGCCAATCACTTCTCGACTAGTATTTGGTGTCACAAAAAATTGGTATACTTAATTTAATCTGAGTTAATAGATCGAGTGCATGTACCTAACCTAACCTAACCTCGACTAGTATTTGGTGTCACGAAGTCACAAAAACTTGGTAAACTTAATTTAATCTGAGTTAATAGATCAAGTGCATGTACCTAACCTAACCTAACACAACTCGGATTAAATAAAGTTTACCTAATTTTTTGACTTTATGACACTAAATAATAATCGAGAAGTGACTCACAGCCCGAATTACGCTTGTACGACCATCATTTGACTTCATTGCGGCTACATTTGGGCAATTCTTCGCTCCCTCGGTACATGCACGCGATCTATTAACTCAGATTAAAGTAAGTTTTCCAATTTTTTGTGACACCAAATACTAGTCGAGAAGTGATTGGCAGTCCGATTTATTCATCTAGGACCATCATTTGACTTCATTGCGTCTACATTTTGCTACATTTGGGTACATTTGGGTAATTAGTCGGACCGTCCCAGGTTGCTAATCTGTCTTTCTGCCCCATTTACACTCAATTGCAGTGTCTCGATTGTTTCTCTTACTATTGACAACACATACTGTACATATAGCATTTCGGTAAATTTGCATTGTCACACAGTTCACTTTTAGCAAGTAAAAAATATATTCTTCTAGTGTATTTGTGTGAGTTTAGACCCAATATGACCTTCATTTTTGCCGGAAATTAGCCGGGTTTTTTAGCGATTTTTTTTCGTTTGACGTTTTCCGAAAAAAAAGTGGCTAAGCGACTAAAAAATACACAAAAAACACTAGAAAAACAAAAAACTAACCTAACCTAACTTAACTTAATCTCACCATATGATGGAATCGCCTATTTCTTACCTTATTGGCCTGGTTCTTGTTCGTCTTTGCATTCTGGGATCACCCAAGCGGCTAGTAAGCCGGTCAGTGGTGAAGAGGATAAAAGTAAAAAAATAAAAGTAAATATTTAGTAGTTGCCAACACCTAATTGACTTTTGAAAATGGATTTTTACAGTGTAAATCATTGTTAAATACAAATATGACCTTCAGTGCTATAGGAAATGAGCTGTTGTTAAAATAATGAAAAAGTAGGTTAACAAAACAAAAAAACTTGAAAACCTAACCCCAAGTGTATAAGAAACTTATCTTAAGTAAGAGATATAGAAAGGTAGAGTGATGCAACTTGCACGAGGACGTGGTGTCTTCGTCAGTGTCTGTCTCTTACCACCAGTGCCGGCTTGTTCATCAGGGCTGCAGCCTACAAAACTACCAGATGTATGATACTTCTATTTTTATACCAGAATTAAACAAACAATTTTATAAATTTTTTATAAAAAGATCCCGTTAGAATGTTATCTTCATTATATATCGAAACTATTTTCCTAAGAATAATACACCTAAACTTAAAAGAACAATCATAGCAAGTTAGCAACTGAACATCCTTTTTACGCATTTAATGCCCCTGCTACACTGAATTTTGAGCTGCAATCTCTGCAGTCCAGTGACCTGTCTGAAACGTGCAGTGGTGGGGTATAATAGCAGCACCTCAACTTTACAGTAGACAAACCTTGAGCCGTGCTTGTCTGATATATAAAAAAAGGAAAAATATGTTATGACTCATGATCTGGTTTAATACCTGTACAGGTATTGACGATTAATGTGCGGACGTGCTAATTGTTTTGATGTTTATTTTCATACTATATTTTCATCATGTCTAGTTGGCAATTATGTTTATTGCAATGGTAATTACTTATTTATTTACATGATAACTTCCGATAAAACGGTTTTCATAGTACAATAAAAGCAGGTACTGTAAATATAGTAAGTGTTACAAGAAGTATTAATACTTCGACAATAGATATTTTTTTAGAGATGATTTAAAGGAAGGGAGCGTAGCAGTAGTGGAGCAGACTGAGACTTGTATTGTTTCTATTACAGTTGGACCAAAAACTCTGCCCTCGCTCATTGAGTGTCTTGCTAATATCTTAATTATTCTTCCACGTTGAAAATAGAGAAGGTGAATCCAATATTACAAGACTGAACAGATAGTTTATGAGTCGGGGTCCAAGTGATCAAGACAAAGTAAAGGTAGATGATTCATTGTGTGAGTCAGGTCTTATATATTTTACGATTTTTTCCACTTTCAGGTTTTGTAGAGAGTATTTCTCTTCTCTGGTGCAGCTATCACCTTCTGAACTCTGCTGACAACCTCAGCCAACATTCCGGGTCCAGCGGTGTCGGCACAAGAGTGAAAGTATCAAGTCACCTTTTCTACAGTCTCCTTCGTGTCACTAGTACCAAGTATCACCATCAGCATCCAGGAAGGTGAACAGTGTTGTGCTATTTTGCTCATCCCAGTGCCAGAACCATAATTTATTCTTTATAAAGATTTTAGGGCAGTGAAGTAAAGGTAAATGAACATTAGTGATGTCACAAAATACAACTTTAATAGACAAGTCACCAAATGATACTTAACTCACAGTTTGTGCAACTGTTTTATTTATATCTGTTTTCCCAGTTAACTCAGGTCAACATTTAAATTAAATCATTTGTTTCAGTTTGATATAAGAAGGGAAAATGACAAAGACTCCAGTGTTTTGTGGCCATATTCCACACACTTATGGGTTAGCCGGTTGGTTTTCATATTCATGTGTATGTTAAAGCAGAATATCAAACACTGGGTAGAGTATAAATTATCATAGGAAAGCTTTTTCACTTATTTAAGGAGTTCAGTGAGGCCAAGGATATCAAAAGTACAAGAGGACTATGTGAGAAATCACAAGTCCAAGATATTTTGGTAAAAGAAACAATGAATATGGAATGTGACACTGAAGACCCCCTTCAGGGTTCACAGTGTCATGAAGATTTTAAAAGGGACTCTTGTGGAAAGTATGTGGGAGATCACCCATCAGACACACCTTTTAACGCTGGAGAAAAGCCATTTAATTGTTCTGTATGTAATAGTTCATTTACTACGGAATCTAATTTATTAAAACATATGAGAAGTCACACAGGAGAGAGGTTCCAGTGTTCAGAATGTAATAGTTCATATACTAGGAAATCGAATTTAGTACAACATATGAGGATTCATGCAGGAGAGAAGTTCCAGTGTACAGAATGTAATAGTTCATTTACTCAAAGGTATCATTTAGTACGACATATGAGGGTTCACACAGGAGAGAAGTTCCAGTGTTCTGAATGTAGTAGTTCATTTACTCAGAAATCTAATTTAGTACAACATATGAGGATTCACACAGGAGAGAAGTTCCAATGTTTGGAATGTAGTAGTACATTTACTCAGAAATCTAATTTAGTACAACATATGAGGATTCACTCTGGAGAAACATTTCAGTGTTCAGAATGTAATCGGTCATTTATTCAGAAATCTAGACTAGTACAACATATGAGGGTTCACACAGGAGAGAAGTTCCAGTGTTCAGAATGTAAAAGTTCATTTTCTTGGAAATCTGATTTAGTGCAACATATGAGGGTTCACGCAGGAGAGAAGTTCCAGTGTTCCGAGTGTAATAGTTTATTTTCTCAAAGATACCACTTGGTAAAACATATGAGGATTCACACAGGAGAGAAGTTTGAGTGTTCAGAATGTAAAAGTTCTTTTACTCAGAAAGTGAGTTTAATGCAACATATGAGGATTCACACAGGAGAGAAGTTCCAGTGTTCTGAATGTAGTAGTTCATATACTCAGAAATCAAATTTAGTGCAACATATGAGGACTCACACAGGAGAGAAGTTCCAGTGTTCTGAATGTAATCGGTCATTTATTCAGAAATCTAGATTAGTACAACATATGAGGGTTCACACAGGAGAGAAGTTCCAGTGTTCTGAATGTAATAGTTCATTTTCTTGGAAATCTGATTTAGTACAACATATGAGGGTTCACACAGGGGAGAAACCATATCAATGTACAAAGTGTAATGAATCCTTCACACAGAAGAACGAAAGGGTAAGGCACATGAGAGTTCATACAAAAGAAACTTATCAGTGTTGTGATTGTCAAAAATATTTTCCCAGTAAAGTGCGTCTCACAAGGCATAGTAGAACCCATCTGACTTCTTGCAGTAAAGATCATGCAAAAGATAATAAGGTTAAAAACCACAAAAAATATGACAATAAACAAAGGTTGGAAAAATGTGGTGAGGAGAAGTCAAGGAGTGGGACAAGACTCACTCAGAGAGACCACCACTGTGGTGCTATTGGGAGTAACACAGCAGAAAAACAACCTGGTAATAACATGAACAGTCTAGAGCTGAGCCACAATAATTACCAGGAACTGCTTACACCCTGTCATAGCAAAGATGAGTATAGCCTCTCTTACCAGTGTAAGACAAAGGCTGTGTGTAAACTAGCAGATAATGACCTTGTAGTGAGCAGGTCAACTCATTTCATAGACTGCTCAGGGGAGGGAGTGAAAGAGGAACCTGTTGATGGTCAACCTTCTATCTTAAGTATATCAGAAGATCCACTTAAATTTGAAATGGTTCCTCCCTCTTCTATAAAACTAGAGAACCTTAAGGAGGAATTTGATTTTGTTGAAGAAGAATTCTGAAACCTTGTCAACATATTGTGTGTAATGCAACCTGGTGTATGTAGAATATAAATAAATATTTGATATATACTGAAAACCAACTTTTTACCCTTAGCATGTACAGTGGTCCCTCAGTTAACGAGCACAGCTCGTTCCAGAAAGTTGCTCGTTAACCAAAAATATTTGGTAACCGAAACCATTGTTTCAATGGGTTTTTGGGTAATTGGTTCCAGCTCACCGAAAATTACATACAAACTAAAAACAAATGTAGTAAAGTACGCTTACTTTGAGGTGTGCATGTAGAAGGCTCCTGGTTGATGATGATAATGGGAATTAGAATGGGGGTGGAGGAGAAGGGAGAAGAGAAGGCATTGGGGTGGAAGAGAAGTCACCCCATGCTGCCATTTCACCCATAAAATTTTAGCTTACTTGGTGTAATTCAAGATTATTTTCTTTAAATCAACACTGTACTGCGCTATATATTATCAATATGTAAAATATATTTCAAAATGACCAATAATTTGACTGGAAGCACAGAAAAAAAGCTTTTATGTTTAAGAGTTTCAAACAAAATGTTCCTTCCTCTGAACTGGTAAACAAACTGATGCCAAGCCTGGTGTGTTGAGTGGCTGTTTGGCGTGCAAAAAACTCGTTTCCTGTTCTTCAATTATGTTCAATAATTGTTAAAATGACTAAAAAATTTAATATGAAACTTTTAAAATTATTGAATAGTACAACCTTCTTGATATTTACTAAAATGGTAAGGAATTTAAGCCCTAAAACCGATTACTGTATTGGCGGACTAATGCTACAGCTGGTAGGCTGCCAAATGCAGGCGAAAACATGTTGGGAAAAATTCGTAAGGAATTCGTTAACAAAGGGTTTGCTCGTTAACCGAAGTGAAGAATCTTATGGAAGGTAATTCGTTAACCGAGGGATCACTGTATAGTAAAAGCACTTCAACAAATACAAGTTTGAATACAGTCTGGGTTTCATTCTGGCAATTCTACTTTATATCATATACCTTCACGTACAGTTAGACCATAAATTACTTTTATGCCTTTGGTGTTGAACTAAAATGGTTTAGTTTTCTGTAAATTATAGTAAAAGTCCAACAATCCGGATGCCAGAAATCCGGACCACCCGAGAATCCGGACTTTTCGAAAACTATTTTTTTTTTTTTTTAGCGGGCTTTTGTGTGTATGTGCGCATGCGTGAGCGCCACAGCTGCACAGCGACAACAAGCGACCACGTGGTCACCACTTTAAAACGAGCAATCAAACTGTGACAACATACAGTATATACTCGTCTATAACCCCCCCTCGTTTATCGGTCGACCCTGATTTTTTTTCCAAGAAATCGTAAATTTATGATATACCTCGTTTATAGTTCGACCCACTTTTTTGAGGGAAATGGAACAACAAAACCTTCAGTAAAAACGCTCTACGTCCTATAAACTGAGGCTCGCCGTGCCTGAAACACAAGTGCCGAAGGCAAATTGTTTACCATTTATTATTTCGACTCTTTACACTGAAACGCGGGTAGTTTTAACAAAAATATTGTATATTTCCATTCAAGTATTTATTCAAGTCAATTGGGAGGGAATATTATTGAACGAAAGAAAGCGAAAGTCATTGTTTTCGTCACGACTTTATCCCACATTCCACTGTAATACGTACGTAATTTCAGCAAAAATATTACATTTCCGTGATTGTATTATATCAAACACAGTATGAATAGAATGTCATTGTAATATAACAGAATTTTAACCGAAAACTATTAAAAAAACGAGTAACATCTCAAGAACATCGGAAGCTTAGGTAAAGTCTTTTGTTTTCGTCATGTATTTTATCCTATTTTACATTGAAATATATCACGTTTCAGTAAAACTACTATTTATTTCCGAGAATATATTCATTCAGGCGCAGTTTAGGTAAAATATACGTGTGATGTAATAGTTTTTTAACTGAAAACGATTTGAAAAACACGTACCCTCTATCCCTGTTCAAGGAGAGGACTGGGAGAAGCTGTTTGGTGCTGCAGACGATGACAAGGAAAATGATTTTAATGGATTTTAATGAAAATATTCAGAAATATGGTATCGTAGTATCTATTCAAGTCAATTAGGATAGAATATTATTGAAATACAACATTTTTTAACTGAAAACCATTCGAAAAGCGATTACGGTAACATCTTTTGAACGAAAGAAAGCGAAAGTCATTGTTTTTGTCACGATTTTATCCCACTTTCCACTGTAATACGTACGTCATTTCAGCAAAAATATTACATTTCCGTGAATGCATTATATCAAGCACAGTATGAATAGAATCCATTGTAATATAACAATATTTTGAGTCCTACTCTTTCCATTTACAGAGTACTGTACAAGCCCATAATAATGGCTCCTAAAGTAGATAAACTTAGGTTGTGTGAAGAGAAAGAAGAACACGTTGAAATTGAGTGACAAACTTGAAATAATTAAGAAACTAGAACGTGGTGTGGGCAATACTGTTTTAATGGAAACATACGACATTGGAGAGTCTACAATTTATGATATAAAAAAGGCAAAGAATAAAATCCTAGAATTCACAGCTTTTTCATTAAAGCTTCTCGTTTTGATAAATGAAGCATGCTATATTTGCTAATGAATAAACAATCAAAATGTACCTGTTCATCTCTTCTTTATTCCTCCTTAAATTTGAATTTTAAAAGTACAGTCAACCCTCACTTTACGCGGTTAATGTAACCCACAGGGTACCGCGGAAAGTGAGAAACGCGTAAAATGAATAACATAACATATGGGATTAAATGAAATAGAGACCAGCTGACCCCGAAACTCCACTTTTTCCAACACAATACCTATGTTCTAGTAAAAATAACATCTTAATTTTATGATGGTACATGCACACAATTAATACTTAAGAGAAATAGAGAAATACAGTCGCCAAGTTAATGTCCATTCAAATAATGGACTCCACTCCCTCCCCCTCTCCTCACACTACACTGCTGGCTCTTCCCTCTGAGAAATTTTGGGGGGAAAACCAGGTATAGTAATAAATAATACCTCAAACTAAAGTTAGGATAATATAATTGACATTGCTGGATTCCTTGTAAGATCAGGAATATTTTGAATATAAATGTCATATATTTTGCACAAAAGATAACATATTTACTCAAGAGTAAACATTATATCTAAAATTTGTATGTTTAATGCAAAATCTATGATGTTTACATTCAAAATGATCATCAAATTGTAAGAATTCCAGCAATGTAAATTATATTCTGGCCAGGTAATTTGTATGAATTTTATGAGCTAAAACAAATATCTTCAGTTAATAAAAAAAAAAAAAATATTCTTCACGACACTATCGGTCAATCACAGTACCCCACCTTGCCTCCCCCCCCCCTCTTCCAACGAGCCAGATGGTCAGTCCGTCCCAACCCTCCCCCCACCAACCCTCCCTTCAAGAGAAAGAGTGGGTGAAAAAACTAGATTTTAACATTTAGTATTAAATAATACCTCAGATTAAAGTTAGGATAATATAATTGACATTGCTGGATTCCTTGTAAGATCAGGAATATTTTGAATATAAATATCATATATTTTGCACAAAAGATAACATATTTACTCAGAGTAAACATTATATCTAAAATTTGTATGTCTAATGCAAAATCTATGATGTTTATATTCAAAATGATCATCAAATTGTAAGAATTCCAGCAATGTAAATTATATTCTGGCCGGATAATTTGTATGAATTTTATGAGCTAAATAAAAAAATTATACTTCACCCGTGTAAAGGAGTACACCCACCGCGGAATGTGAGCATCCTGGGTTCTGGCAGGGCACCGTGTAAACGTGGAAACGCGGAATGTGGGACCGCGTAAAGTGAGGGTTGACTGTACTGCCTGAGAATCCGGACCGACCCAATCCCCAAGCAGTCCGGATTTTTGGACTTCTACTGTAAAGAAAACATATACCTGTATAAGGAAAACAAGTGATAGCATATCCTGGGAACATTATGTACTTGTTGAATTATTAACTTGAACTTATGTTTTGGTGTTGTTATAATTTTCTCATTTTGACTGTCGGTCATATTATTAAACAACAAATATATGATGCTTGGTTTAAGTCTAAATATATATGCATTAAATATTTTGGGGAGTATAGTACCTGTAGTATTAAATGAAATTTCTTAATATCAGGAAGCTGATGAGCATATTGTGCATCTTGGGTTGCCAGGCAGTTTTTGAAGACTTGTTTTTGGCCCATTTGAAAATGAAAATTCAAAGAAACAAAAAATTAAATTATATTTACTTTGATAGACCTTAAATCATTTATTGGATATGAAGTCAATATTCAGACACCAATAATATTTGTACTGTATAAACACCTCCAACATGTTGGCTCTTCATCTGTGGCACCAGTGTCTTCATAATGCCTGGTCCACACAGCTATTGTGGGTGTAGACACTTACCTGCCAAACAATTTCACTATGGAAGAGTTGATGGTCACCATTTTTTTTTTCTAAAACGGCACTTCAAGTAAAAAAATGTGCTGAATTTCACTATGGTAATTATATTTTCTAATAAAATAGGCCAGAAAGTATAGAAAATAAGGGTTAAAGTTGCTCAAAGGACACAAGACGGCAAACCGCCCAGTGATTGGCTTTGGGGTCACTAGCTTGTTGTGGAGCCGAGGACAGGGGTCAGCCAGTTGACACACCTTGACAGTCACCTTTGACAAAATTAATGTTCAATTAAAGGCATCATTGGTGCCTTGTTCCAATGTGTAAGAGTACTGACAGAGTTGCACCAGGAAGAATATTCCTCTCAGTACCGAGGGAAATGAAGACAAGGAAGATACGGTGGCTTGCTGCTGGTCAAGAGTTTCCCATATCAGAGTGCTGCTTCTATTGTTGTGAAGATCATTTGAATGTGAGCATACTGTCATGTCTTCAATGTAGGTATAAATAAATTAGTTTGTATTAGGTATCATTACTTGTATTTGACTGCTGGGTGAGAAATAGAGGCAAAGCAAGATGAGAACATTTGACAGTGGAAATTAAAAGTTTTCATAACTGACATCTGTAGTTTTTGAAGACAGGAAATGACTTGGGACAGCCAGGGCTGGAGAATTTGCTTGGGAAAATCAGATATAGGCTGGAGTTAGCTAGGGAACATGCTGGGTGCCCTAGGGACAGTTTGAGGCCAAATACTTCACCCTTAACTGCCACCTTTTGTAGGAAAAGTTTTATTGGGCTAGGTGAGGTTAGATTATGATACCTTAGATCATTATTTGTTTTTTTTTTAATATTCTGGCATGTTTGTTATCAAAAGGTGAAAAATTTTAAAGTGATTGCTTTGGTTTATTTGAAAAATTCTATTAAAATACCTGGTACTTGGATATGTTATTTTTAATTGAAAAAACAACTGCCTAATGATAACAAATGTGAAAAATAAAATTTCTTCACCATATTTTCAAGAGCAAAGTTTAGGAACATGAATTTGTAATAACTGTTTCTCTTGCACAGGAAATTAATAATTTTTATTATTACTATACCTGTAATCACTATGACATCGGGAGTAGAGAAAAAACAATACAAAGGTTGAATCTTCACAGTTATTATCTAAATATTAGCCAACATAGCAAAAATAAGAAAATGTGCATCCTTGAGAAAAATAGTAAACTATATTTTACTGGGAATTACACTAATATGCCTTTCTAATGCTTCTAAATCTAACACTATAAAGCATTTGTGAAAGTATAATACAGGTGCTCTTCTACTTAAGAATGTTCAACTTACAAACTTTCAGAGATACACATCATCACTGAGGGGGTTACCTGCCAGAACAGGTGTTTAATGTGGATGAGACTGGATTATTTTGAAGAAAATTACAGATAGAACAAACATTACCTAAGAGGAGAAGAGTGAGCCAGGTTTTAAGGCTGTAATTAAAGGGTATAGCTGTACTAAATATCCATAATCTTTAAATTTTTTACAATATGTTTGGTATCTAGAAGAGTAAAGTTGGACTTACAAACAAGCCTCGGGAACGTAACTCGTTTGTAAGTAGAGGAGCACCTGTATACATTACTCACCACAGTACAACTGTATCTGGTAATAGCTGTCTCAATTACAAATATTAAAGTATATAGAATACAAGTACTGTGGCCTTCCTCACAGCCAGTTACCAGCATATGTACACCCACTAAAAAATTATTTGGCACCCTTGTCATATTGTATCACGCCGTAAGGGTGCCGGATAATTTTTTAGTGGGTGTACAGTACAGTACTGACTGGCCAGAGAGGCCATCCCGATGCGTGTCAATAAGTTGTATACTCCCAATTAAAAATTATTCAGCACCCTTATGGCGTGATACAATATGACACGGGTGCCGAATAATTTTTTAGTGGGTGTACACTTTGACCATACTTCTAACAATTAACTGTAGTTCTTGCTTGTACACTTTAGGAAGTACTTACATTAAAGTAGAGCATCGATAAATCGGACTATAATTGGGGCAGACCCTAGTCTGTAAAAAACGAATACATGGGGGGGGGGGGGGGGTGGTCGACATAACTGCTTATATGAACTGTTTAAAGAAGATCAGCTGATGTTATGTTATTACTGCACTTCAGCAACTAAGGTAATTTCTGACAAGAAAATATATTTTTCTGGTGTACTTTGGTATGTTCTGTTTAAATCTGACATTCCCAACCCAACCCATCCAAACAAAACCTAACCAAACCTAACCTAACCCAAGCCCCCCTATACTTCCCTACATCCGACAATTTCCCCAAAATAATGATTTTCCAAGAATGTGGAAAGATAGCTGAACCAATATCTAAAGTCCAAATGGCAGAAAATTAACACTTTCTGTAGAAACCACATGGGAAGTTAAAACCAATCTTAACCGATGGATACTGTACATTATTTTGATGTCAAGCAAAAATTAATTTTTATTTACAGTATGCAATAAAATTCAATTATCCAAACAAATAAAGCGATAATGCAAAACAAACATGCCAAATGTGCTATAAGGAAACCTACAGGTAGTATGTATGGGTGGTTGATTGTTATGCACAGGCAATACAAGCCAGCTCACCAAACAAACATTAAAAAATACCACAACACAAACAAAACAAAATAAAATATAATTAAACATACCTTAGCTTGCATGAGGAAATGGATGCTTTGTTTTCATCTAAAGCACAGCACAATTCTCTTACAAACATACTGAAACAAATAATACAAATAACCAAACAATAGTAAAACAGAAACAAACACATCACAATGTAGGCAAGCATACCCACACACACAACATGCATGAATTAATGACAACAATAGTTCTACTAAGCTACAAAAAAAACAAAGCAAAACTGCAAATCACTGAGCAAGCATAAAGCAATAACAACAAACAAAACATTAATAAAATGTTACCAAGCTTAACAACAAAAATATTTGCAAATATAAAACAAAATGGATTGTTACGAAATGTACAAAACAGATTTAATACAACATTCACACGATCCTTACCTATATCCTAATGGAGAATGAACCTGAAAATATATAGAATACATGTAATTACAAATTCATTTTCTATACAATACAGGGCTGCCTCACTCATCGCAAAGGTTACGGGCATGAAACTCGTTGCGAACATCAAAATTGCGAATAGCGGAGCAATTTCTCCCATAAGAAATAATGTAAATAGGGGGATACAGGCAGTGCGGTGGTCACGGCCGACAGATTTTAACACTTGTTTTACTCAATACATTTAGAACATAAAATAAATAAAGAAACAAGAGCATAAAATCAAATAAACATCAATAACAAACACTTTGAGTTTATTAGGCATATATGTTTACAAGTACAGTATACTTTACATGTTTGAGTGTGAGTGTTTGAATGTTTATGTGCGTATGTGTGTGAGGTAAGTTTTAAACGTAGACTGTTAATTTACCTCTGATGTGCTGTGTTCCTTGCTTGCTGAAGTTGGCATTAGGGGAGAGGGTGAAGGTTTACTGGGGTGAGAGGAGCCTGGGGTCGTCAGCCACCTCACTCTCCTCACTGTCAGGGTCGTCAGCCACCTCACTCTCCTCACTGCCAGGGTCGTCAGCCACCTCACTCTCCTCACTGTCAGGGTCGTCAGCCACCTCACTCTCCTCACTGCCAGGGTCGTCAGCCACCTCACTCTCCTCACTGCCAGGGTCGTCAGCCACCTCACTCTCCTCACTGTCAGGGTCGTCAGCCACCTCACTCTCCTCACTGCCAGGGTCGTCAGCCACCTCACTCTCCTCACTGCCAGGGTCGTCAGCCACCTCACTCTCCTCACTGCCAGGGTCGTCAGCCACCTCACTCTCCTCACTGCCAGGGTCGTCAGCCACCTCACTCTCCTCACTGTCAGGGTCGTCAGCCACCTCACTCTCCTCACTGCCAGGGTCGTCAGCCACCTCACTCTCCTCACTGCCAGGGTCGTCAGCCACCTCACTCTCCTCACTGCCAGGGTCGTCAGCCACCTCACTCATTATTCCTGTCAATTTGCACTGAAAGCTGTTGTTCTCCACTGCCTTCTGTTGAATCATGCATTGCGACAAAGGTTTTTTAAGGCTCTGGGTCTGGTCGTTAATCCACTTGCTCAACATCCGCTCCATACTCTCCATCTCAGCATCACGGAACCTCGTCACCTTCGTAGCCATCAGTGGTGTTGCAGACCCGGCCATCTCCTTGATATTGTCGGCGCTTTTAACTGTAGAGTGCACTATAGCGTGAGCCAAGCCGTGCATGCACCCAATCACTGACATTCCTTCTCCGTGTTCATGTCTTTTTATGATATCCAGTTTCACGTCCAACGTAACTGCCACACATGATCTCATAGCAACATTGCTGGGAGTTTTAGTAGCTGGTCGCTGAGGCATTGCGAGATCACACAACACACAACTGCTAGATCACACAAAACTCACACCAGCTTGTGTGAGACTGAGGCGAGCGGGAGAGTATGACGGAGGAATATGTACACGTACACACACTGTCCTACACTATTGTTGAGGCGCACGGTTCAAAATTTTTGCTCGTAAGAATTTGCGAATAAATGGGGCAACCATTGTGAATAGTGGAATTGGGTAACAATAAATTGATTGCGGATAAACGGGGTTACAAATACCGAGGCTATGAATAACTGGGTTTGCCTGATAATGTTCTGTATATAATTGACTTACGTGAATGATTTACTGGCAGACCCAAAGGATGTTTCCATGCAAATCATATTTCAATATAGATACTCGCAATATATAGTGTTAGGTGTTATGCATAGTACAATTATTTTACTGCACCACCTTATTAAGTGTTCTATTTTTCCTTTTAATTTTAAAATTAGACAGTATCTGCCTGTTCCTAGATTTAATGTGGGGAAAAATTCTAAAGTTTAGATAGGTTTTAAGCAGTTTCAATGCGGATGCTGTAGTGCAAAGTTTTAAATAATTTATTTATTTTGCTAATACCACTTTTTCTCACTTTTTTCACTTGTATCCTCTTCACCACTGATTGGCTCCTTAGCTGCTTGGGTGATCGGTCATGTCTCTGTTATGCACTGTTGGCAAGTACTGGGCATGCACCAGCTCCTGAATGTACCTGAACTTGCTCCAGTAATGGTCAAGTCTGGTCCTGAAGGAGCTCACGCTCGATCCCTTTCACAACACTTTCTGGTAGATTGTTCCAAGAGTTCACAACTCTCACTCTGAAAAAGTTTGCCCTCACAGTTTTCTGGACTTAAGGCTTCTTCAATCTTATGCTGTGACCCCTTGTGGGGCGAGCATCCACCAGCTCCAAGTAAGGACACTCGACGGAGTACAATAGTGCCCCTTGAGATGCATATACACCTCAATTAGGTCGCTCCTTGCCCGTCTGTAGTATAAGCTAGGCAAGTTCAGGCGCTCCAGTTTCAATAACCTTTGGCAAACATTTCTTACACCCAATATTTTATTAACATTTGTCTTAAATTTTTCTTCAACAGATGATAGGTACTGCCTGACATTATCTTTGACAATACTGAGGTCACCAAAAATGATTTGTCTCTTTCATTTTCTGCTTTAAAATGACAAAATCTTTACCTGGTTGTCCAATTCTGCATCTTCCATCAATAAAATATTGCAACAAATGTTGCGAACATGATGCTTAAGAAATTTTTTACACACATCCCAGAAACATACATTATTGCATTTTCTTCTGCCACCTCAAAATACTCAGCTCTATCCATTTCTTCTCTGTTTTCATTTTCCATGTCATCTAAATCAATATCTAAAAAATTTTCAGTGGTTGGGGATGAAAAAATCTGAAATAGGAAGATGCATCAAATTCACAATTCCCTAGTGGTGGTTGTAATGAATCATTTGTGACTGCACTCTTTAATGCCAACCTGAAATTTCTTGCAGAAGGGTGATCACAGTTCCCAAATCTATTTCTTATGACACCAAAACGATTTTCCAGGCAGTCATCAAATAGTGAATACGTACCATAATCCTGGAGATCAGACCATAGATTCTTAAGAGAATATAAGTTTGATATGCAGCCTTTGATGCAATACAAAGTTACATTAGGTGGTGTTCTAAAATTCCATGACTTTATATAACTTTTACTTTTACTTTTATCCTCTTCACCACTGAAAGGCTTGTTAGCCGCTTGGGCAATCGGTCACGTCTCTGTTACGCACTGTTGGCAAGTACTGGGCAGGCACCAGCTCCTGAATGAACCTGAACCTTCTCCAGTGTTGGCCAAGTCTGGTCTTGAAAGAGCTCACACTCAGTGCTGTCACAACACCTGCTGGTAGATTGTTCCAAAAGTTCACACTCTCACTCCGAAAAAGTTTGCCCTCACAGTTTTCTGGACCTGTGGTTTCTTCAATCTTGAGCTGCGACCCCATGTGGGGAGAGCGTCCGCCAGCTCCAAGTAAAGACACTCGCCTGAGTAGTGCCACTTGAGATGCTCATACACCTCAATTAGGTCGCCCCTTGCCCCTCCGTAGTATAAGCTAGGCAAGTTCAGGCGCTCCAATCTCTCAGGGTAGTTGAGGTGCCGAAGTGCAGGCACCAGTCTGGTGGCCCTTCTTTGAACATTTACAACCAACTGACAGTCCCTAGCATATCTCGGGGACCAGACGGGGTGACAGTACTCCAGATGGGGAAGTATTTCTCTGTTGAAGATCGTTACGAGGAACGGACCGTCTAGATATCTGAATGACCTTCTTATAAGACCCAATAATTTATTTGCCTGATTTACGTTCTTCTCGCAATGGCTTGCGGTCATGTAGAAAGTCTTCTATCAACGCTAGGATATTTCCCCGAATTCCGTACCCTTCCAGTTTGATTTTCAGCCTTTCGTGAGGTAAACTGTCAAAAGCCTTGGCAAAATCTAGGTATATATTGTCGATATTACCGCCCTGTTCCAGAATATGGGTCCGAATATCCAATACCTTGAGCAAGTGTGTTAAGCAGGAGCGCCTCGGCATAAAACCGTGTTGGCAATCTTTTACAAGGTTGTTTCGTAGTAGATGTTCTATCGCGGCATCTTTGATAATACTCTCAAGTACTTTACATATTATGCTGGTCAGGCTCACCGGTCTCTAGTTGTTCGTGGAGTGACGATGCCCTTCTTGAAGATAGGACTCACATAAGCCACTTTCCAATCACTGGGGACCTTTTGATCATCCAGGCATTTACAAAACAGGATCTTCAGGGGCTCGGCAAGCTCGTTGCACAACTCTCTTAGCACTCTGGGATGCACCATGTCAGGGCCGGGACTGTTATGGACCTTTAGCTTTGACAATTTATTTCTAATACCCTCTTCTGTGAACACAATATGGGTCAGTGCTGTGTCGAACCGTCTGTCCCAAACACAGGAAGGTTAATTGCATCCTCTCTTGTAAATACTGAGGAAAAGAAGCTGTTCAATGCCTCAGCTTTATCCTGGTCAAAATCTGCATAACCACCATCTTCAAGCCTCAGGTCTGATACTCCAACTCGCATTTTCAATTTTGACTTTGCATAGCAGTAAAATGACTTTGGGTTTGTCTTGACCTCGCTTGCATTCATCCTCTGGAACTCCTTTTCAGTCCTTCTACACTCTGCCTTTTCTTGGTTTCTGGCTCTTGCATACATCCTTCTGTCCAGCTCATCGTTTGACCCAACCCACGTCTTGAATTTCTGGGTTTTCTTCTTAACCTTATCGACAACTGCATGGTTCATGTGTAGGGATCCCCTCGTATTTCTAGAGGCACTGGGTTTGGTCTTGGAGTATATATTCATCGATCAAATGGGTCCTTTTACTAGTTATGATATTCAGCGTAGTGTCTGCGTTCTGTGCCTTAATGAGTCAGGCTAGTGGATACCCCTCATCTCTTCTCTCATCCCATTGTAATTTCCCTTGTAATATTTGCTCCTTGGCTTGGCCTTATCCTGAACTAGGTAACAGTTAAATCTGAATGACAACATTATATGATGACTGGTGCCAACTGGGGCAAAGTGTCCCACCATACCCTCCTCGTTTGTAATGATGAGGTCTAGTGCCTTGGGTGTTTGCTCCCCCTCTGTAATGTTTCTACAAAAAGAGTAGCAGGGTTATTCAAGTCATTTGGGGTGAACTCGTTTCTCCAGTCGATGTCGCCATAGTTGAAGTCCCCCATGATAAGGAGGTGGCTAGGGTTGAGCTTTGCTGCTTTGTCTATTAAGGCTTTTAAGTTTCTTTGATTTAGTGGGCCACAGTTTGGGGATCTGTAGATACACCCGACAATAAGTACCCTCCCTTTAATTTAATTTTACACCCCTTGGTTTCTTCAAAAACATTCTCTCCCTATACCCTCGCCTGGCAGGCTCTAAGGTCTTGCCTAGCATAGATAACCATACCCCTCTTGCAAGTTTCTTGAGAAAGGTTCATAAATGAGTCATATCCAGCAATAGTGAACACACATTCCTCTGGGTCGATTATCCTGTTTTTGTACAACAGAACAACTCCTACAATATTGGGTTGGTGTACCTTCAGTAGTGTTTCAAACTCTTCTCTCTTATCAAGGAAGGTGTCAGTTTTAGTGTACATGATATTCAAGCCAAAATTAGTTCTCGGTAACGTCTCTGCTCTTAGTAGTAACTCTGGCCCCCCTCCATTCTCAGAAGCTGCAGCATTTGCTAAGTACACTGTATTTTGCAGGGTGTGGTTAGAAATGTCATTGTTTACACGGAGCTCGCCTCCTCCTGTCCGGTAGGCGCCTCCCGGGTGGGGGTTAGAGTGGGTGTAGGGTGCACTGCTATCCCCTGGCCCTGTGTCGGCACACTTGCCTCCACTACCCTCCCCTGAATATAACCCATGTACACCCGTCCCCGTTCTTCCTTGACTCCTCCCTCTTCTGCTTCAAGTCCTGCAGGAGCTTCTTGTGCTGTTCCCTCTGCTTTACCGAAATGCCTCGCTCCTTGCTAAGTTTTTGCCTGCCGAATAACCTCCCATTTCTCCTCCTCACTCACTAGTGTGATCCTGAGGGGACGAGGTATATCCCCGTGCTTTTATCCCAGTCTCCTCACATCCTGAGGGGTTGATGGCATCTTCAGAACCTCTGTAGAAATATTCTTAAACTGCATCTTATCGCGTGTTATCCTACTCTCAGTTCCCTCCGCCTGGCTCTCAGTGACTTAAAAAATTATTACATTGTTCCTGCGCTGGAAACGTTCCTGTTGTTCCTCCTCTCCCATAACAGTATATCTGCTAATTGCCATTTCTTCGACACACTTCTTCAGAGGCCCTAGCTGCTGTAGAACCAGTTCTGATCCTGCATTACTCTCTGCCACCTCCCGTGACCCTGCGGCTCAGTATAACTCCTCTTATTAACCACCTCCATTTTATCGGTCACTTCCTCAGTTTTAGCAAGGATCTCTTTCCCAACTTGTTCTAATTTGGTAACCAGCAAGGATCCAGCTTCATCTATTTTTGTCCCGAGGGAACTCATTCCCCAATGGCTTGCAATTGCCTCTTTCACCTTGACTATGCAGTCAGGGCAATACCAGCAACAGCCTTCATGCTTTACGGCAAGTTGCATCTTCCTAAACACTGCATTGGTCAGGTCTGTACCATCTATATCCGTCGCCCCCTGCAGTAATCACATATCATACCCTTCATTGTTGCTGTTGTTGGGGGGGAGGTGCAGACTGTGTAGATCTACACCTATTTAAAAAAAAAAAAGTACTTAGCTGCCCTCTGCTGGTTTTAACCATCCCTGCATTACATACTCCCTAGAATGATAAAATAAAAACATTAATATAACCTAGATTGTATACAGCCTTCAATGATCACTAAAAATTACTTGCAGTAACCTAAACTATATGTAGCCAAAATAATAACGACATAAAGTTTACATACAATAAAGATAAAACTAGAGTGGAGGGAAAGGGGAAAGACGTATAATAGGAGGCAGAGGGAGAGAGTTCAGAGACAAACCGGACGAAAACATATAGGTTCGAGGGAGGAGAGGCTGGGGGAGAGGTATTGAAGGATCCAGATGAAGGTCAGGGGATCAACTAGACCAAGAGAGAGAGAGAGAGAGAGAGTCCATAACTTGCAATTGTCATAGTATTAACAATAATGATTTGTCTGAGAGGATAAATTCAAACATTAATCTTAGAATTTAGTGAAGAAAACAAATGCTGATAAATTCAATGCATTCAGATTACCTACACACAGCATTCCTGGTAATTCAGAAAGTCTAAAATAATTGAGGGATGAATATGTAATAAGGAAAAATAACAAGTGCCTTTTAACGAGTATTTTTTCCAAGAAAGCAATAATAACATATTGCCTAGTGATAACACAGGGTGCTCGCCCTTCCTATTATGCACCACAGTCTACAAAACTGGAAACCTTTTTTTAGGAAATAATTGTAAGGGAGGTTAGATGTGGGATTTCTACATAGTAGGGCTAGTAGGTAGGCAGGGGAGGGGGAGGATGGGGAAGGATGGGAAGCAAAAAGGAGGGAAGAGAAGGGTAAGAGGAGGGAGGAGTGGAAAGAAAGGTAGTAGGAGGGAGGAAGGGAAGGTGGGGAGGGAAGGGTAGCAGGAGGGAGGAAGGGATGGTGGGAAGGGAAGGGTAGGCGGAGAGAGGAAAGGAAGATGGAGGGGATGGTTAAGAGGAGGGAAAGGGGAATGCACCGTTTGTTGAAGAGTCCAGACACCACAATACTGACGATGCAAAAAGTTAGTGTTTAAGCTGTGCACAAGTGCTTCACACACGCTACATATGGCATAAGATTACCTTTTTATCCTTCAATAAATAGCTTAATAAATTACTTTACAAACCAAATAGTTACAACATTATCCTGTAACTGAAACACCTTGTGCCATTTAACACTACAAGTTCTTCCTTTTAATGTTACCGCATATGTAGCCATCATAATCCCATCATTTATCATCATCATCATCATCGCAAGTTTTACTTCCATTATGTATTCATAAACGAGTAATTAAATCTACTTACATCAACTCAGCCATAACTTAGAACCAGAGGGTGTTAAGGGCACGTTTCCTCAGGGCTCCTTCAAGGCCAGATTTGACCAACACTGGAGCAGGTCGCAATACATTCAGGAGAGAGTTCATGACCAGTACTTGCCAACAGAGACGTGACCAACCGCCCAAGCGGCTAACACACCGATCAGTGGTGAAGAGGATAACAGTTAAAGTATACGCAAAAGATTAATTACTGTGGGTGATGTAATTATGTAAGTAAGGCAGTCAGGTGAGCTGGTAAATGAGGCAGGTAGGTGAGGCAGGTGAGGCAGGTAAGTGAGGCTGTTAAGTAAGACTGGTAAGCGAGGCAGGTAGGTGAGGCAGGTAAGTGAGGCAGATAAATAGGGCAGGTAAGTGAGGCAGGTAAGTGAGGCAGATAAATAGGGCAGGTAAGTGAGGCAGGTAAGTGAGGCTGTTAAGTAAGACTGGTAAGTGAGTCAGGTAAGTGAGGCTGTTAAGTAAGACTGGTAAGCGAGGCAGGTAGGTGAGGCAGGTAAGTGAGGCAGATAAATGGGGCAGGTAAGTGAGGCAGATAAATGGGGCAGGTAAGTGAGGCAGGTAAGTTAGGCAGGTAAGTAAGCCTGGTAAGTGAGGCTGTTAAGTAAGACTGGTAAGTGAGGCAGGTAAGTGAGGGTGGTAAGTGAAGATGGTAAGTGAGGCAGGTAAGTGGGGCAGGTAACTGATGCAGGTAAGTGAGGCAGGAAAGTGAGTTTGGTAAGTGAGGCTGTTAAGTAAGGTAGTAAGTGAGACTGGTAAGTGAGGGTGTAAGTGAGGGTGTAAGTGAGACTTTTAAAAAAGACTGGTAAGTGAGGGTGTAAGTGAGGTTGGTAAGTGAGACAGGTAAGTGAGACAACTGAGCGTGGCAGACAACAAGTGGGCGAGGCAGGTGAGCTAGGTATGTGGGGCAGGTAAGTGAGGCAGGTGAGGCAGGTGAGCGAGGCAGGTGAGTAAGGTAAGTGAGGCAGGTACCAGACGCGCTAACACATCACCTTTAACTCTGACACAGACAGTCTCCACCCCGTTATGTTTATCATCCGGACAGTAGCACCATACACTGGACCTGGACAGTGGGCTTGTAGTGTCGTCAAGGACAGCAATTCTAACAGTAGTCCTGGATGGTAAACCTCCCTCCCCCCACCTTAATAGTGGCATGAGGTTTGGAAAGTTTCACTGTACAGTAGAGGTGGGCAGTAATCAGGGACATTAATTCGGGAATCTAGTCCATGGGTAGTAGCTTCGGACAATAGTACTGCAGTGTTCCCGATATTGACCCATCATTACTCAGGACGGACAGCAACCAGGACAGTAGCTATGAGTAGATTCTAACAGTAGCTCTTGAGCATGCCTGTTACGGGAGCCCTATACAGTAGCCCTATATTAAGAAGCACCTGACGGTATCCCCGAAAGTAGCCTTGGTCAATAGTTCTACACAATACTCCCGGAAAATAGTATTGGACAGTAATTCTACACAATACCTCCGGAAAGTAGTCTTGGACAGTAATCCTACATAGTACCCATGGAAAGTAGTCTTGTATAGCAAATTTTGTGACATGTAAATAAAAACAGACAGACAGACAGACAGAAAAGTAGGGTAAGATTAGTGCGAGGTAGGGAGAGGGAGAAGATGAGAGGATGAGTGGGAGGGAGGGATGGAAGGAAATTCCATTACATACCCAAAAATATACAATAAGGAAGCACATCTCTCTGCAACCCCGCATAAAAGTCCCCTTCACTAGTGCGTTTCCATTAGATCGTCATATAAACATTCCCACAAGTCATCACATTGACATATTTGTTTTAATACTGTTTTACTTTGATTCCATAGTATGTTTTCTATTGTGGGTTTCATTTTGTTGAATGTTAACGAACACAAAGTTGCCACACTGCATAAAACCTGACTACCCCCTGTAAACGCACAAGTGAATGGGACTTTACATGTAAATTTACTGTTTGTGATAATTACATGACTAATTCAGATCAAAACACGAAAATAAACTTGGGTAAGCATTTCATTTCCGGAGCCAAAGTTTGCGGTTCATGCATCCGACTTTACTGCTCATAAGCAGGTCATTGTAGTGACGAAACATATATTTTTGGTGTCAACAAACGTAGATATAGCCCTATACTTTTTACATGGTAAATAAATATATAACAAAATACCAACATTATCAATTAAAATTGGCACTTATATCGGAATTACACATGATGCTGATGAATCTAATATTAAATTGTATGTTTTTGGTCAGTATATGATAAACAGCATATATACTCAAAATATTAGCTTTATTACATGATTGGAGGGCATCTAGGATTAACAAGACGTATAAGAAAATTTTACCTAACTTATTTTGGTCTAGATTAAGGAAGGGTGTATCTGATCACTGTAAAACTTGTTATGTGTGCCAGGTAGCTGGGAAACATAGTCAACTGATTAAGCCAACACCCTTAAAACCCATTCCAATTATAGACGAGCCTTTCAGTAAAGTAATCCTTGACTTAGTCGACTCTTTGCCAAGGATAAAAAGAGGAAATTTATTTTTATTAACAGTTATGTGCTCTGCTACGGAATACCTTGAGGTATTCCCGTAGAGATGTATTACTACCTAAGTTGTGGTTGCTGCTTTAACCAGGTTTTTTCACTCAGTATGGTGTTCAAACAGGTGAGGCAGGAGTTAGAAATTAAGTAGTATCTTGCCACAGCTTACCACCCAGAGAGTTAAGGGGCATTGGAGCGATTCCATCAGACGTTAAAATCGATGTTATAGAAGTATTGTATAGAGAAAAATAAGGACTGGGATGAAGAAGTCCATTTTTGTTGTACAGCATGTTATCCGTACTTGTCCCAGGGATCATTGGGATTTAGTCCTTTATCCTTAGTGTTAGGCCATACTATTAGAGGACCTCTTCATGTCCTGAAAGAAACATGGATAGGAAAGAATGTAAAAATGTCTAACTCAATATGTAAATAGATTTAAAGAACGCCAGAGGAAAGCCAACAAGGTGGCCTAAGAGAACTTAGTAGAGACCCAAAGACAAATGAAGTACTCGTATGATATAAAAACTCTAAAAAGGAATTTTTAGCTTGGTGACTCCGTTCTGGTTTACCTGTCTATATATGCCAAGCCATTTCAAGAAAAGTTTCAGGAACCTTTTGTAATAGTTAGGGAAATTAATGATGTTAATTATGTAACATACTTCTAGTAGACGAAAGAAAGAAACATAGGTTTATATTAATCTAATTAAACCGTATCTTGATAGAGCAGAGTAAAGTGTTACTTTGAATGTAAATGATGATGATATTCCTAATGAAGACCAAGTGCTTGACATTATAAAACCAAAATTGTGTAACAGTGATACTCTGAATAATCATCTAATGAAGTTCTCCCACCTTTCACAGTCAGAAGTGGATGACTTGTGCAGTCTTCTTAAAGAATTTCCACAGATATTTGGAGACGTGCTGAAGCCATGCAGAGGAGTGGAGCATGTTATTGAACTTGTGGACGGTGCTGTTCCCATAAGACAGTCCCCCTTATAAATTGAATCCCCATCAGAAGGCGCTCACGAAAAAGGAAGTGAAAGGACAACTTGCTACAACATGGATTGATGGAGTCAAGCAACTACGAGTTTTCGTCCCCTAATTTGTTGGTGGCCAAGCCTGACTCCAGCCAAAGGTTGTGCACTGACCATTTCAAAGTCAACGCGATCACCAGGACGGACTTGTATCCTCTACCCAGAATTGATGACATCATCGATTACATCGGAGACGCCAAGTACATCACCACCTTTGATCTACTGAATGCGTATTACCAGGTGTCATTGACTCGCAGGGCCAAGACACTGGACGGTTTGCATTAATATCGTGTTATGTCGTTTGGCCTGAAAAATGCACCTGCTACATTCCAGCTGGTGTTTACAATGTGCAAGGCTATATTGATGATCTTGTCTTTTTTCAAACATCTGGGAGGAACATATGAAGTGCCTGAGAGAGCTATTCCAACAACTGGCAGACTACCAACTAACTGTAAATTTGGCCAAGAGTGAATTTGGTTATGCTCAGGTAACATATTTAGGGTATGTGGTTGGCTGTGAAAAAGTGTCGCCTGCAGCAGCAAAAGTGAAAGCTATAATGGAGTTTCCTGTCCCTACCAACCTACAAGAAGTCATGAGGTTCCTTGGAATCGCTGGCTTCTACAGAAAATTTGCCCTAACTTTGCTTGTGTCACAGGCTCACAGCACCCCCTATGGACTTAATGAGTCCAAAGAAACCATTTAAATGGAGTGCAGTGTCAATTGGTATTCAGGAGATTTCGACCAGTCATTCAGTCTCATGGTTGATGTGGGGATTGGTGGCAAGAATATCTCCCAAGTCATCCTAAACAGACTTCTTCCTGAAGTAGAAAACTTTCTACTAGAATCTTAATGTGTCTTAAGTTCATCACGTGGCACCAATGACATGAACTTTGCTTCCCGAGAGATGCAGGAAAAGTGCAGAGAACCGCTTCGTGACCTGTACATGGCCTTCATCTACCTATTCAAGGCCTTCGACTCAATCAACTGGCAAGCCCTCTGACGGACCCTCAGCCATTTTGGCTGCGTACCAAAATTCATTGCCATTGTGAGGCAACTCCACGATGGCATGAACGGCAGTATCCTGCACAATGGCACTCAATCCGAGTTCTTCCCCATCCAAATGGGGGTGTTACGCCGTCTCTTAATTTACTTAAATATCCAGGTTCTAGGCGTAACCAAACAAAAAGTGAAGTAAATTAAAAGAGAATAAAAATAAATAAAGTAAACCTTTAAGAATTTAATCGCTTAAATATTAACACAATAAAGAGCCTCGTAGGCTGTCACAACAAATTGATTCACCATCGAAACTTTTAAGACACAAGTGATACAAAACATCGAAACATCAAAAGAATAAACATAAAGCATTGGATTACGTTAACACTGCATAAACATATAAAAACTATCACTGAAATTAACTAACGTGAAACAACACAGAATTACTTGAATACAACTAAGCAAATACTGATGGACACAAACAGAGACATAAATAGGTACTCACATAGATATACCAGATGGTCGTTAGAGAACAAAGAATGCTAGTTACAATACAAAATAAAGAAATAAGATGGGCTTGAACAAATAATGAAAGTTAAAACCTTAACAGCACAGGGTAAGGTGACTAGAATATATAATAGTAAATTTAACACATCATTACAGGAATAATATGGAACATGGGAGCATGTTATATATATAAAAAAAGTAGAAAAAATACGACACGGTCGTAACAGGGGAAAAACACGAATGTGTACTGGCTGCCTTCCTTACTCGTGTCAATGCCAATTTAGCCAGCTGGGTGGACAGCCAGTACCAGATGAAGGGTCTTATCAACATAAGATGACTTCAGGCAGGAACAAAGATGTCGGCAGCTTCCATTACTGAACTTTAGTATGCAGACGACCTCACTCTTGTCGCTCACACTGAACGCGACCTCCAGGAGATCTTGAACACCTACGCAGATGTGTATGCACACTTCGGCATTGAGGTGAATGTATGTAAGATTCATATTCTCTTTCAGCCTGCCCCTAGTTCAGCCACACCTCCACCATCTATCCAGATTAACGGTACTACCCTTTCTAAAATTACTCACTTTCAGTATCTTGACTTTCACTTGTCCACCACAGCGAACATCAATGAAGAGATTCAACATTGGATCAGATGTGCATCTCAAGCCCTTGGCAGACTCCATACCCATGTCTTCAGCTGTAGGGAGCTGAAATTATCTACAAAGTTACACATTACTGTATATCGAGCACTGGTCCTCCCCACCCTGATATATGGTAGCGAGACATGGGTCATATACAAAAGGCACGCAAAATCTTTCACCAAAAGACAAGAGAACATTTGGCAATATTCTGGCTAACACCAACTGTAGGAGCATCAAGACTACCATTATCCATTAACAACTATGTTGGACTGGCCATATTACCCGCATGGCTTACAGTAGACTGCCAAACCAGCTACTTTACAGTCACCTAACAAATAGTAACCATAACGTTGGTGGGCAATTGAAAAGGTATAAGGATAGTCTTAAGACAAACCTGAAAAGTACCAAATCGACCCCTTCACCTGGGAGACGATTACTCCACATCGTAACGCTTGGAGGAGCACCACACGAGAAGGTGTCAATACTTTCGAGTTAGCCCGATTGCAAACCGAGGCAGATAAGCGTCAACGTTGGAAAGACCCCTCCCACACTCACACTAAATGTCCCCTACACAGGTAACATCTGTGGGCGACCCTGCCGGCCCTATATCAGTCTCACTAGTCACCTCAGGACTCACCAACAAAGGTGATATCCCTAATAACTCGTATCATTGTCTCATAGCTGGGTGATTGTCATACTCGATTCTGAGTGATTGCAAAATAGTAGTAGTAGTAGAAGGTAGAGTACTGATGCAATGCGATAACGATAACGTTTTGCTCCAGTGATATTTTTCAAGAAAATTGAAAAGTTATCAAAGAACGTATGCGACCATTGAAAAGGACGCTTTGGCTATAATTCTAGCATCCGGGTAACTTAAAAGTGTATGTTCATTCCTCTTCATTTCCAATTGTGATATATAGTATCAAAGTCCATTATTTTGTGGATAATATGAAGGAAGAGAATAATAAGTTACCGGGGTGGTCTCTAGAGTTGTAGCCTCTTAATGCGTAACTAATTCATATAAAGGGGAAGAATTATACCGTAGCTGATGTTCTTTGAAGAAGTACATTATAACGTACATTTTTGTTGTATGTGATTTTTTATTCAAGAATAGTTGATGAGTAATATGTACTTTTATTAACCCTATCCTCTTAAAGCTCTGACAGTATATACAATCACAAATACTAACCGTGTACAGTATAACAAACACTGGCAGTGTAAAGTACCACAAACACTTACAGTATGCAGTATAGTACCATAAACACCAGCAGGGTACAGTACCACAAAAACTGACAGTATACAGTATTACAAACATTGTCAGTGTACAGTACCACAAATACTGATAGTAAGCCACAATCACTAACAGTGTGCAATATAGTACCACAAACACTGGCAGTGTACAGTACCACGAACAACGAACATGTACAGTACTGTATCATAAACACTGACAGTGTACAGTACAATACCATAAACACTGGCAGTGTACAGTGCCACAAACACTGACAATGTACAGTACCATATGTACTGACAGTGTACAGTGCCACATAGTCTGGCAGTGTAAAGTACCACAAATTCTCTCTCTCTCTACTTTCAATCACACTTACTTGAAGCAGCTCCAATCTACGATCCATCTTATCTTTCCTTGATCATATTGCCCGAATAGGCTTTTTATCTTTCATCCTAAAATCGATGTGTGTCATCCCTCCATAAAGAAGAATAGAAAATTACAAAAAGGTTTTCTGTTCAGGATAAAATATTAGAGGAAGAGGATAGTCGGTGATCGTTTGTGTGTGTGTGGGGGGGGGGGGGGGGGGGGGGGGGGGCTTGTAGAGCACATTTGGTTTTGTCTGTCTCAAAAAAAAGGGATAGTTATTGAAAGAGCTCAAGCGCCGTACTCAAGTCTTCGATATTTAAAATTTTCTTAAGTGATTTTTTTGGGTCGCCGTAATTAATGATGTGCCAACACGGTTGATTTGACGTTTTTATTCTATGGTAAAGTGTTGAAATGACTATAAAATTACATCGACACTCTAATGTCTATTTTCTAGTCCAAGTCACTGTTCGAAAAGTACCTACGTAGCTTACAGTAGATGATGAAAACAGTCTCTCACTCTCTCTCTCTCTCTCTCAGGAAGGGAAAATGAATGAAGTGCACTGAGATGTGAAGCCGATCTGCAGTATATTTATAGACCCTATGCTATCCTTCATAACAAGTGCTGAATTCTTCTCATTCTTATAGGAAAACTGTCTCCAGTGAAGCAGTGAAGAGAGGAAATATTGATGTTGCGTAGCGTCATCCTGCTCCTAGGAGGCTGTGTTACTCTTGGCCGAGACACAGCCAGATCTAAGGTCTCACTGACAACCCTTATACTGTATAGTAAGATGCCAAGGTCTCAAAAATTCTTAATATAATTAGCACTTTATATAACCTATTGTCTTAAGAGCATCTATCAGTTAAATCTGTCCTCAGGTAAGACCTCTCCCCTCAGTTTAATGGTGTTAATATTTTAGAGGCAGGTAAGTGATGGTCGCTTTGGGTGGAGGCATCCATGAAAACGACATAAGAATACGAACTGTCTTGGGTGGTTTTATGAGGAGCAGCTGCGGCCTGTCCGGCTGTGAGTATTACCTTGAACTGGGGGAAGGTTGATCACCACTTATGTAAAGTGTGTGTGTGTGTAATAATAATACTAGTTGACATGGGTTTAACATGGATCAAATACGCTGCGCTTTATTAATTTTGGGGTGCTGATTTCAAATATGGCAATAAAAAATGTCAGTCACGTAACATTTTTATGATATATGTGTATATGTAGTGTAGGAATATAAGATACGTACTTGTGTTGATAAGGATATATTAAATGCAAGGTTAGCAATACTGAACAGGAGACAGGAGAGAATACAACGCCGAGGCTGTGTTAATTCAACAAATTCACCAAATTGAGTATCCAAATGTACCTTCGGCAATAAGGCCCGTTCCTCATGGAGAATGCCTCCCTACACCTGCACCACCGGCTAATTTGGAAGATCTCTCAACTTCGGATGAGGAAATTGAGGAAGAAATCCCAGAATCATCCCATGATCCTCCTTTCATTGACCAGACTTCCCATGAACCACATCTTATAAAACAAAGTGAACTAAATTATGTTTTACGTGACCTCCGTCTATCAAAACAGCAGGCGGAACTTTTAGCATCAAGACTGCAGGAATGGAACTTGCTAGCGAAACAGACAAAAATTTCTGTTTTCAGGAAACAAATATTGCATTATCTTCACTGTACAGTATGCAGGATTCCCTCTGTGTGTGATGAAAATGGACTGATGTCAGAGTTGGGAGAAAAACAGGACTCAAAGGAAGGGCGGCTTTTCATAGATTTCTCCAAGTTTAGTTTGAAAGCAGTATTGTTGCATAATGGCAACCAGAAGCCATCAGTTCCAGTAGCGCATTCTGTAGACTTGAAGGAAATACTGACCGCTATTAAATAGAAGGCGCATAGATGGCAGATCTGCGGCGATTTGACGGTTACAGCCCTTCTACTCTGCCTTCAAGGACGGTTTATGAAATATTGCTGTTTTCTGTGTTTGTGGGACAGCAGAGCATCAGAAAAACACTACAACACAAAGGACTGGCCAAAGAGAGAAGAGTTTGTTCCAGGAAAAAGCAACGTTAAATATATTCCCTTGGTAGACCCAAAAGATGTACTTCTACCTCCTTTACACATCAAGCTGGGACTAATGAAGAAGTTTGTGAAGGCTAGAGCCAAACAAGGTGATGGGTTTGTGTACAGTACTTGAGGGGAAAATTCCCACAACTCAGTGATGCTAAAGTCAAAGAGAGTATCTTTGTTAGCCCACAGATAAGAAAGTTACTTAGTGCTGACGACTTTGAAAACATCTGTAGTCAAGGGGTTTCTTGGAAACAATAAGGAAGAAAACTTTTGCCAACTTGTAGAGCAACTACCAAAAAAACTACAAAAACTTAGGATGCAGGATGTCCCTGAAAGTCCATTTCCTACACTCGCACTTGGAATTTTTTCCTGAGATTCTAGGGGCGGTTAGTGATGAACAGGGAGAGCGATTTCATCAGGTCATTAGACGTATGGAGGAAAGGTACCAGGGTAGATGGGATCCTGCCATGATGGGGGACTATTGCTGGTGTTTACACTCGGAGGACAATACAACACATAAGGAGATGAAATAAAATAAATGCCCAGACAGTGGCCAATTTAATACTTTGTGTGTCTTCTTATGATTGTTTTCATTCTTTATTGAATCTTAGTGTGATGACGTGGAAAAAGTTACAGGAATAACAGGGAAAATAGTATTTTTCAGTTTTTGGTATTTATAAGCTATAGTTTTTTGTAGAACAAATAAACTGTACGATCCATAGAATTTTTATTGCCAGTGAGACAAAACGTAACAGTGTACAGTACCACGAACGCTACCAGCGAACAGTACAACAAGTACTAAAAGTGTACTGTTCGACAAACAGTAATTAGTGTACAGTACGACAAACACTAACAGTGTACGGTGCGGTACCACAAACACGCACCGTTTACAGTGCAGTATCACAAACACTAACACTGTACAGAACAGTACCACAAACACTAACACTGTAGAGTACAACAACCACTAATAGTTTACAGTACAACAAACACAAACAGTGTACTGTAGTACGAACAGTAACAGTGTACAGTACCACAAACAAAAAAGTGTACGGTACCACAAACACTAACAGCGCACAGTACTAAAAACAATAACAATGAACATTACCACACACACACTAACAGTGTACAATACCACAAACACTCACAGTGTACAGTACAACAAACAATAACAATGTATAGTACAAAACTAAAAATACTGACAGTTTACATTACAATACGACAAACACTAACACAGTACACTACAGAACCAGAAGAACTAAGAGTGTACAGTATAGTACAACAAACACTAACAATGTACAGAACCACAAAAAATGACAGTTTACAGTACCACAATCATTGAGAGTGTAAACTACAGCACCAACAACACTTACAGTTTACAGTACCACAAACACTGACAATTCACAGTACAGAACTACAAACACTAGAGTGTACAATACAGTACCCCTAACACAAACGGTGAACAGTACCAGAAATACTAAAAGTGTACAGTTCAGTACCACAAACACTGACAGTGTACAGTACAGTCCACAAATAATGGCAGTGTACAGTACCAGAAACTCTAACAGTGTACAGTACCACGAACACTAACAGTGTACTTTACCGCAAACACAAACAATGTACAGTACCACAAACACTATCAGTGTACACTACCAAAAACACATACAGTGTACATTATCAAACTCACTAACAGTGTACAGTACCCCAAACATTAACAGTGAATAGTACCACTAACACTTACAGAGTACAGTACCACATTCACTAATAGTGGATAGTACAGTACCATAAACACTAACCGTGTACAGTACAGTACCACAAACACTAACAGCGTAGAGCACCACAAACATTAACAGTGTACAGTACTACAAACACTAAGAGTGTACAGAACTACAAACACTAACAGTGTACAGTACTACAAACAGCAACAGTGAACAGCACCACAAACACTAACAGTGTACATTATAGTGCCACAAACACTAACAATGTACATCACAGTGCCACAAACACTGAGAGTGTACAGAACAGTAACACAAACACTGACAGCTTACAGTACAGTACCAAAAACACTAACAGTGTACAGCAGAGTACCAGAAACACTAACAATGTACATTACAGTACCACAAAAATAACAGTGTACAGTACAGTTTCACAATCACTAGCAGTGTTCATTACAGTACCACCACAAATACTGACAGCTTACAGTACACTACCACAAACGCTAACAGTTTACGGTACTGTACTACAAACACTGACAGTCTACAGTACAATATCTTAAACACGAACAGTGTAGAGTACCACAAAAACCGACAGTTTACAGTACCATAAACACTGACAGTGTACAGTACAAGACCACAAACACTGACAGTTTACAGTACCATAGACACTAACAGTGTGCAGAACAGTATCTCAAACACTAATAGTGCACAGTATCGTACCACAAACACAGACAGTGTACAGTACAGTACCATAGACACTGACTGTTTACAGTATTGTACCACAAACAGTAATAGTTTATTGTACCACAATCACTAACAGTGTACAGTTCAATACCACAATCACTAATAGTGCACAGTTCCGTATCACTAACAGAGTAAAGTACCACAAGCACTACAGTGTACACTGTACAGTAACACAACCACTAAGAGTGTACAGTACCAGAAACACTAATACAATACATTACCACAAAAACTAACAGTGTACAGTACAGAAACACAAAAACTGACAGTATACAGTCCAGTACCATAAACACTAACAGTGTACATTACCACAAACACTAACAGTTTATAGTACCACAAACACTAACAGTTTACAGTACCACAAACACTGACAGTGTACATTACCACAAACACTAACAGTGAACAGTACAATACCACTAACACTAACAACGTACAATACAGTACCACAAACATTGACAGTATACAGTATGTTACGGTCGTCTCCCCTCTCCCTCAATATTTGTTTCAGTTACCCTTTGTATTTAGTTTCTGTTGTTTTCCGTTTTTTCTTTAGAATGGAATTTCCAAGCTTATGGTAAAGACTTTGAAAAATGTCTTGATTATTTTTATAAGTATGTATACTAGTATTTGTTTCATTATGTAAACTTTGTAGTGTGGGGTTTTTGATGTTTGGTTCACACTCAGGATGGGATGGAGAAAGGAAACTCACACTGTGCTCTCTGTATACATGTTGTGTTGGATGTACAATGCAGCTTGGTGCTGGGAAGGCAGCATGGTTACAAGCGTGATGTAGAGAGAGCTGGTTGGTGAGGGTGCTCAGAGGAGGACCAGCTTGTGGGTCGCCATGCTCGCCAGCGGGAGCGAGGACCGCCAGGCAGGCGGAGGAGGAGGAGGAGGTGGTGGTGGTGTTGCTGGCTGGTTGGTGTAGGTAGAAAGAGACAGGTCACCACGAGGTCAGGTCTTAAATAGCGGGGGGTAGGCGTGGCTTAGTAGTTGACCTCCGCTCCGTGATGTATGGCGGCGCTGGTTGACCTAGACCACGAGGCACACACTGTGGAATTCGTGGGGTCGGCTACGCAGCGACAAACAGCGTTTGTAGGGGAGAAATCCTCTACAATACTCCCCTTCCCTCCAGGCGGTGTAGGAGACTTGTTGTCTGCAGGGTTGCATAGCACATGTGAAGCAGAACGGGCGGTGCGTGCCTCATGTGAGACAACGGCGATGGCGTGGATGAGCCGGTCGCTGGAGACAATTGTCTAGATACACAATATCTGTGGGAGCAGAGAGGGAGAATAAGGGTGTGTGGAGGCGATGAATGTTGTGCTTCCCTCACGGCAGGTACAGAGTCGTCAGATGCGCCTGCTGGGGTGTGTGGGCCTGGGTCAGGAGCAGGGGCTGTGTCAGCAGAAGCGGATGAGAGCTCGTGACAGCAGCTGGGTCCACGACAGCAGCAGGGCGCAGGACATTAGCAGGGAGTACCTGAGGGAGAAAAGAGGGGTGTGTGGGTCCGCACTCAGGAACAGAGGCCGCATCAGGCGAAGCGGCAGGGGGTACTGCTGGGCCGGGGTCGGCGTCTGAGGCAAGACGGGTGTGTTGGTCAGCGTCGGGAGCAGAGGCCGCATCAGGGGCGGCAGGGGTTACTGCTGGGCCGGGGGCGGCGTCTGAGGCAGGACGGGTGTGCTGGGGTCGGTAGGACGTGGTGCTTGGGGCAGGAAAAGGAGCTGGTGTCTGCTTAGAGAAGCAGTGCTGCTCTAGGGTGTCTAACCTGCGGTGTAGAGACAGTAGTTGTAGAGCCGATGAGAGCTGCTTCTGTGTGGATAAGCCAGTCTTCCATGTTGCTTGAAGACTGGGAGCGTGATCAGTTTCTCCTCCATCCTGTGTGAGTGCGAATCTCCGGGAGTCACCATTTGTGGGGATGAGATGTTTGGTGTTCACTCAGGATGGGTTGGAGAAAGGAAACTCACAATGTGCTCTCTATATACATGTTGTATTGGATGTACAATGCAGCTTGGTGCTGGGAAGGCAGCATGGTTACAAGCGTGATGTAGAGAGAGCTGGTTGGTGAGGGTGCTCAGAAGAGGACAGCTTGTGGGTCGCCATGCTCGCCGGCGGGAGCGAGGACCGCCAGGCAGGCGGAAGAGGAGGAGGAGGTGTTGCTGGCTGGTTGGTGTTGGTAGAAAGAGAGAGGTCACCACGAGGTCAGGTCTTAAATACCGGGGGGTAGGCGTTGCTTAGTAGTTGACCCCCGCTCCGTGATGTGGAATTCGTGGGGTCGGCTACGAAGCGACAAACAGCGTTTGTAGGGGAGAAATCCACTACAGTAGAATGTATTCTTATTTTTTATACAGTTATGAAAGACTGGAAGAAGCAGGTGTGAGGTATAAAAATAATTAGAAATTATATGTTGATGAAACAAGAAATGCCAGACGTAGCTATTATACAAATAAGCTCCAGTCAGCATCAGGCGACGGTAAGAAAACCTGGAATGTCATAAATTCTATTCAGAACAGGAACACTCAGCCTTCGTCCCCCCACTCAGCTATTATAATAAATGATTCAGTTGTAACGGAACCCTCCCTCATTACCAACCACTTCAATGAATATTTTATTATTTTTGGCAAAAATCTTGCAGAGAGCATCCCTGATCACCATGAGGAATTTAGAGCCTACCTGCAAAACAGACAGCAAAATGAGCTGTTCTTATTCCCTGTCTCAGCAGTTGAATTACTGGCCATCATAAATATGTCCAAAGATGCAGCAGCAGGTGAAGACAATATACCAATGAGCATCATTAAGAAAGTATTCCACTTATTACTATCTGTTCTCCTCCACATTTGTAACTCCTCCTTCACTAGTGGTGTCTTCCCGGATAAACTGAAAATTGCTAAAGTTCACCCAGCACATAATAAATCTGGGGACAAAGGTCTCTTCAAGAATTACCGCCCCATATCAGTCCTCCCAGCCTCGAGTAAGATACTGGAGAAGCTAGCATGTAGTAGACTAAATTCCTTCTGCAATGCCAATAACATCTTTACAGACTCCCTGTTTGGATTTAGAGCTAGAAGGTCGACTGAGAGTGCTCTGCTGTCCTTTACTAATGACATCTTAAATTCCTTTGATGACACTCAGTACACAGGCCGGATATTCTTGGACCTCTCTAAAGCCTTCGATACTGTCGACCATACCATCCTCCTTTCAAAGCTTAAACATTACGGCGTTAGGGGCCTATCCCACAATTGGTTTACCTCATATCTGTCCAACAGATGCAGTATGTCTGCTATAATAATCACCAATCTGACTACTCGCCAATCTTGTATGGCGTCCCCCAAGGTTCCATTCTCGGTCCAGTACTGTTTTTGTTGTACATAAACGACATAGTCCACGCCAGCCCACTCATAAAATACAACTTATTTGCAGACGATAGTAATCTCTACGCCAGCAACTGAGACCTCCTTTCCTTGATGAGAACGATGAATACTGAATTGACTAAAGTCAGGACCGGGGTAATACGTAATAAATTGACTTTAAACCTTGAGAAAACTCACTACACGATCTTTCACAGAAGGAAAAAGTTACCCCCAGACTTGGACCCCCTGTACCTTGGTAATAAAGTCCTCAAATGCGAACAAAATACTAAATTCCTCGGAGTTAGTTATTGTTGACGAGAAACTTACAGGAGAAACCACATACAAGCCATTCACAGTAAAGTCAATAAACAGTGCGGTATCATGTATCAAACTCGACAGTCACTCACTTTCACAGCAATGAAAGATATCTATCATGATCTTGTTTACCAACACCTGATACACTGTCACACACTATGGGGGCCTCTGGCTCTTCAAAAACACAATCCCTGGTTGTACTGCGCACATCATTGTCATCCCTAAAAATCCCATCTAATTCATATTACGCTACATAACATTCAAATGCACCGCGCTTGTAGAACCTCAGAAAACGAGAAACATTGAGAAAGGACAACTCACCTACTCAAGGTTCCTAGACCATGTGTTGTATTGTACCCAGGTATAGTTATATCATATCAAGTGTATGTATTCATAGCATTAAGGATCACTCAGGGTAGGCATAAGATGAATGTTAAAGTCCAGTTGAGCCGGACTAGTGTACTGTAAGACTAAGTGTGGATCAGGGTTTGAAGGTCCTACTATATACGTCTGTGGGCGTGTAGCGAACATGACTCCAACAGATATCATATGAAAATACATGAGAACAGTGATCTGGAAAAAGGATAAATGTATCAGAACTATGTGAGGTGTTGACAGTGATCTAGAAACTATACTGGAAAGGAAATATCGTGCATGCGTCGGTATGAATTTAATACACATCGTAGCCTCACGTGGCATATACCCACGACAGGTACAGTGATCAGAGAACCTTATGTCTGTGTTCAAATAGTGCAATGTGTGAGAGGAGGAGCCCTCATTACAGTTTTTAAGTGACGTTGATACACCCCGGCCATGATCATTCGGCTTTTGTTTCAAGGCGCGTCATGTACCCGCCTCAGATGCCCCATTATTATTATAATCTCAGGCATTTACCCAAGCACTAGCAAACCAAGACCTTACCTTAGTGTGTAATTTAGGATTAATATATGTGTTGTTAAGAAATGAGTGACAATATACCGTAAAGTGTTCAGGTGAGAACCATAAGAAACAAAAGTGTAAATTGAGGATTGGAAACTGTAGGCCTATGTGACGAGAAGTGGCGGGAAGCCGGCCTTAGTCTTTCCCGTTCTGCCGTCACCACAGGTCAGTGCCCTAGCGGGCTATATCCCGCCCTACAATTAAGGTTGATAAATAGAAGTTACTACAGTTTAAAGCTTTGCTGGATATATAAGTGTGATAGGGATGTGTTAAGGGGTGGGATAACCGCCCGTCAGGCATTATTGCTTAGTCTTTCCCGTTCTGCGGTCACCACAGGTGCCATGTGGCCGGAGTATCTTGCCGCCCGGCCGCCATTGTCCACTTGAACGTCACACCGAGTGGGAATTATTCCCAGCGCACCACTCCACATGAATAGTCACAACTAAGGAGACCGTGAGAAACGGCGGTCGTCACTTGGAGCGACCTATAATACCAGGCGTAGAAATAGTGCTGGTATGTCTCTAGGTGAAGCCCTCGTCTCTACCCACCGAGGGCGGTGTGCGAACGAGGTGTCCGTTGTGTATACCTAAAAGTCACAAGGAGTCACATACTTGCAGGTATGGAGTGTAACAGGTGTGTTGAGATGGTGCTACTATGTATGATAACCGACGGTGCTAAAGTCCACACAGGTGGAGCAGTCTGATGTGTTAAGGGATGTGTAAGAAGGAACGACCGAGCTACGGCGTTCCCCATCTGTTATGCAATAAGTAGGTGGATGACCCGCCAGTAATGTAAGAGTCTGGGGCCCAGCTGGGTAACCAAAATTATGTTGTTCTTCTGAGGAAGGCCAATTCATGTATATGTTTTTTTACCAGTATGTTTTATAAGGAATAAATCAATTAAGACATGTTATGGTTTCCCCCTTCTTTACCCTTATCGATCTGGTCAATGGAAAACCTAACCCAATGCCTAGTCCACTCTGCCCGCTACCTAACGAGCTACATGCTGTCCAGAGGGGGTCTGGTGGCAGCGACCCTTAGAAATTAAGATTAGAGTTAAGTTATCCCCTTAAATTTAGTGACCCCAGATCTGGCAGTATATGGTTACTGCACAAGAGAGAGTTGTACGGACAATGACCTACTTGAAAAAAACAGATCACACAAACGAAAATTTTGCTGAATTGAAAATGTTAAAATTCGAAGATATTAACACCTACTGCTGTGCCCTCTTTGTTTACAAATCTATCAATCACTTGCTTGACAATAATTACTTCCAGTTCCGGAATAATCAGAGATACAACTTAAGGCACCCAGAGCTACTAAGACCACCCCCCAGGCGCTCCTCTCAGTCCCAGACCTCCATAAAATATCACGGTGTGAAGATGTGGAACAACTTACCCCCACCCATCCGAGCAAAGACAACGCTCCCTTCCTTTAAATCATCTCCAAAAAAATATCTGTTGTCGAAGTATTAATATTTCTTGTAATACCCACTATATATACAATACCTGCTTTATTTTATTGTACCATCAAAACCGTTTTATCGGAAATTATCATGTAAATAGATAAGAAATCACTATTGCAATAAACATATTTGCCAACTAGACATAATCCTGACAGCTCTGTCCTCTTGTTCAACCTTAATACTGTACAACCCATGTTGTACTGCTCCCCCATTATGCTCATGTTTTTCAATTCCACTGTTATTTATGTATATACTTATAATATAAATAAAAAAGGAAGTAAAACAAGTCAATAATTAAATATAATAAATAAATATTGAAGTGATAACCGTGGTAACATTATAAGATGTTCTTATTACCACCATGCTATTGTACTATTCCAGATGATACTAAATGTTACATAATACTTCCTTGAGATAAATGTATAGTATATATCAGGTGCCTAAAAGAGAGCTCAGGTTCTCAACTGGCTCAGCCATGTTAATATTGTTATTATTATCCACTCTGTATCCGTGTTTTTCTAGCAAAATAAACTGTTTCAATTCAATTAACACAACAATGTAATCACACAGTCAATGCTCCCACATTATAACTCCACCATCTTTGCATTATCCCATTCGTTGTTCTCTTCTTAAATATGCCAAATTATCTAAGCGGAGGTAATTTCAAGTCCTTCTTGGCTTAACCAAGGCCGTAACTTGAATGGAATGACCGTATTACTTTTGTTTACACACATTTAATGTCCCTTTTGTCTAAAACAAAGTTTGCAACACCATCTGGTTTTTTTTTTAATACGAAGGTTGTATTCAGATACAAGAGCTATATCTAAGCACCACCTCCTTCCTTGCTTTTCCGAACACAAAGAAATTGTTTTTGAAGACAATAGTTCCAGTCTAACTATCTCCCCTGATTGTCCAAACACAAAGGCCGGGTCTGCCCATTATTGTTCCAACGTAACACTCTTCTATATTTGTTCCAACGTAACACTCTTCTATATTTGTTCCAACAGAGAGTTCCACCATTGCCTCTTCTCTCTTGGTCTGATTATTAAATGCTCTGGACCGTTGGATACATTGTCTCAACACAAATGTTCAAACACCACCTTCTCCCCATCCTTGCCGCCTCCACTCCACCTCAACCTTCATCTTCTTCGCTGTTTGTCTTTGGTTTATATGTCTGCCTCTCCTCAGACCATTTATTTTCAGTTTTGTTTTGTAATTTATGTCATTTATGTCTCCTGAAATGTTTTGGTGTTCAGGTTGTCAAGTCTTCCGTATTTTTTAAGATTGACTGTGTACCGAATCTATGAATGAACAGTACTTTAAACTCGATCTGGTGTGACCCGCCATATACAGTCTGATCACTTCACGGGTCACCTGAAGATTAGACATTATCTTATTTAACCTGAGTATTAACCCTCATAACGTTACCTGGGGAATTAAGGTTAGGATAGATAAAGGTAGGTTAGGCTAGGTAAAGTTAGGTTAAGTTAGGTGGTTACCGTTAGAAAAGTTAATCATCAGGTTAATGGCTGGTATCACACTGAGTAGCTGTCAGGGGTAACTTTTAATCAGGTAACTTTCATGTTCTTTCAGTGTGAAACTAAATAAATCGCTCACCACAAACAGACAGTGATGTAATGGTCCATATGATGTTGATGTTTACATACAAACTAACAGCATGGGGCAAAGTATAACACACACACACACACCACCAATACACATACATCAACAGCCGCTCTTCAAAATAGTGTAAATCACAAGGCATAAAGATATTTTTTCCAGAGACATAAAAGAGACTGCTCTCTCTCTTTCTGTGCAACCTAAGTGGTATTTATCCCCCCTAGCCTCTTACATTCCCCCCCCCCTCTTACAAACTTTCACTTGGGCTCTTGATGACTGCTAGTTAACGTCCTTCTAGCCAACGAAATAGTAAAGATAGGTCGTTAAGCGTGGGGAATTTCGCTTCACTGACATCCATTAAGCTAGCAAAAATTTCTCCCATCCCCACACCCACACACTCCGTTATTGTCACCTAGATCAACGTATGTCTTGATGAGAGAGAGGGAGAGAGAGAGGAATTGTTTGTATATTGAAGTCTGCCTGTATATGGATGTTGTGATATATACATTGGTAGCCTCGTGATTCCTACCTGGGGTCTGAAATGCTACTACGACCATATAGTATGCACGACCAATCCCCGGTAGAGGCTCACGTTGCTTAAAAATAGAACGAATGAGCAGGCTTTGTGTGACATAAAACAACATCTAAAATTGCTTTTATTGTCCTTGTGGAGCCGTGGTAGCGACCTTGTTGGGTTTCATGATGTTGGTTCGCACTCAGGATAGGTTGGAGAAAGGAAAATCACAATGCGCTCTCTGTATACATAATGTATTGGATGTACAGTGCAGCTTGGTGCTGGGAAGTGGCAGCGTGGTTACAAGCGTTGAGTAGAGAGAGCTGGTAGGGGAGCGTGCTCAGAGGCGGTGTTGCTTGCTGTGTGGCTGTAGGTAGAAGAAGGGGAAGGGTCACGGCGAGGTGAGGTCTTATATAGCGGAGGTAGGCGTGGCTTGATAGTTGACCTCCGCTTTGTTTGGCAGGCGGCGCTAGTAGCCGACCTTAGACCACGAGGCGTTGGCTGGGGAATTCGAAAAGGGGTCGGCTTGTCAGCGACAAACGGCAGTTGTAGTTGTAGGCGAAATATCCACTACAATACTCCCCCTTCCCTCCAGGCGGTGCAGGAGACTTGTTGTCTGCAGGTTTGTATCCCACATGTGAGACATAGCGGGCGGGGGTGTGGATGAACCGGCCGCTATGGGAGACAACTTTGTCTAGAGACACGAGATCTGTGGGAGAAACAGAGGGAGAAGGGGGGTTGTGGAGGCGAGGAATGTGGCGATTCACTCGCGGTAGGTACACAGTCCTCAGTATTGCCTGGTGGGGTGTGTGGGTCCGCGTCAGGAGCAGGGGCCACGTCAGGAGGAGGATCCTTGACATCAGCAGGGTGCAAGACAGGCGCAGTGAATACCTGAGGAAGAAAAGAGGGTGCCCAGAAATGTTGTGGGCGAGGTGGTGCTGCAAGGGGTAATGGTGGGCAGACTGGTGGAGGAGGTGCGGGATGAATGCGTTTAGGGCGGTTGGAAGGCTGGCGTGGAGCAGTAGCCTTGAATGCAGAAACCGCCTGACGTAGTGTTTGTAGTAGGTCATGATGGGCAGCAGGAGTGAAGTGGTCAAGGTCAGAGTAAGGCGTGTGATGGAGGTTATGGCGCCTACCCATCTCCGTCGATGTCACTTCGCCGTGTGGTTGCAGGGAGCCTCACAGCGTCTAGCGTTAGCACCAAAACGTTGATGGTACCAACAGGGGGTAGATACACTGTGCTGGGGGCTGGACGGGTGTGTTGGGGTCGGTAGGACGTTGTGCCTGGGGCAGGAAGAGGAGCAGCTGCATGCTTGGAGGAGCAGAGCTGCTCTAGGGTGTCTTAACCTGAGGTGTAGGGACTGTAGCTGTAGAGCCGATGAGAGCTGCCTCCGTGTGGATAAGCCAGTCTTCAATGTTGTGATTGAAGACTGGGAGAGTGATTAGTTTCTCCTCCACCCTGTGTGTATGCCATACTCCGGGGGTCACCATTTGTGGTGTTTCATGATGTTGGTTCGCACTAGGATAGGTTGGAGAAAGGAAACTCACAATGCGCTCTCTGTGTACATATTGTATTGGATGTACAGTGCAACTTGGTGCTGGGAAGTGGCAGCGTGGTTACAAGCGTGGAGTAGAGAGAGCTGGTTGGGGAGCGTGCTCAGAGGAGGTGTTGTTTGTTGCGTGGCTGTAGGTAAAAGAAGGGGAAGGGTCATGGCGAGGTGAGGTCTTATATAGCGGAGGTAGGCGTGGCTTGATAGTTGACCTCCTCTTTGTTAGGCAGGCGGCGCTAGTAGCCGACCTTAGACCACGAGGCTTTCGAAAAGGGGTCGGCTCGTCAGCGACAAACGGCAGTGTTAGTTGTAGGGGAAATATCCACTACAACCTCTCTTCACCCGCAGATGTCCAAGGTTTGATTCCCGACTAGTGATATATATATATATATATATATATATATATATATATATATATATATATATATATATACATTTATTTATTTATATATCACAGCCCACTTAGTGCCTAAAATTAGGTTTCAAGTATTAGCAATGTCTTATTGCATCACGTACGAGCAGTTAGTGGAAGCCGATAATTGGTTACCCAGAAAAGCTGACAAGCCATTATTGGAGGTTTATCGAAAGAAATACCATCGACCTGGTATCGAAATATAAAAAAAAGCTACTGGGATGTTCTGATGAAATACTGAAACACAGAAACCCGAACAAGACAAAACACTCACAATGTGCACAGGGCAGAGTAACATGGGGATCACATACTAATAATAAGAATAATAGGTGGTCCTTTGTTTCTCAAACGCGTGTATATTGACTTACACACGCTGATGAAGTGTACTGTGTGTACCAGTGATTCTCACATCATCTCACAAGAACTGAAATATGTAGACGATGTGATCAATCAAAGGCTTCTCAGTTAACTCGGGAAAACGATTTTAAAAGCAAGTTTGTCTTCACTGATAATCTCTGTCACAATGACTCATAATCAGTCACAATCATTCACAATCACTCAAAATCAGTCATTCACAATCATTGTCACAGTCATTCACAAACAATCGCAGAATTATTGTCACAACGTCATAATCAAACTCACAGTACTCTCACAATTAGTTACAACCAGTTACAATCACTATCACAAGACGTTACACAAGGGGGACCGGTGGTCGATGCGGTACCCTTCTTGCCTCGCACGCGAGATGTCACGGGTTCGATTCCCGGGCCGGTGGAAGTTGTTTGGACTTACTTCCTTGCCCCCATTAGTCCCTGTTCACCTAGCAGTAAAGTACTGTAGGTACCTGGTGTAAGTTGAAAGTTGCGAATTCGTATTCAGGGAAAGTTGTTGGAGCTTCCAATAACTTCAGGACATAAAACCACTGACTCTTCAGGCTTCTACGCCCTTAACTCGTGAGACATAAAGGCAAGCATGAACTTAGCATGCTTCCCTGTTGGGCGCTGTAAACGCTTCTGCGCTTCACCTTACACAAGGATGTAGGGGAGTGCCCAATAAATAAAAAAAAAAAAAAAAAAAAAAGACCTTACACAGAATAACGGGGTTAGAGGGTGCAAGCATGATGTAAGTTGGTCCTAGGGGACGCAGGAGTAAAAAAAAAGTTTGAGCTAATACAGGTTTAGTGTAAATCTAGAGATAAACACTTTTTGAAGAGCAGTAATGGAAACAAGAAACAGAGTAAAGCATAAACGTAGTCAACGCGACAAGACCAAGGTAACTCCAGCGATTAAGCTCTATGCAAATGACCGTCAGTCATTGCTTCGAGTTACAAGTTCATTTAAGCTCCGGTAGAGGAATATGTAGTGTGAAATGTGTGAAAAATCATAAAAAAAGATTCAACACGGTGTTGCTGTGAGTCGTACATATACCCGCTATTATATTCTCTTTTCCAGAATATAAAAAACAGAAAAAACCTGGCGAAATATTAGAAGAGGTGTGTGTGTGTTGGGGTCAGCTCCCTGTTATATATGAATCGACAGAAGGGGGAGTCCGGTGGATATAAAATTTGATATTATAGTGTTGGTAACCCACAAACAATATATGTAATTTCATTATAATATAATTAATCGAATCTGCAGTATGTATGTATGTATATCATACTCGCCGAGAAACTCTTGTTGTGTACTATGATTCATCAGTACCAGGCGAGAAGTGAAATACTGGGGAGAGTGGAGAGAGTGACGTGGCCCCCCTGTGAGCTAGGTAACAACCTGTCTTTCCCAGAGGCACCATAAAGTGACCTAAATATTACCTTTTCACAGTATAAAGACTACCTTTACCTATTAACCAAGAAAGTAATTTTCCTCTCTCTCTCTCTCTCTCTCATGTATCACTTACTCACTATAATACCAACAATAACAATATTTGCACTTCAGTGAAAAAATTACTTATCTCGTCTTAAATTTCGGCTTTTCTCACTCAACGTTCTCTCCCTCTCTCGTGTAGGTAAGCTAGAGGGAGACACTATTGCACTCCCTCACTCTCATATTAATGTCAATATAGTCAAAAAAAGAATAAAATATCGAGCGAACAGGATCAACAGAAACGCCAAGGTAAATCTACTCTATTTACACACAAAAGGTACAAGACATAACATAAAGCACTTCCCACCAAATTGGGAGATCGGCATTAACACAACTCACTCCCACCTAGAATTTCCTAGAAAATGATTCACAAACCTTAGGCGGCCACATGGTGTGGCCAAGAACCCAGCTAGGGTGTGGTAAGACTTCATTATACCTCAGGGACTTGGCCAGAATGACTGTGGCCATTTGAGTTGCCAGGTAGCCATTTGCTGCTTGTTCTCATTGTTATAATATTTATTTTAGCTCATATTAATTACCATTGTGTTCCAATAAATATTCCTAACCTTGCCTCAAACCTCATAGTAGTTCATATCAGCTTTGTGAATTAAATGAAGGTCATCTGCACATGCACCTATGGACGGAGCTTACTGAGCCAACTTGAGTCAGTACCCCTGATTTTGATTTTGCCGCAAGTCAGTACCCCTGCACACACCCAGGTGGTCTCTCTGCCTTACACCAGCCTTACTTGAGGGCAGTGGCCTCTGCTTCTCCTCCTCCTCTCTTGGTCACATCATGTGGTCTAAGGTTGTGTATCAATTCCTAGTGAATGTTAGGCGAGAGTTAGTGGTGCTTATGCTGTACTCCCAATTTGGTAGAAAGTGCTTTTATATTATGTCTTTTACCTTTTATTTGTAAATAGGGTAGATTCACCTAGGTGTTTCTGATGATCCTGTTCACCCGGTATTTATTCATCAGCCATCGCTGAGTGTTTGGGAGTACCTAAAGAGAATATAATGAAGTCTACCCTAGTTAAAGGTAGCATTTGCAATATTAGTTTTGCCAAATGCTATGTCTTTTAGTGTAAGTTTGGGTGAAGTCACATTCGGTTGTAAAATATATATATATATATATATATATATATATATATATATATATATATATATATATATATATATATATATAGTTACGAGTTGGGGACTTAGAATATAGTTAAAAGTCTACCCAGATCCCAACAGGCAACAAAAAAAAACAAAAAAACAATCGGACTATAAAAGGGTAGACAATGGATGCGAGTTTTTCGTTGTGTATAATAAAGTACCATAAATTCCTTAACAAAATATTCAGCTAACTATAAATTACCCTTAACCATACTTAACCTAAACATTAACATTATATACATATTAATACAACATAAAACAATCGTGAAGCAAGGTGGAGGTGGGAGAGGCAATATAAGATTACAAATACTTAAGCGCGGAGCTGAGATGGCTGACGAGTAAGGCTGAGTATTGTAGAAGACGGTAGGTAGTCACTGTGCCGTAGGTTTAGAGGATAGGTGATCCTGTGGTCACTTCCCAGAGTGTACTGCTCTCTCCTCGAATTGGAGCTGACAAAGAAGACTTGGAGGAAGTGACGCAACAACCAGGATATGGAGAAGGGAAACCCGGGAGTGGTAACTAAGACGAGTCATACTCGTGTTTCGTCCCTAGATGGAGTTGCTCGTGGTGCTGGGTAGGTAGATCAAGACAATAGATGGCGTAGTTCGTAGTGCTGGGCAGGTAGATCAAGACAATAGATGGCGTGGTTCGTAGTGCTGGGTAGGTAGATCATGACAATTGGTGGCGGGGTTCGTAACACCTTAGCTTTCGTCTTTATTCAAGACATCTTCAGAGGCAACTGAATTACATGGACCGCGAGAGGCTTAAGTACACAGGGTGACCTTACAAAACATGAGGTCCGGTCATAAACATGACATCCACTAATCAGCACACCACCACACATGCAGAGGAGCTTAAAAGAAAGGGCGACGTGACTAGTCAAGTTAAGTCAGGTCAAAAATATGAGACCCACTAATCATCTATCCTCCATCTAACTCCAAGGTTTTCAAAGCATTTTTAATCTTGGGCCACTGACAAATAAATTTTTGTAACATATTATCAGTTTTGTATTGCCCATCACTAAGGTTTATAGAATTCAATTCTCAAATCAAACTTTCTTCAACCAGAAGTCTTTCTGTGACACATAATGATTTATACACTTCTAAGCTGTTTTCCCAATCTATGGAATGATTATTGTTCCTTACATGAACGAACAGTGCACTGCTTGCACTGCTTTCAGATGCTGTTCTGATATTGTTCTTGTGCTGTTTAATTCTTGGTTGCAATGCTTTCCCAGTCTGTCCTACATAATTTCCATTACAGTTGCTACATGGAATGCAGTAAACACTTCCATTTACATTCAAGGTTGGGCTATTCTTGATTAATATTTAATAATTTAAGGGACTGAACTAACGGGACAAATTCATTGCGATAAGGCAGAGTAAAAATATTCTTAAATGTAGTCTTGACTTGATGAAGTTGAACTGTTGCTCCAAGTCCCGTAGCCCGTCAGCTGTTGTAACCGCTCACAGGAGTCACAGCTGATGCCAAGGACATGGTCACAGGGTCAATGTCCATCGAATTGATGGTAGATCAGATGGCCTCCACAAAACAACAATGGCCTTTCATGTTTAAGTCCGGAAGTCATGGTCTAGTAACGTAAATATAATGATCTATTAATGTGTCCATACCATTGAGCTAATTAATAAATAGCTGTACTTAAAATTAGCGTTTAGAAAATTCCCCCTAACAATATAAATACCAAGTTAAATAACTAATCGGCCACGCTACCAATCTTCCTCACTTCACCATCCTTCAACTATAAATTCTTACTTTAACTGTACTTCTTAATTTACCCTCATTACATTTATATATATATATATATATATATATATATATATATATATATATATATATATATATATATATATATATGCATATATATATATATATATATATATATATATATATATATATTATATAACACATACCAGGATTTCTGGGAAGGACAAATGAAGATTTTTATTGAAACTTGCCACAGAAGGTTGGCTACATTTACTCCGTCTTTTTTGCTTTTCATTAAAATTTCTTTCCCTTAAGACGTTTTCCAGAAGTCACACACTTCAAGCTTTTTTATTCGTGGTCTTTTGAATAAATTCTGAGTCATCTTTATATTAAAAAACGATGGTTGGATCTCAGAAAGAAATGGCAGCTGAAAATTGAAGATCTTAGTAAGGTAGGAATACTTTATTTTGTATCAAATAATTTTGCATCTGCTCAAAACGAGTCCCATTAAAATTACCTTCAAGCGTATTGATCTCTGATCTCTGACCGAGTTTTGAGTAAAGGGCAAAAGTGATCAGAATCTTATGTTAACCATAAATTATTGTGAATTTTCTTATACTACAGAATTCTGAGGTTTTAGATGGTGTCAAATTGTAAACTTTTAGTTTTTAAGCCATCGTCAGCTTCAAAACCATAATAATGATTGTGTCATCCATTATCATCACCAATATTGTTATTATACTTTATATAAGAAGACAGGCCAAAGTTCACAAAATATTGATCAGATTGTTGTTTTTAGTCTGTCCAGAACATACAGTAGAGGTGATGGCGGCAAAACCTGGTGTCCTGGCTGTACATTATATGTGCACTGTCATGGGCTGCATGGCAACAACAAGAAGGTAATGACGAAGCTGTTCCCAGTGGCTGCTGCACCACATTCTTTGTTGCAGTTCCTCTGTTGTTACTGGCGGACGACTGACAAACTTCGACTCAACAAACAAGCGCACAAGAAGATGCTCGTGCACGACTAATGACCTGGGTGAGACGTCACAAAGATAACCCAGGATTCACTTTAAGCACACTACTTGTACACAAACATGGCTCCACTATTGCTTTGAGACTATAGTGGAGGTACTGTAGTCGAGTTCCCATACGACAAGCGAGTTAAAACTTTAAATGTACGAATCTTTGAAAACAGTGACTGGTTGGCAGCGAGGTGTGTGGTGGTAAATTGGAGGCTGGGAAATCTTTTAACACAAAGTCGACGGTAATTAGAAAAGACTTAGACGAAAGTGAAGACTAAACTGCCTCCGGCAAGTGACTGTGTGTGTGTGTGTGTGTGTGAGGTGCATTTATTACTTACAATAAACAAGACCTGTCCGACGAAAAGGGCAGGTGTTTGTACCAAAGCACAAGTTCACTTTTACGACTCTCTCTCTCTTTCTCTCTTTCTTTTGCTCTCTCAACTTCCCCCTGTTACTCACCCCCTCCCTCCTTCACAGCCAACCATGAAAGAGCTGGTCTTGCCATAACAAAGTTTTCTTCTATATTCCTTCGTGTTTTGTCTTATGATTTCGTTCGTTTTTCATAATTGTGGCCTTTTCTCTTTGTCTTATTTTCCTTCCTTTTATCTTCTGTCAATAAGTCAATTACGATCACCTTTCAGACTACTAGTTGCTGATGTGTCTTGTTAGACTTTATTGATGTGTGTGTTTTTGTTTACTGATCTGTTTGTTGGGGCTTGTCTCGCCCTCCTCTCTCTAGTCCGTTCTTTACCTATCATTCGCAGATTCTCGCTTTCTCTTTCTCCCATCGGCTCTCTCTTTTATTCCTGCTATTATTTTTGTCTCATTCTCTCTTTCTTCCCCTCCACTCTCGCTCTCTCTCTTACCCCGTTCATCTAACCCTCCAGACCATCATCATCTCTCTCTCCCTCGCTCGTCACCACCAGAGTCTTTCACCTTGGGCTCCCAATACAGGATCATCCCCATCAACACCCTCCGCCCCGCTGCCCCGGCACCCACCCACCCACCCACCCATTCACCCACACGCACAGAAGGCATATTTTGTTTTATCTTTCTAATGATAACGAGTCTTCCTCCGCTGGGTTAACGAGAGAGACATAGAAAAATGCGAGTTCCAGCTCGAGAGAGACAACCATCCTAAACAGCTGGGTTAACCACACCAAAAGGGAGGGAAGTGGTGGTAAAGCAACTGCATGCAGACCATCTCCTTATACACAATTGACACAAGTCATTGATCCTGGTCCTTTATGTCAACGGTTGCTGGCTCGTGCTCGTTCTCCCCGTAAACTCATGTGTAAATGGGTACCTAACTTTGGGGAAATAAAGCGGCTCGCATGTAGTGCCCACCACACTGTGTCTCTGCGTACCGTAAGTTTACTTCCTAGTGTTGTGTACCGTCAGGCCCCAAACCTATGACAAACACACTTTTGGATAAGAAGTTAAGTCTGTCCAACAGTGGCGGCTCGTGAAAAATAAAATGGAGGGACTGCAAGCCGCACACAACAGTAGGATACACAAGTTTGACCTACCTCAGGTATGAGTTGTAGTTGATGTCCACGAATTCCCAGGGCATGGTAGTAGTGTTGGTGGTAGAAGGTGGTGATGGACCAGTATTAATTGAAAATAAAGTCGGCGTGTCTGCTCTTCGATGTAGCAAAATTGTTTATTACTATTTCATTAAAATCCTTTATTTACTTCACTCGATTTTCCATCGTCAAAGGGTAATTAAAGAAAGCACGATTTAACCACACCGTCCACACGTTGTACGAGACTGAGCTGCTTCAAGTGCGGCGGCGGCGGCGCCAATTAATAACAGACATGAATCGTACAGCATTGACAGCAACTATGAAAGTAACTTAAATTTTGGTCTGATTTTAATGAAAATTCACTTAGCAACGTATTGAAAATAATTAAATAACATTTAAAATGATATATTTGTTGGTAGTGTATTATTGAGCTGTCTCTCTAAAGGAATCATACGCCTGGCAGTGAGTGTCTGGGGGGACTGCAGCTCTGCAGCCCTATGCACGAGCCGCCACTGACACACACACACACACAAACGAAAAGTTGTTTATTTCACTTCACAAATACCAAAATGGATCACCTGAAGAATAACCCCATCTACTTCCACCTTAATATTAACTACTCTAACCTAATCTAACTTAACACCTTCAGGGAACGTTTGAGTAATTAATCGTCAGGTGAACAAAATCGAGGTATAATCTTAATGTGATCGCCTAATATGTCCATTCAAAAGCAACTGATTTACGAACACAATAATGTAACACCAATAGTAATATGTTTACTGTGAGGGATACCTTACCATCCAACCTGTAGTATACCACCACGACTTCTAACCGTCCAGGAGGTGTGAGGTAGGGAGGAGGAGGGGGTAGTGTGAGGTAGGGAAGAGGAGGAGGTAGTGTGAGGTAGGGAGGGGGAAGTAGCGTGAGGTAGGGAGGAGGAGGTAGTGTGAGGTACGGAGAAGGAGGAGGTAATGTGAGGTATGGAGGAAGATGAGGTAGTGTGAGGCAGGGAGAGAGAAGAGGTAGTGTGAGGTAGGGAGAAGGATGTAGTGTGAGGCAGGGAGGAGGAGGAGGTAGTGTGAGGTAGGGAAGAAGAGGAGGTAGTGTGAGGTACGGAGGAAGGGGAGGTAGAGTGTTATGCCTTTCGGGCTTTGCAATGCCCCTGCTACCTTTCAAAGGCTGATGTCACAAGTCACGGCCAATTGGCCTGGTTGTGTAGTACAGTATATTTAGATGATGTAATTTTTTCTGACACTTGGTCAAACCATTTATATCAGCTTGACGCTCTCTTCACTGAGTTAGAAAATGTAGGACTTGTTATAAACTTTGTTAAGTCAGAATTTGTTTGTGCTCAACTTTTGTATCTGGGACATGTAATTGGGTTGGGGAAACTTGCTCCTCCCACAGCAAGGTGTGACACTATTTCTCAGATGCCTGTTCCATGTAACAAACGACAAGTCCGCAGATTTTTGGGTTGTGTGGGTTATTACCGGGGGGAGACAATGTGGAGCTTCCCGGAGGGTGGCGTCCTACCATGGCACTAGCGAATGAGCCTCCCGGACCAAACTTGGCATGGGTAGCAAGTGTTTCCTTGCTTCTCTCATGAACAGTTCGATGTTGGATGCTCCAGAGTGGGAACTGGCAAAAATCTGTACATACTTGCTGCTAATGGCAAAACCAAAAATGTTGTCTACCCTAATGGACTACAGTGAGACAATGTGGAGCCTCCCGGAGGGTGGCGTCTACCGTGTGTCCGCACGAGAATCTCGGAAACTACTTTACCGATTTGTAGTGATGACGGATAGTGTTAGATGTAGTGATGATGGATGGTGTTATATGTAATGATGATGGATGATGTTATATGTAATGATGATGGCTGAGGTTATATGTAGTGATGATGGATGATGTTATATGTAGTGATGATGGATGGTGTTATATGTAATGATGATGGATGGTGTTATATGTAATGATGATGGATGATGTTATATGTAATGATGATGGATGATGTTATATGTAGTGATGATGGATATTGTTATATGTAGTGATGTTGGGTGGTGTTATATGTAGTGATGTTGGATGGTGTTATATGTAGTGATGATGGATGGTGTTATATGTAGTGATGATGGATGGTGTTATATGTAGTGATGATGGATGGTGTTATATGTAGTTATGATTAGACAATAAAATAATAACAGTTTAATGCCAAAAAAATATACTTTGCTGTACCGTTGTAGTGAAAAACATCGTGGAACTTACATACACCGTTAATGAACTATTGATGGAAGAAGAAGTTTTGGGGACTGAACAGTGAGACAATGTGGAGCCTCCCGGAGGGTGGCGTCCTACTGTTGCCTAGCGGATGAGCCGCCCCGAGGGCGGCGATTCTGCTAGTAGAATTATAAAGACGAAGTGCTTGTAGTACCTAGCAAAATCTATCAATTCTATATTAGGTTTTAGGAAGAGTGACAAAATCTTTTCATTATGAAAGATTTCATAAATTTCGTTTAGTTACAAGACTTCACTAGAGTAATTTTCATTATATACGCTACTGAACTTAGCACAAAGAATGAGATGTGACGATGATGACAAGGTAAGTTGGGTGGCCCCCTCATAAAGTTCCTGTGGCTCTCTAATGTTCCGTTTGTCCCATGTGGCCCCCTAGGGGGCCATATGGCCCACATTGAGGACCACTGAGACAATCCTTGCTACCTTTAGCTGACAGACGAGGACGACATCTAATACAACTTGACCATTTATCAAATTGTGCAAGTTGATCAGGATATCAAAGAAACACCGACTTAAAACAATTACCACTTACTGTATTTACGGTAAAACAATAGCACAGACAATAACATTTCATGGTCTTCTGAGCCGCGCAATGTACATAATTTATCCACCATAATCCTATAATGCTGCTCTTACTCCAGTCCAAAAGTATCACCTAACGTTCACTCAGAATGCCAAAATATAAAATGAACAATGGATGGAATAAGATTACAGACACTTTCCTGATCTCACGTCTCTAAGCTATGGTGGTACCCCGGAGGACGAGAGAGGACAAAACCAAACAAATACATATTTATTATTTGATGATTCATAGCTCCAAACATCTTTATATAATTACATAATATTTCATGATTACAAAATATTTGAAGTTATAATAGAAACAATATAATTCAGATCATTAATGCAAAAAATAAACTAATTATTACAAAGAATACACAGTTTCCATATGAAACTGCTCTCACAACGGTGACTGATACGAAATCAATATACAACACGCATCTTAATACTATGATAATACATAGGCATATGTACCACGTGACTGTACACTAGTATACAGTACGTACTTCATGTATTAGTAAACACTCGTCGTCAAAAATTAAAAACATCTTTGGTTATGTTAACTTAGACAATTAACTTTTCTATGTGATATATAGTTCGTGTAAATACAAACATATTTCCTCAACACTCGTCCAACTGTTTGTTTGTTCTGTTAGCCTTCCTGCACTTGGCGTATGGGAGGTCAGTAAGCCTTGCATATCTTTACTTTTTTTTTAAACAGATATCAACTACGTTATCAAAGTTAATTATAATGATTAAACACAATGTTAAAGTCACCTGGTAAAAAGATTCTTTAAAAACAAGTTATTTTTTCTTTACAAAGATGAAAAATGTTTTCCGTCAAGGATCTACACAAAAAGAATGTGAACAAAAAAGTGAGAATAATGTGAGTTGTTAACGGCGGGAGTGAGGTGCTTCTCTTATACCAACTTGGTGTACACTTTTCAAGTGTACACCAAGTATAAACGATATCCATAATGTACAACTTACTCACCATCATAACTCCACTAAGGGTTCTCAAGCTGAAACTGCCAGTCAAGAACACTGAGGAAGCTTTGATTGTGACTGGTAATTTATTCCACAGTACTGTACAACTGTCTAGCCTGTGTGTATCTTGATGTTCAACAGTTGACAGACCTCAAACATCTTAATACTGTTATGTAATGTACTTTTTCTGGCGAGAGTAGATAAAATACACGTAAAAAATACACTTTCTAATCCAAGTACCGAACATACTTACATAAGGCACTACTGGAAACCTGGAGAAATGTGTGTTAAGTTATTACCGCCTGAAACAAGGTAAGAAAAGTACAATTAGCTTAAAGTGTGTGTATAAAGTGAATACTTAAAAAGGAAATATATTGGCTTCTCCCTGCTGTAGGGTAAATAGCTGTTTTGCAAGTCAATTGGATAATCCCCAACAAGACTCATTCGGGAAGGCTTCAAGCCTAAAAGTTTTGCGAGAATTTTCCTTGAAGGAGGGAAATTTGGTGAGGGCTTCTGCCGTCACAAGAATATACTGTTTTGCATCGGTGATGTCCCCCGAAACGCTTGTTGTCTAAGCTGCTCCTTAATCATCTCTTGTTAGCAGTCACCGCAACAACAGTAAACATCCACCTACTTTAAATCGTCGACTGATATTATCTAAAAAATGACCCCCATATACTAGGAAATGTTAACTTACGACCACCCGCTGCCTCTAACTCTCCGAAACTCTAGACAATGAACTAAAAGGTTTGTTAATGGAAGATCCCTCCTCCTTGTGGCCTAAAAGTTGGAGTGTATAAAACTCTAGATGAGAGGACACTCGTATGGCACTCTCCGCGGGAACCATGTTATGTCACAACAAACTTTCTCAAGGGAAAGTTTAGAGGATATACTCTCTTTCGAGATCCTGTCTAGGAAGGTTAACATTCGTACTGTAAGATAATTTACCGTGCCTCTTGACTCTCACCTATGTCAGGCAGTTAGTGTCGCTGGTGGAGACAAGGAGACCGTGAGCTGACGTCTGCATGCCAGAAACACTAAGACATCTATCACGTTAACGTCGGCTGAGTTTGTTTGATACTAAGAGTTTTGGGCTGTATTTCTTTATTTGTCAAACTGAGTCGTGTAGTGATTATTGGCAGACATACATGACTAAGTTAAATAGGAACTTTTTTATTTGAAGCAAATTTGATTATATATTAAGATGCTTAACCCCAACGTTACTTTCCTTCTCCATAAATTCAATTAGTCATGAAGTGTATCAAAAGGTATGTGTGTCGCATTCAGAAGTGTCAAACAAATTCACTTAACGCACTGGACAAAAATATATAAAAAATATTTTTTGTTAACGAGACTGTATCAGAGGTGTGCACAGATTGTGTGTGTGTGTGTGTGTGTGTGTGTGAGTGTGTGTGTGTCGCCAAATACGGATAATTGCCCAATGAATTATTAATTCTCAACTAACATTAATAAAAAAAGTATACCATTTTGTTTGTTATGACTTAGAGGAGATTAGTACATTTATGGTATGTTCTGGTTCACTTAAGACGTCGTTTAATGTCATAATATATCCAATTTTGGTGTTAGGTTATATTGAAAGACATACTGACATGACAGCCAAGCACACATTATAAAATTGTTACACAACATTGTCACTTAAATTCAACATTTAATATTTTTCCTTACCTGAAGACACTGGAAATCTCTATGTCATCTTCTAAACTGTGCATCCAGGTCCTCATTATTGATGTTCACTTGATTCCATATAGGAGATCGTGTTTGTTTATATTTATTCATTATGTACACTCGGAAACGATATTCTCTAGCCCACCTGGGTCGGTACTGGAGGGTATTACAGTGTCGTTTCTGGACGGGGGGCCCACTCTAACTATCACGAGGCAACACACGCACGAACAACACAGTCATAGTATGGCTGTATAGATGACATTATGTATAAATATTGTATATGGCATTTTATACTCTGCATTATCTTCATTATGTATGAGCACGAAGAAAAAATTACCATTGGTTGTAGTTACGAAATTATGAATGGAAAAAACACTTCCAAACCACCCAGTGAATCCACATGTCGTTTACAGCGCTTGTGGCCAGACCACGATGATTCCACCACACCCCATCTTTATCTTTTATTTCCCATCATTCGCGTAACTATATGAAAAATCGTGTTTAATTTAACTACATATTTCAAAAACCTTAAATTACATGTGGATCAGTCACTCCTCATTTGACACACTTATAGTGTAATACTTTGCAGCAATCTGGTAGATTCCATGCCCACCATATTACATGAAGTTATAGCAGCAGATGGAGGTTGGACACGGTAATAACCTGTGGTCAAGAATTAAATTTCCGCCCACGACGGTGCCTTGTAGGGGGTGGCGGGGAAGTTAGCTCTCTGGTGTAACCTCGTTGGGGCCACACATAGACTTCGTTTCCTAACTCTTGGGAATTTGTCCAGGTATTTTACTATATAGTTTTACGTCACTTCGCATAAATATGCTTACAAAATCTATGCATTAATATGCATAACTCTTGGGAATCTGTCCAGACATTAAATATATGTTATATACTACAATAATCGCATAGATATGTTTACAATGTTTATGCATAATAAATGTGAAAAATATTTTTGGGGGTTCAATTAACCAATAGTCATGCCTACAAAGCAATCTTAATGCTCTAAGTGCATGTATGTGTTAAATAACGAGTCACTGATCCACATTATGAAAAGCAAGCACTTTGCCATATGGATATAGATACACAGAAGAAGGGATATAAGGATGAACCATGGTTTTGACGGAAACAATGTGCTCTGGGACGATGCTCACAATGACGAATGGGAGAAACCTCTATATGAAACATCTTACCTACTAAGGATAAAGCTTAATGTTACAGAACACACACACACAGTGTAACTTTGTTTGACGCATTGTCTGACTTGGGGTGGCTTTGAGCGAACCATACACTTGATATTACAATTTATGTATCCTTCCTGTCCATGATTTACAACAATAACTGTAGGGTAAAAGTTACAATATTATACTAATAACACTGTCATGTATTGATACTATGACTAGTTACCAAGATACAGAGCACCATGAACATAACATGATAATGATAGTGAAGCCTGGAAGGGTTCATATCATAACTTGTGTGTTAGTGCGTATGTTGCCCCGTGAGAGTTACCGAGGGCCTCCATGTGCCCAGGTAGGATGGTCAAAGTATTACACTGTAAGTGTGTCAAATGAGGAGTAACTGATCCACATGTAATGTAAGGTCTTTGAAATATGTAGTTAAATTAAACACGGTTTTTCATATAGTTATGTGAATGATGGGAAGCATCGTGGTCTGGCACGCGCGCACACACACACACGTTGTGTGGAGTCACTGGGTGGTTTGGAAGTGTTTATTTCCATTCATACTTTCGTAACTACAACCTATGGTATTTTTTCTTCGTGTTCATATATAATGAAGATAATGCAGAGTATAAAATACCTTATACAATATTTATACATAATGTCATCTATACAGCCGTACTATGACTGTGTGTTCGTGCATGTGTTATCTCATGATAGTTAGAGTGGGCCCCCGTCCAGAAAGGACACTGTTCTCACCTCCAGTACCGACCCAGATAGGCTAGAGATTATGGTTTCCGAGTGTACTTTTATGTAATTTATTCATATTTCATTCCTTAACCTTTTTTTTCGAATTTACCTGCGTCTCTCCTTAATTTCCATCGTCCTTTTTTCTTCAAAGTACAGCTGAGAGTAACCAAAGACCCAACACTAACACACTAAACTGTGTGTACCAGGAGTACAATAACAGTTAGTGTGTGTACCAGGAGTACAGTAACAGATGCTGTGTGTACCAGGAGTACAGTAACAGTTGTTGTGTGTACCAGGAGTACAGTAACAAGTACTGTGTGTACCAGGAGTACAGTAACAGTTGCTGTGTGTACCAGGCATACAGTAACAGTTGCTGTGTGCACCAGGAGTACAGTAACAGTTGCTGTGTGTACCAGGAGTAGAGTAGCAGTTACTGTGTGTACCAGTAGTACAGTAACAGTTGCTGTATGTACCAGGAGTACAGTAACAGTTGCTCTGTGTACCAGGAGTACAATAACAGTAGCTGTATGTACCAGGAGTGCATTAACAGTTGCTCTGTGTACCAGGAGTACAGTAACAGTTGCTGTATGTACCAGGAGTACAGTAACAGTTACTGTGTGTTCCTGGAGTATAGTAACTGTTACTGTGTGTACCAGGAGTACAGTAAAACCTGCTGTGTGTACCAGGAGTCCAGTAACAGCTGCTGTGTGTACCAGGAGTACAGTAAATGTTACTGTGTTTACCAGGAGTACAGTAACAGCTGCTGTGTGTACCAGGAGTACAGTAACTGTTACTGTGTGTACCAGTACAGTAACAGTTACTGTGTGTACCAGTAGTACAGTAACAGTTACTGTGTGTACCAGAAGTACAGTAACAGTTGCTGTGTGTATGAGGAGTACAGTAACAGCTGCTGTGTGTACCAGGAGTAGAGTAACTGTTACTGTGTGTACCAGGAGTACAGTAACAGTTACTGTGTGAACCAGGAGTAGAGTAACAGTTACTGTGTGCACCAGGAGTACAGTAACACCTGCTGTGTACCAGGAGTTCAGTAACACCTGCTGTGTGTACCAGGAGTACAGAGACAGTTACTGTGTGTACCAGGAGTACAGTAACAGTTACTGTGGGTACCAGGAGTAAAGTAACAGCTGCTGTGTGTACCAGGAGTTCAGTAAACACCTGCTGTGTGTACCAGGAGTACAGTGACAGTTACTGTGTGTACCAGGAGTACAGTAACAGTTACTGTGTGTTCCTGGAGTATAGTAACTGTTACTGTGTGTACCAGGAGTACAGTAAAACCTGCTGTGTGTACCAGGAGTCCAGTAACAGCTGCTGTGTGTACCAGGAGTACAGTAAATGTTACTGTGTTTACCAGGAGTACAGTAACAGCTGCTGTGTGTACCAGGAGTACAGTAACTGTTACTGTGTGTACCAGTACAGTAACAGTTACTGTGTGTACCAGTAGTACAGTAACAGTTACTGTGTGTACCAGAAGTACAGTAACAGTTGCTGTGTGCATGAGGAGTACAGTAACAGCTGCTGTGTGTACCAGGAGTAGAGTAACTGTTACTGTGTGTACCAGGAGTACAGTAACAGTTACTGTGTGAACCAGGAGTAGAGTAACAGTTACTGTGTGCACCAGGAGTACAGTAACACCTGCTGTGTACCAGGAGTTCAGTAACACCTGCTGTGTGTACCAGGAGTACAGAGACAGTTACTGTGTGTACCAGGAGTACAGTAACAGTTACTGTGGGTACCAGGAGTAAAGTAACAGCTGCTGTGTGTACCAGGAGTTCAGTAAACACCTGCTGTGTGTACCAGGAGTACAGTGACAGTTACTGTGTGTACCAGGAGTACAGTAACAGTTACTGTGAGTAACAGGAGTACAGTAACAGTTACTGTGTGTTCCTGGAGTATAGTAACTGTTACTGTGTGTACCAGGAGTACAGTAAAACCTGCTGTGTGTACCAGGAGTCCAGTAACAGCTGCTGTGTGTACCAGGAGTACAGTAAATGTTACTGTGTTTACCAGGAGTACAGTAACAGCTGCTGTGTGTACCAGGAGTACAGTAACTGTTACTGTGTGTACCAGTACAGTAACAGTTACTGTGTGTACCAGTAGTACAGTAACAGTTACTGTGTGTACCAGAAGTACAGTAACAGTTGCTGTGTGTATGAGGAGTACAGTAACAGCTGCTGTGTGTACCAGGAGTAGAGTAACTGTTACTGTGTGTACCAGGAGTACAGTAACAGTTACTGTGTGAACCAGGAGTAGAGTAACAGTTACTGTGTGCACCAGGAGTACAGTAACACCTGCTGTGTACCAGGAGTTCAGTAACACCTGCTGTGTGTACCAGGAGTACAGAGACAGTTACTGTGTGTACCAGGAGTACAGTAACAGTTACTGTGGGTACCAGGAGTAAAGTAACAGCTGCTGTGTGTACCAGGAGTTCAGTAAACACCTGCTGTGTGTACCAGGAGTACAGTGACAGTTACTGTGTGTACCAGGAGTACAGTAACAGTTACTGTGTGTTCCTGGAGTATAGTAACTGTTACTGTGTGTACCAGGAGTACAGTAAAACCTGCTGTGTGTACCAGGAGTCCAGTAACAGCTGCTGTGTGTACCAGGAGTACAGTAAATGTTACTGTGTTTACCAGGAGTACAGTAACAGCTGCTGTGTGTACCAGGAGTACAGTAACTGTTACTGTGTGTACCAGTACAGTAACAGTTACTGTGTGTACCAGTAGTACAGTAACAGTTACTGTGTGTACCAGAAGTACAGTAACAGTTGCTGTGTGTATGAGGAGTACAGTAACAGCTGCTGTGTGTACCAGGAGTAGAGTAACTGTTACTGTGTGTACCAGGAGTACAGTAACAGTTACTGTGTGAACCAGGAGTAGAGTAACAGTTACTGTGTGCACCAGGAGTACAGTAACACCTGCTGTGTACCAGGAGTTCAGTAACACCTGCTGTGTGTACCAGGAGTACAGAGACAGTTACTGTGTGTACCAGGAGTACAGTAACAGTTACTGTGGGTACCAGGAGTAAAGTAACAGCTGCTGTGTGTACCAGGAGTTCAGTAAACACCTGCTGTGTGTACCAGGAGTACAGTGACAGTTACTGTGTGTACCAGGAGTACAGTAGCAGTTACTGTGAGTAACAGGAGTACAGTAACAGTTACTGTGTGTACCAAGAGTGCAGTAACAGTATTTGTTTCACATGTACAGTAACAGCAGCTATGTCACATGTACAAAAACAGCAGTTGTGTCACTTGTACAGGAACAGCAGCTGCGTGAATCAGTTCAGGTAATAATGAAACACTCTGTGAAAAACAATCAATATCTTATTAATATATATTATATGTGAATACAATGTGTAGAAATGTGTGGTATAAAGAGGTGTGGCGACGACTGCCCCAGAGAGCACTTGGTGGTGATTATCTTGGTGGAGACGCGTCACCAGCTGCACACGTCCCTCCCTCACACACGTCCCTCAGTGACACACGTCCCTGCCGCACACACGTCCCTCCCTCACACATGGTCCTCAGTCACACACGTCCCTCCCTCACACACGTCCCTCCCTCACACACGTCCCTCCTTTACACACATCTGTACCTCACACACGTCCCTCCCTCACACACGTCCCTCCCTCACACACAACCATCCCACACACACACGTCCCTCCCTCACACACGTCACTCCCTCACACACAACCATCGCACACACACGTCCCTCCCTCACACACGTCTCTCCCTCACACACGTCTCTCCCTCACACACGTCTGTCCCTCACACACGTCTCTCCCTCACACACGTCTCTCCCTCATACACGACCCTCCCTCACACACGTCTCTCCCTCACACACGTCCCTCCCTCACACACGTCCCTACCTCACACACGTCTCTCCCTCACACACGTCACTCCCTCACACACAACCATCGCACACACACACGTCCCTCCCTCACACACGTCCCTCCCTCACACACGTCCCTCCCTCACACACGTCCCTCCCTCACACACAACCATCCCACACACACACGTCCCTCCCTCACACACGTCACTCCCTCACACACAACCATCCCACACACACACACGTCCCTCCCTCACACACGTCCCTCCCTCACACACGTCACTCCCTCACACACAACCATCCCACACACACACGTCCCTCCCTCACACCCGTTCCTCCCTCACACACAACCATCCCACACACACGTCCCTCCCTCACACACGTCCCTCCCTCACACACGTCTGTCCCTCACACACGTCTCTCCCTCATACACGACCCTCCCTCACACACGTCCCTCCCTCACGCACGTCCCTCCCTCACGCACGTTCCTCCCTCACACACGTCCCTCCCTCACACACGTCTCTCCCTCACACACGTTCCTCCCTCACACACATTCCTCCCTCACACACGTCCCTCCCTCACACACGTCCCTCCTCACACACGTCCCTCCCTCACACACGTCCCTCCCTCACACACGTCCCTCCTCACACACGTCCCTCCCTCACACACGTCCCTCCTCACAGACGTCCCTCCCTCACACACGTCCCTCCTCACACACGTCCCTCCCTCACACACGTCCCTCCCTCACACACACACGTCCCTCCCTCACACACGTCCCTCCCTCACACACGTCCCTCCCTCTTCCTGAACCAGGTTCCCTCATTTGATTTTCATAGTAATGTCTCCAAACTATATGTGCATAACAATTGAGCCGTAAGTATTGTGAGTAAAGTGGTAGAAAGACCTTCAGCACTCCGCCTCACACCACAAATCAGCACCAGCACTAGCACAGAACAGCATTTACCCTCCCCCCCCCCCCCCCGCACTATCTCTCACTGATGAGATTAAGGAAGCATCACTTGCTGCACCAGACGAACGTTCGCCCGCCTTCTGCCCGGAGTGGTGCTCGTATTATGGTATGCAACAGAGAGATAACTTGACTATAATGGGTAAGCATAGTGCATGTTATTATTCTGAGTCTCCTGTAGTGTTGTCATAATAGTAAGAGTGAGTTTTGCAACACAAAACTGTTAAGAACATGTTGAAGCACCATCTAATGTCACTAAAGAACAGATTATGGATACAGAGAAGAAGTAAATGTTGTGCTATACTGTGAACTTTGATCATCTAAACCTTGGCTTTAGCCTTGTGCACGCCCAGGCGAGGCCATCATGGTGTTAGTGGATAAACATTCAGCAAGATACAAATTTTTGGCAATTAAAATGGAACACAGAGAAGAGAAAACTTTATACAAGAAAACTTTATATAAAAATAATTATGAACAATTTTATAAAGAAATGTTCACAAGTCGAGTGATTCGGCTGAAGATTGTGAATAAATACTGAATATATATACACACTCCCTGTATATATAAGGAAGAAAGATTTTGTATATAATGTCGTGATGGTTGTTCATTGTCCTGCCAAGTAGTGTGGTAAGAAGGGTGGGAACAAGATTAATGGAGTGGGGTGCGAGGTACAGTAGATTAAGAGAGATAACACGGGTGTAAATATTAGAGGATACAAACACTGTTCTGGTAGGTTGTGCCAGTAGAGAATGTTGCCAAAATAGGTGAATGAGGCTGGCAAAGCCATGTAGCAGGGAAAAGTTAGAAGCGAACAAAAGTTAAGTGATAACAATAGAGAAGAGAGACAGAGAGAAATGGATGTTAGTTTTAATGGAGATAGAAAGGAGGAGGAGGGGGGAGAGAATGTTTCCTTAACAAGGGGTAGATGTGCTGCCAAGCATAATCGAATTAGTGCACAGAGAGAGAATTCTTAAACGAATAGTAGAACAGCCACTATCAGTCACGCGAGAAACATAAATTCAGAGACGCGAGGAAAAATAACTTGAAGTGTAGGAATTGATGCACTGAAGAGCAAAATGTGGCGTGGATGAGATGCAATGAATACGAAATGTGGCTATAAGATGTGGAGGTGGAGGAGGGAGCCGAGTACAGTCTGCTGAGGCGGTCTGGAGTTAATGAGAAAACGGAAAGTGAAAGATTAGCAAAAATGCTTCAGAGGGGAAGACCAAGACAGAAGTGAAAGGCTGAGTGAGGGAGGCGGAGACGCGCTCTGTTACCACCACTGTGTGTCTATCATCCTAAAACACACGTGCTATTGGGATGATGTGCTTGGGTGTTGTGTGACACTGGGGTGATGTGCTGGGATGATGTGTGGTGCTGGGGTGATGTGTGGTGCTGGAGTGATGTGTGTGTGATGCTGGGGTGATGTGTGTGTTGCTGGGGTGATGTGTGTGATGCTGGGGTGATGTGTGACGATGGAGTGATGTGATGGGATGATGTGTGGTGCTGGAGTGATGTGTGATACTGGGGTGATGTGTGTGGTGCTGGGGTGAAGTGTGGTGCTGGAGTGATGTGTGTGATGCTGGGGTGAAGTGTGGTGCTGGAGTGATGTGTGTGATGCTGGGGTGAAGTGTGGTGCTGGAGTAATGTGTGTGATGCTGGGGTGATGTGTGTGGTGCTGGGGTGATGTGTGGTGCTGGGGTGATGTGTGGTGCTGGAGTGATGTGTGGTGCTGGGGCGATGTGTGTGGTGCTGGGGTGATGTGTGGTGCTGGAGTGATGTGTGTGGTGCTGGGGTGATGTGTGGTGCTGGAGTGATGTGTGTGGTGCTGGGGTGATGTGTGGTGCTGGAGTGATGTGTGTGATGCTGGGGTGAAGTGTGGTGCTGGAGTGATGTGTGTGATGCTGGGGTGAAGTGTGGTGCTGGAGTAATGTGTGTGATGCTGGGGTGATGTGTGATGCTGGGGTGATGTGTGGTGCTGGGGTGATGTGTGGTGCTGGGGTGATGTGTGTGGTGCTGGGGTGATGTGTGGTGCTGGAGTGATGTGTGTGGTGCTGGGGTGATGTGTGGTGCTGGAGTGATGTGTGTGGTGCTGGGGTGATGTGTGGTGCTGGAGTGATGTGTGTGGTGCTGGGGTGATGTGTGGTGCTGGAGTGATGTGTGTGGTGCTGGGGTGATGTGTGTGATGCTGGGGTAATGTGTGTGAGGCTGGAGTGATGTGCTGGGATGATGTGTGGTGCTGGAGTGATGTGTGATACTGGGGTAATGTGTGTGATGCTGGGATGGTGTGTGATGCTGGAGTGATGTGATGGGATGATGTGTGGTGCTGGAGTGATGTGCTAGGATGGTGTGTGGTGCGGGAGTGATGTGTGACGCTGGAGTGATGTGATGGGATGATGTGGGGTGCTGGAGTGATGTGTGATACTGGGGTGATGTGTGATGCTGGAGTGATGTGTGACGCTGAAGTGATGTGTGTGAGGCTGGAGTGATGTGCTGGGATGATGTGTGGTGCTGGAGTGATGTGTGATACTGGGGTAATGTGTGTGATGCTGGGATGGTGTGTGATGCTGGAGTGATGTGATGGGATGATGTGTGATGCTGGAGTGATGTGCTAGGATGGTGTGTGGTGCGGGAGTGATGTGTGACGCTGGAGTGATGTGATGGGATGATGTGTGGTGCTGGAGTGATGTGTGATACTGGGGTGATGTGTGATGCTGGAGTGATGTGTGACGCTGAAGTGATGTGTGTGAGGCTGGAGTGATGTGCTGGGATGATGTGTGGTGGGATATGTGATGTGCTGGGATATGTATTGAGTATATAAAATAATTTGTCAGGACTCCAAATTTACAATTATTTACTTCAAATTATAGCATCACCATTACTGTCGCATCATTCTTCATAATCATTCTTCCTCTCACTGTAATTTCCAATGATTACAAAACAAATACAAAAATATTTTTTTACTTACAACAACAAAAATCCTTAGAAAAATGGTCGAAATTATTAAACATTTTTGTTTGTTCTTTTGGGGTATTAGTTTCACTTACTTATACTTTTATTAATGATACAGTACCTCATTAAAGTAGTTCAATATCTCTACAGACTAACAAAACCAAAGAAACCCATACATCATTATTTATTTACCTGAACCCCGTCATCCTACCACACAGTCCTGCTTGTAATCCGTCAATCCCCTCTGAATCACCCTGACCAAACACTCAAATAGTAAGGATTATTCCACACAGTCCACATTACTTCATTAGTTTCTGTACATTCTCATTAGTACACGTGCAGGGTGGCAAAAATATTTCTACCGGAAGGGCAAACACGGCAACGAATATATACACTTACCCTGTATAACACGCACGCACACAAGCACATACATACATACATAACAATTGGGTCAAATGATGATAAACCATTTTACGCACTCTGGTATGAAAATGCTTAAGTAAGTGTATAATAAGGCTCTCGTTTTGATTATCCAACGTTGCGAGTACATCAGGGTTGTTCTCTTGTTATTCTAAATCAAAATATTTTCGATTGATCCAACTACAGTATAGGTGTAGCGGTTGTGAAAGGAGGGCTGACGACTACCCAATTTAATTTAATGTATAGGGTCACCGGGAAAGTTCTGTACAGTATTCCAGCTTTAAAATGATGGTACTTGAAAGTAGGTCCAGTAAGGGGCAGTGTGGATACAGCACACTGAATACTGAGTCTAGGAGGTAATGTGGCCGGCACTGTAAGAGCCCGCATTCTCTTCCTCAGATAGGGTGAGGTGGTCCATTCACAGCTGGTGTGAGCTGCCCAGACTAAAATCAGCTGACAAAAGAGGACACGGGGCACCCGGGTCTTAACAGTGTCTGGTGTGTTTTCTTCTTATCAAAGAGTCAATCTATGCCTTCCAATACCTTCCATTGTGAGAGAATTAGATATGGATCATCATGCAACTCAGTCGTCCTATTCCTGCCTCGCGTGCAACTGACTCGGTGTATTTTGAACTGCGCTGAAGCATGTTGATACACTCTTGTTTAGATCACATGAGATTTAAAATCCTAACGCTAACCTAACCCCTAGGTGGCGTTAGGGTGGTTAATCTTCAGGCGATATAAGCTGTGATGTCTAATCTTCAGGTGAAATAAGCTGCAGTGTCTAATCTTTAGGTGACCTCTTTGTTTTAATATCAATAACCAATGAACAAGTAAGTAAAATTCAATGTTCCAAGGATCATTGTTGATGCTAAAAAACCGAACAACTGTATGTAGCAGCAAAATTCATATTTATCAGCTAATAAAAGGAACCTCATCACATGTTGTCAAGTCTAAACACTATTCCCAACATCGTATTCTCTTTACAACTCATAAATCATGATATAAGAACATCCGATATTGCTAAGAATAATTCACTGCGACCATCTTTATGTAAATTAGTTTTATTTAATTACTTTCATCGGGACTGGATTGAGGAGCAGCGCTGTCATGTACAGTATAGTGGTAAAGTTCGATCATCAGCTAAAAAATTATTCTCTTGATTTCAACAGGTGAAAATACAGGTGAACATACATATATTTGCATTTATGAATAGCACTGATATATATTATTATTTGAAAATATATTTAACGCTCTTCGGAGTAATCGATCCATTCAAACTTAATAACCAAAGGACATTTTTACCAAAGAAAGCTTTCGGAATTTTTACCTAAACTTTTCGTGGATCATTAGAAATATTTCCTTGTTTTTTATTTGCGTCTTTCTCTTTTATCATAGCCTTGTTTTAGTTACTGGAGAAATTATGTAACACCACACAAATTATAACACTGAAATGGTACTGTGTTTTATCTTCTACAGAGGGATTTAAGTGTCTTGTCTAAGTACAAAACATTGGACTTTATGTTGCTTAGCAGTACAGTAAAGTAACCTAAAGTAATGGGAAATTTACTTCATACATAACCTTAAATATCAATGTATGTATGCTATAAAAACACCAATACTAAAGGAACAGCAAAACCAACAGTACTAACGAAACAAAACACTAAAGAAACAACATACTCTAAGTAAAGAAACATCATAACTAAAGAAACACCATAATTAAAGGAACACCATAATTAAAGGAACACCAACAATACTCCCAACAGTTGACTGACAATAACAATTTAGCTTCTCGTATTCATCAATATCATCATGAAACGTCGGAAAATTATACGGTATCGATAGATATAAAAATAATATTGGTATTGATGAATTATATAACAATGTATAATTTTTATTTATTTTCTAAATCATATTTTTAAGCGAGTGTAAAGGAGAAAATACTATCAGGAAGCTAGTTTCAGAGACCAGCTGTTAATGTTGGCGTTATAATATACTAGTGCGCTTTGACAACGAATCTAAGGTACTACAGGCACAAGTCGTTAACATTAATCGAGATAGGCTTTAACCCTTTCGCCACGGGAGGTTACCCGAAGCTGAATAAAATCGTCTGGCGGTAGCCAGAAAAATATGACAAGTGCGTGAAACGCGGCGAAAGGGCAAATACATCTCTGAACATTATTAGCTGCTACTAATACCTTTAACTCATACTACATTGATTATGTCCAAGTGCACTGATAATGAACTATTCATATTTTATACTTTAATGCAACAGATAAAAATATGGCATGAAAACTAGAAAAATAAGAAAATAACATAAATGCCAGTTTATATTACATAAAGAGCAGACTAAATAATAGTCATCATATAAAATATAAACTTCCTGTGGAAAGGTTTACTGCGGACTTATTGTTAGTCTCTGGTTTTAGGTTCTTTATGCTAGGATTCAATTTGCCGTAAGTTAAACGAATTATTATATTTACATAAAATTTCAGAATCTCATGTTCTAAATAGTGTTTGCGAATTTCTGAAAAAAAAAATATGAGTTTTGCCAACAGACGTCGCTGTAATTGTAAAAGGTAATCCCTTGTGCTTTAATATTTCTGAGCTAGAAGTCACACAGACAATTTCCGATGTATTCGATTGAGTAATTAATTACACTATAGAGAGATTTTCATAAGTAAATTTAAACGTGGATTGTGGATAGGTGGTGTTCTAGTGCTTTGATTATCCGTTCTTTACAAACAAAACTAGTGGCCGGGTCTTGGGTACTGTACAGTACTGCTAGCAAGGGATGGTCTCACTTACAGATACACTTAATGAAATCTATAATTGAGAATCTATTGTACTAACCTCATCATCATCAATGTTTTACGTCGCGACTACTCCATTCTGTAGTCTCTTGCAGCCTTACAGGAAATTTCTTAAACCTCTCCGCATGTCATTCTTGGCATACACCAACTCCCAGGGCAGGCGAGCACTAACTCTGGCAACAATACCTCTAACACCACGATACACAACAGGGGACCCAAGAGAGACCCTTGATGGACCTCTACATTTACCTCAGATTCCTAACTTCCCTCACTATTAACTTTCAAGATTCTTCGGTCTTCATATAATACCATAACCACTGGACCAAGACACTCTTCTACCCCTAAACTTCTCAGTACCCACTTTATTGCTTCATGGTACCCTGCCTTCAAATGCCTTCACTTGCTCTACAAATAAAAAATACAACTTTCTCTCTTTCCCTAAATATATCTCTTGTAGGTGCCTGGTCGTGAATGTTGCCTCTGCAGTCTCCTATCTGATTGAATCCAAGTAGTAAGTGTTTATCATCACGCTCTTAGGCCAGTCAGCTGGAATAATACATTCTCCATCATAACTGCATTAATCAATTCGATCACCATCGTCTGAAGCTTTTAATATTTAAGAACACAAGAAGGGAGGAAATTGCAGCGGGCCTATTGACCAAACTCCTATCGCTCATATATCCGTCCAACCTATATTTGACAATCCAGCGTGTTCTAGTTAAAGATGATGTTCGATAACTTGTTCCATTCATCCACTAATCTATTTCAAAACCAGTGTTTACTTAATCTCGCGCCTAAATCTAAATTTGTCTAATTTAAAACCATTACTACGACTTCGCTCCTGATTTGATAGTTTGAGTACCTTTGTTATATCACCTTTGTTTAGCCCTGACTTCCATTTATACACCTCGATCATATCGCCCCTCACTCTACGTCTCTAGAGGGAGTGCAAATTAAGATGCCTTAACCTGCTTCTGTACTCAAAGTTCCTGGAGCCCAGGATTAGCCTTGACATCCTCCTCTATTCCTGATCTACCAGCAGCCATTCCTGTCTTCCAATATAACTAAATCAACCTAAAGTAAGGGTATAAGGGTTGGTAAATGGTGATAGCCAGTGATAAAACATAACGATACAAGAGACTACAGTACCTCAGCCTTCTTACTTAATGGCTTCAGATATACAGTACAAGTCAGTGGAAAATTGGGTTTAATATTTGATCACATTTGGTTATGTAATTGTATGAACAAATAAGTGTCACAGGACATACTACCAGTTACCAGGTGATGATTATGGTGAGTTTTACCAATGTTAAAGTTTCAATAATGTCCATAATGGTATAAAAAACTGAGTTTGTAAAATCATCCTTTGACTATTAACATTTACTCGCTAATTTCCCCTATTATATTTCTCTAGTCTCACTGCAAAAATGCCCTTTATTGCGGGTACTCAAACGTGTAAAGCTGAGAGTGTTTCTTGGCGTTGGTAGTAATGAGTGGGAAAATGTGTACACACAAACACAGGCACACACACACACCAAGTTAGGTGAGACACTACTAGGAGCAGCCGTCCACACCGCCACACCACACCACACACCTTGGTTGTGTTGGGTTGTGTTAGTTTTTGTTCGTTATGAAAAATGTTGAGCAGTATCAAAATTATCCCCGCTGTACTACTATACTTGTCTGTAATAGACGAACACCACAAACATAACTTTACACACACACACACACTGTCTATATATATATATATATATATATATATATATATATATATATATATATATATATATATATATATATATATATACACACACAAGTACATAGTTCAATTTGTACAAAAATAACTGATACTGACCCAGGTAAATGCATCTTCTTACCTGGTCAAGTAGTGTAGTTATCACCAGCGTATAAAACATCTATAGCTACACCCTGAGAGCTGCCACACCCGCCAACACCGCCCTTCATACACTCTCACCTTGGAAGCCACAGTGTTTATTCAGGATAACCGCCGCCAATCTGTCCGGCAGAGGAGCGTCAATAACCTAAGTGTGTTTATGTTTACCCTGTAGAATGTTCATCACAAGGCCGGGAAGATACACTCGCCAGCAGCACCACTATCACAAGTCTATTCAACTTGGTTATTATTATTATTATTACATGGGACGGAAACAGCAACCCAAGGCGTCTGTCCGATGTGTGACCGCGGCAGTTGAGCAAGAGATGGAAAGTGAGTTAGGTGAGCAGTCCGCCAGAGGAGCGAGGAACGCCAGCCTTCATGAGCACCACCAACACAGCCACTACCAACACCCACCCACCGTCACTCTTCGCTCTACACATCCTCACCGACCAACCTCCCGAGCTGACTTTGTACGTCCGCCTGTGAACAAATAAACACATGTATAGACAATGAAAATTAATTCTTTAATACTTATGGTACAGATGATACACACGAAGCATTAGCTCCTTCACTATGGTGACGCTACTTTTAATATTTTATTTAGTTAACGCCAGATGATTTTTTTCAACTCCGAGACGACCCCATACACAAAGGGTTCATAGACTATTAGTAGACTATCTCCCTTAATAGGATCACCTGAAGAATAACCCTATATCTTATTTCACCTTATGTAACACTAACCTAATTCCTCAGGTAGCGTTAGGCTATTTAATCACCAGGTGAAATAAGCTGGGGAGCTAATCGCCAGGTGATCCATGAGTTATAAATAAGCCATTTTTAGTATTTATAAAGTACTGTACATATCATTTAGCGAGAGATTTACAGTGGGTTAGACTCATAGCCACCACGACAACCGAACACTCACCTGATGACCTAGTGACTAAACCTGATGGCTTAGTGACTAAACCTGATGGCCTAGTGACTAAACCTGATGGCTTAGTGACTCAACCTGATGGCCTAGTGACTCAACCTGATGATCTAGTGACTCACCTGATGGTCTAGTGGCTCACCTGATGGCCTAGTGACTCAGCTAATAATCTAATGACTCACATGATGAGACAATGACTCACCTGATGACCTAGTGGCTCACCTGGTGGCCTAGTGACTCACCTAATATCTAGTGAGTCTCTCGATGACCTAGTGGCTCACTTGGTGGGATAATGAGTCATTTGGTGGGCTAATGGCTCACTTGGTGGGTTAATGACTCACTTGGTGGGGTGGGTGTTGACGGTCCTGGAGTGTTCGGGTTTAGGAGAGATGGATGTGGTTGACGGCAGGTGTTGGGGCCAGTGAGTGTTCCAGGTAATGAGCCAATCAGGGCGCCCCGGACCTCTCATCTCCAAACTGTGAGAAGAAACAATCAGAAAAGGTTCACTAAACTAAACTAACCTAACCTAACCTAACCTTGTGACAGCACCTTTGCTTTATATAAATATTCACCCAAATGAATGACACCATTAGTTAATGGGGCTTGAACATGTAAAAGATATTTTTTTTTTTTTTTTTTTTTTTTTTTTTTTTTTTTTTAGCGAAAACCCAACTGCCTTTTCTTAATTTATTACGAAAATATTTTATATATAATTCCAAGTGTGTATATCACCGTAACTATCTCAATGAGCTATTGGGTGTTTAAATGAGGACGGAAGCTATCTTAAAGTAGCTCTTCTAAATATGTCCGAATGATGTGAAGGTGGGAGTGATCTTGAGTAGGGACCCTCGAGGGAGAATGGAAATATAACCGACGTCCTCCCTAAGCCGGAGCACCTCAACGATGGCTCTAAATAACGTCTTCCTCTCGTCAGGGTTATCAAACTACTGCCCACAATAGGTAGCCAGAGAGACGGATAATTATCATTTAGCTCAGCACCAAGTGACGTGACTTCCCGTGGACACGCCTTATGACGTGCTCTGAACATGCTACCTCATAGCAAGTGAAAAGTTACATAGGGTGATATTTATACAAGTCTAATGCAATTAACCCACATTTATATAAATACTTCTGCAGGGGCTAATAAATCGCTCGGTAACACCTTCCGAACTCGCGAGGAATTAACTATTCTCGCAGAAAAACCCTATACATAAACCTAACCGTGTTACATGTGTCTGGGGGAAACACTAAACTGGGAAAGCTGACACCTGCTGTTGATCAGCTACTCAAGCCCGAGTCTGAAATACCTTATGGGAGAGAATATTATGTACAATGGCAAACTGGAAGATTCTGACTTATAATCACAAAACAAAAATATTACTGCCAATATTAACACAATTGTGGAAATCGTTAACTTGGATATAGCAAACCCCGTAATAACATGGCAGAAATAAATCTTGCCTACTTCGTGTTAAAGAACGCAACTTCTTAGCAATGTACAAACTTGCGAAGGGTTTGCAACAACGAAAAAGCTGATGATTTACAGATCGTGATAATATCATTATGGAACTGTCATATTTGCAGTTTCATCATTATTAACAATATCTAACTGACATATTTCCAGCTTAAACATTATTAACCTTGCTGGGGAAAAAAATCAGCATGTTCTATGTCTAAGGTTTGAAAATTCTGAGAATATGTTACTTCAGTATATATATATACAGTATATTACAGTAGTAGGTAGTAGGCAGCTACCAAACAGGGAGGTACTACTGCCTGGGAAGATACTGAAAGCAAAATATATTGTCTAATGGTAGACCCTGCTGGTATATGGCATCACGAAAATTGTGACCAAGTCCCAGGTTGCTGATCAGACTTTCTGCCTCATTTACACACAATTGCAGGGTCTCAATTGTTTTTCTTACTTTGACAACACAACATACATATATTGTTTCTCACCATTGATTTTTCTTTTCATTTTTGCATTTCTTTATGGTTCTTTATTATTATTATTATTATTATTATTATTAGTGTTGTTATAACTATTATTGTTAACATTAATATTTTATTTTTAATTTTGTATTTTGTATTATAAATTTTATTTACTATGAATTACTATTATTTTGTATTTTTATTATAAATTTTATTTAATATTAATTATTATTATTATTATTATTATTATTATTACATTTTCACCCCACAGGCCCTGATGTGAGTCAGTGACCTGTGCCCGGCTGGGCTAATCCCCAATAGAAAAAAAAAAAAAATTATATATATATATAATCAACAACCTCACCAGCCAGGACTCGAACCCTGGATCTACTGTGTGGGACCAGGGAACGTTACCGAACATGCCACAAGGACACTAAAAGCAGTTCTAGACTATGTTATATTTCACACAAAGCCTGTTCATCGAGCTGATGGCGCCGTGAACCTCCCACTGGGAACTGCCCGTGCCGCTTATGTGGATGTCAGTAGCATTTTACCGAATCCAGCTGGTATGAAACACGAGGTAACATATAAAATAGGAGAGGATTTTCATAAAGTATAAAAACTTTGCATACTTTTTAATATTTTTAATAATTTTAATTCTTTTTCTCGTCATTTCTATAACTTATAAAACCTTTTGCATTACCCCTTTGAGTGGGCAACTTAGTGAGTGTTATGCTGCAAGTTTTGGATTTCAAATAAGAATTTAGTGATTCAAACTCAGATGGTCGGTCATCTACAAATTCACAAGAGCTAGTGGCAACTGATAGTGAAGAATTATTGTAGCTGCCTCTACAATAAACGAGAAAACAGCTACAAGTGTTTACATCAAACCCAGGGTTCCAAAACTTAATTAAAACAATTAATGTGATACCAAAACACCTAACCTAACCTAACCTGAGATATACTGTATCATTCTAACCACACAATTTCGGATCACCTGAAGTTTAGACACCCTAGCTTGTTTCACCTTATCATTAACTCCCTTAATGCTACTTTGGGGTTAGGTTAGGTTAGGTTAGGTTAGGTTCGGTTAGGTTAGGTTGTTTATGTTAGTTATAAAATTTCTAAATCTGTAATTATCACAGTAACTTATATCCGTGTTGGCCGCTACACTGGGTGGGGTTAGTCGCCGCTCTTCCCGTGAAAACACCAGATAATAAGCTCGTCTTCCTTGCCTGAAAGTTAGGAGGATAATTGGACATTATCAATCGGTAACTTCTTCATCAAACTTGTGAGGAGAAGGAAGAGGTGACCTTTATACTGTACAACCAGCGTCCCCACCACACGAGCCGCCTCACCCCTTGCACTTCTTGTTTTATTGTTTCATATTAGTGGATATTTTGTATGTAGGATCACCTGAAGATTAGATACCCCGGTTTATTACCCATGAAGATTAACCACCCTAACGCTACTTGGGATGGTTAGGTTAGGTTAGGGAAGGGTTGATGTGACTAGGTTAAGTCAGGTTACGTTCGGCTTTTGAGTTAGCTCTGCACTCCACTTATTCGTGTCAACCTGTGGTGGACCTCTCCAGCTCATCTCTCTCATGACGGTCGGCTAACTTACACTAGCTCCCTTCATACAAGCGAGTTTTCCCAAAGCGTAAAAATCTCTTAGTGTGTTGCTCCCCTACCTAGATGAGCCGTAACTGTGGCGCGTGAAAACACGCTCCTGTGAAGGGGGCCAATGCCCTACATGTGTACTTATTCTCTTAAATCTAGGGACGTGTCAGCCTTAGATACAGGCTTAGTAAAACGATTGTGTGTCCTACCTGTGATCCTTCCCAGTGATTATTTTATATATTAGGACACGACACTTTTTCTCCTTGGCCAGTGATGCTTACCAGAGTGTTAACAAGCGTGTCTCTGTCTGAGACCGTCACAATGCTCACTATTTTTGGCTGTCTCTCGCATCAGTGATTCGCTGCTCTAACCTTTCTATATAACTTTTTGCTGTGTTTATTTATAAGAAAAATTACATTATGTTTGACTTCTCCCGACAATAGTGATTTAATCTAAGTCTAGTGATTTTATTACCTTCATTATTCATATAAATTTTTCTAGATCATAACTTATTTGTTCAAGAGAGGAATTTATGGTTGACGTTCTTGTATAAACTTAGGTTTGAGTTCGGTATTTCCTTTACAAGTACTTAATTTAGTTAACTATAGCTTTTAACCGGTGACGTTAGGTTAGGTTACTTTAGTGAATCTTCAGTTAGTTCTGGTCATTGATATTAATCACCACCATTTGTTTATTGTGTGTGTGTGTGTGTGTGTGTGTGTGTGAACATGAATTCTGATAGCCTGACTAAGACTGAAGTGATGTATCTTCAATGTTTCAGTAAGGAACACACGAGGATGCCACCAAGCTCTTACGAACATCAGGTGACGTTAAGCCAAGACGTCTGTTAACCTAACCTTGTCCACAGTAATTCTAAATTCCTTTTTTACAGATACAAGTTAAAACGGTAATTAAAAATACTGTTTAGTTTATGTAAGTATTCAAAGCTGTAACATATGTGAGTTATTTAATAAATTTTAATATTGTTTATATTATAATGAGTTTTGGTGAGCAGGAGGAGGGAGGAAGGGAGAGGGGTAGGGAGGGAGGGAGGGAAGGAGTGAGGGAGAGATGGAGGGAGGGAGGGAGGGAGGGAGGGAGGGAGGAAGAGATGGAGGGAGGGAGGGAGGAAGAGATGGATGGAGGGAGGGAGGGAGGAAGAGATGGAGGGAGGGAGGGAGGGAGGGAGGGAGGAAGAGATGGAGGGAGGGAGGGAGGAAGAGATGGAGGGAGGGAGGGAGGAAGAGATGGAGGGAGGGAGGGAGGGAGGAAGAGATGGAGGGAGGGAGGGAGGGAGGAAGAGATGGAGGGAGGGAGGGAGGAAGAGATGGGGGGAGGGAGGGAGAGATGGAGGGAGGGAAGGAGTGTGGGAGAGATGGAGGGAGGGAGGGAGGGATTGCTTGCGACAACCTGGACTCCGCTCATTAAGAAACTCCTCATTAGCGTACAACTTGCCACTCCGTCAAGGTGAAGCTTTTATTCTCCACCATTCATGTTTATTTTGTCTCACTGAGCAATAAGTATGAACACGCCCTCACACTATGTCTTAACATCTAATATAAATATGTATGTGTGTGTGTGTGTGTGTGTGTGTGTGTGTGTGTGTGATGGGAAAGATCAAAGCATGTATAACGGGGAAATACATCTCAAAGGGTGTTAACAGTAGCAAGGGAGAGAACACAATGGTGAAGGAGAACACAGTGGTGGGGGAAGAACACAATGGTAAGAGAGAGAACACTCAGGTGAAGGAGAGACCACCCTGGTGAAGGAGAGAACACAATGGTGAAGGCGACAACACCCTTGTGAAGGAGAGAACACAATAATAAGGGAGAGAACACCCTTGTGAAGGAGAGAACACAATGGTAAGGGAGAGAACACCCTTGTGAAGGAGAGAACACAATGGTAAGGGAGAGAACACCCTGTTGAAGGAGAGACCACCCTAGTGAAGGAGAGAACACAATGGTGAAGGAGAGAAGACAATAATAAGGGAGAGAACACCCGATTGAAGGAGAGAACACCCTTGTGAAGGAGAGAACACAATGGTGAAGGAGAGAAGACAATAATAAGGGAGAGAACACCCTATTGAAGGAGAGAACACCCTGGTGAAGGAGAGAACACAATGGTAAGGGAGAGAACACCCTATTGAAGGAGAGAACACCCTGGTGAAGGAGAGAACACAATGGTAAGGGAGAGAACACCCTATTGAAGGAGAGAACACCCTGGTGAAGGAGAGAACACCCTGGTGAAGGAGAGAACACAATAATAAGGGAGAGAACACCCTGGTGAAGGAGAGAACACCCTTGTGAAGGAGAGAACACAATGGTAAGGGAGAGAACACCCTGGTGAAGGAGAGAAGACAATAATAAGGGAGAGAACACCCTGGTGAAGGAGAGAACACCCTGCTGAGGTAGAGAACACAATGGTGAAGGAGAGAACACCCTGCTGAGGTAGAGAACACAATGGTGAAGGAGAGAACACCTTGCTGAGGTAGAGAACACCCTGGTGAAGGAGAAAACACCCTGCTGAGGTAGAGAACACAATGGTGAAGGAGAGAACACCTTGCTGAGGTAGAGAACACAATGGTGAAGGAGAGAACACCTTGCTGAGGTAGAGAACACAATGGTGAAGGAGAGAACACGATGGTGAGGGAGGCAAGACGTACGTGAGGGAGGCAGAGAGGTGGTCGACGGGGACGTGCAGCAAGGTAGTGTCCTGGGAGGCACACGCTCGCCCCACCACCATCCCACCAGCGTCACGACCCACCGACTCCAGCGTCACGTTCCACGAGTTGCACGACCCTGTTGGCAGTGTTATAGTGTGTCCTCAGTACTGACTTTATTATTATACGTAGCTTAAAGATGGTGTCAAGTTTTGATCTGCAATATAAAATATCACACATACAGACACGGAAAGATATTAAGTACAAATTACTACTACTGTACTACTTTGCTATAACTCGGAATCGAATAAGACGATCATCCAGCTATGATACAATGATACGAGTTATTAAGGATGTCACCTTCGTTTTTGAGCTCTGAGGTGACTAGAGAAGCCGATACAGGACCGGCACACAGTGGTCCCAAACCCAGATTATCTGGCCAAACCCCAAATGAGCATATTCAATAAAACAATCATTCTTGAGATAAACAGATTTAGGGGCTCATAACACCTCTATAAAAATGGATGTGATGCGTAGTTTTCAGTTTAGAGCATTAAGTAGTTGCACTGCAACTCCAAATGCGTGTTTTGGATTCTGGATACCTCTGGTAATACTTAAATTATTTTGCATATAGTATTTTCTATCAGGATTTTGCAGGTCAGGTACCAACAAAAAATGTATTAAATGCCATATGTTGAATATTCGTTGCATGTTCCACATGCATAAAGTTAACCTGTGGAATATACATAGCAGTAATGCTCAGATCCCAAAATGTCCCTAATCGGCAAATAATAGATGTTGAAAACATAAAGTAGCATTGGTACCGACTTGTCTGTTTTGAATATTACGCCATATTCCGTTTTCTTTTGGCCTGTGTGTTGACAACACTCCAGCTGTCATTCATCTTCATGAATCACTTCACGGTAGGTTCATAACCTGTAGCGTGGATTTTCTTAAAAGAAAAGTATACCAATACCTTCTGAACCTAAAAAAAAAGCAGCAAAAAGTGTTTGCTTGTTTTTGTAGAGAAGGAAAATCACCCGACTACCCGCTTCACTCTATTGAGAAATATAATAGTTACACCTACTTAAATCAACACCATAGAAAATGTTCGAAGGTAAACCTTAATGCAAGACTAGGCTACATAACAAGATATCAAGGCAAAGAACCAATCAAGACTTAATGAATTGGCTTTTAGCGACTTCTGACCCAATGGTAGCCAGCTACAGGAAATTAAAACGTAAGTATGCACATGCACCATTGACAAAGGAAGTGCTAGCACTCTTCAAGGAACCTGATGTGTCGATGAATCTTCCTGTAGGTAAATGAAGTCAACCTGCATATTCTATATACTGTAATACTTTAAGTATAGTGTGAGTGTGTGTGTATTATTTGTTGTTTGTAAGTGAGTGAACATAAGTTATGAATTTTAATGATAATGAGAGAGAGAGAGAGAGTGTGTAATAATAATAATAATTAACGGTTTATTGAAAGAGCTTGGCAGCCAGAAGGCTGAAAATATACAGTTACATATTTGGGGAATGGGTTACGAATTACAAATAATATACAGGTAACATAAGTGACACAAATAAGACATATAATAACTAGATGGGGAAAAGCTCAAACTACAGTTCATTTCAACATAGTGACAGTGTAAGGAGCAGTGTTTACTGGGAGTGAATACACTGATTTATCACAAGTTATTGATAATTTTTACAATGGTTGGGACTGGGCTGTTCTTATAGCGATCAGTTCGTGCACGTATGGGCTGGATGCGGTTGTGGTGTCGAACAGCAATTCTCGGACAAGGGATCTCAGGTGGTAGTAGGAGCCGGTGTCGGGGATGGTGTAGAAGCTTCTTACCAAATTTGCAGATGAGGTCGTGGTGATGGTCAGTGAGAGTCGAAAGGGTCAGTGTGTTGAGCGCTTCTTGATATGTGGAGTTGGAAGGGGAGAGAATAATCTTGCATGCCCTCTTTTGCGCCTTTTCTAGGTGTTTACGTTGTGTGGCATTTAGGGAGGAAGACCAGGTGGGGGAGGCATAGGTGAGCTTGGGAAGTATGAATGTTGTGTAAACACTGAGGAGCTCGTGTGCAGGAACTCCGAGGGACTTGAGTCGGCGGAGGAGGTGGAGACGGAAACTGGAGGATTTGATAACTTCACTGACGTGTGGTTTCCAATTTAGTTTGTTATCTATGGTGACGCCGAGGAGCTTCGTGGAATCTACAACCTGGAGTGTGTTCGGACCTAGAGTAATGGAAGGAGGTGGGACAATGTCGGAGGAGAGGTTGATGTGCATAACCATGGTCTTGGTATGGTTGATGGTGACATGGTTGTTGGTGGCCCAGTTTTGGAGACTGTTCAATAAATCCTGAAGGGCGGTATAGTTGGGAGCAGAATTGTTGACGCTGATCCCAATGGTGGAGTCGTCGACATATTTCCAGCGAGCAGGGGTTTCTCTTAGGGCATCATTGATGAGCATAAGGAAGCAGAGTGGTCCCATCTTGGTGCCTTGGGGGACGCCACAGGTGAGTGACTGAAAGGTGGAGACAGCCCCTCGGAAGCGTACAGCTTGGCGTCGGTTACTGAGGAAGTCTGTAAGCCATGGTATAAGACTTCTCCGAAGCCCGAGGTCAATAGCTTTGTTGATGATTATATTGTGGTCGACTAGGTCGAACGCTTTAGTGAAATCAATGAAGGCGACAGCTACAGACGTTTTTCGTTTCTCGAGATGGCGGTATATGTAATCGAGAAAGCTGACAAGACAGTGAGTGGTGGAGGAAGTTTTCATGTTGCCAAATTGCTGAGGGTCTACGACTCCTGCAATATCAGCATAAGCCCAGTCGAACACAAAACTTTCACAGATTAGGCTGGGTATTGGGGTGATTGCAATAGGTCGTAGCTGATTTAAGGATTGTGGGCTGGTTGACTTGGGCACTGGTGATACATAAGAGGTCTTCCAGTCAGCTGGGCATCTGGCTTGACTGAGAGAAGCATTGATGATGGAGCATAGGGGTTTAGCAAGCTCCAGGGAGAACTCCTTGAAGAGTTTCATTGGTAAGTCAATGGGGGTGGTAGAGCGTTTTAATTTCAGTTTGTCCAGGCGTTTTGCTACTTCAAATTCTTCTACTAAGTCAGTGGGAAGGGGGGCTGGTAGGTAAGCAGGGAGAGTGGTTGTGTCAAGCCGTGGGAGCGTCTGGCCTATAGTAGCGAAATGGTTATTTGTTTGCTCAGCTGCGTCAACATTAGTGAGATGGCTAAGGAAGGGGAGGGGGTGTGTCTTATTGTTTAGTCCACAGAGTTCTTTAAGCTTACCATACCATTGACTGATGTTGTGTGTGTGTGTGTGATTACAAAAGAACGAAGTAATGTATGTCATTATTTCTAATTATCAATAAGCTAGCTGTAAGAAAACTCAAGCATATATCCCGTTGATGTAATAAGCTAAATACTGTCAACAAAATGAGTATTTTATATACCTTATTTTGACATTATATTTGTGATAAAGAATATATACAAAGCTGAACGGATTTGAAATCATGTTGAAATGTCCGTAGACTTTTGTCAGAGATATCTCGGTTTGGTACCACTGTGCAGCAGGGTCGTCCACAGATGTTGTGCGTGTGAAGGGCTACATCTAGTGCAGAAGGGGCGGGAGCAGCGTAATTCCGGCGTTGGCGTTTGTCTGCCTAGGTATGCATTCGGGCTAACTCGAGAGCATTGATACCTTCTCTTGTGGTGCTTCTCCCAGCGTTACGGTGTGGAGTAATCGTCTCCCAGGAGAGGGGGTCGATTTGGCATTTTTTCAGGTTTATCTCAAGACTATCCTTATACCTCTCCAGTCGCCCGCCACTGTTATGTTTACGATTCATTAGGTGACTGTAAAGTAGCTGCTTTGGCAGTTTAATATCGTCCATGCGGATAACATGGCCAATCAAACGTAGTTGTTCATAGATAATGGTAGCCTCGGTGCTCCTACAGTTGGTGTCAGCGAGAATACTGGCATTTGTTCTCTTGTCTTCCCAGCGAATTCTTATGTTGAAAAGACACTTCATCCGGTTTTCGATGTCCATCCCGACGGCTAAATTGGCACGAGTAAGGAAGGCAGCCAAGAAAATGGAAGAGAGAATTGGTGCCAGTACACATCCTTATTTTACTCCCGTTTGGATGGGTAAGAACTCAGACTGGGTGCCATTGTGCAGGACACTTCTGTTCATCCCATCGTGGAGTTGTTTCACAATGTCGATGAATTTTGGTAAGCAGCCAAAACGGTTGAAGGTTCGCCAGAGGGCTTCCCTGTTGACTGAGTCGAAGGCCTTGGTTATGTCAATGGAGGTCATGTACAAGTCACGATGCTGTTCTCTGCACTTTTCCTGTACATGGTGGGCAGCAAAGATCATGTCAGTGGTGCCACATGATGGTCTACAGCCACACTGAGATTCTGGGAGGAAGTCTTCCGCCTCAAGAACACGTCTGTACAGGAGGAAACTGGTGATAATCTTGCCAGCCATGGAAAGCAGGGAGATCCCACGGTGGTTGCCACAGTCTGACCAGTTTCCCTTGTTCATATAAATATGGAGGGGTCTTTAAAAGCTTGGGGGATTTCCTCCTTTTCCCATATATTCTGAGGGAGAGAGTGGAGATGGGATTCCATCAGGCCCCGAGGTTTTCTTATTTTTCATCTGTTTGATGGTAGGAGCTACCTCATGGAGGGATGGAGGATAGCCGAGGTGTGTCCAGGGACCTATTGGGTAGTCAGGACATCCTCATCGGGCTTTGGTTGAGCAGCGAATGGTAAGTGATCTTCCCAGCGCTGAAGGATGCCCCCATTGTCTTTAATTAGGTAGGTACCGTTGGATGAGCAAAGAGAGGCCGCGCCATAAGTGATTGGCCCAAAAAAAGTTTTAGTAGAATTAAAAAATTCACGCATCTTGTGTTGATCTGCCAATTTTTGCATTTCACATGCTTTATTTTTAAATCAGTCGTTCTTTAGATTGTGAAGTTTGCGCTAGGCCACTGCTTTCTTCTTGCAGAAGGTATCAGCTATGGTCTGAGACTGAGGGTTGTTCTGCCAGTCAGTTAAAGCAGCAGATTTATCATCGACGAGTACATTGATTTCCGGGTCATTTTCATCAAACCAGTCCTGGTGTATTCTTTCGATTTGGCCGTGGGTCTCTCTGCAGGTTTTTGTCATGACAGTGTCCAGAATACCCCATTAGGCACTGGGATTTGTGTTGTTTATTGTCGAATTGTTTATCAGCCCATGTTCGAGCTGCTCTCTGAAAGCATGTGCTACCGCCAGATTCTTCAAACACTTACTGCTGATAGCACAGTTTGTTGGGTTTAGCCTTAGTAGCTTGTCCATCATGCAGTGACTTCGTCTGCCGGTGTAGTCGTTGGGTTCTCATGTAACACAGGATCCAGGAAGAAATCTCAGGCTACGATTGCAAGTTTATTTCTGTGGCGAGGAGAACTGTGCTCAAGCGCGGAGCGAGAGTGAGTGACTCTTTCAAAGCCGCTCACGAGTATACAGTAGAAACCGGCTGACTGAACGAAGCTGTCTCGGCTCGTCTCGAACCAAGTTCAGCCAAGTCAGCCAGCCGACTCAACAACAGTTACAACAACAAAACAACTACAGGGTAGTTACAAAAATGTATTGGACATCTGTTAAGTTACATGACATTACATTAATCTATAACAGTTTAAATACAAGTAGAGAACAATGTGTAGTTATTCTTGAGTTGCTACACTCCCATGGTTGTTACCTTGTCCGCTTATACCGCCGTTTAGGTCTTGTTGAAGCTCTGTAAGCATGCCTACCTGATGCTGGGCTCTACAGCAGATTTTTAGCTCGGTGTTTACTTCTGTAGTCTTGCACCACCCAAATTTAATCTGCAAGGCAGCGGGGCAGTGGTTGGTAGGCGCCAGGACGTGACTACGTACCAGTGGGCCTATACACCGTCCTTCTGGGGCCCACTGCTGTTCCGAGATCCCCTGCTGGTCTAACCTATGCCCATTAAGCACCCAGTTAACGTGTGTTGCCACGAGGAGGCACAGCAGGAGTCTTGATGGTGAAGAGGCTGTGTGCTGGTCGGGGAGGACTTATGCAAGTTGCTTCCCTGTTAGCCACGAGAGCTAGTCAGTAGCGGTAGCTAAAAGCAAGAGGAAACAAACAGTGCTTGCACCTTAACACTAACATAATTCTGCCACTCAAGACACATTACACTACCCTGAGGCACACACACACACACACACACTGACCGTGCTTGGGAGGAGTGACTGTGATGGCGAGGGCGGAGTTCGGCTGACTGTTAATTACCCAGTTACACGTCACATACAGGTAGGTGGTGGTAGGCGCCGTGTACCCGCGGGGACCCACTTCACCTGTAAGATCAGAGATGCAGGTCATGTACAAGTAGGCGGTGGTGGCCGAGGAGGCTCATACACTTGTCCAGTTTAAGGTCAATTTAGCCTAAGAGACAAAATTTTACCTGCCAGGGTCTGTGATAGCTAGGACCTACCTGCCAGGGTGTGTGATAACTAGGACCCACCTGCCAGGGCGGTGTGGTAGACGGGGCCGCAGATGGAGGCAGGGAAGAAGGAGTACTCGAGCGTGAAGTTGAAGCCCGGTGTGGCCCATGTGAAGTGAGCTACATGGTATATCACGTCTACACCTCCACCAGTCTCCACCGTCAGCGCCTGCACCTCCTGTGGGTTCACATTTGGTTCACAGTTGTATCACAAAGGGTTCATAAGTGGTTCATAAGGTTCACCTCACACTAGAAGACTTGTAAATAGTTAAACACTCGGGGACTGAGAAGGTTCTTAACACTTAATTAACCTTCGAAGGAAATTTCTTATTTTTTTCCATACATACTTGAGTGTTACGGCCGGGTGTATGAACGAGTGACTCTTTACAGGCGAACAAAATTGACAAAAGTAAACAAGTTGACCAGACCAAACCAGACCAGACCAGACCTGTATAGTTAATTAACCTACAGCTGCAGGGCTGACAAATATTTCGGTATATACTGCTTCGCTCCTGGTCTGAACCTGCAGCTTCTACACGGTTTCCCAGAACGTTTGAAGTCAGTGTCCCCAGACCTTGAGGATAATGCGCTGCACAACTAACTCAGCCTCGCTAGTGACTGACGTTCACGAGAAGTCTGAGGTGCGTCTTAGGACTCAATCATAATGATGAAGGATAATTTTTTTGCACGAACTGTATATTCAAACTTTCCAATGCTGATCTTCTAAAAATTCCTTTCACTAAGCATAGAAAGGTTGAAGAGAGAAATGTACAGTCCGTATTTCTCACTGATTCAGAATTATCGTATTGAAAAGTGAATATTTTTTTTTAAATGAAAAATAAAATTAAAACAAAAACCCTCAGTAGTTCACCATAAAAGTGTTAGAGGTGACTCTTTAATTATGACTCACGGTGAACATGAGCGACACCTGTTGAACACCTTCACTATAAGGACACTTGTCGCCGTCACGAATTTACTCATTGCGTTCCAGTGCTGTTTGTTATTTAACTCTTTGTTTAGCTTTCCCTTCGTTACTTCCTTATTCACTAATGCTGTCTTCTGTTTGTCTACTTCTTTATCTTCATCAATCTTTATCTGTCACACACACACACACACACACACACACATATACACACGCACACACACACACACACACACACACTCTTTGTTTGTATCTTGTCTACCACCTGTACAGTACACACTCTATAACACACACACACACACCCACACACACACACACAGTAAGTGAGGACGCCTACCTTTATCTGCCCACAAAGACAGGAGAGGACGCTGCGAGTTTTAGTGTGGACGAAGAGAATGTGGTCGACGTGCTGCAGAGGCACCATGGACGGGTGACAGTGGCACCCTTCCTCCCCGCACTGTGTGTTACACAGTGTCTCCGTGGCCCTCATGTTCGCCTCCTCCACCTGTCAACACCCCAACCTCCTGTAGTACTCGTAACCTAACCTAACCTAACTTAACCTAACCTAACCTAACCTAACCTAACCTAACCAAGCAGGTCTGATAATATACGTATTAATATTTGTTGATCAAACTGTTCAACTATCAAAGATAAAATAGTTTAATCTTTGTATGTATAAATAAACATTATACGACGCTTAAGAACGTATACAGACATTGAGAGTTTACAACAGGCTTCCTCCTCCTAACACACGTACTCTACTCTACTTCCCAATATTTTGGCCAAATTTTGCCAAGCATTTAATCCTTTAGAGGGCAGTGTAGCCCTTAGGTATTATTTTCTGTCTAACCGATTTTATTCAGCTGAAAGAAACCCCTGTCCTCTAGTTTAGTATTTGTTTTCTCAACACTCACTGTGAGGGAGATGGATTGAGTGGCGGTGGGCACGAACAGGTAGCTACAGTTGAGTGGGCCCTCCACGTTCCAGAGGAGAGTGGTTGAGGGACCCCGCACAAGGCCCTGGACGGGGTTGGTGGCGCCGTAGAACATCACATCACACACACTCGTCGGCTTCTTTGTCCCTTCCAGCCGCGCTGCTCAACACAGTGATAGTCTCAGCATCTCTCAATAATGTTAACACAGTACCACCTGGTGTTTAACTTCGTCCCACGTCATGTTAATATGATTTTATGTAACCCCTTTCAATGGCATCTCACAAAAAAATTTTAGTAATAACACCTACAGTAATAACAACAGTAACTCTTCTCTATCACCCACACACAAACTTCAATGAAAATCTGTTTATCTGGTCCGAGATTAGAGCCGTCCAGGGTAGTATTAACTAAGCATACACTACGACCTCATACGACCTAGACTTAATACTCTACCATTTGACCACCACACGACCACCATGCACTTTTAGCATACACAGATTGCATGCATCATCACCACACACGACTACCAATAGCTACTACCACACACACACACGACTACCACTCGCTACTACCACACACACGACCACCTACGCTCCCTACCACCAACACTACTCCTTACTACCAACACTACTCCATACTACCAACATTACTCCCTACTACCAACACTACTCCCTACTACCAACATTACTCCTTACTACCAACACTACTCCGTACCACCAACATTACTCCCTACTACCAACATTACTCCCTACTACCAACACTACTCCCTACTACCAACACTACTCCCTACAACCAACATTACTCCCTACTACCAACACTACTCCGTACCACCAACACTACTCCCTACTACCAACATTACTCCCTACTACCAACACTACTCCCTACTACCAACACTACTCCTTACTACCAACATTACTCCCTACTACCAACATTACTCCCTACTACCAACACTACTCCCTACTACCAACACTACTCCCTACTACCAACACTACTCCTTACTACCAACATTACTCCCTACTACCAACACTACTCCTTACTACCAACACTACTCCGTACCACCAACACTACTCCCTACTACCAACACTATTCCCTACTACCAACACTACTCCTTACTACCAACACTACTCCCTACTACCAACACTACTCCCTACTACCAACACTACTCCCTACTACCAACACTACTCCGTACCACCAACACTACTCCCTACTACCAACACTACTCCCTACTACCAACATTACTCCCTACTACCAACACTACTCCGTACCACCAACACTACTCCCTACTACCAACACTACTCCCTACTACCAACACTACTCCTTACTACCAACACTACTCCCTACTACCAACACTACTCCCTACTACCAACACTACTCCCTACTACCAACACTACTCCCTACTACCAACATTACTCCCTACTACCAACACTACTCCCTACTACCAACATTACTCCCTACTACCAACACTACTCCTTACTACCAACACTACTCCCCCAATAGCCACACCTTCGCCGCCATTTTATTACCTTAATATTAAATATCCTAATACATAAGTAGCTATCCTATCTGTGTTGAATTAGTTGAGCCGCAGATCTATGCGGCATTCAGTGACTTTAGCCTCATAGTCAATCACTGCAGATGTTGTCGGCATTGGGGCCGAAACTCTCATTCCCCTGAGGCAGAGCAAAGCCGACCGAAGGAGAGAGAAGGACAGTCGACATCTCATCCAGGCTGTAACATAACTTTTGGGCTGCTGCTTCTGTTCGGAGATCACCTCCGCGAGTCTGGAGTAGAAACATCTTGCACTTGGTCCCATCCCACCAGAGGTTGTGAACACTAGAGGAGGGAAGCTGCCTTGATCAACTTTTTGAATTCTCTCCCCATATGCCCTTATCTTGTCGCTCTCGTTCCTCCTATGTGCAGCATCGAGAGCTAGGTTACGGTGACATGCGGCCATGGGATAAAAAATCCTGATGTCGAAGAAAGCTCGCTGCCTCCGCGTCCAGAATCCTCGAGCACTGACATCAACATAGGCTTCATTAGATGTGTTTGAAGTCCTATGTTGGAAGATCTCACCATCCAAAGGAAGGAGGGTCGGTTCTACCATGACATCCCGGCAGATTTCCTTCAACATATTTGCTGTGAGGTCCCTTACTTCGTCATGCCTCATGCATATGAAGCCCCCTTTCTTGCACACCATGGCGTGATCGACGTCATAGGAAGAGCCACACACGCATTGGGAGGGCAAACCTTCTACTGGCCTACCGTACCTAAGAGCATTGGCATCTGTAAATTCTTGTTTATTGAGACTGAAACCATTTTCCCTTATCGGTAACGTAGTTAACCAGTTCGAGGCGCCCACCTCCTGCGCTATAGCTACTTTTTTTTCAAATTCTCTGGTATTTGCAGCAATAATTGCAACACTACTCCCTACTACCAACACTACTCCCTTCTACCAACATTACTTCTTACTACCAACACTACTCCTTACTACCAACATTACTCCCTACTACCAACACTACTCCCTACTACCAACACTACTCCCTAATACCAACACTACTCCCTAATACCAACACTACTCCCTACTACCAACACTACTCCCTACTACCAACACTACTCCTTACTACCAACACTACTCCCTACTACCAACACTACTCCCTACTACCCCAGGAACCATCACTACCACACAACAACACTCACAGTTATGGAAGTTGTAGCCGCCCACAAGGAACTGGTTAAGGTAGTCTGTACCGTGGCCGAGGTAAAGGGTCATCTCCATGGTGTTGCCTGACGAGAGAAAGAACTCCTGTTGCACGAATCTGCCTGAAGAGTCCCGAGGTTCCCTGCTCAGCGGTCCACACAATTTCCTCAACAGGTTGTCGCCCCCGTCACCCCTCAGTCCGTCATATATGGAAGCCTCAGACGAACATGATCTGCCGCTAACGAGTGGAGGAAGGTTGACTGGTTAGAGTGGGTCTCTCTCTCTCTCTCTCTCTCTCTCTCTCTCTCCTGCTGTGTGTATATAGTGTGTATGGCTCAATCTCTTTTCCTTTTATATATATTTTTTTCTTGCTTTCTCTCCCTCTCTTTGAGGTGTAGTTGTGCGTTAGTGTGAAGTGCCTGTGTAACAGTTTATATAAACAAGTGAATTTTAGTAGGCAAATATTGTACAACATCAGGAAATGAATTTAATACCCTACAGAGAGAGAGAGAGAGAGAGAGAGAGAGAGAGAGAGAGAGAGAGAGAGAGAGAGAGAGAGAGAGAGGGGTAATAATATTATGAGCGTTCATCCAGAATAGTTTGTTATTAATGTTCGCGGAGGCAACAACAGCTGAATGCAATAAAGTTACTAAGACACTCTTGTCTACCTATACTATCAGCAGACAATAAAGCTACATAAACACTCTTGTCTACCTGTACTATCAGCAGACAATAAAGCTACATAAACACTCTTGTCTACCTGTACTATCAGCAGACAATAAAGCTACATAAACACTCTTGTCTACCTGTACTATCAGCAGACAATAAAGCTACATAAACACTCTTGTCTACCTGTACTATCAGCAGACAATAAAGCTACATAAGCACTCTTGTCTACCTGTACTATCAGCAGACAATAAAGCTACATAAACACTCTTGTCTACCTGTACTATCAGCAGACAATAAAGCTACATAAACACTCTTGTCTACCTGTACTATCAGCAGACAATAAAGCTACATAAGCACTCTTGTCTACCTGTACTATCAGAAGACAAAAGGAACAGTTAAATTTCAGGGCAAATTTGTTTTTCTTATAATAATCGTGTCCGAACAAAAAGAATAATACACTTATAATTATATTAACTAACAGATACAGATGTTGCCTCGATTGTTCATAAATTCGAAGTGAAGGAACATTTTATATAATTTCACATCCCCGGAAAAGACAATTTTATTAATACTGGTGAGATTCTTGTAAAGCATGTGGTTACCCATTTGTGTCTTGAAGCTTCTCTGTTTTAATGTTTGTGAGTGTCTGTTTCTATGAGTACCAGGCTTGCGGTGGTCTAGTGGAGACGGTGCTCGTCTTGTGTACCGTCACAGTGTACTCTACCCGCACTACCTGACTTGTGTACCGAAGGCTTAGAACATAGTATACTCTACCCGCCCTACTCGCACTACCCGTGCTATCCGCACTACCCGCACTCGTAGTCCTACCCGCACTACCTGCTTTACACGCTCTACCCGCACTACCCGCCCTACCCGCACTACCCGCCCTACCTGCACTACCCGCCCTACCTGCACTACCCGCATTACAAATTTTTAGAGTGGTCTGAAAAATGGCAGATGAAATTCAATGTGGACAAATGTAAAGTACTTAGTCTAGGAGATGTAAACAGAGAAACCAGATACACAACGATTTTATTGAGAAATCCGACTGTGAGAAAGATTTAAGAGTAATGATAAGTAGGATTCTTAAGCCAAGTAAACAATGTGTATTTGCTCGAAATAAGGCTAATAAAGTACTTGGGTTCATACAAAGAAATGTTAGTTACAAGTCCAGGGAGGTCATCCTAAAACTATATCTTGCTCTTGTGAGACTTCACTTGGATTTCTCAGTTCAATTCTGGTCACCGTATTACATAATGTATATAGATTCCTCAGAAAGAATTCAGAGGAGAATGACAAGACAAATCCCGGGCATTAGGAACCTTGAGTACAGAGACAGGTTAAAGCATCTTAATTTGCACTTCCTCGAGAGACGTAGAGTGAGGGGCGATATGATCGAGGTGTATAAATGGAAGTCAGGGCTGAACAAAGGGGACATTAAAAGGTACTCAAACTATCCAACCAGGAGCGAACTCGTAACAATGGTGTGCGAATTTCCTGGAGACACACAGGTTATTATACAGGGTGTCCCATAAGTTTCCATACAACGTATCACCAACGCCATTACAAGCATAACTCCAGCTGTGCTTGAACGTGTTCTTCAGCAGTGGAGGACACGCATTGAAGAGTGTTTTCAACAGAATGGTAGTCATGTAGAGCATATTATATAAATAAAAATGGATTTTCATATACAATTTATTTTTCCTATGTATGGAAATTTATGGGACACCCTGATATATACTGATGATATACTTTTACAGTGTAAAGGTATGAGGGACATGCAAGAGGCTTCAGATGCAGTGAGTACACTTTGTTGTAGAATGGGCCTTGTAATTAACTATGAAAAAACTAAATATCAGGTCAGAAATTATAAACAAGGGGATTTATTTTGGAATGGATTAAGGCGAGAAAAAGTTGATGTTTAAAAATATCTTGGGATGCACATTGGGTATAAGTCCAACAGTAAAGTGCGTGAGATGCAATACCTGGAGAATGCCTGTAAAGGACGTTTGAGACCTTTAAGAGCCTTGGTATGGAAGGGTAATGTGCAGGTATTCTTAAGGATGGTTTATATCAGTACAATGCGTTCAATTAATTATTAACTATACAGCTCCCATTCTTATAATGTGTTGTAAGAAAGTTATTCAAAAGCTTGAAGTGATACAAAACGAGGCTATGGGAATTGTTTTAGGGTGTCAACGGAACACTAGAACTGAAATAATGACCGAAATAATGAGAATAGAGTTAGATTTACCAAGTATAGAACATAAAGTAAAGGAACCTGCTGTAGCCGCTACTCTTAGGACCATTAGGAGAGGAGGAGATAATAGGGTGTCCCGTACAATAATGTGCTTAAATGAAAGAACAGATGTTGACAATGTGTCCAAGTATGCAAGGCTAGTGTATAATATTATGATGGAGTAGGGAGTAGATAAAAATATTGCATTTCATTACAAACTTAATTAAGATTTAGACCATGGGAGGAAGGATGACTGCAGTAGATATTTTACAGCTTGGGGGGAAAAAAGATGATTGGCATCCCAGTTATTTAAGAAATGTCTTTTAAGAGAAAATAAATAGTTTTACCAGGCGAAACACTTTACATATATATTGTGATGGATCGGTATTAAGTAACGGTCAAGCGGGATGTGGTGTTTTTATAAAGGAATATTTTATCAATGAGTGTTATGCAGATGAAACAGTTTGTAAGAGAATTAGTAACAACACCCCATCCACACTGGCTGAACTACACGCAATATGTGAAGGACTCCAGGTTGCTATCGAAAAATGCAAAGAAACATATTTTTGTTCATAGTGAAAGAGCATTGGAAGCTTTGCAGAGTAAAAATCCGTGTAACTTTCATATTGTTAATATCTGTAAACGACTGGTCATAGTAATGCAAGAAATGGAATGTACTGTGCAATTTGTATAGATTCCATCACATGTGGGGATTTATTTAAATGAAATGGCTGACAAATTGACCAAAAAAGCTGCAGAAAAGATGTATATAAACATTGTTAGCAATAAAAGTATTAGAACGATAAAGAGGGAAATTAAAAGAAAAAGAGAGGAATGGGAAAAGAAAGAAGAGAAGTGATTGCCGTATGTAGCGAGAGTTGTCAGCACTATTTGTATGTTTTACAAAACACAAATGTAACTTACGGGACTAACTTACCATCTGTTGATACTGTTATAATGAGACTAAGATTGGGATACAAATATTACTGGCAGATAAGTGGAGGGGTGGGTCAACCTTGTCATCTGAGGGATGCCCATACACTACAACATTATGTATTAGGATGTGAAAAAATCCAACCATACAGGAACAGTGAGATCACGTCTTTAAAGAAACAAGTTTATTGGGTGACTAATAATGGAAAAATGTAAAGTAATTCTTGCAATGTAAAAAAAAATTGCTTCAAGGATATGACATTTAATTTTGTGTAGGATTACATTATCTGTTCTTTTAATGTAGTAGAGTGTTCATGTGAAAATTAAATATATCAGTGATGTAAAAATAATTATTGTATTAACATTTATAACTTTTTGTAAGCCCCAGAAGGGGATGGTGAAGGTGAGGGTGGGAGTATTATACTACCCTGTCCTTTTGGTGTAATAGTTTTATGGTCAATAAAGAATTTCAAATCTCACTAACGATCCTTTTCCTAGCTCGCGTTTCTAACAGTCTAACTCTGTATCCACTGACTCCTCGCATTCCATATTTCTCGACAATCTAGTGAACTTCCCTATCCCCTATCGCCAACACTTGCATGCATTTAAATGACCCCATCAATTAACACGTTATCTCGTAACAGTGAACCTTTCCCGTGTAGTTACTCAGATGTTCCCAAAATCTCTCTTTTTCCTCCTGCCTCCCCCTTTCTCACCTTTACGCCTCTCACCTGTACCCAGCGTATTTCCCCTTTCATATTCACAAGACCAATACACCCAGTCCTTTAAACTCATCATAAATTCAGTCACATTCTCCTCATCGACCTTCTTACAGCCACGTAAATTAATACAGTATAATCTTCTTATCATATCAGTAGTAATAATCACGACTAAACCATCTGTAATTATAGCATCATTGCCAAGAATTTCTCGTTTTTATGTTCCACTTAAGACCCAAGAAAGATATATGAGTTACAGAATAATTACCATGTGCTAATCTGTCCTGAATACTCGACGCTGGCATTCTCAGTTTTAATTTCAAGTGAATTGGGTGAACAGCTGGAAAGAAGATGGTGAAAAGAGAGTGATGAAAGAAGAAAAGAAAAAGCAGAATTAATGGAATGTTAATTTTAATTGTGCTCTTTCTGTTGGCGGACCTAATAATAATAATAATAATAATAATAATAATAATAATAATAATAATAATAACTGAACTTACCAAGCATAACAAACTCTATTTAATAAAATAATTTGAAGAAAAAACTTACTAATAAATTAATCAGTGTAACCTTACCTAACCTGACCTAACCAAATTTGTGATTTATTTAACCTTTTTTAAGATAAGATAGGTTAGGTTAGGTTAGGTTAGGTTAGTTGTTGCAATAGTGTAAAGTTGTGTAGTTTTACAGGAGGGGCCGTGTGCTTAGTGCCAGTGACCGGTGTTGTAGTACTGGGAGGAAGGGACCGTGTGCTTAGTGCCAGTGACCGGTGTTGTAGTACTGGGAGGAAGGGCCGTGTGCTTAGTGCCAGTGACCGGTGTTGTAGTACCGGGAGGAGGGACCGTGTGCTTAGTGCCAGTGACCGGTGTTGCAGTACTGGGAGGAGGGACCGTGTGCTTAGTGCCAGTGACCGGTGTTGTAGTACTGGGAGGAAGGGCTGTGTGCTTAGTGCCAGTGACCGGTGTTGCAGTACTGGGAGGAAGGACCGTGTGCTTAGTGCCAGTGACCGGTGTTGCAGTACTGGGAGGAGGGACCGTGTGCTTAGTGCCAGTGACCGGTGTTGTAGTACTGGGAGGAAGGGCCGTGTGCTTAGTGCCAGTGACCGGTGTTGCAGTACTGGGAGGAAGGACCGTGTGCTTAGTGCCAGTGACCGGTCTTGTAGTACTGGGAGGAGGGGCCATGTGCTTAGTGCCAGTGACCGGTGTTGCAGTACTGGGAGGAAGGACCGTGTGCTTAGTGCCAGTGACCGGTGTTGCAGTACTGGGAGGAGGGACCGTGTGCTTAGTGCCAGTAACCGGTGTTGTAGTACTGGGAGGAGGGACCGTGTGCTTAGTGCCAGTGACCGGTGTTGTAGTACTGGGAGGAAGGGCCGTGTGCTTAGTGCCAGTGACCGGTGTTGTAGTACTGGGAGGAGGGACCGTGTGCTTAGTGCCAGTGACCGGTGTTGCAGTACTGGGAGGAGGGACCGTGTGCTTAGTGCCAGTGACCGGTGTTGCAGTACTGGGAGGAGGGACCGTGTGCTTAGTGCCAGTGACCGGTGTTGCAGTACTGGGAGGAGGGACCGTGTGCTTAGTGCCAGTGACCGGTGTTGTAGCACCGGGAGGAGGGACCGTGTGCTTAGTGCCAGTGACCGGTGTTGTAGTACCGGGAGGAGGGGCCGTGTGCTTAGTGCCAGTAACCGGTGTTGTAGTACTGGGAGGAGGGACCGTATGCTTACTGCCAGTGACCGGTGTTGTAGTACCGGGAGGAGGGGCCGTGTGCTTAGTGCCAGTAACCGGTGTTGTAGTACTGGGAGGAAGGGACCGTGTGCTTAGTGCCAGTGGCCGGTGTTGTAGTACTGGGAGGAAGGGCCGTGTGCTTAGTGCCAGTGACCGGTGTTGTAGTGCTGGGAGGAGGGACCGTGTGCTTAGTGCCAGTGACCGGTCTTGTAGTACTGGGAGGAGGGACCGTGTGCTTTGTGCCAGTGACCGGTGTTGCAGTACTGGGAGGAGGGACCGTGTGCTTAGTGCCAGTGACCGGTGCTGCAGTACTGGGAGGAGGGACCGTGTGCTTAGTGCCAGTGACCGGTGTTGTAGTACCGAGAGGAGGGGCCATGTGCTTAGTGCCAGTGACCGGTGTTGTAGTACTGGGAGGAGGGACCGTGTGCTTAGTGCCAGTGACCCTTGTATAATGGATCAGGGTGAAGGTAAAGGTAGAGGGTGGTAGTGAGCCATTAGGGAGGGCTAGTAGTCCAAGCTAAGCAGTGTAACGGTATGTGTTAAGGTGAGCTAAAGGTTAGGTTAGGTTAGGTTGGGTTGGGTTAGGTTAGGTTGGGTTGGGTTAGGTTAGGTTAGGAAGCTGTCCACAAGATAATAATCTACACCATTAGTCACACAAAATATGAATCCCTTATAAAATATTTTTACCTTGAAGCTATTAATGTCAGTCACTGGTTAACCTCTAGTGAAATGATTGAATCTTCATAAAGTTAAATTTGAAACTTTCTACAGATATTAAACTCTCATTCTAGGGATTCCCACATTTTAGTCACAATTCTGGAGCACTGTATTGAGTTCACTATACTGAAGACCACTGAAGCTGAATGAAACATTAAGTATATTCTAAATCAAATTAACGAGCAATATAGCATTCAATATCTCAGTCGATATTTGCTGGGCGGGGAAGCATTAACACTTGTCTACAATAGTTTACACCTCACCTAACCATATACTACAGAAAGCCTCGTGCAGTTAACACTAAATTGAGCCTCCTGTCGACAACGTCTTCTAACAACAATAACAACCCTTATAACATCCTCAGCATGTTCGTCAGCTTGAAAAACCTAGACTTTGAGGACAGAAATGCCGAGTTATGTCCGACGTATTTATCTCTAAGTCTGACAGTCATCTGATTTCGGAACCAAGATAATTGCCAATCAAGAAGAGACTCACTGACACCTGTGTTGTTACGGTCACACCACACCTGTACACAATACCAGGGACAGGAAACACGACACACAAATCTTCACAACATATCTCAAAATACTGTACACTTGTGTGAATATTAAAGTGTTGTTCTTGAAACACTTTTGTTGTCCTGTAACGTTAATAACTTTCATAAATCCGAATGTTCCTCCTCGTTAATCTCTTTTGTTATTAATTCATTCATTCTATTTTTGTATATTTGTCTGAATTCTTAAATAACAGAACTATTTGATTTGTGTTAACCTTGCCCCATATTTTTTCACTTATTCCAAAATCCCTAATCAGGATTTTCAGTAAAACTAGAGTAAAAAAAAAAATTATATATATATATATATATATATATATATACATATATATATATATATATTTTATGAAAATCCACAATGAAAACGTGGATAAGATAAATCTTGATAAAATCACACGGGAAAATGGAAACAACGGAGTACCTTAGCTTTCGTCTTTATTCAAGACATCTTCAGAGGCAACTGGATTACATGGACAGAGAGAGGCTTAAATATACAGGGTGACCTAAAAAACATGAGGTCAGGTCAAAATGATGACATCCACTAATCCCCACACCAACACACACGTAGAGGAGCTTAAGAGAAGGGTGGTGACGTGACTAGTCAAGTCAGGTCAGAAAAAAGGGGGCCCACAAAATAACTATCATACATCTAGATCAAAGGTTTTTAAAGCATTTTTAACCTTGGGCCACTGACAAATAAATTTATGTAACATATTATCAGTTTTGAACTGACCATCACTAAGGTTTATTGATTTTAATTCCTTAATCAAACTAGCTTCAACAAGAAGTCTTTCTGTGACACAAGATGATTTGAAAACTTCTAAGCTTTTTTCCCAAGCAATGGGGTGATTATTATTCCTAACATGAACGAACAAGGCACTGCTTTCAGATGCAGTTCTAATATTATACTTATGTTGTTTGATTCTAAGCTGCAGTGTTTTTCCTGTCTGACCTACATAATTACAATTACATTTGCTACATGGAATACAATAAACACTACCATTGACATTCAAACTTGGGCTATTCCTTATTAACATATTAGTTATGGTTGAGTCATACTTGAAAACAACATTAATATTTAGAAGCTTGAGGGACCGAACTAACGGGACAAATTCATTACGATAGGGCAGAGTCAAAATATTCTTAAGTGTAGGAACTTGTCTGGTTTGAGAGGAATGAAAGGATTTTTTAGCCCTATTAAAACAACGATCAACAAACACAGAAGGGTACCCAAGTTTATGTGCAATAGAACGAATGTGTTTCAATTCATCGTCAATAAATTCAGAGTCACAAATACGCAGACATCTTAGGAACATAACAGAAAAAACTGACATTTTGGTAGACTCAAGGTGATTCGATAAAAAGTGAATAAAACTGTCTACCTGTGTGGGCTTTCTATATACCTTGAATTTATAGTTTTGGCCATTTCTCATGATAAGCATATCAAGAAATGGAAGGGATTCATTTATTTCTCTTTCAATTTTGAACGTGATACTAGGGACAATATTATTAAGTTTGTCTAAAAATTCAAATGGGTCACTGTTTTTAGGCCAAAGACAAAGAACATCATCAACATATCTATACCATGGAGGAATAAAGTCCACTATATTGGGTAGTAATCTAGACTCAAAGAACTCCATATAAATACAGGCTAGAGGAGCAGAAAGACAATTACCCATGCTCATACCAAATATTTGCTTGTAGAACTTCCCATTTGCACTAAACACATTGTCAGTTACGCATAACTCTATCAATTTCAGGAAAGTATCATGTTCAATAGTTAAATCTAGCAGTTGTAATTTATCTTTAAGAAATGAAAGTAAGTCTTTGACAGATACTCTAGTGAACAGTGAATTTACATCAAAACTTATTAATTCGCAAGGTTCGTTGTGTTTCTTGAGTTTATCAATTAAATCACTGCTATTGCGTATATGGGAATTAGAAATTTGGCCTGTAAGAGGGGATATCATCTTTACCAGCCACTTGGATAATTTGTAAGTAACAGACCCCACAGAACTCACGATAGGACGTAATGGATTATTAAGCTTGTGGGTTTTGATCAAGCCATACATATAGGGTAAAGTGGGATTGATTTGAGAGAGCTGTTTAGCGAGATCGGGGTTCTTTTTCAATAACAACTTCATTTTGGAATTAGACAACTTATTAATATTTTCCAGGGGATCTTTCGTAAGCTCACAATACGTGCTTTCATCACTAAGTAATGAATTCATCTTATCATTGTAGTCACTTTTATCCAAGATAACAATAGCATTAGACTTATCAGCCTTGGTAATATGGATATTCTTATTTCTTTTCAAGTTTATCAAGGCTGTTTCAAATCTTTTTGGAATGTTTGAAGCAAATTTCTTATTTAAAACACTATGTATACAACCTTTAGCTATGTAAATATCTTCATTTGTAACATCAGACGACTTCTTCTTTTCCAGGTTGATTAAACCTTTAGCAATAGTAAGCGGATTAACACACCGTTGAGTGATAGAAAACTTCCTACCAAAACCAAGAACAAGTTTCTCATTTGTCTGTAGATCATAAGATGATAAGTTTATGAACAAATTTGGATCACTCGTCAAACAGAGCATTTAATTTGGCATTTAACCTTCTTTTATGGGCTTTGTCAGTTTCAATAAGAAGTTGATATACATAATTACGAATGGTGTGCCACTTATCAACACAAACACTGTTTTGCATAAGTATTTTACACTGAGCACTGTGCTTGAAGGCTAATTTCACACTAGTCACGTCACCACCCTTCTCTTAAGCTCCTCTACGTGTGTGTTGGTGTGGGGATTAGTGGATGTCATCATTTTGACCTGACCTCATGTTTTTTAGGTCACCCTGTATATTTAAGCCTCTCTCTGTCCATGTAATCCAGTTGCCTCTGAAGATGTCTTGAATAAAGACGAAAGCTAAGGTACTCCGTTGTTTCCATTTTCCCGTGTGATTTTATCAAGATATATATATATATATATATATATATATATATATATATATATATATATATATATATAATGTCATAATGTTTACGTTCAATTTCCACGTACTAGTTATATATTTCCATTCTCCAGGTTATGTTGTATATATTATACTATATTGTGTCAAATGTGAATTATAAAGCACCGTATATTACCACGTGTTACACCTCTCAGGGCTCACCCACGTAAACATAATAACTTAGTACAATACATCTTATATTATAAAATATTCTGTCGAAATAAACAGCTTGAGTTTTACACAGTGACGAGAGTGAAGTGTACAAACACAACTTGTGGCTCGGCAGGGTTCAGGCTGTCACCGCTCAACTGGTATGTACAGTATATCGGTGTGATTAAAAGTTACTACTGTGTTCCCGAGTGATAGCGGGTCCTTTAGTGAAGCTTACCTATTGTACTCTGTAATGGAGGTCAGGCAAGCAGCTGCAGGTCAGGTTCATCTGACTTTACCTATTCATGTTACAGTTGGCAGCTCCCCACATGCCCTCTAGGCGTCGTTGGTTCGAAACCAACAGAGGCAATTGTGTTATGAGCGCAGTTTCAGTTGCTGCGTCAGCCGTGAGGCCGAGCGTCACGTATCACGGGTAAGGTCAAACAGTCAGCTCACAGTGTCAGCCGCGGGGCCGAGCGCCACGTATCACGGGCAAGGAGGGACAGTCAGCTCACAGTGTCAGCCGCGAGGCCGAGCGGCCGAGCGTCACGTATCACGGGTAAAGTAGGACAGTCAGCTCACAGTAACAGCCGCAGGACCGGAGCGCCACGTATCACGGGTAAGGTGAAACGTCAGCTCAGTGTCAGCTGCGAGGCCGAGCGTCACGTATCACGGGTAAGGTGGGACAGTCAGCTCAAAATGTCAGTCTCGGGGTCGAGGGCCACGTATCACACAGATAAATATTAAAGAGACGCCTCTCTATATATCTGTGAACCTTGTGTGAACGTTTATAACAGCAGGTGAGGATGTGATTGTATTAACCCGCCCGGGTGAGTGTCAACACCCTCTACTGGAGGCAGTCTTACTGCACTAACTTATCTTTTGTTTGGTCATACTAATTTACGGACTCTGAGCTTGTACAAGAACCCGAACTTTCTCACTAAAACCGTATCTTTCGTTAGGTTAGATGATGGTTGCCGTGACCGAGTAAATACAGCTGTCGCCTCCTGTCCAGAGGATCGTTGGTTCAGTCCTACTCCCGGTCCTGCCAGCTGAAAATAGGCGCCTAATTTTAAAGGTGGGAAAGTGAAAAAGCCGGTCAAGAACAGGGCCAGACACACTGGCCCTTGTTTACGGTAGGCAAGATATTTTGTAATGTCTCTACGTGTAGTAATGCCAATGGGACTCTCGTTCACCTCATAGGTCAAGTTAACGGTAAATTTTGACGGCAAAATTGTAATCGGTGGATCTCACAGCCATGTATCACCTTGCGCCAATGTGATCCCGATAAACACTAAAAATAAAGTATTGTGGCGTGAGTATATGTCAGTACAGAGATTTAATACTGCCTCTTAACCTCTCATATTAGAACTCTGCATCTAAGAGTTACTTCAAGAATAAGTTCCCACCAAGGAGGTTGAATGGATAGAGACGGCATCCCATCTGCCATGTATACTAGAACAGATGTGCGTGAAACCAGGCTACCATCTTGGTTAAGGCAACATGGCAACAGTTGCCGCAGCTGTCCACAAACAAACGGTGGTTACAGATAATTCTGCAAGATTTATACAATTGTTTTATTTATTACACACATTACAGTGAGATCTACTAAAGAGGTTGCAGTCACTGAGCGAGAGGCGCCGCCATATTGGTCAAGGCATCAAGTTGCGGTCAGTGGCTCACCCCTTAACTTTGGCCTCTACTAAAAGGCCAACCAATAAACTTTATGATCCAGATACTAATGAAAAACTCACTAATCAAAACCACATCCTTAGTCCCTTTGGTGTTCACTAGCCATCTTTGACAAGAAGTGAGAGCAAAGATAACTAACATAATATAGACCTGTGATGGTGGGTGCAGGATGTTAACAATAACAAGTGTAAATAAGATAACTAACATAATATAGACCTGTGATGGTGGGTGCAGGATGTTAACAATAACAAGTGTCGTCGCTCACTCACCCTAATTTGTACTTAAAGAGAGACACTTGGATGACGTCGTCCTGTTGACCGAGGAAGCGCAGGCAGCAGTGCTGGCCGCCCGGGCAGATGGCTGAGGTGTCGAAGATGCCTTCTCTGGTCTGGTTACTCCAGAAGACCTGGTCACACTGCTCCCCGCCCGTGTGTCCTGTCGGGTCACCTGTCAACCACAAACCCTACTTGTTTACTTAGAAGAGTTCATGAATCATCTGAAGATTACAGTAGACACCCCAGTATATTTCACGTGATCACTAAACCCCATAACCAAACGGAGGAGTTAAGTGAGATTAGCATTAAGTTAGGTTAGGTTAGGTTAGGTTAACGTTAGGGTGCCCAATCGTTATGTAAAATATGTTGGGGTGCTCAGTCTTCAGGTGATCAGAGTTCACTATACTGTCTGGTTGTGTGTATAGGGGGGCCTTCCCATACAACGGCTGGGGTGGACGCCAGCAAGTATTGAATCTGTATTGAAATAAAAGTTTCTATGAATGTGAGTTTTATTTAGCAACTTACTTTTATACTGAACTTGAGACAACACAGTAACAAATTTTGGAATAATGTTCATGGAGTCTAGCGCGGCCTCCTGCAGTTATTTCTGGCACCATACAACAGCTGGCAGCCAGCAGGAGGATAGCAAACATTCTCTTGATTTTTTTTTTCTGTTGTTTGTTTTTGTTGGTGATTTGGTTCTGGCAGAGAGGAGTATCCCACAGGTGAGAGACAAGGTCAGGCGGTTTACAGTGGTCATATTATGACCCCATGCACCACATTCGCCTCCCCCCCATAAGAAAAAAAAGAGTCATACTGCCTCTCTTAACAAAATTCTAGTGTGTGCTACAGAACAGCAAAATGTTTGGGGGAAAAATAGCTACTGTGTATAAATTCAATCTAGGTGGGGTAAACTTTTCCGTATAAAAATATGAGATTTAGAAAGGCAGACAGTGGCGGGGGAAGTTAGTGCCTTACCCTAGCGGCTACTCGGACGTGCGGTGTAAGAATTAAACTTTACTCTTTAGCTCTTAAGGTCACAGACACCTACAGACACACACCACCTACAGGATAAAAATTGACCTTAGCCCTATCGCATATTAAGTGAGGTATATAGAAGAAAAAAGATAACATTTATAATACTAAAATAGAACAATAAATATTAGCAACAGGAAGAGTATAGGTCAATAAAATATATCACCAGGAGGCCGGATGTATTAAACAACACAAACTGTTCACATGTAACCAGATGATGAACATGAGGACAAAGACTTGACGCTGAACTAAACGCGACTGACATAAAAACAACAGACACAAATATTAAATCTATTTCTCGTTCGTTAACATTAAAACCTAAGACTTTATGCCTTTAATAACTAGTATTATAGAAAAATAAACATTAATAAACATTATCTAAAAACATTGTGGTCGATAAGATAACGCAAATGATATCTCAACAGCGGTGCTTCACATGTTTAGTCTCGCGTGTGTTCAGTATATCTGGTAGAAAAAAAAGCTGTGGTCATCTAGGGTGTGGGTCATCTCCCCTCTGGAAGTTCATGAACTATAACAAACTGTTGCATGTCGTAACTTACCTCGCCTCCCCACCTGTGTGTGTGTGTGTGTGTGTGTGTGTTTAATAATGATAATAATAATTAACGGTTTATTGAAAGAGCATGGCAGCCGGAAGGCTGAAAATATACAGTTGCATAATTGAGGAATGGGTCTTTCGATTGACAAATAATGTGCAAGTAACATATGTGATACAAATATGATATATAATAAGTAGGTGGGGAGAAGGTTATACTACAGGGCATTTCAACATAGTGACAGTGCAAAAAGGTGATATTGACTGGGAGTGAATACACTGGTTGATTACAAGTTACTGATAATTTTTACAATGGTTGGGACTGGGCTGTTCTTATAGCTATCAGTACGTGCTCGTATGGGCTGGTGCGGTTGTGATGTCGAACAGCAATTTGCGGACGAGGGATCTCGGGTGGTAGTAGGAGCCAGTGTCGAGGATGGTACAGAAGCTTCTCACCAAATTTTCAGAAGAGGTCTTGGTGATAGTCAGAGAGAGCCTAGAGGGTCAGTGTGTTGAGCGCTTCTTGATATGTGGAGTAGGAAGGGGAGAGAATAATCTTGCATGCCCGCTTTTGCACTTTTTCTAGGTGTTTACGTTGTGTGGCATTTAGGGAGGAAGACCAGGTAGGGGAGGCATAGGTGAGCTTGGGAAGTATGAATGTTGTGTAAACACTGAGGAGCTCGGGTGCAGGAACTCCGAGGGACTTGAGTCGGCGGAGGAGGTGGAGACGGAAACTGGAGGATTTGACAACTTCACTGACGTGTGGTTTCCAATTTAGTTTGTTGTCTATGGTGACGCCGAGGAGCTTCGTGGAATCTACAACCTGGAGTGTGTTCGGACCTAGCTGACCCACCTCAGCTATCCTCCATCCCTGGATGAGGTAGCTACTGCCATCAAACAGATGAAAATTAACAAAGCTTCAGGGCCTAATGGAATCCCAGCCGAGGTGGATAAAGCAGGAGGACCTCTGCTTACCAGCCGTCTCCATTCTCTCCTGGAGAATATATGGGAAAAGGAGGGAATCTCCCCCAGCTCTTAAAGATGCCTCAATTGTCAATATTTATAAGAATAAGGGAGACCGGTCAGACTGCGGCAACTACCGCGGGATCTCGCTGCTCTCCGTAGCTGGCAAGATTATCGCCCGAGTCCTCCTAAACATACTCCTTCCTGATAAGGAAAACTTCCTCCCAGAATCTCAGTGAGGTTTTAGACCATCACGTGGCACCACTGACACGATCTTTGCTGCCCGCCAGATACAGGAAAAGTGCAGAGAACAGCATCGTTACCTGGACATGACTTTCATTGACCTAACCAAGTCCTTCGACCCGGTCAACAGGGAACCCCTCTAGTGGACCCTCAGCCATTTTGGCTGTCCAGCGAGACATGGGTCACATACAGGAGGCACCTCGAGGCACTTGAAAACTTACACCAATGTAGTCTAAATTCCATCGTCCGAGTTCACTGGGAAGATAAGAGAACAAATGCCGGTATTCTTGCTGACACCAACTATAGGAGCATCGAAACTACCATTATCCATGAACAATTACGGTGGACTGGCCATGTTACGCATGGACGACAGAAGACTGCCAAAGCAGCTACTTTACAGTCACCTAACGAATAGTAAATGTAACGCCGGCGTGCAATTGAAAAGGTATAAGGATAGTCTAAAAACAAACCTGAAAACGTGCCAAATCAACCCTCTTACCTGGGACACGATTACTCCATATCGTAACGCTTGGAGGAGCACCACACGAGAAGGTGTCACTACTTTCGAGTTAGCCCGACTGCAAACCGTGGCAGACAAGCGCCAACGCAGGAAAGACGCTGCCACCGCACCCTCCCGGACTAGATGCAGCCCAACATGTGCAACGACTGTGGACGACCCTGCTGGCCCCGTATTGGCCTCTTTAGTCACCTCAAAACTCACCAACCTAGGTGACAAACTTAATAACTCATATCATTGAATCATAGCTGGATGATCGTCATACTCGATTCCGAGTGACAGCAAAGTAGTAGTAGTAGTAGTAGTAGTAGTAGTAGGAGGAGGAGGAGGCCCGGGTGGCGTGGGTGTGTTGGAGTGCCTTCCCTGATTTAAAGTGTTATTGGTGGGGATATACTCAGTTTGTGGGACCGAGAATTTCACAGTGTGTCGATGAATGTTGGATGTCACCTTGAGCATCGTCGCCGACGGCTCTTCTCATCCCTTACGGCATTAAACGCAAATATTGGGTGTGTTCACCGGCGATCTTCAAGAAAGCCTGTGAATGTTTCAATGGTCAGTGACTGGAGTTGCCAAGTGTTAGTGACAGTGTGTCGAAAGGCCTACTTTAGCAGGGGTGGCATCGCGACTCTCACCTCTATGGGGCCAAGTGCCTCGCGCTTGCGGTCGCCCCCCCCCCCCCCCGCCTCCCCACCTTGAGTAACGGCCACTTCATGTAGTGTCGGCTGACCAAGTGAGTATACTATATAACTAATATTACATCAGTGAGACCATAGAAATAGTGGTTATCTCTGCCAAGGATACATAGACAAGTGTTAGTTGTGATAATTCTTGCTCCCAGTGGATTATTCTGATGTGTGGATTGTCGCCCACATGGGGGGTGCCCGACACAACCACGCGCGCGCGTATTTCCCTACTACTCGGACACAGCAGGCCAGGCCGTCACCTCTGTGCCCCATACTCATAAGATCTAGTTTCTTCGTGCATATGGGCCCAATAGCAGAGGTCAGAGGCGGAAGTATCTGTCGCCCAAGGTGCTGTTCACTATGCCTGGTAACATTCATTGCTGCGTCTGTGCTAACCTGAACCAAAACTGCACAAATTGTGTTTGTGCGAGAAACAACCGACCATGTGTGGATTGCAAGAAGGGAGACCAATGTCGGAATCCACGTCGTATGGAGCCGACACAGGTGGCCACAGTGGATATCGCCGGGACCCAACTACCCGATGATATCCGAAATGATAGCAGTGAGTCTACTCAACCCGAAAATGAAGTACTAATAAATGCTGCTCCTTTAGTAGCAGATGTCCACGAGGAGAATGAGAGACAGCCACCTCAGTGGAATGGCATGTCTATGGAAAATGCAGACATATGGGTCAAAGAAAGCTACTCAGAAATTGTCAAGTGGTCGCCCGCTAACTTATTTGAACCACCCAAGTGTGCGGCCACCAAAGAAATGATTCGGGAGATGACTCGCCTCATGACTGATTACACTCAGGACCGCTTCCTCGCCCCTTTAGCTCTTCAAATACTGGCAATAATACCACATCTATTTTGTCAGAGGACACACACAAAGACTAGGCACAAAGAAAATGTGGCAGCAATGAAGAGAAGATTGGCAATGTGGCAGACTGGGGCCCTCGCTGATCTCCTAGGTGAAGCAAGAACACTGCAGGAGAGACTAAAATTACAGGTGACGGAAAGCAAAACACCGATGACGTGGCAAGAAAATTTGGAAACAAAATGCGTGTGGGAAAAGTGTCTCTGGCGGTAAGATCTCTCACAGAGGAATCCTCCGGTGGGATGATGCCAATAAACAGAGAGACATTAAGACTACTGAAAGAGACACATCCCCCTGCAAGTGATGAAGAAGGCATCAGGTTCGAGGGTGCCTATATCCCACCAAACGCTGTCCTGTTCGAGAAAATAACAGGAGAGATGGTGTGGAAAAAGGCACTGAAGACTCGAGGAGGAACCGCGTAGTAATATAATGGTTTTTACGTGTAGTCATTCTAAATATGTATCTTATTTTTTTCCAAATCCTTTCAGTTATGTGGCAAGTTGTCGAGAGCTTTAAATTATTAATATATAATGTTTTTGTTTTATTTTTAAGTTCCCAGCCCCTTTAGGTTCAGCCCTACTACCAGGCTGGATACAATTAAAATGGTTATTATAGGTTAGATTAGGTTGGGTGGAAATTAATAAACTCCCAATAAGTAAAAAGTTTCAGTAAATAAAAAACATCATTAAATGCAAAATACTTTCCAAAACATCCAAAAATATAATGAAAATACTATATTGTTTTGTATACAACATGACATTCGGTACAGGAGACAACATGACACTCGGTACAGGAGACAACATGACACTCGGTACAGGAGACAACATGACACTCGGTACAGGAGACAACATGACACTCAGTACAGGAGACAACATGACACTCGGTACAGGAGACAACATGACACTTAGTATAGGAGACAACATGACACTCGGTACAGGAGACAACATGACACTCGGTACAGGAGACAACATGACACTTAGTATAGGAGACAACATGACACTCGGTACAGGAGACAACATGACACTCAGTACAGGAGACAACATGACACTTGGTAGTGGAGACAGCATGACACTTGGTAGAGGAGACAAAGTAAACTGGTAAAATTAAGAAAATAAAAGTATTAACGTCAGTCATACTCATCAAAAGTGACCCATAATAAAAAAAGTAAAAATCAAAACAAAAACACGATGAAATAAAATAATAAACAAAAGTCATAAACCTGAAATATTAATTATTAAAACAACAGCAAAAACATGCACACAAAATACTTAATAAAAGAGATATTGTAAAATTTTAAATAAATACACGAATAAATCTGTAAATGAACTGAAAATAAACCGACGTCACAAAACTAAAATGTGAATAAATATTTCAAAGGTAAAAAAAATAAAGAATAGTCACATAATAAAAGTTAACTTAAAACTATACACAAACAACTAAAACAACAACAACAACAACATCCATAATAACACGGGGAAACTATACTAAAAATTCCTCGCTCTCTCTTGTGTTATACAGAAGTCAGCTAAGGAGCCAGAGCTGTCCACGTAACCTAACCTCACCTCGCCTCACCTTGAACCTAACCCTATAAAGAAAGTCTTGTTGATATTACCGAACAATATGGTAAAAAAAAATAATTTAACCTTGAAGATGATGCTTTAACACTTTTAGGGCGATAATTTAACATTGAGGTTGATATTTTAACATTGGAGATGATGATTTAACATTAAAATTATAATTTAATCCCTTTAAGACGATCATATAACCCCTTTAGAACGATGATTTAACCCCCTTAGGGCGATGATTTAACCCCTTTAGAACGATGATTTAACCCCTTTATGACGATGATTTAACCCCCTTAGGGCGATGATTTAACCCCTTTAGGACGATAATTTAACCCCTTTATGACGATGATTTAACCCCCTTAGGGCGATGATTTAACCCCATTAGGACGATAATTTAACCCCTTTATGACGATGATTTAACCCCCCTTAGGGGGATGATTTAACCCCTTTAGAACGATGATTCAACCCCTTTAGGACGATAATTTAACCCCTTTATGACGATGATTTAACCCCCTTAGGGCGATGATTTAACCCCTTTATGACGATGATTTAAACCCCTCTAGAACGATGATTTAACCCCTTTAGAACGATAATTTAAACCCCTCTAGAACGATGATTTAACCCCTTTAGAACGATCACTTAACCCCTTTAAAAATTATCTCAAAAGTTAATGACAATAAAAATAATAATAATTAAACACATACACAAGAAATATATGAAATCACGTAAATAAAGTAAATATGTAGACTAAAGTGAGATAAGCTTAAATAAGCCTTCAGAACACACACAAGCCACACGTCTTACTACACTAAGTCTGGCTGGTGGAGTTTTAGCGGAAGTTAGTAAGAGGAGAAGACTTGCTAAGAAAAGTACTTGAAGTTTGGATTATACTCGTGGCTGTGTTAGACGTTCGTTAAATTTCTCACGAGTGTATATTCCTAAGGCATATTTTGGTGAGGAGAGAGAGAGAGAGAGAGAGAGAGAGAGAGAGAGAGAGAGAGAGAGAGAGAGAGAGAGAGAGCAATTTTATCTGCAGTAGAGTCAGGTAGGTTAGGTTAGGTTAGGTGTTTTATAGGTCAAGTATCATGAGTAAATTAATTATCGTTTTTCTCCCTTTAACAGGCAAATTATGCGTCAAGCAACGATGGAGGCAGATATTGGAGAGAGTTTAATAGTCGTGTACAAGGAGAGTCAGTTTAAATAGTCATGTATGGAAAGCCAGATACAACTCACCGAGATGTGACAAATGAATGACATACAGACATACGTTGAATTATAGTCCACATATTCATGGTTTGAAACTTAATGGTGTACAGTACGGTCTATAAATAAATAAGTAAATAAATAAATAAATAAACAAATAAATAAATATAACATGCTATTAATAAACTTTTCAATATAACAAATAAATAGATATCCCATTGTAACTTCTGCCACACCCTGTAGCTTCCAGAAAACGAACATAATCTCTCAAAAATAACCATTAAATTTACAATGGTCCCGGAATATATCTAATCCTGTGGAAGACAAACAATAAATACCCATCTGGGACACAACTAACCTGGCATCCTCCTTCACACACATCAGCTGGAAGTCTTCTGGACCATTTCACCCAGCTACATTCTACACTCTCTTACCACACCTACACTCCCCCACCACACCTACACTCCCTACCACATCTACACTCCCCCATCACACCTACACTCCCCTACCACATCTACACTCCCCCACCACACCTACACTCCCCACCACACCTACACTCCCCACCACACCTACACTCCCCCACCACACCTACACTCCCCACCACCTACTCCCCCACCACATCTACACTCCCCCACCACACCTACACTCCCCCACCACACCTACACTCCCCCACCACACCTACACTCCCCCACCACACCTACACTCCCCACCACACCTACACTCCCCCCACACCTACACTCCCCACCACACCTACACTCCCCCACCACACCTACACTCCCTACCACATCTACACTCCCCCACCACACCTACACTCCCCCACCACACCTACACTCCCCCACCACACCTACACTCCCCACCACACCTACACTCCCCCACCACACCTACACTCCCCACCACACCTACACTCCCCACCACACCTACACTCCCCACCACACCTACACTCCCCCACCACACCTACACTCCCCCACCACACCTACACTCCCCCACCACACCTACACTCCCCCACCACATCTACACTCCCCCATCACACCTACACTCCCCACTAGACTATACTACAACACAACTAAACTCGGATAAGACAAGACCATTCAGGTACTACATATCTAATATAACTATCCATAGGCACCATTACACTTGAAAACTTCTTGAACACAACTAAACTAGAACGATCTTAGAACACAGCTAAAGTAGAACGATCTTAGAACACAGCTAAAGTAGAACGATCTTAGAACACAGCTAAAGTAGAACCATCCAGGAAAGCAACTAAATTGGTACGCTTCTCAAGACGGTAATCTACCCGGAACTGCCATAGTTGGACTGTATAAATACAAGTGTGTTTGCCTGGTTCCTTATCTCCGGGTTACAGGGAGACTGGAAGCTGTGTGTGTTAGTGGGACTCGCCTGTGGATACGTCTCAGCTAGTTCATCAATATTCCAACACAACCCGTAATTATATAACGATATAATATTGCTTACGAGTTCACAGCAAGAGGATTTAATGCTTATAATGATGTAGGTGTAGCATAGTTTGTGTGGTGGGGGGAGTGTAGGTGTGGTGGGGAGTGTAGGTGTGGTGGGGAGTGTAGGTGTGGTGGGGAGTGTAGGTGTGGTGGGGAGTGTAGGTGTGGTGGGGGAGTGTAGGTGTCGTGGGGGAGTGAGGTGTGGTGGAGGTGTGGTGGGGGAGTGTAGGTGTGGTGGGGGAGTGTAGATGTGGTGGGGAGTGTAGGTGTGGTGGGGAGTGTAGGTGTGGTAGGGAGTGTAGGTGTGGTGGGGAGTGTAGGTGTGGTGGAGGTGTGGTGGGGGAGTGTAGGTGTGGTGGGGGAGTTTGGTGTGGTGGGGAGTGTAGGTGTGGTGGGGAGTGTAGGTGTCGTGGGGGAGTGAGGTGTGGCAGAGGTGTGGTGGGGGAGTGTAGGTGTGGTGGGGAGTGTAGGTGTGGTGGGGGAGTGTAGGTGTGGTGGGGAGTGTAGGTGTGGTGGGGGAGTGTTGGTGTGGTGGGGGAGTGTTGGTGTGGTGGGGAGTGTAGGTGTGGTGGGGAGTGTAGGTGTCGTGGGGGAGTGAGGTGTGGTGGAGGTGTGGTGGGGAGTGTAGGTGTGGTGGGGAGTGTAGGTGTGGTGGAGGTGTGGTGGGGGAGTGTAGGTGTGGTGGGGGAGTGTAGGTGTGGTGGGGGAGTGTAGATGTGGTGGGGGAGTGTAGGTGTGGTGGGGAGTGTAAGTGTGGGAGGGAGTGTAGGTGTGGTGAGGAGTGTAGGTGTGGTGGGGGAGTGTAGGTGTGGTGGGGAGTGTAGGTGTGGTGGGGGAGTGTAGGTGTGGTGGGGGAGTGTAGGGTGTAGTGGGGGTGTAGGTGTGGTGGGGGGAGTGTGTAGGGAGTGTAGTGGGGGGTGTAGGTGTGGTGGGGGAGTGTAGGTGTGGTGAGGAGTGTAGGTGTGGTTTAGGGGAGTGTAGGTGTGGTGGGGGAGTGTAGGTGTGGTGGGGGAGTGTAGGTGTGGTGGGGGAGTGTAGGTGTGGTAGGGGAGTGTAGGTTTGGTAAAAGTGGGTCACAAGGGCATGACAGTGTGGATACATCACACTGTACTGTACACTACGCCTTTGGTACACAAGGAGGTAGCAGCTACCAAACAGGGAGGTAGTACAGCCTGGGGAGATATTGGAAGCATAATGTGTTGTCTAATGGTAGACCCTGCTGCCATATGGCACCACGAAAATTGTGACCAAGTCCCAGGTTGCTCATCTGACTTTCTGTCTCATTTACACACAATTGCAGGGTCTCAATTGTTTCTCTTACTTTGATAACACAACAGACACATAAGTCGTTTCTCACTATTGATCTGTTTATTTTTTCCATTTCATATTTTATTTCTTGTTCAATTTATTTTTTCACCCCCCCACACCCAGATGTGGATCGGTGACATGTGCCCAGGTGGGCTAATCCCTTACACTCGTAGGTGCAGTAGGAGAGTGTATACACGACTGGATTGTAAAGTGATCTTGGAATGACCAATTCTGAAAATAGTTCCTCAGGTGGAGAATATATCATTCCTTGAGGCCAGACACGTTAACTAACATGGTACCAACAGACGCTTCAACCATATCCAAAGTTATCAGGGCATTGGGGAGGCGTCAAGCTTATGTTTATAACGTAAGAAGCCCATCTTAACTTACCTACCATGGCAGCCTAAACTTTCCCCACGGTGCTGAAAGACTGAAGCAAGAATTTTTTAGATCACATTATCAGTGTGAGGTAAACCGTGGGTGGTGATACAGAGGTTTCCTGAAGTAAGGGACCCGGGCGGCCGTGGGTGTTGAAGTAAGGCATCAGGGCAGCTGTGGGTGGTGAAGTAAGGTATCAGGGCAGCTGTGGGTGGTGAAGTAAGGGATCAGGGCAGCTGTGGGTGTTGAAGTAAGGCATCAGGGCAGCTGTGGGTGGTGAAGTAAGGTATCAGGGCAGCTGTGGGTGGTGAAGTAAGGGATCAGGGCAGCTGTGGGTGTTGAAGTAAGGCATCAGGGCAGCTGTGGGTGGTGAAGTAAGGTATCAAGGTAGCTGTGGGTAGTGAAGTAAGGGATCAGGGCAGCTGTGGGCGTTGAAGTAAGGCATCAGGGCAGCTGTGTGTGGTGAAGTAAGGTATCAGGGCAGCTGTGGGTGGTGAAGTAAGGTATCAGGGCAGCTGTGGGTGGTGAAGTAAGGTATCAGGGCAGCTGTGGGTGGTGAAGTAAGGTATCAGGGCAGCTGTGGGTGGTGAAGTAAGGGATCAGGGCAGCTGTGGGTGTTGAAGTAAGGCATCAGGGCAGCTGTGGGTGGTGAAGTAAGGTATCAAGGCAGCTGTGGGTAGTGAAGTAAGGGATCAGGGCAGCTGTGGGCGTTGAAGTAAGGCATCAGGGCAGCTGTGGGTGGTGAAGTAAGGTATCAGGGCAGCTGTGAGTGGTGAACTAAGGTATCAGGGCAGCTGTGAGTGGTGAAGTAAGGTATCAGGGCAGCTGTGAGTGGTGAAGTAAGGTATCAGGGCAGCTGTGAGTGATGAAATATGGTATCAGGGCAACAGCATCATTCTAAATACCTAATTAATTAATCCATTGTTATGATATTGGCGTTTCACTCAGTTAATTCCTAATACCTCTATTGAATCAAAGGAGACATGCAACCTTGTTTTAACACCAAGTATCCTAACACAATGGACGGCTGAGTGGTGAATCCAACACAAACATCACGAGCCGGATTGAATTACTTCCTGATAAAGAGAAAAGTAAACCAAATTATACCTGTACTGTTATAATATGTTCCTATATACAGTAAAATATTTCTTTTTTAACTGACGTGTGTAAGTTTCTAGTTGGCATCACAAAAATTTTAACCTAGTCCCAGGTTGTTCATCTGACTGACTTTCTACCTCATTTACATATAATTGTAGGGTTTCATTTGTTTTTCTTAATTTGACAACACAACATATATATATATTGTTTCTCACTCTAGATATGTGTTATTTTTTTCCTTTTCTGTATTTATTCATTATACACGAGGAGCCTAATCTCCAGGTGATCCCAAACTACATGTAAGAATGAACAAAGCCGAAGTGTTAAACTAATAGTAGTAGGTAATATATCTGAAGGTAAACCAGTACAGTACGTGTAGAGTGAGGGCGGTAGGGTTATGTACTGTAGTGTACAACCAAAAATTAAATTAAAAACGAAAATAAAAACAAATAATGACATGCAAGACAATCTGAACACCTGGGAGTGAGCGTTAGTTGTGTTGTGACCTTCGGGGTTTTTTAACTAAATATTATAGTTTCCGGAGCTCAAAAAGTTATAATAGTTGTATTCCGGAACTCCCAAACTAAACCATTGAGGCCGCTGTGTAGCACTTGTTTATATGCTAATATATGCCACAGTCTGCACCGCCTAATATACTTAAAACAACAATCCCGAGTACAAAACTTATTACTGCCGTCACTCCTCACACCACGAGTACAGTAGTACACAGTGTTGGTAACACTGTACTCACCACTAGTACACAGCGTTGGTAACACTGCACTCAGTACTAGTACACAGCGTTGGTAAGACTGTATTCACCACTAGTATACAGCGTGGCTTCAGTATCAATGATTGGTTATTGAACATTCTTCAGAGTCAAATATTTTACGATTTTATGAATTGTAACATTTTGCAGTTTTTTTTTTTCGTCTTATATCTGATGAAACCGAGAAACAGTGATGACCATCAAGGTCTAGCAGTATAGTGGCGAAGAAAAGCTTATATATAATACACACAATACCTCACTTGCCAGGAATCGAACCCAGGATCTGTGCGTGTGAACAGGGGTCGCTGCCACGGCACCACAAGGACAACAAAGCAATTCTAGGCTTTGTTTTATTTCACACAAAGCTTGTCATTCGTCTTATTCTGAATTAAGCAATGTGAGCATCCACCGGGGATTGCCCTGCCAACTATGTGGTCATAGTAGCGTTTTATAGACACCCAGCTAAGAAAAGCGCGGCTACCAGTGTATCTGACCAGTTATTATACTGTATACAAGAGGTGCAGCTGTGACAGGGAGAAGGGGTTTATTAAAGAAGCACAGGTTTGTGTATCTCATGAAGGTGTATTAAATCTGTACACTTTCTAAGAAAGTGTGTGTACTGTACACACTGAGGATGTGTGTACTAATAAGGGTGTGTACATACTAATGAAGGTGTGTGTGTACATCTAGAAGAATATAAAGAAACAGAGGGAATGTGTGTATGTGTATATGTACTGAGACTGTGTACACCTATTGTATGAATGGAGAACTGGGTGGGTGGCGGGGGTGAGGAAGGGTGTATGTGTACAGAGCGAGCGTGTTTATACACTTCTTCACGACATATGCGTGTGTGTGTGTGTGTGGTGAGGGAGGGTGTGTGGGTGAGGGTGTGTGGTGGTGAGGGAGGGTGTGTGGTGGTGAGGGAGGGTGTGTTAACATACTTACTGAGAGTGTGTGGGTTAGGGTGTGTGGTGGTGAGGGAGGGCGGCTGCGGCAGACCCACGACACCGGAGAAGTCAATGGTGGCATGAAAGCCGCTGTACTTGTAGGGCGGGAGGTGTGGCCCCGAGCTGCGGGAGGGAAGGAGGTAAAACAAGTGGGTCAGTTTCTTCTCCTTCAGGGACCTCCTGCAGTCACTATAACACACACACACAAGCTTATCATCGTCACTATAACACAAACAAGCTTATCATCGTCACTATAACACACACACACAAGCTTATCATCGTCACTATAACACAAACAAGCTTATCATCGTCACTATAACACATATATAAGCTTATCATCGTCACTATAACACATACAAGCTTTTCATCGTCACTATAACACACATATAAGCTTATCATCGTCACTACAACACACACACAAGCTTATCATCGTCACTATAACACATATATAAGCTTATCATCGTCACTACAACACACACACACAAGCTTATCATCGTCACTATAACACACACACAAGCTTATCATCGTCACTATAACACACATATAAGCTTATCATCGTCACTACAACACACACACAAGCTTATCATCGTCACTATAACACATATATAAGCTTATCATCGTCACTACAGCACACACACAAGCTTATCATCGTCACTATAACACACATACAAGCTTATCATCGTCACTATAACACACACACAAGCTTATCATCGTCACTATAACACACATATAATCTTATCATCGTCACTATAACACACACACAAGCTTATCATCGTCACTATAACACACATATAAGCTTATCATCGTCACTATAACACACACACAAGCTTATCATCGTCACTATAACACACATATAAGCTTATCATCGTCACTATAACACACACATAATCTTATCATCGTCACTATAACACACACACAAGCTTATCATCGTCACTATAACACACATATAAGCTTATCATCGTCACTACAACACACACACAAGCTTATCATCGTCACTATAACACATATATAAGCTTATCATCGTCACTATAACACATACAAGCTTTTCATCGTCACTAAGGTTGAAATCCTGATGTGAAGGCAAAACAAAAAGATCACGTGAAGATTAGACACCCAAGCTGACTAACATAACATAGCATTACATAAGATAATTTAATCTAACCTAAACTAAACCTAAACCTAACCTAAACTAAACCTAAACCTAACCTAACCTAACCTAATCTAACCTAACCTAATCTAAACTAATCTAACCTAACCTCCCCAGGTAGCATTAGTGTTTTTAATCATCAGGTAAAATACGTTGGGGCGTCTAATCTTCAGGTGATCCAAAGTTTCGAACTCTAGCTACAAATCTCCAGCCGTAGTCTCTCTCTCTCTCTCTCTCTCTCTCTCTCTCTCTCTCTCTCTCACTAATTTCTGACCCACCTAAACGAAACTCTTCAACCTGTTTATCTTTATAAATAATAATAATATATAAACAGTTCAGTAAATCGTTCTTTAATCAGTCAATCTTAAATACCACAATATAATTTCTATTGTTCCTTAAGACAACAAGTGTATAATACCTTAAGATACTTCGCCTAACTCTAATGACCAGCGCTATCTCTTAAACAGGTTCTTCCCTAACCCATCATAACACACATAAACATTTACACACTCACAATCACACCACAGAAACAATTCACACTCACAATCACACCACAGAAACAATTCACACTCACAATCACACCACAGAAACAATTCACACTCACAATTACACCACAGAAACAATTCACACTCACAATTACACCACAGAAACAATTCACACTCACAATTACACTACAGAAACAATTCACACTCACAATTACACCACAGAAACAATTCACACTCACAATTACACTACAAAAACAATTCACACTCACATCACAGAAACAATTCACACTCACAATTACACTACAGAAACAATTCACACTCACAATTACACCACAGAAACAATTCACACTCACAATTACACTACAGAAACAATTCACACTCACAATCACACCACAGAAACAATTCACACTCACAATTACACCACAGAACCAATTCACACTCACAATTACACCACAGAAACAATTCACACTCACAATTACACCACAGAAACAATTCACACTCACAATCACACCACAGAAACAATTCACACTCACAATCACACTACAGAAACAATTCACACTCACAATTACACTACAGAAATAATTCACACTCACAATCACACCACAGAAACAATTCACACTCACAATCACACGCACAAACACATTTACACTCTTACAATCACACGCACAAACACATTTACATACTCACCACACGCACAAACGTATTAACACACTTACAATCACACGCACAGACACATTACATATAGAGGCAGACAAATAGCATAGACCCATTATCACAAACACGTTCAAACATACATACAAACACATTTAACCACATACCAACTACACATTGACACATACAAACACACATTTATACACATATAAACATACGGTATATTCAGCCATACACAAATACACATTCACACACATACAAAACACATATTCATACGCATGGAAACACATTTATAATTATACAAACTCATATTAACTATCAAACAAATGCATATTTATCCAGGCGTAAATTATTTCCCATGGATTTTTTTTTTTTCAACGATCCAACGAAGACTTGACCTGTAGTACTGTAAATCAGATTGTAAATAGATTTTAATCAGTCATTGGTATATATAACACGAGAGAGAGAGAGAGAGAGAGAGAGAGAGAGAGAGTGTGTGTGTGGGTATGTGTGTGCGTATGTAACTGCCCCACTCTCCGTAATTAGGAAAGGGACAGGAAGATAACTTAGACAAACTTAATGTGTATTCCTTATGTTCAGAGGCTTTCACTTAGCTCGCCCAGGTCAATGTTGCTGGCATTGTCCACTCCTGTATCTGTATTCTTCTGGGTAAATAAACTGTTTTAATATCAAGACACAGAGATAACAGAACTAGGCAGAGACAGAGAGACATAGAGATAAGAGAACCAGGCAGAGAGAGAGAGATAAGGAGACAGATAGAGAGATAGAGAAAATGACACAAAAAGACAGAGAAACATACAAAGATATAGAGACAAACTGACAGTCAGGACAGAGAAAGAGACAGAAAGAGACAGAAACCTACCTGAAGTCTAGGAGAACGCTGGGGCCAGAGAAGTAAACTGTTCTCTTGTCGGCGGCACAGAGGGAGTCGATGAGAGGGGAGGAGGTGGAGGTGCCCGCGTACATGGCCACGAAGTCCGTGGAACACCGTCTGTAAGACAAGTCCACACAAGTGGTTTAAGACTCTCCTTCTATGTCTGTCTGTATGAGTTAATTTTTTGTGGGTATGTCTGTCTGTATGTTTTAATGGTTTTGCATTTCGGTCTGTCTATGATTGTGTAAAGTTGATGGACTAACACACACACACACACACACACACACTTATCAAATAATGCGTCTCTCAGGTCAACTTCCCTCGTACAGCAACAAGCCATTATAGCATTGTTGTTTCAGTTACAGAGTATAAGCGGGTGGAGGTTGCTGTTAACTCACAGTATGATCAACTAAACCAGTCTTCCTTGTGTCTCATGTTAAAAAATGTTCGGTTCACCTGCATATTAGACACTCCAGCTTATTTCACCTGAAGATTAACCACTCTAATGCTAGCCAAACCTGACCTAACTTAATCCTAACCCCTTCTCCACTCCTAAGTTAGCGTCAGGGTAGTTTCAGGTGAATCCAATGTTCAATAAATGTTAAAGAATTTATCATTTATATATACTGGAGTTTATCTAAAGACCATCACCTCATATTCTATCTGTAAGTGGCAGCAGACGTTCACTAATTCGGTGTAAAACATCATTCCTCTCCTCTGATGCCATCCATTGATACCTTACCTGGTTATAATGGACACACAGGTGAGCTTTAGGATATTGTTCACGTTATCGGGGCTCGGTGAGTGTGTGTGTCATTTTTCTAACCCTGTTTTAGTGTCGATAACTGACCCCTTGCTTGTTGGGGGACTGTGGGGGGCGGGGGAACACTGGGAGGGGTGGTGGTGGGGGGGGTGGCTGTGGGGATTGGGGAACTGAGGGAAGACTGGGAAGACCGGGACAATGTGGGAGGGGATTGGGGGTGACAAGGGAGACTGGAGGACTGTGGGGGGCCAGGTGGGACTAAGGGACTGTGGGTGATTTTATGGGACAGGGGAGACTTTTCACCTGATAAAAGACGGACAAGCAACAGCTGACAACCGCTTGATATAATGAGTCCCCACTTGGTATAATGAGTCACCACAGGTTTATAATGAGTCCCCACTTGGTATAATGAGTCACCACAGGTTTATAATGAGTCTCCACTTGATATAATGAGTCACCACAGGTTTATAATGAGTTCTCTCTGGGTATAATGAGTCACCACAGGTTTATAATGAGTTCTCTCTGGGTATAATGAGTCACCACAGGTTTATAATGAGTTCTCATTGGGTATAACGAGTCACCACTTGGTATAATGAGTCACCACTTGGTATAATGGGTCACCACTGAGTATAATGAGTCACCACTGGATATAATGAGTCCCCCACTGATATGATGAGTTACCACTGGGTATGAGTCATCACTGGGTATAATGAGATACCACAGGGTATAATGAGTCACCACAGGGTATAATAACTCACCACTGGGTATAATGAGTTAGCACTGGGTATAATGACTCGCCACGAGGTATAATGAGTTACCACTGGGTATAATGAGTCACACTGGGCATAATGAGTCACCACTGGGTATAATGAGTCCACACTGATATAATGAGTTACCACTGGGTATAATGAGCCACCACTGGGTATAATGAATCACCCGGTTGTTCGCGTGTTGAGGTGAACAGTATTGTAATAATGATAATGCTAACAATGATAATCACACTATTTCTTCTACTACTACTACTACTAATAATAATAATAATAATAATAATAGTGACTAAACAACACATTTCCAAGTTACTTATGTTTATACACCATGAAACACAGGAGAAAAACAAGATGTTATTTGTTAATATGAATTACAGGAATGACCTAAAGTTCTTAAACACTACTTTTTGATAAGGTAATTAGAGTACTGTAATACACTACGGCTCATATATTTTATTGTATTGATGAACATGTGTATTATTGGTGGCTTTAAAATGGTTCAACTTACAGAGGGGGGGAGGAGATTTTAATGAGGTTCCTGGAGAGACAGACAGACAGACAGAAAAAAACAGACAGACAGGAAGATAGATAGATAGACAGACAGACAGAAAGACAGACAAACACATAGACAGACAGACAGACAGACAGACAGACAGACAGATGACTTTAATGAGATTCCTGTAAAAGATTAAATAAAGGCTCCCAAAATAAAAAAAAGTAAAGTAAGCTTACTGTGGGTGTAGATCCATGGTGAGGAAGGTAATGTTGCCTGAAGTATCGGGACTGGACATGACCAACAGGTAGCGACAGCGGGCGTGGGCGGGGTACATGCCGGGGTAGCCAGGGGAGGTCACCTGACACTCACCCCTTCTGCTGCAGTGTACGTCCTGATACACCCAGTCACACGCTGTTTACACGTAGAGGTATGTAATGTACTCCTGAAACTGCTACACTTTATATAATACACCTTAACTTGTACACCCTACGCAATACACCTGAACTGGTACACCCGAAATGCTACTCCTCGACTTGTACATCCGACATAATACTCCTCAAATTGTACACACTACATAATACACCTCAAGTGGTACACCCTACATAATACACCTCAAGTGGTACACCCTACATAGTACATAAGAACATAAGAAAATAAGGAGTCTGCAATAGGCCGGTTGGCCTGTGCATGGCAGCTCCTGTCGAGAGTTACTACCACTCTCTATCATCCATGAATCTATCTAGCCTCCTTTTGAAACTTTCCAGCGTTCCCGCACTTACTACAAAGTTGCTAGCTTGTTCCACTCGTCCACCATCCTATTTGTGAACCAGTTTCTTCCTATCTCCCTCCTAAACCTAAACTTATCCAACTTGAATCCGTTGCTCCGAGTCCTATCCTGCTCGGATATTATAAGAACTTTATCTATATCCCCTTTATTGATTCCTTTCACCCACTTAAATACTTCTATCATATCTCCTCGCACTCTTCGTCTTTCTAGGGAATGCAAGTTAAGTTTCTTTAACCTATCCTGATATGGAAGGTTTCTAAGTCCCGGAATCATTTTTGTCATTCTTCGCTGCACAGACTCTAGTGAATTGATATCCATTCTATAATAAGGGCACCAGAACTGAACCGCATAATCGAGGTGCGGCCTGACTAGCGCAAGATATAGTTGCAATAAGACCTCTGCACTCTTGTTACTCACACTTCTAGATATAAAACCCAATACTCTGTTTGCCTTATTTCGAACATTAACGCACTGTTTTCTAGGCCGTAGGTCCGGGCTTACAAGTACTCCTAGGTCTCTTTCACAAGTCGACTTCTCTAGGTTGATGTTGTTAAGGCTGTATACATTATCAGTATTTGTTCTTCCAATATTAAGTACGCTGCACTTGCTGGTGTTGAATTTCATTTGCCATTTTTCAGACCACCCCTGCAGTTTATTTAGATCCTCCTGTAATGCATTTGCATCCTGCCCTGAATTTTATCCAGGTATGATACAATGATGTGAGTTATTAATAATGTCACCTTCGTTGGTGAGCTCTGAAGTGAGTAGAGAGGCCGATGAGGGCCCGGCAGGGTCGTCCACAGATGTTGCACGTGTCGAGGGCTACATCTAGTGCGAGAGGGGCAGCGGCAGCGTTTTTCCGGCGTTGACGCTTGTCTGCCTCGGTATGAGTCGGCCTATCTCGAAAGTATTGACACCTTCACGTGTGGTGCTCCTCCAAGCGTTACGGTGTGGAGTAATCGTCTCCCAGGTGAGGGGGTCGATTTGGCACTTTTCCAGGTTTGTCCTAAGACTATCCTTACACCTTTTCAAGTGCCCGCCGGCGTTACGTTTATTATTCGCTAGGTGACTGTAAAGTAGCTGCTTTGGCAGTCTACTGTCGTCCATGGCCAATCCAACTCGGGGGATAAAACATAGACTACGTTGGTGAAATTTTTTGAGTGCCTTGGGGTTCATCTTGTACAGTATGTGACCCATGTCTAGCTGCCATATAGTAGAATGGGAAGGACCACTGCTTGATATATATGTAACTTTGCAGATAATTTCAGCTCCCTACAGCTGAAGACACGGGTGCAGAGTTTGCCAAAAGCTTGAGATGCACATCTGATCCAATGCTGAATCTCTACATCGATGTTCGCAGTGGTGGACTGGTGGGAGCCGAGATACTGAAAGTGGATAACAGAGAAGGTGAAGGTGTACGTGAACCAAGGGCAGGTTGATAGAGAATCTGAGTCTTACGTAGATTCACCTCAAGGCCGAAGTGTGCATAAGCTTATGTGTAGGTGTTCAGGATCTCCTGTAGGTCGCATTCAGTGTGAGCGACAAGGGTGAGGTTGCCTGCATACTGAAGCTCAGTAATGGAAGCTGCCGACACCTTTGTTCCGACCTGGAGTCGTCTTATATTGAAAAGACCCTTCATCCAGTACTCGATGTCCACCCCGCCGACTAAATTGGCACTGGCGCGAATAAGGAAGGCAGCCAAGAAAATGGAAAAGAGATTTGGTATCAGTACACACCCTTGTTTAACCCCCGTTTGGATGGGGCTGAACTCAGGCTGGGTGGCTATGGATTTTGGTGGGCAGTCAAAACGGCTGAGGGTCCGCCAGAGGGCTTCCCTGTTGATCGAGGCGAAGGCCTTGGTTAGGTCGATGAAGGCCATGTACAGGTCCCGACGCTATTCTCTGCACTTTTCCTGTATCTGGCGGGCAGCAAAGATCATGCCAGTGGTGCCACGTGATGGTCTGAAGCCACATTGAGATTCTGGGAAAAAGTTTTCCGCCTCAGGAAGAAGTCTGTTTAAAAGGAAGACTAAGGCGATAATCTTACCAGCTACGAACAGCAGCGAGATCCTACGGTAGTTGTCATAGTCTGACCGGTTTCCCTTGTTCTTATAAATATTGACGATGGAGGCGTCACCACCACCACCATAACTACCACCACGATCACCACCATATCCACCATTACTATCACTACCAACCACACTACCATCTCCACCACCATCATCTCTCCATCGTCACCACCACCATTAACACCACTACCATAATCACCATCACCACTAAGACCATTGCCACAGCTCTACCACCACCACATCCACCACAGCCACCACCTCTCCATCACCGTCACTACAACCACCAAATCCCCAATCGCCGCTGACGCCGCCAGGTGGAATAAACGAGGATATCTAATTAATATTCTAGTGAAATATGCCGGATACCTAATCTTCAGGAATCCATTGTAAATAAGAGTAAAACATCCATGTTTTTGTATCGGCCGCTGAGACAATGCGCCTGGTATTATCGTGCACCAGGTGATACAGTAGGGTGAAGAGGACGTGAGGTGATACAGTAGGGTGAAGAGGACGTGAGGTGATACAGTAGGGTGAAGAGGACGTGAGGTGATACAGTAGGGTGAAGAGGACGTGAGGTGATACAGTAACAGAATGATTGACAAAAGTGAAATATGATGGGGAGGTTTATCTTCAAGTGATCCCAGAAGAGCACCGCAGGAGTGATAGTGTGTGTTAATGTGTTCTCAGTATGAAGGGAGCGGCGATAAGAATAAACACATACATTACAGGGATATAATCTTGTTGTACAGGGATATAATCTTGTTGTACACAGGATGATTCAGCAAAGAATACATTAAATTGGAGGATGATTCTAAACCACAATGTCTCTATGGTAAAATGTCAGATTCTGCATAGTTGCCAAGTCACAATACATTTAAAAAGTTGTATTAATGAGAGTGAATTTGATGTGGAACCCCCGTGATACATATGGCTGACACAGGTGCAATGAGACAGGGACCGTGTACGACCGAATGTGATAAAGGCAGTTACAGAGGGCGGGACAACAAGCTGGAACTTCAGAAATTAAAATTTGTTTCATGGCTAAACAGGGAGAAGAATATACCATTATTATTATTATTTTGTTACGTAAAAGAAGAATACGAATCCGTTCCACAATTCCTTCCTCAATATTTCAATTCAATTTGGTATTTTAATTTAATTGAAGAAAATAATGTATAAAACCTCAGCATGTGGAGGACACAGGCAATGAGTTTTTGATGAGATTGGTGTCTGGTGACGTGTTCGTTATGCACTTATGATATGAAAGCAATCAGGCCATCCGCTATAAAGAAAATGATCGGTAATTAGGGTTAAGTATATAGTAATCAGGTCATCACTTGTGGAGATAGTGACCGGCAAACTCTCATCTCACCTGACGGCATAAATTTGCGGGAAAAAACATCAGAAGGAGGTGAGGTGACCCAGGTGTTAAGGTGGACTGTTTTAACACGAGATGCAACCTGATCCATCCATACCTCTTGACGCTCAGATCATTACCTGCGTTAAGGTATTCTTCTTCAGGTAAAGCGCTCCCCCCCCACCCCACACACACATATACATATAGTTTGAGGGACCTCCTAATGATATTAACTAGCTGTAGAAATAATTATCGCAAATATTATGGTGACAGACAGATAGACCATCTGTTACTATAATGCCTCTGTTGCTGGTAAGTAACAGGGCATAAAAATATTCTTCTAATATGGTCTCTTCCATTACGTCAGGACTCAGGAATGGGTTAATCGATGCTAATGTCATCAAATAATTTTACGGTCTCTGGTCACTAACACAGGACTAGGCGCTTGTCAGATAATGTATGTAATAATAAAAATAATAAGAATTAACGGTTTATTGAAAGAGCATGGCAGCCGGAAGGCTGAAAATATACAGTTACATAATTGGGGAATGGGTCTCTTTATTTACAAATAATATACAAGTAACATAAGTGATACAAATATGATGTACAATAACTAGGTGGGGAGAAGGTCAAACTACAGGGCATTTCAACACAGTGACAGTGCAAAAAGGAAGATTTACTGGGAGTGAATACACTGGTTGATTACAAGTTATGGATATTTTTTTTACAAAGGTTGGGACTGGACTGTTCTTATAGTGATCAGTTCGTGCTCCTATGGGCTGTATGCGGTTGTGGTGTCGAACAGCAATTCTCGGACGAGGGATCTCGGGTGGTAGTAGGAGCCGGTGTTGAGGATGGTGCAGAAGCTTCTCATCAAATTTGCAGATGAGGTCGTGGTGATGGTCAGTGAGAGCCGAGAGGGTCAGTGTGTTGAGCGCTTCTTGATATGTGGAGTAGGAAGGGGAGAGAATAATCTTGCACGCCCTCTTTTGCACTTTTTCTAGGTGTTTACGTTGTGTGACATTTAGGGAGGAAGTCCAGGTGGGGGAGGCATAGGTGAGCTTGGGAAGTATGAATGTTGAGTAAACACTGAGGAGCTCGGGTGCAGGAACTCCGAGGGACTTGAGTCGGCGGAGGAGGTGGAGATGGAAACTGGAGGATTTGACAACTTCACTCACGTGTTGTTTCCAATTTAGTTTGTTGTCTATGGTGAAGCCGAGGAGCTTAGTGGAATCTAAAATCTGGAGTGTGTTCGGACCTAGAGTAATGGAAGGAGGTGGGACAATGTCGGAGGAGAGGTTGATGTGCATAACCATGGTCTTGGTATGGTTGACGGTGACGTGGTTGTTAGTGGCCCAGTTTTGGAGACTTCAATAAATCCTGAAGGGCGGTATGGTCGGGAGCAGAATTTTTGACACTGATCCTAATGGTGGAGTTGTCGATATATTTCCAGCGAGCAGGGGTTTCTCTTAGGGCATCATTGATAAGCATAAGGAACCATAGTGGTCCCATCTTGGTGCCTTGGGGGACGCCACATAGAGACAGCCCCTCGGAAGCGTACAGCTTGGCGTCGGTTACTGAGGAAGTCTGTAAGCCATGGTATAAGACTTCTTTGAAACCCGAGGTCGTTAGCTTAGTTTATGATTAAATTGTGGTCGACTAAGTCAAATGCCTTGGTGAAGTCAATGAAGGCGACAGCTACAGACTTTTTTCGTTTCTCTAGATGGCGGTATATGTAGTCGAGAAAGCTGACAAGACAGTAAGTGGTGGAGGAAGTTTTCATATTACCAAATTGCTGATAATCTACGGAGCCTGCTTTATTAGCATAGGCCCGGTCAAACACAAAACTTTCACAGATTAAGCTGGGTATTGGGGTGATTGCAATGGGTCGTAGCTGATTTAAGGATTGTGGGCTGGTTAACTTGGGCACTGGTGACACATATGAAGTCTTCCAGTCATTGCTGAGGGAGCACTGATGTGGGCAGAGGGTTCGCCATTTTAACACTCTTCCTGAGGGTCATCGTGTTTCAACCCGAGTTTTAAACAAACTGAGTCCTGAGGGACACCGAAGTACAGTACTTAACGGGGTGGTGTGGCGGTGAAATTAACTACCCCTTTAAGTACTGTACTGCTGTGTTCTTCAGGACTCATTTAGTTTAAACCTCGGGTTGAAACTCGACGAAAATCTTCAAGGGAAGATGTTGTTTAATAATACAAGCGTTAACAAGCTCCGGGGAGAACTCCTTGAAGAGTTTCATTGGTAAGTCAATGAGGGTGGTAGAGCGTTTTAACTTCAGCTTGTCCAGACGTTTTGCTACTTCAAATTCTTCTACTAAGTCAGTGGGAAGGGGGACTGGTAGGTAAGCAGGGAGAGTGGTTGTGTCAAGCCGGGGGAGCGTCTGGCATATAGTAGCGAAATGGTTATTTGATTGCTCAGTTGCGTCAACATCAGTGAGATGGCTAAGGAAGGGGAGGGGGTGTGTCTTATTGTTTAGTCTACAGAGTTCTTTAAGCCTACCATACCACTGACTGATGCTGGTCTGCTTCAGGTGTTGCAATTTGGTTGGGTAGTGAGACTTTTTTGCAGTGCGTACTTCGCACATGACTCAGTTGCGAAGGGACCTGTAGTGGGTGTGGTCATTGAGATAAAATGCTCTGTCTCTCTGTTGCACAAATCTTTTGATCCGAGGTGTGATCCAGGGCAAATCAGCTGGGTTTGATCTTGACGGACTTCTCGGGGAAGAAGTGGTCATGAGCTTCCGTGGTGGTGTTGGTATAATTTATCCATTTGGTGTCCACGTCATCCACACAAAGTACTTCAATCCAGGGATGGTGAACTATCCACTGCCCGAAGAGACGCACTGCAGTGTCAGTAATCGGCCTGTAGATCTTGATGTAGGGTCTCTGTACTTGAGTGGGAGTGGCAGCTGCGGACCAGAGCACTGATAAGTGTGTGCTACACCCGATAGGAGGCATTGGTTGAGGTGATTGGTACTGGTCCGCTAAGTCGGTCAAGATAAGGTCAAGGGTATTTTGACCGAGTGTGGGGAAGTTCACAACTTGTGATAGTGACAGCTGGTTCTGGATATCAGTGGGGTCAATTCCATTTGCAATCCCCTCATAATACTAACTTGGCACATGGGTACCTAACTCTGAGGTGGTCTGAGGTGGTTGTGAGATGATTGATAAGAGTGTCTCTGGTGGGTGAGAGAGGCGGATGGTATGCCACACAGATTATGATGGAAGCAGTGTGGCTCGGGTGGGCCCGTGGCACAACACGTACCCATATTGCTTCCACATCTGCTGGGACTTGAATATCCAGGCGTGATGGGCGTAGGTCATCTTGACAGAAGAGGACAACGCCCCCTCCACGTCCATGTGAACGAAGGTGATGAAAGAGTTGATATCCCTCAATATGACACGTTTCAGGCACAATTTGCCAAGCCTCACATATGGCAACGACGCTCGCGGCGGCTGACCTAACTGTGGTCGCCAGCTCGTCAAACTTGTTAGCTAAGGAAGTGACGTTGGAGAGCAGGAAAGTCGGGAGATCATATCAGATCCGTGGAACTTCAGTGTAATGGTACGGTCTGTCAGGGGTGGGTTTCTCTGGTTTCCTAGTGGAGGTTACGGTCCTAATGGGCTTCTGTTTATGACGCCCCTGTCTACGGCTGCATGCAAGGAATATGTTCAGTGGCTTGAGTCTCGCGATAACACTGTCATCAGGATAACCGTTCCCACGCTTTAGAAGGTACAGAGAGCGTCGGGAGTAAGTAATTGGTGGTCATCTGTTAATATCTGTCGTTGTGGACGGACGGAAGTGTTTGTCCCCGGTGACCATAAACTCACTGGCGGCACTTTGAGGGCCACTGACACTGGTAGACATCTGTTTATATTTGTCAGTCGTAAACACCGTGAGTCCTTGTCTCTGGCACTTTGGGTCGCCGACACAGTATCCACGATATATGTAAACACCGCGGTGGTCCTTGTCACTGGCACTTGTATGTATGTATGTATGTATGTATGTATGTATGTAAGTATATACGCGTACATGTATGCATGTATATGTATTTATCTTTGTGTGCATATGATGGCTAATCATTTTTAAATGTCACGAGGATCTTGAGATACAGAGTGTTGCACACACACACACACACACACACACACACACACGAGCATTATGACCAGTACCACCCTGTGACTGTGGCAGTAATGGTGAACCCTCTGACTTAGTCCACCATAACAGTATTGGCGGGGGAGTCACGAACCACAGCCGTCATGAACCATATTGTGTACTTCCTGACAACACTGAATCTTGACACCATCCACATGTACACGACAGCCTCAGGTGTGTGTCATATACTGAGAACCACAAACACAATACAGCCTCGGGTGTGTCAAATACTGAGAACCACAAACACAATACAACCTCAGGTGTGTCATATACTGAGAACCACAAACACAATACAACCTCAGGTGTGTCATATACTGAGAACCACAAACACAATACAACCTCAGGTGTGTCATATACTGAGAACCACAAACACAATACAACCTCAGGTGTGTCATATACTGAGAACCACAAACACAATACAGCCTCAGGTGTGTCATATACTGAGAACCACAAACACAATACAACCTTAGGTGTGTCATATACTGAGAACCACAAACACAATACAGACTCAAGTGTAAGTGTGTCATATATTCCCAGGCGTCAAAGCACACTACATTCTTAGATAATATCAGTCAAGTCTTCTTTAACATCAACTCAGCTTTGCAATAATAATATACACATTGCTTTTACTCTTTTGGGTCAGTTTCCTTTACACTTTCTCCATCATTGCTGCCTCACGTGAGACATGCAACCTTCACTTTTGCAAACCGGACCAGGTTCTGTCTCACACGCACACAAATAACACACACACACACACACACACACACCAGCTACAACCACCTAACATGCACGATTACATCCCACTTTGACGCTCGCCTGTTTTATGCGATTTAACCTAACCTAACCTAACCTAACCTAACACATATTGAACTAAAATTGGAATCAATATATAGGAGATTAGACTTTTTTTAACTTCTCTCTCTTACGTGGTGTTGAAAGATTTGAGAAATGAAATTATGAAAATATTCTATTGTTGTTTCTGTGCGTCTCTTCTCCTTATATAATAACGGAGGGCTGAAAAAAATGAGTCAACTCCTAGGTCAGCCAGGGGAAGGATACATACAACACTGAATACTAAAGGGGCGGTGTGGCCAACTGTATACTCAGCCTCCTACACTTGCTTGTCTTTAAAGTAAGCTGCTGTACATATTCACAGCTGGGTGAACGAGGGGTATCCCGGATGCGAACAAGCGACCTATAGAATAGTAAGTGAATGTTCTATCTACTCGCCCCGCCGCAGTCATAACATAAAGGGTGATAGTAACAAACATACGTCCAATTGATATGACTACCTGTTAGAGACAAAGTGGATAGAGTACATTGCAACCTAAGCCTGCAAAAGGGCAAAGAATTGTAAACACTTATATTGAGGGAAGGAATGAACATGTGTGCTCTCTCTCTCTCTCTCTCTCTCTCTCTCTCTCTCTCTCTCAGATCACCAGGGAAGGTTGAGGACACACGCCTTAATACCTTGAGAGGGAGAGGAGGGAAGTATTATTAAATTCATACAGTGAGTGAAGGCTGGCTGGCTGACTCTACTTATATAGTGAAGGTTAAATATAAAGACATATACTTCAAGTCGTAAACTGAAACTATAATAGAAAATTTAAAGTGATGAAGGAGTGAAGGGACTTACTTTAATTTATATAGTGAGTTAAAGGAAAAAGTTACTTAATTACTATATTGATAAGCTTAACTAAGGGAAGTGTGCCGGGGAAATACTTAAATACATTATTATAAGTGAGAGAATGGAATAGCAAAAAAACAAACAAACAAACAAGGAATGAGTAATTTCGGTTTTTGAGAGTAATCCTAAACTAAGGTTGTGCAAACAGGCAGGATACAATACTCGCTTCCTATCCTGATGGTCGTTGGTTTACACCCGAGGCACCCCTAAGCCCTCCAGCTGTAAATGGGTGCCTAATTTTACAGCTGAAGAAGTGAAGGTGATTGAGTGTAGTGCTGGCCACGAGGTCTTCAGTGTTGTGTCTCCATGCTGCCCCAAACGGCCAAGAGGCTTACTCTCACTATCTTCAACTGCGGCAATAATATTTTCCGTAAGATATTTCCAGGACACGACAGTAAGAGAGAGACACACACACACACATGGGTGTAGAGTAACACACCTGTATATTCCACTCTGGAGCCGCCCCTCTGCAGGTCGCCAGACGTCGGGTTGGTTTTGAGAGGGAAGTTGTAGTAGGCGATAAACCTCGGGCTGCCCCACTTCTCGTTCACACTGGAGGGAACAATAATAATAATAATAATGACAACAATAATAATAATAATAATAATAATAATAATAATAATAATAATAATAATAATAATGACAACAACAATAATAATAATAATAATAATAATAATAATAATAATAATAATAATATTCTTAAATATACAGCTACTTTCACCTGCTCTCCGTTACCAATATTCCACTACAGTATTTCACTTTAAACTTATCCTACAAAATTCTCACTAACTCTCTCTCTCTCTCTCTCTCTCTCTCTCTCTCTCTCTCTGTTAGCCTCAGTAGCTGCTCAAAATATTCGCCCCATCGCCTTTCTATTTCCTCTTTTATCAATAATATATCCGCTCTTTCATCCTTAACTGCCTTCTCTATTATTCTCTTCCGTTTCTCTCACTATTCCCTTCACAATAATATCTGGTTTATAGTTATCTTTAAAAGTCTGTGAAAGCCTTTCTCAACAACTTTAATAATAATAATGATAATAATAATGATGATGATGATGATGATGATAACTAGAGATCGTGGGCCCTTCTTGCCTTGTGGCGAGTCCGGTGGTACAGTTTATCAAGACGTGAAAGTTCGAACGCTCGTGCTTGGCTAGCGCGCAACCGACATCCGGCTTTAAGTATACTGTACAGCGACATAGTTTTCCAGATGGTCGTGGTTGTTATAATCATGGTCGTGGGTGTTATAATCATAGTAGTGGTTGTTATAATCATGGTCGTGGTTGTTATAATCATGGTCGTGGTTGCTATATCATGGTCGTGGTTGTTATAATCATGGTCGTGGTTGCTATATCATGGTCGTGGTTGTTATAATCATGGTCGTGGGTGTTATAATCATAGTAGTGGTTGTTATAATCATAGTAGTGGTTGTTATAATCATGGTCGTGGTTGCTATAATCATGGTCGTGGTTGTTATAATCATGGTCGTGGGTGTTATAATCATAGTAGTGGTTGTTATAATCATGGTCGTGGGTGTTATAATCATAGTAGTGGTTGTTATAATCATGGTCGTGGTTGTTATAATCATGGTCGTGGTTGTTATAATCATGGTCGTGGTTGCTATATCATGGTCGTGGTTGTTATAATCATGGTCGTGGTTGTTATAATCATGGTCGTGGTTGCTATATCATGGTCGTGGTTGTTATAATCCTAGTCGTGGTTGTTATAATCATGGTCGTGGTTGTTATAATCCTAGTCGTGGTTGTTATAATCATGGTCGTGGTTGCTATATTTATTGCTTCATTTATTCTTCTATTTACTCATCTTCCTTCCTTTACTAATCCAAACAACATTAAAAAAAAGTAGGCTAAGAAAAAACTGGGGTGGGAGGAGGGAGCCATATGATAACTGCAATCGTGGGCTGACAGGGTACAGCGAATGAGGGTGCGCCAAGTCCGTAGAATTGCATCGTTTTCCAGCGTAAATAAAATGATTTTGTTATGGCTTCCTAAAGAAATCATCGATGTGGGACCAGGTTTGTTTCACTCTACGATTTTTTTGCGATTTTTCCACCAAGTTTGAAGAAAAACGATTGTGCCGTTTCGGATGCCCAGAACAGACACACACACACACACACACACACACACACATGCCTAGTCCTATAGTATATTAGATGATGATAATAATAATAATAATAATAATAATACTCCAGTAGTAGCAGTATATTAACCACTACTATTACTACTACCACCACCAATACCAGTACTATTATTACTACTGCCACCACCATTAATAATTTTTTTTTAAACGTGGCCTCCATCCTGCCCCAATAGCCACACCGTTCCCGCCATTTTATTATATTAAAATTACTGTAAATATCCTAATACATAAGTAGCTATCCTAGCTGTGTTGAATTAGTTGAGCCGCAGATCTATGCGGCATTCAGTGACTGTTGCGTCATAGTCAATATCTGCAACTGTTGTCTGCTTTGGGGCTGATGCTCTCGTTCCCCTGAGGCAGAACAAAGCCGACCGAAGGAGAGAGAAGGACAATAGACATCTCATCCAGGCTGTAACATATCTTATGGGCTGCTGCTTCTGTTTAGATAGCACCTCCGCGAGTCTGGCGTAGAAGCATCATGCACTTGGTCCCATCCCACCAGAGGTTGTGAACACCAGAGGAGTGAAGCTGCCTTGATCAACATTCTGAATTCTTTTCCCATATGCCCTTATCTTGTCGTTCTCGTTCCTCCTGTGTGCAGCATCGAGAGCTAAGTTACGGTGACATGCGGCCATGGGATAAAAAATCCTGATGTCGAAGAAGGTTTGCTATCCCAGCGTCCAGAATCCTCGAGCACTGACGTAAACACGGGCTTCGTTGGATGTGTTTGGAAGTCCTATGTTGGAAGATCTCACCATCCAGTGGAAGGAGGGTCGGTTCTACCATGACGTCCCGGCAGATTTCCTTCAACATATTTGCTGTGAGATCCCTTACCTCGTCATGCCTCATGCATATGAAGCCCCTTTCTTGCACACCATGGCGTGATCGACGTCATAGGAAGAGCCACACACGCATTGGGAGGGCAAACCTTCCACTGGCCTAACGTACCTTAGAGCATTGACATCTGTAGATTCTTGTTTATCGAGACTGAAACCATTTGCCCTTATCGGTAACGTAATTAACCAGTTCGAGGCGCCCACCTCCTGCGCTATAGCTACTATTTTTTTTTCAAATTCTCTGGTACCTGCAGCAACAGTTGCTGCAACTTATCACTTTGGCTGTGCTGTCGTTCTGTCGTAATGGACCTTCGAATCTTGTTTACTTCACTGGTATCCACCTCCCCTGTTGCGTTCTGAGCTATTATGTGGTTCGTGAGGTCTGCCGTGAGCATAAGTGAGTTTTGATGTTAGATGGCAGCAATCTCCTCTGGATTGGTCAATCCCATACCTCCCAGTCTCAGTGGTTGTGCAAGGAGTGATCTTTCTGCTGGGGTTAAGTGAGGGTGTTTCACTAATTTGGGAATGAGATTGACACTGATAGCTTCTTCCAGAGGGTGGAGGAGGGGACCAATATCAGGGATAGTGCGCATCAGGTAGTTCCAGTGATGCTTGACTCCATGAGTGAATGCCGCAAAAGCCGCATGAGGCTCTGTGTTAGCAATCTCAGACAGTGCTTGGATTTCCCTAACCCACTCATTCACTTTTCCCATTAAGTACTCAGTATTGAAGTCAGTTGTGCGGATTACTGCGCCTAGGTGTCTTTGGCCTTCCTTTGTTATTTTGACCTCACTTCCGCCAAACACCTCCATTGCCCGCTCATAATGTTCTGGCTTCACAATGAGGAAGGACTTGCTGGCTTTTGGGTGGTACCCTAATTGTGGGCCATATGATGTTACCAGGTCCTACCACTTTTTGATGTCCTCCACTTTTCCTGCTCCTGTAAGGTCATCAGCGTACGCCACTTGTTTAACCTCAGTTGTTTCAAATTACTACCACCACTACTACTATTTATACTACTAGTATCGGAGAAAAGGGTGAAGAAGGAAAGAATATGGTTAAAGGAGGGAGGTTAAGAGGAGTGAAAGAGAGAGGGATGATGGGGAAGAAAAGGGTGATGGAAGGAAGGATGGAAGGGTGGAAGAGGAAGGAAGAGTGTTGAAGGAGGGAAGGAGAGTGAAATGATGGAGGAAGGAGACAGAGGGTTGATGAAGGGAGGGAGAAAAGGATGAAGAAGAGAGAGAGAGGAGGTGGAGGAGGGAGAAAGAGGGAGTAAAAGAGAAGGATGGAGGGTGAGTAGAAGAATAGAAGGAGAAATTTGAAAAAATTATTGAAAGGGGAAGGAAGAAGGGAGCAGGAGAAAGATTAAGACAAATAAAATGAACAAGACAGGGGAAGGAAGGAGAAGGAGTAATGGGAAAGAAAATGAGGAGAAAGAGGGAATAGAGAAGGGAAGAGGAACAAATGAGACGAATGAAGAAACAAGACTTACGAGAATAAGATTAAGTCTGAAATAATATTGTGTTCGGTTAGGTGGGGTTAGGTTAGGTTACTAGCAGTCATACAGTGGTCAGCAGCAGTCATACAGTAGTCAGCAGCAGTCAGCAACAGTCATACAGTGGTCAGCAGCAATCATACCTTACAGGAGCAGGAAAAGTGGAGGACATCAAAAAGTGGTGGGACCTGGTAACATCGCGAGGTCCACAAATAGGGTACCACCCAAACGCTAGCAAGTCCTTCCTCATCGTGAAGCCAGAACATTACGAACGGGCTTTGGAGGTTTTTGGCAGAAGTGAGGTCAAAATAACCAAGGACGGCCAAAGACATCTAGGCGCAGTAATTGGCACTACGGATTTCAAGACCGAGTACGTAGCGGGAAAGGTGAATGAGTGGGTTAGCGAAATCCAAGCTCTATCTGAGATTGCTAACACAGAGCCACATGCGCCTTTGCAGCATTCACCCATGGAGTCAAGCATCGCTGGAACTACCTGATGCGTACCATCCCTGAGATCGGACCCCTCCTCCACCCTCTGGAAGAAGCCATCAGTGTCAAGTTCATTCCCAAACTGGTGAAACACCCTGACTTAACACCAGCAGAAAGAACACTTCTTGCACTTCCACCAAGACTGGGAGGGATGGGACTAACTAATCCAGAGGAGATTGCTGACACTGAACATCAAAATTCACTTAAGCTCACGGCAGCCCTCACTGACCACATAATAGCCCAGAATGCAACAGGGGAAGTGGACACCAGCGAAGTAAATAAGATCCGTAGGGCCATTACAACAGATCGGCAGCACTGCCAAAATGACATGTTGCAGCAACTATTGCTGCAGGTTCCAGAAAATTTGACAAAAAAAGTAGCTATAGCGCAGGAGGTGGGCGCCTCGAACTGGTTAACTACGTTACCGATAAGGGCAATTGGTTTCAGCCTTAACAAACAAGAATTTACAGATGCCATTGCTCTAAGGTACGGTTGGCCAGTAGATGGTGTGCCCTCCCAATGCGTGTGTGGCTCTTCCTATGACGGCGATCACCCCATGGTCAGCAAGAAGGGGAGCTTCATATGCATGAGGCATGACGAGGTAAGGGATCTCACAGCAAATATGTTGAAGGAAATCTGCCGGGACGTCATGGTAGAACCGACCCTCCTTCCACTGGATGGTGAGATCTTCCAACACAGGACTTCAAACACATCTAACGAAGCCCGTGCTCGAGGATTCTGGACGCGGGGACAGCGAGCTTTCTTCGACATCAGGATTTTTGATCCCATGGCCGCATGTCACCGTAACCTAGCTCTCGATGCTGCGCATAGGAGGAACGAGAACGACAAGAGAAGGGCATATGGGGAGAGAATGCAAAATGTTGATCAAGGCAGCTTCACTCCTCTAGTGTTCACAACCTCTGGTGGGATGGGCCCAAGTGCAAGATGTTTCTACGCCAGACTCGCGGAGCTGATCTCCGAACAGAAGCAGCAGCCCAGAAGTTATGTTACAGCCTGGATGAGATGTCGACTGTCCTTCTCTCTCCTTCGGTCGGCTTTGCTCTGCCTCAGGGGAACGAGAGCTTCTGCCCCTACTCCGACAACTGCTGCAGATATTGACTATGAGGCTACAGTCACTGAATGCCGCATAGATCTGCGCCTCAACTAATTTTACACAGATAGGATAGCTTATTATGTATTAGGATATTAATATTAAGGCAAATAAATGGTGGCGAAGGTGTGGGTATTGGGGGAGGCTGGAGGCCACGTTAAAAAAAAAAAAAAAAAAATCATACAGTAGTTAGCAGCAGTCATACAGTAGTCAGTAGCAGTCATACAGTGGTCAGCAGCAAACATACAGTAGTCAGCAGCAAACATACAGTAGTCAGCAGCAGTCATACAGTTGTCAGGAGCAGTCATACAGTAGTCAGCAGCAGTCATACAGTAGTCAGCAGCAGTCATACAGTAGTCAGCAGCACTCATACAGTGGTCAATAGGAGTCATACAGTAGTCAGTAGCAGTCATACAGTGGTCAGTAGCAGTCAAACAGTGGTCAGTAGCAGTCATACAGTGGTCAGTAGCAGTCATACAGTGGTCAGTAGCAGTATCAATGCCAGATGGAGTCAAAATCAAAATATTTAAAGGCACATTACACAAGCTTTCAAAAATCAAATCGAATTGAAAAGAATCCTTCCTTTAAAATAAAATTAAAAATTCGGGAAAAGTGAATATAGATTTTTTGTATTCATTTATTTTTCCATATATTAATTATGAATTATTGAAGCGTGTAAATAATACATTTCGACTAAGTGTTGATTTAATTTTCTCTGTTTCTCTCTTATTTACATATTCATTTATATTTTTCTTAAATTATATAAAATAAATGAGGATTTTTATTTTTTTTCGAGGGGGGGGGGGGGGGAATTCCAGTTTCTTTTTTTTTTCTTTCTTTTTTCCTGGCTGCCGCAGTTCACGTCGTGTACAATAAATATTTCGACGCATTTTTCGAAAGTTTCTATTCTCTTTTTTTCCGCTTTTAATTTTTTTTTGTTCCAAAGTTCAGTCAGTTTAAGAATATCTAATATTTTTCTATTTTAACTTTTTCTTTTTTTACCTTCAGTATCTCTCCTTTCTTATATTTCAAAGTTCAATGAATGTAAAACACCAGGTATTTTGTCTTTTTTTCATTCGCTTCTTTTTCTTTTCATTAAATTTTTACATCAAAGTTTCTACACGACAGAATAACAAATATTTTTACAGAAAGGGTCGGTGCCGCCGTCGACCTACTAGTACCACCCTGTGTCCACCGTCATGAATCCTGACACACGTCTTGGATACACACACACGTCATCCATGTATCGCAGACAAGTTTTGAAAATATGGATCAACTGAAGAATAGCCCCAAGTTTATTTCACCTGATGTTTAAGTGTTTAATTTTAAATTGAAGAAGCTGGGGTGGCTGATCTTCATGTAATACTATAATACAAGTGAAAAAAGTGAAGGCGGGCACCATAGACCTGATGATAATGCGGATACAGTACACTGAACTCTTAGCCTCTGGAGTCAAAAGTTCGCTCCCTCCCAAAATGAAGCAGCATCGACCCCAAAATGAAGCAGCATCGATCCAAAATGAAGCAGCATCGACCCAAAATGAAGCAGCATCGACCCCAAAGTGAAGCAGCATTGACCCCAAAGTGAAGCAGCATCAACCCCAAACGAGATAAAAAGCTCACCCGCACCAGAGTAAAGTCAGAGTAAGTCAGTTCGGAGACTCACTCGTGTGACTCAGTTTCACCACCAGTATATCCGTCTGTACACGACTGTCTTCATTCTCCTCAATGGTAAAGTTAGGTACTCATTCACAGCTGGACGGACACTGCCTCATGAAACACCTCTCTCTCACTCACCTGTAGGAAGTCTCCCTCTCCGCCACCACCACCTCCACCACCTCTCTTCCTCTCTACCAGTACCACCAACCCTCTCCACCACCACCACCACCACCAACCCCTCTCCACCACCAAGCGTCACCCTCTCCAACAAGACACAGAGACAATACAAACAATGGTGAGGTATTGTTCGTGTCTTCAGTCAATACATCGATCACACCGTCTCTCAGGCAAACTTCTGGACGAGAGAGTGAAAAAAATCTACAGTAAGGGACAACGTTGGCTGCTGTAGTGACTCTTGCCGTGGTTAAGGTTAGGTTAGGTATACTGCAACACACACACACACACACACACACACACACACCATTAATTGTTTCCATGTAATGATTTCATTATTATCACAACCATCACCTGTACTACCACCACAACCACTACTACCACAATTACTGTACTACCATCTTCACAAATACCTTCGATACTGCCGTTACCGCTGCCATTATCGTCATTGTATCCACCACCACATCTATCACCACTTCTACTACCACCACCACTACCATCATCGTATATACCACCACCATCATAACCATCAAACCAGCTGTAACATCACTCGCTTGTAGATGTGTGAGCAGAAGAGAAAAAAAAAAACACCCACCTAAAACTTATGACCAAGAGCCGCGCCCTCCTAGACACGTTCTTCCTACGACGCCTTAAGAATTTAGTAGATCATCTTAGACAGTATTTTGTGTTACGTGACTGAGGCTAACCTAACCTAACCTAATCTCCTTCGCTCGCCTACCTCGTCTACATAACACTAAATAAATACCTTGAAGCCGATGTAATAAGAGTTTAGGTTGAGGAATAAATATATAATGAAATGAGGATGTTTATTCATTATTATTGTGAGCATGTAAGTTCTTCAGCATGCCTTACACGGGCTCTCGCTGGCTGTGACACATTGACACTGGGTTGGGTCTCACAAGCTCCTGCAAGTGTAAGCTTCCATTAGTGGAATTGGAAGTTAGAAAGTTTCGTATTGTACCTTGCGTTCCTGACCGTCTCATTGTTCTGAAATTGTACGTATACACACACGCACACACACATGCACACACACACACACCCACCCACACACTTTTGTATAAGCTTTTCCTAGTACGGTTCAGGGTGGTCGGGCAGGTGTTCATCTGACTCTTAGCAATCAACACTTAGCAGATAACTCCAGTCCTGTGCCAAGATGCTGAGACACTTAGGGGAAGCTCCGTCGTCGTTAAGCACACCCAATAATGTACTAATATTCCTAAGCGTTCAACGAGAGCACCCACTTCTCCATCCCGGGAGGCCGAGGATCGAATTTGTGACCCTTTACTATCTGTGCGACTGTTCTATCAGTGTGTGTGTGTGTGTGTGTGTGTGCGTGTGCGTGTGTGCGTGTGCGTGTGCGTTCTCTTTAAACACTAGCGTCTACAGTTTTCATGCGATCATTACGAAATTCACATATTTAATTCGGTATAAGACGGAGGTCAGACAGTGACCTCTGTTGGCCAACAACAAACAGAGATTAAGGTCAAAGGTCACCGATACAGATCATAATTTGGAATAGATATCCACAATATATCGCGAGATTTTCACAACTGATTGGCCAAAAGACAGCTAGACACTGCCGAGGTCAAAGGTCAACGAAAGGTCATGGCATTGGTTGCCACAATTATCCTGACGTGTTTATGAGATGCTCAAACCTTATCAGCCGCTGAATCGCCTCCACAGGTCACAGGTCACCATTAGCATTACTAATAACATTAATGGTCTTCATAATACTCAGACTTTATTTCCACTGATCTTTAGTTTCCTCTTTAATGCACGTTATAAGGTATAGTAATTATTTAGGGTTCTTGATTAATAAAATGACCCTGTATCATCATCATCATCATCATCATTATCATTATCATCATCATCATCATTAATCATTATTATTACTACTACTACTATTATCATCAATATCATTATTATCATATCTCTTTTGTGATGCAGTAGAGGGCGAGGAGAAGGAGGCGGAGGCAGTAGACACACTGAACTGTTTCATTGTACCAGTCTATATACACAAGGCCTGGTATCAATTATTCAAGACTCCTGGTTTATGAATCGTAAATAAGTGTTCATATCTAATACAATATTCATGACCATCATCAACACTGCACTGAGTACCTGGTGGGGGTTAGGTTAGGTTAGTTGAGGTTAGGGAGAGGTTTGTCATATATATTATACTATTACTTATCATTTATACTAGTATTATAGAAGGTAGGAATTTGGGCCTTTATATATATTTAAATAGTATTAGTTATTGGTCTGCCGTTATTGTTTACTATATAAAGCGTTCACCGTGAGAGATAATACACGTGTAAAGTGTTAAGAACACACGGTATTTCAACAAAAACTGGGGTGTCTAATCTTCAGGTGAAATAATCTTGGCGCTAGCTGGGCGGTTGCGAGAACACTTTACTTTGGATGACGTTTTGGAATCCCTGATGACCCAGTGTACACATCAGTATTCGGGTAAATCAAGTAAATCATTAATTTTACCTCTTGTGAGTTACTAGTTATAAATAACATGTAATTCCTAAGGCTGTCCCGTTTAAAACAATTCAGAAGAGTTACTGGTTGCTTAAACAGACTTCTCTAAGAATGCTTTCAAGCATTTTGTTCTCTTTCTTTATAATTTTTTTGTAAAACAACAATAACAACAACAACAACAATAATAATAATAATAATAACAATAATAATAATTATCTGCTCAAAATTCCCAAGGGCACGCGAGAGAATTTTTCAGAATATTATCGCCAATTTGGGCACACGCTTTCAAAAAGGTTCGCCACCCCTGATCTAGGGTGTCTAATCTTCAAGTGAAATAAGCTGGGGTGTCTAATCTTCAGGTGAAATAAGCTGGGGTGTCTAATCTTCAGGTGAAATAAGCTGGGATGACTAAGCTGCAGGTGATTCAGACCCTCGCAAAGAACCATGTGTGGCATAAACTAGCAGGACCAAGGAAAGCCAGAGTAACCCTGCGGTCAGCTCCTGTAATCCCACCCTGCGGTCAACCTTAATGGATGGGGACGAACCCGTGTTTCTTGCGTGATTTCCTCGATAGTCGGCTGGTCCAGATCCTCAGAAGTTTCCTAATTGGAGATGTGGGAACGACTGTACCTTCTTCATGGTAGGAGAGTGTAAGAGAGGTTGTACTGAACCTTGTGTCGCAGTTAGAATCGTTCAAAGTATCATATATTAATTGAAGAGTGCTGAAGGTATAACTCAATTAGAATTTTGACTCTTATAAAACTACTGTCAACTGATTTATTCGACAGTCGATTTATTTTTCCTATTGTCAGCTATCTTACAACGCCAGTCTGTGAGTTACTCGACAGTCAGGTAATCAGATCAAGGCTTCACACGACAGCCAGTCACCTGATTCACCCGACCATCAGCTGAGATAATCGACAGGTTTCGAACTTTTCCAGGCGGCAGCAATTAGTTTGGATTTTTCTTTTATTCTCTTTAACTTCCTATTTCTTTTTCTATTCACTTCGTCGCTTCCGTTCTCTCTTTTTTCTTTCTCAAAGCTTGTTTTTTTAACCTTTGACAACTTGAGAAAATTTTTATCCCGTTGTCCTTGGCATCTCTAAAATATCGTCTTGTTAAAATGTCATCGTTTGGTCTGACTGAGTCTTATATGTGTTGATGTGGATGAGTCATTACTACTAATCTCCCATCAATGCTGGAGTGCCTAAGGGCTTTTGTTTTTTATGATACTTGTCACCATGATTCTTCCCACTAACACACAAACTTTTTTTTTGTTCGGTGACAATAACCTCCACAAAAGTCTGTTCTATCGCCCCAATTCCCTCGTTTACTCAAGTGTCCAGGTGGATTATGATTCAATATTTACTTCAGTGTGACAGATACAACTTTATAAATTTGATACATGTCATTTTCTCTTATATTTCCACCTGAGTCCCAAACAAAGCTCGAGTACAGTATATGATGGCATCCAATGTCTTATCCTGTAAGAGTTTCCTAGTGGTCGCGTCCTTTTTAAACTGTTCAACTCATCTTCCTCCTCTTTAACTATCCACCTCGTCACGGGAATCAGTCAATATCCAACAGCCTAATTCCACAAAGTGCGGTCAATCATATCTCTCTAACTAGTAACTACAGTCTTAAATTTCTCATCATCCAACAGCAATTCCTCATTTCATCCTACACATCAGGTGATCTTTCCTCACTTTATATTTCTTTTCGTTGTTTCCGTGATGAGTCCCCCCCCCCCCTTGTCGTAACACACGTCATATATTTTTTACCCGACCACTTATGTCGTGCAAGTTCCCTTTAATCGGACATCATCATCATCATTCATCTCATTCATTCCTGGCATTTCTCTTTTAAGGTATTCCCTTCAGTCTCACGCTTCCCATCCACCTACAATTTACACCTTTCTATATATAAGGATTATTCCCATCACCCTTCTCTCTTGTGTGTGACCTTATCTGACCTTTCACCAATGGCTTAAAGACCGTGAAAGACAACCTTGACCCCGTCCATGACTCGCCATAATTTCGGTCGTCAGGAGGATGGGTTCTCAGGTGTGACTGGGACCTCACCTAACTTGATCATAATAGCGGCCATCACTCACCTGTTGTTTCTCTGAGAATTTCGGTCAGGAATCGTCCTCATATTTCAGGTTAATAGTCTGGCTGATTTATATGAGTGGGAATTGGCAGATCCCAGAATTTTCGGACCTACTTTGACTCAGGTGGGTAATGAACCAAATGTAACGTAACTGTGACTACAAACTTTACCTTTAACAATATATAACTCAACATACTCAGGCTAGTCACAACAACACGTAGAAATATTTTTAGTAACACAACCATTTTATTGTAACTGTGACAAGTAACGTCTTAACATATAATAGGGCCGGAACATCACGGAGCAGTGTTACGTAACTCAACATTCTCGTGGTACCTTACACACCCGCATTTCAGGGGTGTGATGGTGTTACTCCAGCATACCAGAAATTAATGATGAAATATAACCCAACATACCTCATACCTGTCATATCAGCATACAGTCACTACAGTGCGGAAACAAGAGAACCTTCTGTGTTAACATGGCAAAGACCCATGATGGCAGTGTGAGGTGGAGCAGCCGGCAGGTTTAGGGCAGGTGGCTCGTCTAATTAACTCACTCTGTTTTCAACAAGTTTCTCCGTCTGATTAGTTTAATTATTTCCCAAACGACAAGTAAAAGTGTCAGAGAGAACACCCGCTATTCTTTCACTTAACTTATCCCGTGTGTCACTGTCAACAGGGTGTGCATGTGTGTGTTGCCGCATTATACACCTGTCAGGTTTTTGTCAAATGTGACGTTTGTCAGTTTGTAGAAAATGTTGTTAACAGTTATATTTGGTCCGGTTGATATGGATTCATCGATTCAGTGTTAGAAAATACTTTAAACTGCAGCTGAAGTGAGGCAATACCGCACTCGTATTCCTAAAATGAAGTTATATATTGCTACTTATCTTATAGGTCAACTACTACTTAAGTCTACAACCACTGTTATTGTAAAACTTTATCATAATCTACCTATTAATGCTAAACCTCGTAATAACTATTACTGTTCCACTAAGACCTACAACACAGATGAGGTGTGTCACTCTTACTCTTCTAAGTAACTAAACCACACTGTATCAGCCTTACATCGCGCATTACTGTATACATTCTCACGTATCCTAGTACCATAATAGAGAGTGAGTTCCATACTGTACTCCCACTGAATACTACAGCAAGACTTCGGTTCATAAGGTGGCGGTATGGTCGGCACTGCACTAGACAACTCTCAATTTCTCCAACTGCATAATCAGTTACCTGGCAGAACGTGAGGTGCCCAAATCATGTACTGTACCAATGACTAATGAGAATAGTGGTGAGCGTTGCATTCACTCGGCTGCCACAACCATGCTTAATATTTCCTGCTGTAGATAAAGTAATCCTCAACGCTTGCTAACACTTCTATATTATATCACTGAAACTTGTGTACATTTACTATACATTGTTAGCTTCAGTACGAAATCATTATCACCATTACCACGAAATTTCTTGAAAAGTCATCAAGATGTTAATTCCATCAGTTTAGACATAATTATACTCTTTACAAACTATATTAAACTATAAACACGAATAGGATTATATTTTGTTTCATTACTATATTTACTAAGTCAATAAACCTGTGGACCTCACACTTCTATACTCCAATCACACTTTTTATACTTCATTCATACCTTTTATATTTCTATCATATTTTTTATACTTTAATCATACTTTTCTTACTTCTATCATACCCTTTTTAAGCTTTTTTCATACTATTTAAACTTCTATCATACTTTTTATACTTCTATCATACTTTTTATTCTTCTATCATACTTTTTATACTTCTATCATACTTTTTATACTTCTATCATACTTTTTATTCTTCTATCATACTTTTTTATTCTTCTATCATACTTTTTTTTATACTTTTATCATAATTTTTGTAACTCTATCGCACCTCTACCAGATGATCAACATTAAGAAATACTTCTATCATACTTTTTTTATACTTTTATCATACTTTTTGTACCTCTATCACACCTCTACCAGATGATCAACATTAAGAAATACTGTGATTGAAATTTTCCACACACTGGTACAAGGTTTTCTTCCATTAAGTGACAGGGAGTTAAGACAGTTAGTTCAGTCTTTGCTCGACAGATAATCGCATCAACACGAAGACTCAAGTAGAAAGACGAGAACCAAATTTAAAACTTTTCTTTCTCTAATTAAAACTTATTGTTCGTTTGCAAGTCCCATCTGCTTAGTCAATTTTTGGATCACATGAAAATTAGCCCCCCCACCCCCCTGGCTTATTTCACCTGGTAACCTATCTCAGGTTGACCTAACTTAACCTAACCTACCTCATGTTAACCTAACCTAACCTACCTCATGTTAACCTAACCTATCCTAATCCCCCGCAAGTGGTGTTAGGGTGTTTAATCATCAGGTGAAATGAGCTGCGTTGGGTAATCTCCAGGTGATCCATTTTTTTTTTCATTTGTCTAAAAACTCGTGAGCGAAAAAAAAATCTTCAAATGTTATTAGAAACAGCAAACTTGAGGCTTGATATCGACCATAGTATTGCCCTTGATACTAATATATCCACTTCCATTACTCTAGGTAGAGTCCCCTTCACTAGTGCGTTTAAAGGGACTCCTCAGGCTTTGTGCAGTGTGGCAGCCCTGTGTTTGTTTACATTCGACAGCAGGAAACTCGCAATAATACACATACTGTGGAATCAAATTAAACCAATATTAAAACAAATATCTTAATATAATGATTTGTGGAATGTTTAAATGAGGAGCCCCTGTAAACGCATCAGTGAAGGGGACTGTACCACCAAGTCCTTTTCATTCTCCAAGCTGCCAACATGTTCAGGACACTAACAAAGCTCCACATTCTTACGCTTTGGACAAATTCCCACAATCCATGCTGAGGTTTTGGACAAGAAGAAGTATTGGAGATTTACTGTGCAATTGGTGTAAGTGGACTCCAGGAGTGTGAGTGCAGTGTATATTTTCTTGCTAGAGGTTTATTAATCAGTGTGAGTGCTGGCAGAAGAGCAAGCAACTCGGGGCGGTCAATACAGACGATTTCTTTGGTCTTTTTCTACAATGTATCAACGTGATCATTTGCTGCAATAACTACTCCTTCATTACTTAAGAGACTCGCGTGTAAACATTTCTATCTTATCAGCGTCAGTATCACCATGCTGAAGAAGCCTGTCTTTTTTTTTTTTGTTTTTTGTTTTTTTATCACAGAGGAGTGGTGCACTAAGTGAGTTTTAGTCACGCTTTGTAAACTTTGGTTTGGGGAAACTTTCAAGGGTGGACGAGTTGCTACGGCGCTTCTCTCCTGTGTTAAGTGAAGTGTCAGTAAACTGCAATGCCCTCTTTATTATGGACGGTTTAGTGTTGAGTCACCACTGTCACGCCACTCCTCACAGTATAAGACACAACCATTTTCCTTATACAACAGAGCTTATATCCAATCATCTCTCATCACTCCATTCTTACTTCTCACAACAAAAGGTTTAACAGCGGTCAAGTACGTCAGTCCTCTCTGGTGAAGAAATGATCTGATCAGAGAACACTTAGGCCTCCATACTCTAAACACTGCTTTTCACCTCACTAACGCCACAAGACAACGGAACAAGATCTGTACAGTTTCTGGTGCACACAGTGTGAACCAAATAAAACAAGTTAACGTATACGACAGAGTCATAATCTAGTTATGACCAACATAGTGAATAAACTTAACATAGTCTTTCCATCCGCCCATACTGACACTCTACGTTATAATGTTCAGTAACTGTTGGTTTAGTTTTAAGTTTTCAGAGTTGTGGTCAGCCGCTGATATAAACAAATGGTAACATCCCTTAAAACACAGAACTAAAACACAGAAGTAGAGTCGTGGCAGAGTTGACAGCCATGTTTGTTGGTCCTGATGATAATCACTTCACAAATAAGTAATAACAAACGTTCATCATTATTGACGACTTAATATTTTTTCCTTCGAGTAATTTGGTACTCTTTTCTCTCTCAGACAAAGTATACTGTGAGGCATAAATTTCAGGTGACAGTTTTATGCTAATGAGTTCCTAATTATAACGGTGGGGATGATAAGAGCGAATCCTGGGTCTTTTGCATCGGGATCTTCGACCATCACAATGGATTAGTCATTGTTTCCACACGTCCTGTTCACATATCACTCACCTAAACTTATATAATACACTGACCCAAGTCTTCCTGCCGTGTGACATATAGACAGATATGTTTAAACTGTAAATAATTCATCATATCTTAAAGTGCAGATATACACTACACTACACTACACTACACTACACCACACCACACCACACCACACTACACTACACTACACTACAACATAACAAGGGACCGTTATTTCAGAAAAGGTTCACATCATATACCGTGAACCAATGTATTGTACATACTCGTATATCAGTTCTGAAAATGACACAATTCTTCCACAGTGGTGTTCATGTACAGTCCCCTTCACTTGTGCGTTTACAGGGGCTCGTCATATAAACATTCCACAACTTATCACACTGAGATACTTGTTTTAATGTTATTTTACTCCAATGTATCTTTACTATTGCGAGTTTCCTTCTGTCGAATGTAAACAAACACAGGGCTGCCACACTGCACAAAACCTGACGAGCCCCTGTAATCGCACTAGTGAAGGGGACTATATAATACCCACCCCGTGAAGGTGTTCCTCGGGACGAACTTTAGGGAATGTCTGTGTGCGAGTCAAAGATGCTGAGACAAAAGGCAGGTTTTATGAAGGAGTTGAGTTGTGAGATATTGACGTGGCTCATACAGGTAGTGGCCCAAGGTGGTGGTTGTCAGGTGGCGATATTGTGTAGGCCAGGTAAGGTGGGGCCAGTTAGGGGAAACTGAGGCCAGGTTGGGCCAAGTGAAGCCAGATGGGGCCAGGTGAGGCAAGGTAAGGGCAGCAAGTTTGGCTAGGTAAGCGCAGCAGGTGAGGCCAGGTGAGGGCAGCAGGTGAGGCCAGGTGAGGGCAGCAGGTGAGACCATGTGAGGGTTGCAGGTGAGGCCAGGTAGGGGCAGCAGGTGAGTCAAGGTGAGGGCAGCAGGTGAGTCCAGGTGAGGGCAGCAGGTGAGGGTGGGTGAGGGAGGACGTCCTGACATATCACCTTTAACGCCGAGAGTTCCGACCCCGTTATGTTTATCATCCCGGACAGTAACCTGGACAGTATGCTTGGACAGTATCCCTGGCCAATATACTCGGGCAGTAATCTCTACACAATAGCCTTGACCAGTATCCCTAGACAGTATCCCCGGACAGTATCCTTGGGCAGTATCCCTGGACAGCAACCCTGGCTAGTATCCTCGGACAGTATCTCTGCACAGTAGACCTGACCAGTATCCCTGGCCAAGTGCCCTGGACAGTAGCCCTGTACAGTATACTTGGACAATATCTCTGGACAATATCCCTGGCCAGTGTCCCTGGACTGTATCCCTGATATTAGCCCGGAACAGTATTCCTGGACAGTAGCCCTGTACAGTATACTTGGACAATATCCCTGGCCAGTGTCCCTGGCCAGTGTCCCTGGAAAGTATCCCTGACATTAGCCGGGAACAGTTACCCTGGCCAGTAGCCCAGGACATTATCTCACGACAGTAGCCCTGGCCAGTATCCCTGGACAGTATCCCGGAACAGTATTCCTGGTCAGTATCCCTGGACAGTAGCCCTGAACAGCATCTCACGGCAGTAGCCGTGGAAAGTATCTCAAGCCAGTAGTCGTGGAAAGTATCCCAAGACAGTTACCCTAGAAAGTATCCCAGGACAATAGTCGTGGCCAGTATCTCAGGACAGTAGCGTTGGACAGTAGCCCTGAAAAGTCTCAGGACAGTAACTGTGGACAGTATCTCGAGGCAGTAGTCGTGAGAGTAGCCCTGGACAGTATCTCAGGGCAGTAGCTATGGACAGTATCCCTGGGCAGTAACCCAAGCTAATTTCCCCAACCATTATCCCTGCACAGTAGCCCTGGCCCGTATCCTTGGACAGTAGCCCGGAACAGTATCCCTGGCCAGTAGCCACGTCTAGTAGCCATGAGCAGTATCTCAGGACAGTTGACATGACAGTACCCCTGGACAGTATCTCAGGACAGTAGCCCTGAACAGTATCTCAAGACAGTAGCCGTGGACCATGCTCGGAGCACCCATGTGGACCAGAATTTGCAATTTGCAAATGGAAACTGAACTACCACCCCTGGCAGTACGAGTCAAGCAGGTGGCAGCCGGTCTCCTCGCGAAAATCTGTAGATCAGATAAGCCCACAGCTGCCAAAACGCGAATCAGTGCCTCCCTCCACTTCGACCACAGAGTGCGAGGGGCCACCTGGTCGCACGAGGCAAGCGAGGTCATCGGGCACCTGCATGCAGAAACACTCGTCAAGAACAACCAAGACATACGAGACAGGGAATATGTAGTTCCACCACCATGGAGCCCTCCACCAGCTATATTCAAAATCACCGAACTAGGTGATAGCAAAGCCAACCTCCAGAAGGAGGACCTCAAAAGAATAACTCAGGAAGCCATAGCCACCGAGATACCGGCTGATGCAGCATCATACTTCACAGACGGCTCGGTGGACCGAAAACATCATAGATCCGGAGCGGCCTTCTACACCCAAGGTCAGACCCCCCCCTATGGAGACTTTCCAATGACTGCTCCACCCTACAAACAGAGTTAGTAGCAATCTCAAAAGCCCTACAACACGCTGCAACACAACACAACAAGTCCATCATAATTCACACGGACTCAAAAACGGCCATGCAAGCGCTGCAACACAGTCAACCAAGACACAACGTCCACATCATAACCTCGATCCTCGCACTGCTACAGGACTTCCAAAGACAAAATCGTCCAGTCGTCTTACACTGGATTCCCAGTCCTGTAGGGATCGGGGGAAATGACATAGCAGACGAAGCAGCCAAGGCAGCCACACGGTCTAGAAGCGTACGCATTCAAGTTCCAGCAAGCGTGCAACAGATCAAGAACCACCTCAGAAAGACTACCAAGCTCCACATCCAAAAGAGCTTCCTTGACGCATTCAACGCTGGTTCCCAATCAGCCAGATGGTACCTGGAGGCTACAAAAGAGGAACCACCATTCACGGACAAGAAAACACCAAGACAAACCAAAGTTAGCCTTTATCGACTACGACTAGGGCACAAGTGCACCTGGCAGAAGATCGTAAATGTCGTCAGGGAATGCACCTTATGTGAGGAGCCAGCGGCCAACCCACTGTAACACTATCTCCTCGACTGCGAAGCCACACAGTCTCCAAAACAGAATTCGAAAATTCCAAGAACACACAACACCAGCGGCCACTTTAACCCGAAAGGCTCAAACAAACCACCACCCAGATAGCTGAGGAAGTATCCTCCCCCAGCAAGTGCGGACCCCAGTTCGGGGGCGTGCCACTCCGAAACTGACCACGTCCAAGAGTGGGGGTTGGTGGTAAGCGTTCACTGACCGAGTGTCCGCTCACACTTGCAAACCTGCAGTATCCTTTCATATCTTCAGGTAGGACAACCTCCAATCCCAAATCCGGTCTGGTTGCTCCAAGAGCTCCAGCCGGAATCACCAAACCCGCCTAGAGGCAAAGGCCCGTGTCGGACTACGGTCCGACAATCTCAACAACAACACAACAGCTTGGGCGATGCACAAGGCTAATACCTGATCGAGGTGTTAGCTTTTCCTTCTGAATGTGTCATGCGCACAAGTCAAAGGCAGCGTCTGCGCATACAGAATAGCAAACGCATTAGCTAATCCGTACATCGAAAACGCCTTACAATAAACGTCTTATATAAATATCAAGTTAAAACTATGCAAACAAATCATCAGTTGAACATCACTTGGCCAGAAACAAATAAAGTTACTCAACACTTCACAAGTTAATGTTACCGGAATAATATTAGAGGACAGTTAAGAATGATATTAACTGTTGAATAATAACAGTAATACTTAACACAATGCAGGAGTGGTAAAGATAATACCTTCGATTAATTACATAAACAAAATTATTCACAACAGACTTTCTTTTCTGACAGCTGACGTGGTAATGTGGTTGACAGCTGACGTGGTAATGTGGCTGACAGCTGACGGGGTAAAGTGGTTGACAGCTGAAGGGGTAATGTGGTTGACAGCTGAAGGGGTAATGTGGTTGACAGCTGACGTGGTAATGTGGTTGACAGCTGAAGTGGTAATGTGGTTGACAGCTGACGGGGTAATGTGTTTGACAGCTGAAGGGGTAATGTGGTTGACAGCTGATGGGGTAATGTTTGTTGACAGCTGAAGGGGTAATATGGCTGACAGCTGACGGGGTAATGTGTTTGACAGCTGAAGGGGTAATATGGCTGACAGCTGACTGGGTAATGTGGTTGACAGCTGATGAGGTAATGTGGTGGACAGTTGACGGGAAATGTTTGTTGACAGCTGACGGGGTAGCTGACGGGTAATGTGGTTGACAGCTGACGGGGTAATGTGGTTGACAGCTGAAGGGGTAATGTGGTTGACAGCTGAAGGGGTAATGTGGTTGACAGCTGACGTGGTAATGTGGTTGACAGCTGACGGGGTAATGTTTCTTGACAGTTGATGGGGTAATAATGCTGACAGCTGACTGGGTAATGTGGCTGACAGCTGATGAGGTAATGTGGTGGACAGTTGACGGGAAATGTTTGTTGACAGCTGAGGGGTAATATTATTAACACCTGACGGGTAATGTGGTTGACAGTTGACCGGGTATTGTGGCTTATAGCTGACGGGGCAATGTGGTTGGTAGCTGACGGGGTAATGTGGTTGACAGCTGATGAGGTAATGTGATTGGTAGCTGACGGGGTAATGTGGTTGACAGCTGACCAGGTAATGTGGTTGACAGCTGACGGGATAATATGGTTTTCAGCTGATGGGGTAATGTGGTTGACAGTTGATGTAGCAATATGGCTGACAGCTGACGGGGTAATGTGGTTGACAGCTGACGGGGTAATATGGCTGACAACTGACCGAGTAATGTGACTGACAACTGACCAGGTATCTTTCTGACAACTGACGTGGTAATATGGCTGACAACTGACTGGGGGTAATGTAGCTGACAACTGACCAGGTAATGTAGCTGACAGTGGCTTTCAGGTGGGATATTTCTCCTGGCCACTGACGTGTAACCAAGCAAACCTCACCTTTCGAATATTAATGAAAACTAACCTACATAAACACTACATATGCACTACATAAACATTACATAAACATTACACAAACACTACATAAAAACCCTATATATACTACATAAACACTATATAAACTAGATTAAACTCTACATAAACAATACTTTACACACAATGATATACTTAACTAAGATAATAAAATTGTTCCCTAACTAAATAACATTTGTTAAATATGTGTAAATTTATGCAGTATCTGAAGCTGCCGTAACTCCGGGACGGACAGACAGACAGACAGACAGACAGACACCACACACACAGACAGACAGACAGACAGACAGACACACACACACAGAGAGAGAGAGAGAGAGAGAGAGAGAGAGAGAGAGAGAGAGAGAGAGAGAGAGAGAGAGACACACACTACTACTACTACAACTTTGCTGTTACTCGGAATCGAGTATGACGATCATCCAGCTATAATACAATGATATGAGTTATTAAGGATGTCACCACGTTGGTGAATTTTGAGGTGAGTAACGAGGCCCGTAGCGTCGTTCACATTCGTTGCACATGTGGAGGGCTGCATCTAGGGCGGGAGGGGCGGTGGCAGCGTCTTTCCGGCGTTGGCGCTTGTCTGCTTCGGTTTGCAGTCAGACTAACTCGCAAGTATTGACACCGTCTCGTGTGGTGCTCCTCCAACCGTTACGGTGTGGAGTAGTCGACTCCCAGGTGATGGGATCGATTTGGCACTTTTTTCAGGTTTGTCTTAAGACTATCCTTATACCTTTTCAATTGCCCGCCGGCGTTACGTTTACTATTCGTTAGGTGACTGCAAAGTAGCTGCTTTGGCAGTCTACTGTCGTCCATGCAGGTAACATGGCAAGCCCAGCGTAATTGTTCAAGAATAATGGTAGCCGCGATGCTCCTACAGTTGGTGTCAGCAAAAATACTGGCATTTGTTTTCTTGTATTCCTAGCGTACTCAGAGAATGGAATGTAGATTACGTTGGTGAAAGTTTTCTAGTGCCTTGAGGTGCCTCCTGTATGTAACCCATGTCTCACTGCCTAATAGCAGGGTGGGGAGGACCACTGTTCGATATACGTGCAGTGTTGTAGATAATTTCAGCTCCCTACAGCTGAAGACACGGTTTCAGAGTCTGCCAAAGGCTTGAGATGCACATCTGATCCGATGCTGAATCTCTTCATCGATGTCCGCGGTGGTGGACAGGTGGGAGGCGAGATACGGAAAGTGGGTAACATTAGAGAGGGTAGTACCGTTAAGCCAGATGGACGGTGGAGGTGTGTCTAACCCAGGGGTAGGTTGAAAAAGAATCTGAGTATTGTGCACATTCACCTCAAGGCCGAAGTGTGCATACGCATTTGCGTAGGTGTTAAGGATCTCTTGTAGGTCGTGTTCAGTGTGAGCAACAAGGATGAGGTCGTCTGCATGCTGAAGTTCAGTAATGGAAGCTGCCGACACCTTTGCTCGTGCCTGGAGTCGTCTTTTGTTGAAAAGAACCCCCTTCACCCGTTACTCGATGTCCACCCCGCCGGCTAAATTGGCACGAGTAAGGAAGGCAGCCAAGAAATTGGAAAAGAGAGTTGGTGCCAGTACATACCCTTGTTTTACCCCAGGATGGATGGGGAAGAACTCAGACTAGGTGCCGTTGTACAGGACACTTCCGTTCATGCCATCTTGGAGTTGCCTCACAAGGTTCATGAATATTGGTGGGCAGCCGAATCGGCTGAGGGTCCACCAGAGGGCTTCCCTGTTGACCGAGTCGAAGGCCTTGGTTAGGTCGATGAAAGCCATGTACAGGTCTCATCGCTGTTCTCTGAACTTTTCCTGTATCTGGCGGGCAGCAAAGATCACGTCAGTGGTGCCACGTGATGGTCTAAGGCCACATTGAGATTCTGGGAGGAAAGTTTCTGCCTGAAGGAGAAGTCTGTTTAGGAGGACTCGGCGATAATCTTGCCAGCTACAGAGAGCAGCGAGTTCCCCCGGTAGTTGCCACAGTCTGACCGATCTCCCTTGTTCTTATAAATATTGACGATGGAGGCATTTTCAAGAGCTTGGGGGATTTCCTCCTTTTCCCATATGTTCTCCAGGAGATAGTGGAGGCGGATGGTAAGCAGAGGTCCTCCTGCTTTATACACATCTGCTGGGATTCCATCAGGCCCTGAGGCGTTGTTATTTTTCATCTGTTTGATGGCAGTAGCTACCTCATCCAGGGATGAAGGATAGCTGAGATGTGTCAGCTCTGAATGCTAAAAAACCTACTGGGTAGTCAGGACATCCACATCAGTGTTTTGGTTGAGCAGTGAATGGTTGTGCTCTTTCCAGCGCTGAAGGAGGCCTTCATCGTCTTTGATTGTGAAGTTACCGTCGGATGAGCGAAGGGGGGCTGTGCCACGAGTTCTTGAACCATAAACTGTTTTAATGGAATTGAAGAGTTCGGTCATCTTGTGCTGATCTGCAACTTTTTGTGTTTGCCAGTCAGTAAGAGCAGCACGTTTATCATCGATGAGTACAATGATTGCCATGTCATTTTCATCAAACCAGTCCTGGTGTACTCTTTCGATCTGGCCGAGTTGAGAATATCTGACAGTGTTGAGAATATTCCATTCTGCACTGGGATTTGCGTTCTTGGCTGTTGGGTTGTTTATCAGCCCATGTTCGAGCTGCTCCCTGAAAGCATGTGCTATCGCTGGGTCCTCCAGACGCTTAGTGTTAAGACCTCTTCTGGTGGCTAGCTACCTTCGACCGTTTTGGGGCATCATGAAGTGAGAGCTTGGCTCTGACAAGTAGATGATTAGTGTCACAGTGGTCTGAGCCACCGCATGGCACGGGTGATGAGGACATCTCGGCGATCTCTTTCTCTGAAAATGATGCAATCAATGAGATGCCAGTGTTTGGATCATGGGTGCTGCCACGAACCCTTAAACTTGTCGGCCTGCCTAAACAAGGTATTGGTGATAGTGAGGTTGTGTGCAGAACACTTGCTGAGGAGGAGTAGGACGTTGGAATTACACTTGCCTAGTCCATTTCTCCCTATGGTTCCCTGCCAAATGTTAGCATCTATGCCAACTCTGGCATTTAAGTCACCAAGGAGCACAACCTTATCTTCTCTGGGGATAGAGGGGCCTGATGTGGTGTAATAATTCCCTCACAGATGGTGTTATGAGGGGCATAACATGGTGTAGTAATTCCCTCACAGATAGTGTTATGAGGAACCTCACATGATGCTGTAGCAACTCATTCACTGCGTGGTGTCATAGCATCATGAGGACACCATGTGGTCTGGTGTCACAGGACCTCACTCACCGAAGTGAGTGAGTTGTCGTCCCAGGGCTCCCTATCGTGGACGGATTAACACATAGCTGGTGTTGTGGAGTCTCTTGGGCAATTATCACTGGGTACCTGGGACCTCACTGTGTGATGGTTAGCTTGGGTAAGACTCAGCTGTTACTGCCGAGTTGTTTTTCACTGACTTCAGCACTGTTCACCACTGTTCAACACTGGTTCCATTCCTTTCCTAAATGAAATAGTAACTTCTGGCGAGAACTTGTTGATATTCCGGTGGGGAGGAGGGGTTCAGGGGAGGGAGTTGGTATGGGCCAACATAACAGTTGACCTGGCTGCTGCCAGAGGAGCGCCAGGTACGTATTGACCCCTCGGTGGTCAAGGATGATGTGTGTGTGTGTGTGTGTGTGAGTGTGTGCAAACTATACACAGAGAGAGAGAGAGAGAGAGAGAGAGAGAGAGAGAGAGAGAGAGAGAGAGAGAGAGAGACATAATCAATATTACCCACACATTTGACACTATAACTCCCCAGCTTAACGAAAATCCCAACAATTACCATAAAATTGACTTACGGCACACGAAGAACCTCAGTGCAGAGTATCAATTGATTAGCCTGTTGTTTTGTTTTGTTAGGTTAGGTTAGGTTAGGTTAGGTTAGGTTAGGTTTGGTTAGGGTAGGTTAGGTTAGGTTAGGTTAGGTTTGGTTAGGGTAGGTTAGGTTAGGTTAGGTTTGGTTAGGGTAGGTTAGGTTAGGTTAGGTTTGGTTAGGGTAGGTTAGGTTAGGTTAGGTTAGGTTTGGTTAGGATAGATTAGGTTAGTGTTACTATTATGGGAAAAATAATATATATTTTCTTATTCCATAAAGTATATACTAAATATAGGCAAGGTGTATATAGGAAGTTTAATTGCTCTTATTCGGTTTTATATATCACCCAAGAGTTTGTTGTTATAGCGTTTGCATATATTGTTAAACCTGATAAAACTCACTGTATATAGATGGTGCAATATGTTGGCAAGGTTCACTATAGATGGTGCAATATGTTGGCAAGGTTCACTATAGATGGTGCAATATGTTGGCAAGGTTCACTATAGATGGAACAATATGTTGGCAAGGTTCACTATAGATGGTGCAATATGTTGGCAAGGTTCACTATAGATGGTGCAATATGTTGGCAAGGTTCACTATAGATGGAGCAATATGTTGGCAAGGTTCACTATAGATGGTACAATATGTTGGTAAGGTTCACTATAGATGGTGCAATATGTTGGCAAGGTTCACTATAGATGGTACAATATGTTGGCAAGGTTCACTATAGATGGTGCAATATGTTGGCAAGGTTCACTATAGATGGTGCAATATGTTGGCAAGGTTCACTATAGATGGTACAATATGTTGGCAAGGTTCACTATAGATGGTGCAATATGTTGGCAAGGTTCACTATAGATGGTGCAATATGTTGGCAAGGTTCACTATAGATGGTACAATATGTTGGCAAGGTTCACTATAGATGGTGCAATATGTTGGCAAGGTTCACTATAGATGGTGCAATATGTTGGCAAGGTTCACTATAGATGGTGCAATATGTTGGCAAGGTTCACTATAGATGGTACAATATGTTGGCAAGGTTCACTATAGATGGTGCAATATGTTGGCAAGGTTCACTATAGATGGTGCAATATGTTGGCAAGGTTCACTATAGATGGTGCAATATGTTGGCAAGGTTCACTATAGATGGTGCAATATGTTGGCAAGGTTCACTATAGATGGTGCAATATGTTGGTAAGGTTCACTATAGATGGTACAATATGTTGGTAAGGTTCACTATAGATGGTGCAATATGTTGGCAAGGTTCACTATAGATGGTGCAATATGTTGGCAAGGTTCACTATAGATGGTACAATATGTTGGCAAGGTTCACTATAGATGGTACAATATGTTGGCAAGGTTCACTATAGATGGTGCAATATGTTGGCAAGGTTCACTATAGATGGTACAATATGTTGGCAAGGTTCACTATAGATGGTGCAATATGTTGGCAAGGTTCACTATAGATGGTGCAATATGTTGGTAAGGTTCACTATAGATGGTACAATATGTTGGTAAGGTTCACTATAGATGGTGCAATATGTTGGCAAGGTTCACTATAGATGGTACAATATGTTGGCAAGGTTCACTATAGATGGTGCAATATGTTGGCAAGGTTCACTATAGATGGTGCAATATGTTGGCAAGGTTCACTATAGATGGTACAATATGTTGGCAAGGTTCACTATAGATGGTGCAATATGTTGGCAAGGTTCACTATAGATGGTGCAATATGTTGGCAAGGTTCACTATAGATGGTACAATATGTTGGCAAGGTTCACTATAGATGGTGCAATATGTTGGCAAGGTTCACTATAGATGGTGCAATATGTTGGCAAGGTTCACTATAGATGGTGCAATATGTTGGCAAGGTTCACTATAGATGGTACAATATGTTGGCAAGGTTCACTATAGATGGTGCAATATGTTGGCAAGGTTCACTATAGATGGTACAATATGTTGGCAAGGTTCACTATAGATGGTGCAATATGTTGGCAAGGTTCACTATAGATGGTGCAATATGTTGGCAAGGTTCACTATAGATGGTGCAATATGTTGGCAAGGTTCACTATAGATGGTACAATATGTTGGCAAGGTTCACTATAGATGGTGCAATATGTTGGCAAGGTTCACTATAGATGGTGCAATATGTTGGCAAGGTTCACTATAGATGGTGCAATATGTTGGCAAGGTTCACTATAGATGGTGCAATATGTTGGCAAGGTTCACTATAGATGGTGCAATATGTTGGCAAGGTTCACTATAGATGGTGCAATATGTTGGCAAGGTTCACTATAGATGGTGCAATATGTTGGCAAGGTTCACTATAGATGGTGCAATATGTTGGCAAGGTTCACTATAGATGGTGCAATATGTTGGCAAGGTTCACTATAGATGGAGCAATATGTTGGCAAGGTTCACTATAGATGGTGCAATATGTTGGCAAGGTTCACTATAGATGGTGCAATATGTTGGCAAGGTTCACTATAGATGGTACAATATGTTGGCAAGGTTCACTATAGATGGTGCAATATGTTGGCAAGGTTCACTATAGATGGAACAATATGTTGGCAAGGTTCACTATAGATGGTGCAATATGTTGGCAAGGTTCACTATAGATGGTGCAATATGTTGGCAAGGTTCACTATAGATGGAGCAATATGTTGGCAAGGTTCACTATAGATGGTACAATATGTTGGTAAGGTTCACTATAGATGGTGCAATATGTTGGCAAGGTTCACTATAGATGGTACAATATGTTGGCAAGGTTCACTATAGATGGTGCAATATGTTGGCAAGGTTCACTATAGATGGTGCAATATGTTGGCAAGGTTCACTATAGATGGTACAATATGTTGGCAAGGTTCACTATAGATGGTGCAATATGTTGGCAAGGTTCACTATAGATGGTGCAATATGTTGGCAAGGTTCACTATAGATGGTACAATATGTTGGCAAGGTTCACTATAGATGGTGCAATATGTTGGCAAGGTTCACTATAGATGGTGCAATATGTTGGCAAGGTTCACTATAGATGGTGCAATATGTTGGCAAGGTTCACTATAGATGGTACAATATGTTGGCAAGGTTCACTATAGATGGTGCAATATGTTGGCAAGGTTCACTATAGATGGTGCAATATGTTGGCAAGGTTCACTATAGATGGTGCAATATGTTGGCAAGGTTCACTATAGATGGTGCAATATGTTGGCAAGGTTCACTATAGATGGTGCAATATGTTGGTAAGGTTCACTATAGATGGTACAATATGTTGGTAAGGTTCACTATAGATGGTGCAATATGTTGGCAAGGTTCACTATAGATGGTGCAATATGTTGGCAAGGTTCACTATAGATGGTACAATATGTTGGCAAGGTTCACTATAGATGGTACAATATGTTGGCAAGGTTCACTATAGATGGTGCAATATGTTGGCAAGGTTCACTATAGATGGTACAATATGTTGGCAAGGTTCACTATAGATGGTGCAATATGTTGGCAAGGTTCACTATAGATGGTGCAATATGTTGGCAAGGTTCACTATAGATGGTACAATATGTTGGTAAGGTTCACTATAGATGGTGCAATATGTTGGCAAGGTTCACTATAGATGGTGCAATATGTTGGCAAGGTTCACTATAGATGGTACAATATGTTGGTAAGGTTCACTATAGATGGTGCAATATGTTGGCAAGGTTCACTATAGATGGTACAATATGTTGGCAAGGTTCACTATAGATGGTACAATATGTTGGTAAGGTTCACTATGTGGTGCGATATTTTGGCAAGGTTCACTATAGATGGTACAATATGTTGGTAAGGTTCACTATAGATAATACAATATGTTGGCAAGATTCACTATGTGGTGCGATATGTTGCCCTTTTGTAGGGTAAGGGTTTAAATAATGATAATATTCCCTTTCTATATGTAAGAGTATTTTGGTAATCATCCGAGTATACCCATAAAAGTGATTTGCCAACGTAATCTAACCCATAGACACCCTTAAAAGTCTATACCCTTTCTGTAGTATAGAACACGCTATACTTGTCACATACTCAATGTACAAAACACCCAAAAACTCGCACAAAATCTATATATAACATACACCATGTACATCAACAACATATTCATTATATAAAACAAAACTCAAAAAAGCAATAGAAAATGTTGATACATTTTCATTATATCACTACGAAATAAACCCTGACTTACTATATACAGGTGAGAACGTATAGGATATAACAACAGTCTTATACTATACCCCTGATATAATTCAAACAGGTAGAATAATTACAGTGTGTTAGTATACCGTGAGAGAGAGGCACCGGACCCCCTTCTCGCCGCCCCCCCCCTCTCCCCTCCTGTGAGTAAAACTTTTCCAAACAAACTTTTTCAATTACAATTATTTTTTAGAAGTACAAGTAAGTGTCGCCTGAAGATGACACTCTCAGTTGTGGCTTAAAGCGAGTGTGTATGTGTGAGTGTGTATGTAAGTGTGTGAGTGTGTGAGTGTGTGTGTGTGTGTGTGTGTGAGTGTATGTGTGTGTGTGTGTGCCTCCTCCGTGGTACCACACTGTAACTGGGTGCCTCGTGGGCCCAGGCTAGACCAGCAGGGGATCTCGGAGTAGCAATGGGCCCCAGAGGGACGGCGCAAAGACCCACTTGAATGTGAACACGTCCTGGCGCCTACTAACCATTACCCCGCTGCCTTGCGGATTAACCTTGGAAGGTATACGGCTACAGGAGTAACCCACAAACGAAAATCTGCAGTGGAGCCCCACATCAGGCAGACGGACTTACAGAGCTCCAACAAGACCCCAACGGCGGTATAGGCGGAAGAGGTGACCACCATGTGAACCCAACAACTACACCGGAGGATGAAGGCAATGAATGATGGACAGGCTACTAAGGCGAAACCCAACAAACTGGGCTATCGGCAGTGCATTCCAACTCTCCCTCTCCCCAGTCATTGCAACACTTGCACCACTGGATCAGGAAATGGAGAGCCAAGATCTGTGGTTGCAGCCTGCGTCCTGCCTCACCACATAAATTGCCTCATGCGCAGCCATCATCCAGCTCATCATATTTCTCATCATCATCAAAATCCCTATACCCCCAAAAGTCCTATGGCGACGGGGATAGGCAGAAATGACTGCCGCAGTCTCTCGTCACAACTCTGCACATGGGCGGCACAGATAAGATGGTTGTTTATGCACTGGCATCTAGGCAGCAGTGCAACCCGGTCCTGTCTGTGCAACTGAGCAGCCCTTTCGAGGAGCAACTCTGCTCACCCTACATGGGGAGGGGGCTAGAAAAGGTGTCCTAACATAGCCTGCCTAAAAAAAGAAAACCTTACTGGTCAACCGCACCGAGTAAGGTCATCCTTATGCGGTCGAAAACACAATCATAATCACAGATCCAAACAAAAACATACTATACAGCCTCGTGTGGTCGCTGCGTGGAATGTCAGGACCCTTCTGGATACTGGCACAATTGAGCATCTTGAAAAAAGAACTGCCCTTGTGGCAACAGAGCTGGCTAGGTATAAGATCGACATAGCAGCCATTAGTGAGTCTCGTCTTCCAGACGAGGGTCAGCTCACAGAACGAGGGTCTGGCTATACCTTCTTCTGGGAGGGTAAGCCTGCTGTGGAGAGGAACCGCATTTATGGAGTTGGCTTTACCATTCGCCAACGCATCCTACACAGTCTAACTGAAATGCCTATCGAGATCAACGAGATGCTCCGAGTCTCACTGAATCACTCACGTCATGCCTTTTTCATCAGTGCATACGCCCCAACACTGAATGCAGAGGATGACATCAAGGAGGCCTTTCACGCCGACCTCGACAGAGTGCTAACCTCTAATCCCAGAGAAGATAAGGTTGTGCTCCTTGGTGACTTAAATGCCAGAGTTGGCATAGAGCCAACATTTGGCAGGGAACCATAGGGAGAAATGGGCTAGGTAAGTGTAATCCCAATGGCCTACTCCTCCTCAGCAAGTGTGCTGCACACAACCCCACTATCACCAATACCTTGTTAAAGCAGACCGACAAGTTCAAGCGTTCGTGGTAACACCCACTATCCAAACACTGGCACCTCATTAGCAACATCACTGTCAGAGAAAGAGATCGTCTTCATCACCCGTGCCATGCGTGGCTCAGACCACTGCGACATTGATTAATTATCAGCTTGTCAGAGCCAAGTTGTCATTTCACGTCGCCCCAAAACCGCTAAAGCAGCAAACCACTAGAAAAGGTTTTAACAATAAGTGTTTGGAGGATCCAGCGGTAGCACATGCTTTCAGAGAGCAGCTCGAACATGGGCTGATAACCCAACAACGAACAACCCAAATCCCAGTGTAGAATGGGATATTCTCACGACTACCATGACAAAAACCTGTAGAGAGAACCTCGGCCAGATCGAAAGAATACACCAGGACTGGTTTGATGAAAATGACCCAGCAATCAATGTACTTATCAATGATAAACGTTCTGCTTTAACTAACTGGCAAAGCAACCCTAAGTCTCGGACGAAAACTGATGCCTTCCGCAATAAGAAAGCTGTAGCAAAGTGGAAACTTCGCAATATAAAGAACGACAGGTTTAAAAATAAAGCATGTGATATACAAAAGCTTGCAGATCAGCACTACTGTAGATGCAAAAATTTTTAAATTCCATCAAAACATTTTATGGGCCAATCACTCGTGGCGCAGCTCCCTTACGCTCCTCCGATGGTAACTCTATAATTAAAGATCATGAAGGCTTCCTTCAGTGTTGGAAAGAGCACTACCATTCACTGCTCAACCGAAATACTGATGTTGATGTCCTGACTACCCAGCAGGTCCCTCAGCATACAGAGCTGACCCACCTCAGCTATCCGCCATCCGTGGATAAGGTAGCTACTGCCATCAAGAAGATGAAAAATAAAAAAGCCTCAGGGCCTGATGGAATCCCAGTCGAGGTGTAAAAAACAGGAGGACCTCTGCTTACCAGCCGTCTCCATTCACTACTGGAGAATAAATGGGAAAAGGAGGAAATCCCCAAGCTCTTAAGGATGCCTCCATCGTCAATAATTATAAGAACAAGGGAGACCAGCCAGACTGTGGCAACTGCCGCGGGATTTTGCTGCTGTCCGTAGCTTGCATGATTTTTGCCCGAGTCCTCCTAAACAGACTTCTTCCTAGGGCGGAAAACTTCCTCCCAGAATCTCAATGTAGCCTTCACGTGGCACCACTGACATGATCTTTGCTGCGCTCGAGATACAGGAAAAGTGCAGAGAACAGCGTCATGACCTGTACATGGCTTTCATCGACCTAACCAAGGCCTTCAACTCGGTCAGCAGAGAAGCCCTCTCGTGGACCCTAAGCCGTTTTGGCTGCCCCCCCAAAATTCATGGCTATTGTGAGGCAACTCCACAATGGCATGAACGGCATTGTCCTGCACATTAGCACCCAGTCTTAGTTCTTCCCCATCCAAACGGGGGTTAAACAAGGGTGTGTAATGGCACTAACTTTCTTTTCCATTTTCTTGGCTGCCTTCCTTACTCGTGCCAGTGCCAATTTAGCCGGCGGGGTGGATATCCAGTGCCGGATGAAAGGGGGTCTTTTCAATGTAAGACTCGGTAGCTTCCATTACTGAACTTCAGTATGCAGACGACCTCACTCTCGTTGCTTACACTAAACGCGACCTACAGGAGATCTTGAGCACCTACGCAGATGTGTAGGCACATTTCGGCCTTGAGGTGAATGTACGTAAGACTCACATTCTCTTTCATGCTGCCCCTGGTTCAGACACACCTTCACCATCCATCCAGCTTAACGGTACTACCCTCTCTAATGTTACCCACTTTCGGTATCTGGGCTCCCACCTGTCCGCCACCACGGACATCGATGAAGAGTTTCAGCATCGAATCAGATGTGCATCTCAAGCCTTTGGCAGACTTCGAAACCATATCTTCAGCTGTAGGAAGCTTAAATTATCTACATAGTTACACGTATATTGAGCAGTGACCCTCCCCACCCTGCTATATGGCAGCGAGACATGGGTCATATACAGGAGGCATCTCAAGCCACTTGAAAACTTTCACCAACGTAGTCTACGTTCCATCCTCCGAGTTTTCTGGGAAGACAAGAGAACAAATTCCAGCATCCTTGCTAACACCAACTATAGGAGCAGTGAGGCTACCATTATCCATGAACAACTATGCTGTACTGGCCATGTTACTTGCATGGACGACTGTAGACTGCCAAAGCTGCTACATTACAGTCACCTAACGAATTGTAAACGGAACGCTGGCGGGCAACTGAAAAGGTATAAAGATAGTCTTAAGACAAACCTGATAAAGTGCCAACTCAACCCTCTCACCTGGGAGTCGATTACTCCACTTCGTAACGCTTGGAGGAGCACCACACGAGGTGTCAATACTTTCGAGATAGCTCGTTTGCAAAACGAGGCAGACATGCGCCAACATCTGTGAAAAACTCTGCCAATCCCGTATCGGCCTCTTTAATCACCTTGAAACTCACCAAAGAAGATGACATCCTTAATAACTCACATCATTGTATCATAGCTGGATGATCGTCATACTCGATTCCGAGTGACAGCATAGTAGTTGTAGTAGTGTGTGTGTGTGTGTGTGTGTGTGTGTGAAGTCATTGGGGTGTTTAGCATAAGTATTTTCTGAAGGAAGTTACTTTATTAATTTAAGTGTTTCCTGTAGCATATCACCTTATATAAGTGTTTCATGTAATTCATCACAATTATGGTGGAGGACGGAACAGTCATGGTGGATGAAGAATCACAATTATGGTAGCAACACAGCCATGAGAGCAACAGTCATGGTAGCAACGCAGTCTTGGTAGCAACACAGTCATGGTAGCAACAGTCATGGTGAAGACACAATCATGGTAGCAACACAGTCATGGTAGCAACACAGTCATGGTAACAACAGTCATGGCAGCAACACAGTCATGGTAGCAACACAGTCATGGTAGCAACACAGTCATGGTAACAACACAGTTATGGTAGCAACATAGTCATGGTAGCAACACAGCCATGGTAGCAACACAGCCATGGTAGCAACATAATCATTGTAAGAACACAGTCACAGTAGCAGTACAGTCATGGTAGCAACAGTCATGGTAGCAGCGCAGTCATGGTAGCAACGCAGTCATAGTAGCAACACAGTCATGGTAGTAATATAGTCATGGTAGCAACACAGTCATAGTACAAACACATTCATGGTAGCAACACAGTCATGGTAGCAACACAGTTATGGTAGCGACACTTACTGGAAGGAGATGGTGGCAATGCCGGAGTCGCTATAGAGGACTACGGGAGGATGGAGCCTTTCATCCTCACCACAGATCCTGAGGGAGTTGAGGGACCTGTCAACGCCACTGTCAGCGCCACTGTCAGCCACACTCCAGCCGTCAGAGATCTCCACGAAGCCTCCACGACACCTGCAGGGGACACCGATAGAGTTGTTCTCAGGTCATAACAGATACAATGGGAAATGTTTCATGACACACGGTGATCGAAAAGTCCCTGTGCACCTGCAATACCTGACAAAATACCATAATTGTTCCTTTATTATACCTACATTGTTATATACTGTACTTTGTTCTACTAACAGTAAACTATACATTCCAAATTTACTGTGATCATTACCAATATTTACTATAACAAGGTATATAACAATAAATTTATATGTAACAATTATAATACTGTTAATTATTGAAGAAGCACAAGGACTTTTTGATCACCTTATATTACCAGGTATGAACTAATTTCCATTAAATTATAGCAATAAAAAATGTCCCTAATTGGCAAAAAGGTCAGTTGTGTTTTAAGGTTTAATTGGGTGATTATCCCTAATTAGCGTGACACACACACACACACACACACGGATGCATGTAAGCGTCTTTCACTCCCTCCATATGTGTAAGGAGAGAGAGAGAGATTATGTCTAATATAATGTCAAAGGTTGAGGCTAACCTGATGTACATGTCACCTAGTAATACTAAATATTTACCTCTATTTATATCCAATGAATCAATAGTCGTTTATATAGAACCTGCGTAAAATTGTGATATATAATAAATTAATGTTAAATACAAGACAATTCCACCGATATAACCCGATCCTGTGTTAAATTAATCAACCTTTCCTCCGCCAGCACCTGTCAGATAGTTAGCATGGGAGAGTTAGGTATCTGTTGTTTAGTTCTGGTGAAGCTCTGAAATTGTTGAGAGCTGTAACTATGCTGATAATAATGGTTGTGTAAATGTAAAATATAAGTGTGTGTGTGTGTGTGTGTGTGTGTGTGTTCATCGTCAGCCCAGTACGGTGGTCTAACTTGTCCTGCACTCAGCCTAGTAATGACATCATATGCCATCATCATTAAAATTATTAAGTTTATATTCTACATTGACAGACAAAGTAATATCTTATAAAATAGCCAATACAATACAATACAATACAATACAATCTTAATTTATCCATTACAAATTAATTCACCAGAGTTGAAACTATATTATAGGCGATAGTTTGTTTCAGTCCAGGGAAGAGATCTGATCCTATATACTGTAAGTTCAAAAGACCAAAAATTAATAGTAGCAATAATCCATCACCATTATTTATACAAGTAATTCATGGATTATATAATTCGTATAGAGAAAGCCATAACTTATTCCTGACAACCAGCGCATTCCATAACACTATTACAGACACCAACTATTAGCGCATACGAAGAGTTGCTATTGTCAAGCTGTCAGTAGAAATATTTACAAGTAACAGATTCTCGCTGGAAATAAATTATCCTAAAATAATTTCCACAATATCTGAGTCATTCATAAGCGAGTGACGGCCGTGACGTCATCAAGCTGCAAGAGGGACTCGTAGTATGCGAGTAAAAAAGTATCGTTTATAATGTTTATATAAAGTAAAGAAGTATTACTATTCAGGAACACTTCAGAAGGGATATTATGCTGGCTGGTCCTGCTCTGTGTTCCAACAACTGTCAACTCGACATAGACCTTAACTATAAAAATAAATACTTTTAACGATGGTTGTTCTGTGAAGTTTACAGAACTTATTGTAGGAGACCAAGAAGCTCCCTCAACTTTAATTTAATGTAGAATTTGAATGGCCCACTGCATGTGCTGGTGTTGTTGTTTTTTGGTGGGTATGTTTTCCTCTGATCTGTTTCAGTCAAAAGTGTAACAAAAAGAAAATTCACAGTCCGAAAAATCCGCTTTGGTACACATTTCTTGGCCAGACTTAGGCCACTACTGTACTGTGTGTCTCACGCCCGAAGTGATCCCAGTCACTCCACGTCCGGTGATACACAACACGTACTGTACGGGAGTTAGCGAATGTATACACATGGTCATCATTTATCGTTAAGTTCTCAGCAACTGTCCTATACTGGTTATTTACAACACACGAAAGGTGTAGCATTAGTTTTTGGCAACACCAAAGCGGAGAAGTTGAAGAAATAAATGCTTCAAGTTTTCCAGCACACTTCTCCATTACATCACTCCATGTTGCGTTTCATCCCCATCATTACCACCCCATCATGGTACTACTGTGTGGCAGCTGTATTACCATCATGGTACTACTGTGTGGCAGCTGTATTACCATCATGGTACTACTGTGTGGCAGCTGTATTACCATCATGGCACTACTGTGTGGCAGCTGTATTACCATCATGGTATTACTGTGTGGCAGCTGTATTGCCATCATGGTACTACTGTGTGGCAGCTGTATTACCATCATGGTTCTACTGTGTGGCAGCTGTATTACCATCATGGTACTACTGTGTGGCAGCTGTATTACCATCATGGTATTACTGTGTGGCAGCTGTATTACCATCATGGTACTACTGTGTGGCAGCTGTATTACCATCATGGGACTACGGTGTGGCAGCTGTATTACCATCATGGGACTACGGTGTGGCAGCTGTATTACCATCATGGTACTACTGTGTGGCAGCTGTTTTACCATCATGGTACTACTGTGTGGCAGCTGTATTACCATCATGGTACTACTGTGTGGCAGCTGTATTACCATCATGGTACTACTGTGTGGCAACTGTATTACCATCATGGTACTACTGTGTGGCAGCTGTATTACCATCATGGGACTACGGTGTGGCAGCTGTATTACCATCATGGTATTACTGTGTGGCAGCTGTTTTACCATCATGGTACTACTGTGTGGCAGCTGTATTACCATCATGGTACTACTGTGTGGCAGCTGTATTACCATCATGGTACTACTGTGTGGCAGCTGTATTACCATCATGGTACTACTGTGTGGCAACTGTATTACCATCATGGTACTACTGTGTGGCAGCTGTATTACCATCATGGGACTACGGTGTGGCAGCTGTATTACCATCATGGTATTACTGTGTAGCAGCTGTATTACTATCATGGTATTACTGTGTGGCAGCTGTTATACCATCATGGTACTACTGTGTGGCAGCTGTATTACTATCATGGTATTACTGTGTGGCAGCTGTATTACCATCATGGTATTACTGTGTAGCAGATGTATTACTATCATGGTATTACTGTGTGGCAGCTGTTATACCATCATGGTACTACTGTGTGGCAGCTGAATTACCATCATGGTACTACTGCTTGACAGCTGTATTACCATCATGGTATTACTGTGTGGCAGCTGTCACACCATCATGGTACTACTGTGTGGCAGCTGTCACACCATCATGGTACTACTGTGTGGCAGCTGTATTACCATCATGGTACTACTGTCTGACAGCTGTATTACCATCATGGTACTACTGTGCACCCGGTGTGGCAGCTGTCATACCATCATGGTACTACTGTGTGGCAGCGGTCATACCATCATGCTAATACTGAGCACCATGTGTGGCACCTGTCATACCATCATGGTACTACTGTGTGGTACCTGTCATACCATCATGGTACTACTGTGCATCATGTGTGACAGCTGTTATACCATCATGGTATTACTGTGTGGCAGCTGTATTACCATCATGGTACTACTGTGCATCATGTGTGACAGCTGTTATACCATCATGGTATTACTGTGTGGCAGTTGTATTACCATCATGGTATTACTGTGCACCCTTTGTGGCAGCTGTACTACCATCATGGTACTACTGTGTGGCAGCTGTATTACTATCATGGTATTACTGTGTGGCAGCTGTATTACCATCATGGTACTACTGTGTGGCAGCTGTTTTACCATCATGGTATTACTGTGTGGCAGCTGTATTACCATCATGGTATTACTGTGTAGCAGCTGTATTACCATCATGGTACTACTGTGTGGCAGCTGTATTATCATCATGGTACTTCTGTGTAACAGCTGTATTACTATCATGGTACTACTGTGTGGCAGCTGTATTACCATCATGGTATTACTGTGCACCCTTTGTGGCAGCTGTATTATCATCATGGTACTACTGTGTGGCAGCTGTATTACCATCATGGTACTACTGTGTGGCAGCTGTATTACCATCATGGTACTACTGTGTGGCAGCTGTATTATCATCATGGTACTACTGTGTGGCAGCTGTATTATCATCATGGTACTACTGTGTGGCAGCTGTATTATCATCATGGTATTACTGTGTGGCAGCTGTATTACCATCATGGTACTACTGTGTGGCAGCTGTATTACCATCATGGTACTACTGTGTGGCAGCTGTATTACCATCATGGTACTACTGTGTGGCAGCTGTATTACCATCATGGTATTACTGTGCACCCTTTGTGACAGCTGTATTACCATCATGGTACTACTGTGTGGCAGCTGTATTACCATCATGGTACTACTGTGTGGCAGCTGTATTACCATCATGGTACTACTGTGCACCCTTTGTGGCAGCTGTATTACCATCATGGTGCTACTGTGTGGCAGCTGTATTACCATCATGGTACTATTGTGCACCATTTGTGGCTGCTGTCATACCATCATGGTACTACTGTGCACCCTTTGTGGCAGCTGTATTACCATCATGGTATTACTGTGCACCCTTTGTGGCAGCTGTATTACCATCATGGGACTACTGTGTGGCAGCTGTATTACCATCATGGTACTACTGTGTGGCAGCTGTATTACCATCATGGTACTACTGTGTGGCAGCTGTATTACCATCATGGTACTATTGTGCACCCTTTGTGGCAGCTGTATTACCATCATGGTACTATTGTGCACCCTTTGTGGCAGCTGTATTACCATCATGGTACTACTGTGCACCCTTTGTGGCAGCTGTATTACCATCATGGTACTATTGTGCACCCTTTGTGGCAGCTGTATTACCATCATGGTACTACTGTGTGGCAGCTGTATTACCATCATGGTACTACTGTGTGGCAGCTGTATTACCATCATGGTACTACTGTGTGGCAGCTGTATTACCATCATGGTACTACTGTGTGGCAGCTGTATTACCATCATGGTACTACTGTGCACCATTTGTGGCAGCTGTCATACCATCATCAGTCGGGTTTTCACCTCGAGGTTCACCTTGAAGCTAAGTTAAGAGGTAAATACATGAAGGCCACAGATCAAACAAGTTAAGGTGAAGCGGAACAACTTGATAACTATGAGACGACTTTTACATCTTGTGTTGTAAAGTTCAAGCGATTTGTTCAGGGTGATGTCTGCCACCTATTGTGAGCTTTATATTGTGACTTTCTTATATATCGTTTCCTAGGTGACGTGTTGCTGCAGATATTGTACCATAATAATACGCTCCGTCCCTCCACTCACCCACCAGCGACGCGTACCCATTGAAGGCAATCGCCCAGAACTTGTTGGAGGTCGGAGAACTTGGAGTGTTTCCGCTGTTTACTTCACGTCTTTGATTCATGATCAGAGTGGTGGACCCAAGTCTTATCCCGGGCTACAATACCTTCAAGGAGAGTGTTTGTCCTTTCCGATCAACTGTTGTTGTTTATTTGCCATTCTGTGCTTTAGCAGCAGAGGTATTTCAACTCGTAGTCTAAAACAAGTTAATAATCGACACAACAAGTACTAATAATAACAAAAAGGTCTGCAATGACCGGGTTGGATGTGCCGAGAGTGTAACGGGCTGAAAATATTGTGGACATGCGCAGTTCAATCAAAACATCATTGAAAGATTAAGTTGGGTCATGTCACATTAGATGAAGTTAGGTTAGGTTAGGTTAGGTTAGGTTAGGTTTGGTTAGGTTAGGTTAGGTTTGGTTAGGTTTGGTTAGGTTAGGTTAGGTACAATCTCAGCACGTGACACGGGGGTTAAATTTCCGGGATTACTTTCGGCTGAGTCCTTCGTCACATTCATCTTTCATGGAGAATCCTATAAGTGGGTGAAACGCTAAGCCATAAGTCTTAGCTGACTATGTATTGATAAACACGTCTACCCGCCATCTCATCACGGGTCGCCTCTATAATCATGTGTCTCACCTCAGGATGTTATAGTACAGTACAGAAGTGGGAACTATTATTCCGATCAGATGAGACACACACAGGAGGGAGAGTCTACTACCTTATTACAGGGCACGCCACAGGATCACGCCAACAGGTCACGCCACCAGATCACACCACCAGGTCACACTACCAGGATACGCCACAGGGTCACACCATCAGGTCACACCACCTGCAGGACGCCGGCACATCTTAGCAAATATTTTAAGAGCGCCCACACGACCCCCGCAGCTGAGTAGAGTAGAGGATAACTCATCCTCGTTTTAGTCACTCTTCGGGCTGAGGATGAGGTTTACAGTCTTAAGTATTACCAGACGATAACCTGACCTGACCTAACCTGACCTGACCTAACCCAACCTGACCTGACCTAACCTAACCTAACCTACGTTTCTACATTGTTAAGTTATCATGAACTTTGAATATCTACAGTAGGAGGAGTCTTCGCCTTGCCTGTACATATTATCGATACTTTAAACAAAAGGGAAAAACGAGTTCGAATTAAACTCATTAAGTCAAATGTAAAGAAATTAATCTTGATAATTACGGCCATTACAGGTATAACACTTGTCTTCCTGGTATACTGGTGCTAGTCAGTCCCTCCTGGTGACAGCTGCTGTAGTTACCCTCATTATAATGTTAGTAGCCATAAAGAGAACTTTAACCCTGAGTGGAACATTAATTAGTTTACAACTAATTCGTTCATGACACGAGGCCACAGCTACCATGACCAGATACAGGTGATCGAAAAGTCTCTGTGCACCTGAGTTATTTAACAATGTAGTTATTTAGTTCATTCTATTGGAAATTAACTCAATAAATAGTGTTTGGTAATTCCAGGTGCAGAGGGACTTTTCGATCACCCTACAATATAATTTGCGTTAATATGTTGTAGTGTTGGGTGTTCGGACATAACCTTTGTGTTCGGACATAACCCTTGTGTACAGATATAACCCCAGTGTTCGGAAATAAGTTTTGTGTTCAGACATAACCTTTGTATTCGGACATAGCAATTGTGTTCGAACATAAACTTTGTGTTCGGACATAACCTTTGTGTACAGATATAACCTTTGCGTTCGAACATAATGTTAACGCACGAAACAAACCTTCTATTCGAACAAGTGAGTAAATTATCACAAACACGACCTCAAACAGCAACAAAGATTTAGCAGGAAATTCACGCAGCTTTGTGGGGGAAACTTCAGGTCGTGTCAGGTGGTCTTGTCTGGGTCATTAACGAGGTCCCTTGTTAAGTGTTACTCCAACCAATGGGAAAGACGCCAGTGTGTTTTTTTACCTGTGCCAAGTAGTGATAATTAGTAGGATATTTTACCTGTTTACCTCATACACTTTAGACACATTTATTACGTACAATATCACACCATTTACTTTATATAATTGGTAATATTTGCGATAATTAACATGATATCATACCTGTTAATCTCAAACAATTAATGAATTTAATGACAAAAAAATATGATATCAAAACCAATTCATTTTAAGTATTAAAATTAGTGAGAATTGTAACGATACCGTACTGTTCTTGGGTCAGACTTTGTTATAACTGCGTCACCGTCAAAGTTTATCATCCTGTGGGAAGTGTCTTATGAAAGATCCCGATACTGAGAACGTCTTTGTCCGCCGGCTGTACAGTGCTACTCGTCCGCCACAACACACCATAAGCAGTGTGGTGAAGGAGGGAGAGCGAGACAGCGGTAAACACGTCCAGTCATGTCAGTTACTTGACAGGAATAATTTCCGTCTGCGGGAAGGGAGGCTGACGACCCGTTCATAAGCGGACAAGTTGACGGTCAGGAACTCTGTGACGGACAAGTCAATGTCCGCAAAGGTAGAGGGAGTAACCAAGCTGAGGTGAACCATGATGCTAAGGTGGACCTGCAGCGGGAGGAGGGGGGGGGGGGAGGGCTCACACAACTACGATTGTAAACAACAAATATAAGGACCTGAAGCCCAGGTCTAACACGCAGATGTCAGGTGGGTCTAGAGAGTTACCACATCAATATCTCTGGTGAGAGAGACAGTAAGTCAACCATGGTGACCCCAGACTGAGGGCATAAAGTAGACTGCGGGTTAGTGGCCAAAATACTGAAAGAAAAACATTAAAAAAGAATTAAGCTAACGGTGGAGAATGCACAAACGGTAGGTGCTTATTTAAATTTTTGTGGTGGAATAAAACGGATAGAAAACCCACAGAGGAGAACAATGCCAAGCAGAAGCCGATGAAGAGGAGGAGGAGAAAGAGGAAGAAGAGGAGGAGGGGAAGAAGACCCGGCCAGGGAGGAACTCGACGGAAATAACTAATTATGACATTGACAAAATGTGTAATAATAACACCAGCAGCAGCCGTCACTGATAAACACAAATTAAACTCTCAGAATTATATTAAAGACAGATTGAATGTTACAAATACATAAGGAAGGGAGTTTAGTATCCACAGATTACAGTGATTTTTAGAGAATTTACGTGAAGAGGTAACGGGTGTGTGAGGACAGCGTGTTGATATAGAGGGGAAGGTGAGCAGCTGTAAGCCAGGTCCAGAACTACGGGTGGAGAAGAGATGCTGAGGGGAGGAAAACCAGCCATTACTCTATTGTGTTCCTGTTCACTTACTTTAAATTCACCAAGTGTATATGGAAGGGACAGTATTCAGATCACTTGAGAATTTATTTCACCTGATGATCAAACATCTCAATGCTACCAGAGGGGGAAGGTTAGGTTAGGTTAGGTTAGGTTAGCATTAAAAGGTGATATAATCTGGGGATAATCCTCACGTGACCTACTGTACATAGTCTGGAAGGTTATGTGTCATTAGAGTTAATAAGGCGTCTGGCTTACGTGAGAGGAGGGTCGTGACTTGCTCACTACCATCAACACTTTGATAAATGCGGTTAAGACTCAGTCAGGGGCTGAGCTTGGCGTAGACTGATGAGTGTACACACGGGAGATGATGCGGCACGGTAAGATATTTCTATATATACACGTTGGCTACACAGATGCTGGCGGAGATATAGTGAGGTGGAGGTACCCAGGGACGTATAAAGAATTCACAAGGCAAAGAAATAAAGTTTGGAAGTTGATAAAGATTATTCAGAAAGATGGAGAAAAAGCCGTGGCTTAAGACGTAAAGTTCAAACCCTCCAAAAACCTGGAAGTTTGTGAAGGATAAAGTGAAGACCAACATTGGCACAGCAGCTTTAGTGACCCAGGGAGAACCAAGTGTGGCTGAGGCGGACCATGAGGCTGTGTATAGTTAAGTCTGAGTCAGGTTAAAAATACTAACACTTCCTTGATGGACCAAATAACTCCTGTACATTATATTAGAGGTCATAGGAAGAGCTGCACAGCGATATAAACACCCAGTTTTCTGTTATCTTCCACACGTCTCTCGGAATTGACAGACTGCCTAAGGAATAGAAAACTGAAAATATTACTGCGTTATTCAAGAAGAGGAACCGGAATATGGCCAATAACTTGCAGACTCCACAGACGCAGGCAGCTCTGGCAAGATTTACGAAACCGGTTTAAGGAATCGCATTGTAAGTCGTATATGAGGGAGGAGAACCCATGGACTGACGAATCACAGGGCTTAAAGCTGACCATTAATGCTGAACACAAGGAAAGTAATGGTGAACGAGAAAGAGATAGTAATTATGTAACTTCTGATGACATTACCAAAGATGCTCCAATATATTGAGGCTGCCGAGAGCAAGTTGGACCTACACAGCGTCCAGTGATGGTCAGACACTCGTGTTTGGATACCTCGTTTACATCCAGACAACTATTAGCTGATTGGCTGAACGGGAGTGTGAAAAGACAGAATGTATTATATGAAGAGTGGAAATGAGGACAATTTATTATCCAGACAAGACAGAGATGGGTAATGACTTGAGATGTCTCGTGTGTGTGTGTGTACTCCTTACCACTCTTGACGTCACCTCGACCCTCGCTTCACTAACAACAGATTAATGACTATGAAATGTGACCTGAAATGACTTTAGTTTACCTCATATAAATTAGTACACCCTATGACACTCAGCACACCTTCTTCAGTGCGTAACCCTCTACGGTCGTACCTTCTTCACCTCAGTACACCCTCTACACCTCAGTACACCCTCTACACCTCAGTACACCCTCTACACCTCAGTACACCTTCTTCACCTCAGTACACCCTCTACACCTCAGTACACCCTCTACACCTCAGTACACCTTCTTCACCTCAGTACACCCTCTACACCTCAGTACACCCTCTTCACCTCAGTACACCCTCTACACCTCAGTACACCCTCTTCACCTCAGTACACCCTCTACACCTCAGTACACCCTCTACACCTCAGTACACCTTCTTCACCTCAGTACACCCTCTACACCTCAGTACACCCTCTTCACCTCAGTACACCCTTCACTTTTACAGGTTATATAAGATCATTTTCTTCCCTCGGGGCGCCGGATGGTAACGGGTTAAAGAAGCGTCTAGCAGTAATTTCGACTCCAATTTTCCAACTATTTATTATTTCCGTAACTTGGGAGAGCTGGAGTGATGGGTCGTCGTGGGTTATCATATGGGACATCATGAGTCGTCAGGGGTTGTTTCATAGGTCGTCACACAGGTGGTCACATGGGTCGTCATTTTCAGGTACTGTACAAGGAAAAATCGGATAACCTGAAAATGAAGCCTCCAGACCCAGAAGACCACAACCCCAACGCTACCTGTGTGGCTATGTGAAGGTAAGGTAAGGTAAGGTAAGGTAAGGTAAGGTAAGGTTAGGTAAGATTAATTTATATTATGTTAAGTTAAATTATATTCGGTTTGCGTTAGGGTGGTTAACCTTCAGGTGAAAATAGTTGGTATGAAGCTTCCATTGATCCAAAAAATCACATATTTCAAAACTTTTAAAATTTGAACACACAGGGTGGCTCTCGTGGGCATTGTTGGAGGCGGACGATCAGCTTCACTTCTACAAGACTTCACCCAGGCAGGTTAACATGCTTCCCAAACTTTACCAGAATAGTTACATTACTTGAAAGATTATCACCCCAGCTTATTTTACCTGAAGATTAACCTAACCTAACCTAACCTCCTCTCCCCTCAGGTAATATTTGGTTGGTTAATCTTCCGGAAATATAAACTGGATGTCTTAACTTCAGGTGATGTAAAAGATATTCAAGAAATATTTATAATCTATATTTCAGGAAGAACTTTATCGATTTTGGGATGAAACGGAAAATTAAAGATAAGATGGATATAAGATTGGAACTGATTCTGGGAAATGTGATTATTTATATGCAGATTATTACCTTTAGGAGAGAATCACCGACAGACAGAGAGACAGACAGACAGACATATAGACAGACAGACATATAGACAGACAGACAGGCTGAATAAGCTTAACTTTTTCATCGTCACGTAAATGTTACTCCCCCCACCAAGATCACCATTACAGAACCCCCCTCCCACACTCTACAGATCCCCCCTACACTACAGAACACCCTACGCACTACAGAACCCCCCCCCCCCCCACACACTACAGAGCACCCTACACACTACAGTATCCCCCCACACACTGCAGACCCCCCCCCCCACACACACTACAGAACACCCTTCACACTACAGAACCCCCCACACACACTACAGAACCCCTAACACACACTACAGAAGACCCCACAAGCTACAGAACCCCTCACACACACACTCTACAGAACGCCCACAAACTGCAGAACCCCCCTCACCAGGATCATCACTACAGAACCCCCACAAACTACAGAACCCCCACACCAGGATCACCACTACAGAACCCCTCACACAAACTACAGAACAACCCCCCCCCCCCCACCAGGATCATCACTACAGTACTCTAAGATTAATCTGAAGGCACCATACGAGCTGTCAGCCAAACGGTCCCTCCTTACTGGTACTTTTAATCCTACCATTGTGTCTGTCACTCAGAAGGCGTCTCCTACCACACGTGCTCAGTTAATGAATCATTCTACAGTGAAGGACCGAGAGAAAGATTCCTACACTCTGTATTGGTAGTAACGGAGACATAAGTGTAGGTGTTTTCAAGTAAATGTGTGATGTTGACAGGACTCTGATGTTATGCACTGAACTTGATGTATTTTGCGAGTGATGTTTTTAAATGAAAAGTTAATTACTAATCATTGTCAGTCTTTATCTTCTCATTAAGCGAGTTCCACTTTTTTCAAGAATTTTTTGCTTCTAATGATATTTCCTCTTGACAAGTTTGAGTATTTTTACATTAATCAGAAATATAACCTTTTGTTAATTTAGTCACGTTTTAATTAATTTTATCATCTTGACAGCACTATGACGTGATATGAGAACTTATTAAAAGATAGCGGGTGTAATACATAGAGGCCACAAAACTTTTCACCAGTCTAGGATTTTAATTAGCCACATTATTAAAGATATTTAATTTGGTGATAACGGTGAGGGCCAGCAGGTGTGTCATCCCCGGGCTGTAATCTGGCACTCTTGGCCTCGCAGCACACAACACAGCAAACACAGCCATTTCTCAATATGAACTACTGTATTATATTCTGCTCCTCTCTTGTATTTTGAAGTATTTAATATATATAAAGGGTTTAGTGAGAGTGAAAGACTTAAGTTTTAACTAATTAAATTTATAATTATCTCCTTCAGCTTTTCGGATACTGTACAGATGCCGGCAATGTTATTGTACTTCCTGGTTTCATCTCGATGCTGAAACAGGGAGTTGTGGGCTCTTGGGTCTCTGGCAGTCTCAGTAAACCTGGATGCAAATACATTAGAAAAAATCTAATCATCTTTTGCCCAAGGATTAAGAGTTGTAGATCATCGTGGGATAGACTTGGTAGCTTCTCATCGCCTTGGTCTGCAGGAGCTAGAGAGGCAGTTGGTGAGTAAAAGTGTTCCCACACCAGCTGTTGGCCAGTGTTCAAGGGATAATTGGTTACCTGGTCAGGACGCTTTTAGCAGTCGTCTGGCCTAATGAGATGAGTTTTATTTTCTGCTGAGAATTAGGCTGCAGTTAGGCCCTGATTGATGTTGTCCTGACTGTGTTGTGGTGTGCGGGCTGTGTAGCAGAGGTATCACAGGTAAAACCACACAGCCTATACTGGTCAGCTCTCGTTCGTCAGCAGAGAAAGTATTATACAGTGCGGAGCAAAGCTGACACCCTGGGTACGAGGGTGGAGGAGGACCGATTGGGAAGTTTTGGATGGTCAGGAGGAAGACCCCTGCGTGGGGCCTCTTACAGCTTGAAGCCTGGCAATCTCATGCTCTGATGGTGCTTCCTCAAGCATTGCTGTGGCGATATTTTCCGTGATGGGGTTATCCTAGCTGGAGTGCTTGTGGGAGGTGGCCTGGGGGATAGGTATGACATGTGTGTGTGTGTAACAACATCATCATTAGTAGTAGTAGTAGTAGTAGTAGTAGTAATAAATAAATATATAAATAAATAAATAAAAACATTTTGAAAAGGTTCACCAGAATTGACTTATTACACAAAGACATGAGGTAGAGGAGTCGTTCAACAAAAGCTTTCATTACTAAAAGGAGAAGGAACATGAATTGAACATACAAATTATTATAGTTTACAGTTGACGGCCTACTGTGTGAGGTCACGTAGGCCACGTGGTGTAGTAACTCGTCCATAGGTGTTGACATGAAGGACCTCACGTGGTCACGGAGACACCAGGTGGTGTGGTGTTATAGTACGAGACTCCAGGGTGCCACTGTCTAGTGCTGACTTCACTGGCTTAAACATTGTTTATCTCTGATTCCATTCCTTTCCGAAACAAAACTGACTGTATTGGTGAGATTTTGTTGACATCCCGATGAGGAAGATGGATAGGTTCAGGGAAGGGACTTGGAGCGTGGGCCAACAATAAGAACATGAGCAACTGTGACTCCCTCACCACGATGATGAGCAGCTGTGACTCCCCAAACACGATGGTGAGCAGCTGTGACTCCCCTACTACGATGATGAGCAGCTGTGACTCCCCCACCACGATGGTGAGCAGCTGTGACTCCCCTACTACGATGATGAGCAGCTGTGACTCCCCCACCACGATGGTGAGGAACTGTGACTCCCCCACGACGAAGGTGAGCAGCTGTGACTCCCCTACTACGATGATGAGCAGCTGTGACTCCCCCACCACGATGGTGAGGAACTGTGACTCCCCCACCACGATGGTGAGCAGCTGTGACTTCCCCACGACGAAGGTGAACAGCTGTGACTCCCCCACTACGATGATGAGCAGCTGTGACTTCCCCACCACGATGATGAGCAGCTGTGACTCCCCAAACACGATGGTGAGCAGCTGTGACTCCCCAACTACGAGGATGAGCAGCTGTGACTCCCCCACGACGAAGGTGAGCAGCTGTGACTCCCCCACCACGATGATGAGCAGCTGTGACGCCCCAAACACGATGGTGAGCAGCTGTGACTCCCCTACTACGAGGATGAGCAGCTGTGACTCCCCCACCACGATGGTGAGCAGCTGTGACTCCCCCACGACGAAGGTGAGCAGCTGTGACTCCCCAAACACGATGGTGAGCAGCTGTGACTCCCCCACGACGAAGGTGAGCAGCTGTGACTCCTCAAACACGATGGTGAGCAGCTGTGACTCCCCCACGACGAAGGTGAGCAGCTGTGACTCCCCCACCACGATGGTGTGCAGCTGTGACTCCCCCACCACGATGATGAGCAGCTGTGACTCCCCAACGACGATGATGAGCAGCTGTGACTCCCCAACGACGATGATGAGCAGCTGTGACTCCCCAACGACGATGATGAGCAGCTGTGACTCCCCCACGACGATGGTGTGCAGCTGTGACTCCCCAACGACGATGATGGGCAGCTGTGACTCCCCTACAACGATGATGGGCAGCTGTGACCCCCCCACCACGATGGTGAGCAGCTGTGACTCAACCAAGACGATGATGAACAGCTGTGACTCCCCCACCACGTTGGTGAGCAGCTGTGACTCCCCAACGACGATGATGAGCAGCTGTGACTCCCCCACCGCGATGGTGAGCAGCTGTGACTCCCCAACGACGATGATGAGCAGCTGTGACTCCTCCACCACGATGGTGAGCAGCTGTGACTCCCCAACGACGATGATGAGCAGCTGTGACTCCCCAACGACGATGATGACCAGCTGTGACTCCCCCACCACGATGATGAGCAGCTGTGACTCACCCACCACGATGGTGAGCAGCTGTGGCTCCCCAACGACGATGATGAGCAGCTGTGACTCCCCCACCACGATGATGAGCAGCTGTGACTCACCCACCACGATGGTGAGCAGCTGTGGCTCCCCAACGACGATGATGGGCAGCTGTGGCTCCCCAACGACGATGATGGGCAGCTGTGACTCCCCTACAACGATGATGGGCAGCTATGACTCCCCCACCACGATGGTGAGCAGCTGTGACTCAACCAAGACGATGATTAACAGCTGTGACTCCCCCACCACGTTAGTGAGCAGCTGTGACTCCCCCACGACGATGGAGAGCAGCTGTGACTCCCCCACCACGTTGGTGAGCATCTGTGACTCCCCCACCACGTTGGTGAGCAGCTGTGACTCCCCCACGACGATGGTGAGCAGTTGTGACTCAACCAAGACGATGGAGAGCAGCTGTGACTCCCCCAACACGATGGAGAGCAGCTGTGACTCCCCCACCACGATGGTTAGCAGCTGTGACTTCCCCACCACGATGATGAGCAGCTGTGACTCCCCAAACACGATGGCGAGCAGCTGTGACTCCCCTACTACGAGGATGAGCAGCTGTGACTCCCCAACACGATAAAGAGCAACTGTGACTCCTCCACGATGGTGAGCAGCTGTGATTCCCCCAACATGGTGAGCAGCTGTGACTCCCCAACACGATAAAGAGCAGCTGTGACTCCCCCAACACGATGATGAGCAGCTGTGACTCCCCCAACATGGTGAGCAGCTGTGACTCCCCAACACGATAAAGAGCAGCTGTGACTCCCCCAACATGGTGAGCAGCTGTGACTCCCCCACCACGATGGTCAGCAGCTGTGACTCCCCCAACACGATGATAAGCAGCTGTGACTCCCCCCAACATGGTGAGCAGCTGTGACTCCCCCAACACGATGATGAGCAGCTGTGACTCCCCCACCACGTTGGTGAGCAGCTGTGACTCCCCCACCACGTTGGTGAGCAGCTGTGACTCCCCCACCACGATGGTGATCAGCTGTGACTGCCCAACCACGATGGTGAGCAGCTGTGAATCCCCCACCACGATGATGAGCAGCTGTGAATCTCCCTCGACGATGGTGTGCAGCTGTGACTCCCCCACCACGATGGTGAGCAGCTGTGATTCCCCCACCACGATCGTGAGCAGCTGTGACTCCCCCAAGACGATGAATAAGCAGCTGTGACTCCCCCACCACGATGGTGAGCAGCTGTGACTTTCCCACCCCGATGGTCAGCAGCTGTGATTCCCCCACCACGATGGTGAGCAGCTGTGAATCCCCCACGACGATGGTGTGCAGCTGTGACTCTCCCACCACGATGGTGAGCAGCTGTGACTCCCCCACTACGATGTAGGATCATTTTAGTGCTGAATTTTACATTAATCTTAACTCTTAATACACACAGAGTATATTAGGTTAGGTTAGGTTAGGCTAGGCCGGGTTAGGTTAGGTTAGGTTAGGTTAGGTTAGGTTAGGCTAGGTTTGTCTTGAATATATTGAGAGAATATTTTTATTGGGTGTTGGTTAGACTAATGGCATGTTATATGGTCCAGCTATTGTATCAGCAGGTGTTACTTATGTATCACCAGGTGCTAATTATGTGTCACCAGGTGTCGATTATATATCACCATGTGATTATAATGCATCACCAGGTGTTGATTATGTATCACCAGACGTTGATTATATATCACCAGGGGTTAATTATGTATCACCATGTGTTAATTATGTATCATCAGGTGATGGTAATATAATTAACATATTCCAGAGTGTGTTACCCTCTTTTCCCCACAGCCCGTAAATTCAGGATTTTATTATTATTATTATTTTTTGCCTTTGTATTACCAAATCTTTACGGTTACCTAACCAAACCCGGCCTAGCCTAACCTAACCTAACCAAACCCGGCCTAACCTAACCTAACCAAACCTAACCAAACCCGGCCTAACCTAACCTAACCAAACCCGGCCTAGCCTAACTTAACCTAACCAAACCCGGCCTAACCTAACCTGCAAAATAACATTAAAGTGGACTAACCATCATGTGATCCTATTAAATGTATCTCTAAAACTGATCAAACTTTCCACCTGTTTATCTCACCTGGCAACAGTAAACACCTGATGCATCACCCAACCAATTAACACCTCAACATTAACATAAATTAACAGGTAAAGGTATAATTAAACATTCAGTAGATAAACAAAAAGGTGTCTTTCCCTACAGGTGTATGATAAAGTTAATTATTTCAACGTTGATTTCAAAATAGTTAGTGTAGAAGGATTAACATATAGCACTGTTTAGCTTATTAGATATATATGGTGAAATAAGGTTGAAATGGGGTGAAATAAGGGTGAGATGGGGTGAAATAAGGTTGAAATGGGGTGAAATAAGGTTGAAATGGGGGTGAAACAATGATGAAATGAGGTGAAAAAAGGTCGAAATGGGGTGAAATAAGGTTGAAATGGGGTGAAATAAGGTTGAAATGGGGTGAAATAAGGTTGAAATGTGGTGAAATAAGGTCGAAATGTGGTGAAATAAGGCTGAAATGAAGTGAAATAAGGTTGAAATGGGGTGAAATAAGGCCAAAATGAGGTGAAATAAGGCCGAAATAACGTAAAATAAGGAGGAAATGAGGTGAAATAGAGCTGATATAAGGATGAAATGAGGTGAGATAAGGTTGTGTATGTGAACACGTGTGTGTCCTGGAGGTTGTGTATGTGTATACGTGTGTGTCCTGGAGGTTGTGTATGTGAACACGTGTGTGTCCTGGAGGTTGTGTATGTGAACACGTGTGTGTCCTGGAGGTTGTGTATGTGAACACGTGTGTGTCCTGGAGGTTGTGTATGTGTACACGTGTGTGTCCTGGAGGTTGTGTATGTGTATACGTGTGTGTCCTGGAGGTTGTGTATGTGTACACCTGTGTGTCCTGGAGGTTGTGTATGTGTATACGTGTGTGTCCTGGAGGTTGTGTATGTGAACACGTGTGTGTCCTGGAGGTTGTGTATGTGAACACGTGTGTGTCCTGGAGGTTGTGTATGTGAACACGTGTGTGTCCTGGAGGTTGTGTATGTGTACACATGTGTGTCCTGGAGGTTGTGTATGTGTACACATGTGTGTCCTGGAGGTTGTGTATGTGAACACGTGTGTGTCCTGGAGGTTGTGTATGTGTACACATGTGTGTCCTGGAGGTTGTGTATGTGTACACATGTGTGTCCTGGAGGTTGTGTATGTGTATACGTGTGTGTCCTGGAGGTTGTGTATGTGTACACATGTGTGTCCTGGAGGTTGTGTATGTGTACACATGTGTGTCCTGGAGGTTGTGTATGTGTACACATGTGTGTCCTGGAGGTTGTGTATGTGTACACATGTGTGTCCTGGAGGTTGTGTATGTGTACACATGTGTGTCCTGGAGGTTGTGTATGTGAACACGTGTGTGTCCTGGAGGTTGTGTATGTGTACACATGTGTGTCCTGGAGGTTGTGTATGTGTACACATGTGTGTCCTGGAGGTTGTGTATGTGTATACGTGTGTGTCCTGGAGGTTGTGTATGTGTACACATGTGTGTCCTGGAGGTTGTGTATGTGTACACATGTGTGTCCTGGAGGTTGTGTATGTGTACACATGTGTGTCCTGGAGGTTGTGTATGTGTACACGTGTGTTCTGAAGGTAGTGTATGTGTATACGTGTGTGTCCTGGAGGTTGTGTATGTGTATACGTGTGTGTCCTGGAGGTTGTGTATGTGAACACGTGTGTGTCCTGGAGGTTGTGTATGTGAACACGTGTGTGTCCTGGAGGTTGTGTATGTATATACGTGTGTGTTCTGGAGGTTGTGTATGTGTACACTTGTGTGTCCTGGAGGTTGTGTATGTGTACACGTGTGTGTCCTGGAGGTTGTGTATGTGTACACATGTGTGTCCTGGAGGTTGTGTATGTGTACACGTGTGTCCTGAAGGTAGTGTATGTGTATACGTGTGTGTCCTGGAGGTTGTGTATGTGTATACGTGTGTGTCCTGGAGGTTGTGTATGTGTATACGTGTGTGTCCTGGAGGTTGTGTATGTGAACACGTGTGTGTCCTGGAGGTTGTGTATGTGAACACGTGTGTGTCCTGGAGGTTGTGTATGTGTATACGTGTGTGTCCTGGAGGTTGTGTATGTGTATACGTGTGTGTCCTGGAGGTTGTGTATGTGTACACATGTGTGTCCTGGAGGTTGTGTATGTGTACACGTGTGTCCTGAAGGTAGTGTATGTGTATACGTGTGTGTCCTGGAGGTTGTGTATGTGTATACGTGTGTGTCCTGGAGGTTGTGTATGTGTATACGTGTGTGTCCTGGAGGTTGTGTATGTGAACACGTGTGTGTCCTGGAGGTTGTGTATGTGAACACGTGTGTGTCCTGGAGGTTGTGTATGTGTATACGTGTGTGTCCTGGAGGTTGTGTATGTGTATACGTGTGTGTCCTGGAGGTTGTGTATGTGTATACGTGTGTGTCCTGGAGGTTGTGTATGTGAACACGTGTGTGTCCTGGAGACTGTGTATGTGAACACGTGTGTGTCCTGGAGGTTGTGTATGTGTATACGTGTGTGTCCTGGAGGTTGTGTATGTGAACACGTGTGTGTCCTGGAGGTTGTGTATGTGTATACGTGTGTGTCCTGGAGGTTGTGTATGTGTATACGTGTGTGTCCTGGAGGTTGTGTATGTGTATACGTGTGTGTCCTGGAGGTTGTGTATGTGTATACGTGTGTGTCCTGGAGGTTGTGTATGTGTACACGTGTGTGTCCTGGAGGTTGTGTATGTGTATACGTGTGTGTCCTGGAGGTTGTGTATGTGTATACGTGTGTGTCCTGGAGGTTGTGTATGTGTATACGTGTGTGTCCTGGAGGTTGTGTATGTGTATACGTGTGTGTCCTGGAGGTTGTGTATGTGAACACGTGTGTGTCCTGGAGGTTGTGTATGTGTACACGTGTGTGTCCTGGAGGTTGTGTATGTGTATACGTGTGTGTCCTGGAGGTTGTGTATGTGTATACGTGTGTGTCCTGGAGGTTGTGTATGTGTATACGTGTGTGTCCTGGAGGTTGTGTATGTGATCGAGTGTGTCCTGGAGGTTGTGTATGTGATAACGTGTGTGTCCTGGAGGTTGTGTATGTGTATACGTGTGTGTCCTGGAGGTTGTGTATGTGTATACGTGTGTGTCCTGGAGGTTGTGTATGTGTATACGTGTGTGTCCTGGAGGTTGTGTATGTGTATACGTGTGTGTCCTGGAGGTTGTGTATGTGTATACGTGTGTGTCCTGGAGGTTGTGTATGTGTATACGTGTGTGTCCTGGAGGTTGTGTATGTGTATACGTGTGTGTCCTGGAGGTTGTGTATGTGTATACGTGTGTGTCCTGGAGGTTGTGTATGTGTACACGTGTGTGTCCTGGAGGTTGTGTATGTGTATACGTGTGTGTCCTGGAGGTTGTGTATGTGTATACGTGTGTGTCCTGGAGGTTGTGTATGTGTATACGTGTGTGTCCTGGAGGTTGTGTATGTGTATACGTGTGTGTCCTGGAGGTTGTGTATGTGTATACGTGTGTGTCCTGGAGGTTGTGTATGTGAACACGTGTGTGTCCTGGAGGTTGTGTATGTGTATACGTGTGTGTCCTGGAGGTTGTGTATGTGTATACGTGTGTGTCCTGGAGGTTGTGTATGTGTATACGTGTGTGTCCTGGAGGTTGTGTATGTGTATACGTGTGTGTCCTGGAGGTTGTGTATGTGTATACGTGTGTGTCCTGGAGGTTGTGTATGTGTATACGTGTGTGTCCTGGAGGTTGTGTATGTGTATACGTGTGTGTCCTGGAGGTTGTGTATGTGTATACGTGTGTGTCCTGGAGGTTGTGTATGTGTATACGTGTGTGTCCTGGAGGTTGTGTATGTGAACACGTGTGTGTCCTGGAGGTTGTGTATGTGTATACGTGTGTGTCCTGGAGGTTGTGTATGTGTATACGTGTGTGTCCTGGAGGTTGTGTATGTGTATACGTGTGTGTCCTGGAGGTTGTGTATGTGTATACGTGTGTGTCCTGGAGGTTGTGTATGTGAACACGTGTGTGTCCTGGAGGTTGTGTATGTGTATACGTGTGTGTCCTGGAGGTTGTGTATGTGTATACGTGTGTGTCCTGGAGGTTGTGTATGTGTATACGTGTGTGTCCTGGAGGTTGTGTATGTGTATACGTGTGTGTCCTGGAGGTTGTGTATGTGTATACGTGTGTGTCCTGGAGGTTGTGTATGTGTATACGTGTGTGTCCTGGAGGTTGTGTATGTGAACACGTGTGTGTCCTGGAGGTTGTGTATGTGTATACGTGTGTGTCCTGGAGGTTGTGTATGTGTATACGTGTGTGTCCTGGAGGTTGTGTATGTGTATACGTGTGTGTCCTGGAGGTTGTGTATGTGTATACGTGTGTGTCCTGGAGGTTGTGTATGTGAACGTGTGTGTCCTGGAGGTTGTGTATGTGTATACGTGTGTGTCCTGGAGGTTGTGTATGTGTATACGTGTGTGTCCTGGAGGTTGTGTATGTGTATACGTGTGTGTCCTGGAGGTTGTGTATGTGATACGTGTGTGTCCTGGAGTTGTGTATGTGAACGTGTGTGTCCTGGAGGTTGTGTATGTGTATACGTGTGTGTCCTGGAGGTTGTGTATGTGTACACGTGTGTGTCCTGGAGGTTGTGTATGTGTATACGTGTGTGTCCTGGAGGTTGTGTATGTGTATACGTGTGTGTCCTGGAGGTTGTGTATGTGTACACGTGTGTGTCCTGGAGGTTGTGTATGTGTATACGTGTGTGTCCTGGAGGTTGTGTATGTGTATACGTGTGTGTCCTGGAGGTTGTGTATGTGTATACGTGTGTGTCCTGGAGGTTGTGTATGTGTATACGTGTGTGTCCTGGAGGTTGTGTATGTGTATACGTGTGTGTCCTGGAGGTTGTGTATGTGTACACGTGTGTGTCCTGGAGGTTGTGTATGTGTACACGTGTGTGTCCTGGAGGTTGTGTATGTGTATACGTGTGTGTCCTGGAGGTTGTGTATGTGTATACGTGTGTGTCCTGGAGGTTGTGTATGTGTATACGTGTGTGTCCTGGAGGTTGTGTATGTGTATACGTGTGTGTCCTGGAGGTTGTGTATGTGTATACGTGTGTGTCCTGGAGGTTGTGTATGTGTATACGTGTGTGTCCTGGAGGTTGTGTATGTGTATACGTGTGTGTCCTGGAGGTTGTGTATGTGTATACGTGTGTGTCCTGGAGGTTGTGTATGTGTATACGTGTGTGTCCTGGAGGTTGTGTATGTGTATACGTGTGTGTCCTGGAGGTTGTGTATGTGTATACGTGTGTGTCCTGGAGGTTGTGTATGTGACGTGTGTCCTGGAGGTTGTGTATGTGACACGTGTGTGTCCTGGAGGTTGTGTATGTGTATACGTGTGTGTCCTGGAGGTTGTGTATGTGTATACGTGTGTGTCCTGGAGGTTGTGTATGTGTATACGTGTGTGTCCTGGAGGTTGTGTATGTGAACACGTGTGTGTCCTGGAGGTTGTGTATGTGAACACGTGTGTGTCCTGGAGGTTGTGTATGTGTATACGTGTGTGTCCTGGAGGTTGTGTATGTGAACACGTGTGTGTCCTGGAGGTTGTGTATGTGTATACGTGTGTGTCCTGGAGGTTGTGTATGTGTATACGTGTGTGTCCTGGAGGTTGTGTATGTGTATACGTGTGTGTCCTGGAGGTTGTGTATGTGAACACGTGTGTGTCCTGGAGGTTGTGTATGTGTATACGTGTGTGTCCTGGAGGTTGTGTATGTGTATACGTGTGTGTCCTGGAGGTTGTGTATGTGTATACGTGTGTGTCCTGGAGGTTGTGTATGTGTATACGTGTGTGTCCTGGAGGTTGTGTATGTGTATACGTGTGTGTCCTGGAGGTTGTGTATGTGTATACGTGTGTGTCCTGGAGGTTGTGTATGAGATACGTGTGTGTCCTGGAGGTTGTGTATGTGTATACGTGTGTGTCCTGGAGGTTGTGTATGTGTATACGTGTGTGTCCTGGAGGTTGTGTATGTGTATACGTGTGTGTCCTGGAGGTTGTGTATGTGTATACGTGTGTGTCCTGGAGGTTGTGTATGTGTATACGTGTGTGTCCTGGAGGTTGTGTATGTGTATACGTGTGTGTCCTGGAGGTTGTGTATGTGTATACGTGTGTGTCCTGGAGGTTGTGTATGTGAACACGTGTGTGTCCTGGAGGTTGTGTATGTGTATACGTGTGTGTCCTGGAGGTTGTGTATGTGTATACGTGTGTGTCCTGGAGGTTGTGTATGTGTATACGTGTGTGTCCTGGAGGTTGTGTATGTGTATACGTGTGTGTCCTGGAGGTTGTGTATGTGTATACGTGTGTGTCCTGGAGGTTGTGTATGTGTATACGTGTGTGTCCTGGAGGTTGTGTATGTGTATACGTGTGTGTCCTGGAGGTTGTGTATGTGTATACGTGTGTGTCCTGGAGGTTGTGTATGTGTATACGTGTGTGTCCTGGAGGTTGTGTATGTGTATACGTGTGTGTCCTGGAGGTTGTGTATGTGTATACGTGTGTGTCCTGGAGGTTGTGTATGTGTACACGTGTGTGTCCTGGAGGTTGTGTATGTGTACACGTGTGTGTCCTGGAGGTTGTGTATGTGAACACGTGTGTGTCCTGGAGGTTGTGTATGTGTATACGTGTGTGTCCTGGAGGTTGTGTATGTGTATACGTGTGTGTCCTGGAGGTTGTGTATGTGTATACGTGTGTGTCCTGGAGGTTGTGTATGTGAACACGTGTGTGTCCTGGAGCTGTGTATGTGAACACGTGTGTGTCCTGGAGGTTGTGTATGTGTATACGTGTGTGTCCTGGAGGTTGTGTATGTGAACACGTGTGTGTCCTGGAGGTTGTGTATGTGTATACGTGTGTGTCCTGGAGGTTGTGTATGTGTATACGTGTGTGTCCTGGAGGTTGTGTATGTGTATACGTGTGTATCCTGGAGGTTGTGTATGTGAACACGTGTGTGTCCTGGAGGTTGTGTATGTGTATACGTGTGTGTCCTGGAGGTTGTGTATGTGTATACGTGTGTGTCCTGGAGGTTGTGTATGTGTATACGTGTGTGTCCTGGAGGTTGTGTATGTGTATACGTGTGTGTCCTGGAGGTTGTGTATGTGTACACGTGTGTCCTGGAGGTTGTGTATGTGTATACGTGTGTGTCCTGGAGGTTGTGTATGTGTATACGTGTGTGTCCTGGAGGTTGTGTATGTGTATACGTGTGTGTCCTGGAGGTTGTGTATACGTGTGTGTCCTGGAGGTTGTGTATGTGAACACGTGTGTGTCCTGGAGGTTGTGTATGTGTATACGTGTGTGTCCTGGAGGTTGTGTATGTGTATACGTGTGTGTCCTGGAGGTTGTGTATGTGTATACGTGTGTCCTGGAGGTTGTGTATGTGTCCTGGAGTGTGTATGTGACACGTGTGTGTCCTGGAGGTTGTGTATGTGTATACGTGTGTGTCCTGGAGGTTGTGTATGTGTATACGTGTGTGTCCTGGAGGTTGTGTATGTGTATACGTGTGTGTCCTGGAGGTTGTGTATGTGTATACGTGTGTGTCCTGGAGGTTGTGTATGTGTACACGTGTGTGTCCTGGAGGTTGTGTATGTGTATACGTGTGTGTCCTGGAGGTTGTGTATGTGTATACGTGTGTGTCCTGGAGGTTGTGTATGTGTATACGTGTGTGTCCTGGAGGTTGTGTATGTGTATACGTGTGTGTCCTGGAGGTTGTGTATGTGTACACGTGTGTGTCCTGGAGGTTGTGTATGTGAACACGTGTGTGTCCTGGAGGTTGTGTATGTGTATACGTGTGTGTCCTGGAGGTTGTGTATGTGTATACGTGTGTGTCCTGGAGGTTGTGTATGTGTATACGTGTGTGTCCTGGAGGTTGTGTATGTGAACACGTGTGTGTCCTGGAGGTTGTGTATGTGAACACGTGTGTGTCCTGGAGGTTGTGTATGTGTATACGTGTGTGTCCTGGAGGTTGTGTATGTGAACACGTGTGTGTCCTGGAGGTTGTGTATGTGTATACGTGTGTGTCCTGGAGGTTGTGTATGTGTATACGTGTGTGTCCTGGAGGTTGTGTATGTGTCGAGTGTGTATGAACGTGTGTGTCCTGGAGGTTGTGTATGTGTATACGTGTGTGTCCTGGAGGTTGTGTATGTGTATACGTGTGTGTCCTGGAGGTTGTGTATGTGTATACGTGTGTGTCCTGGAGGTTGTGTATGTGTATACGTGTGTGTCCTGGAGGTTGTGTATGTGTATACGTGTGTGTCCTGGAGGTTGTGTATGTGTATACGTGTGTGTCCTGGAGGTTGTGTATGTGTACACGTGTGTGTCCTGGAGGTTGTGTATGTGTACACGTGTGTGTCCTGGAGGTTGTGTATGTGTATACGTGTGTGTCCTGGAGGTTGTGTATGTGTATACGTGTGTGTCCTGGAGGTTGTGTATGTGTATACGTGTGTGTCCTGGAGGTTGTGTATGTGTATACGTGTGTGTCCTGGAGGTTGTGTATGTGTATACGTGTGTGTCCTGGAGGTTGTGTATGTGTATACGTGTGTGTCCTGGAGGTTGTGTATGTGTATACGTGTGTGTCCTGGAGGTTGTGTATGTGTATACGTGTGTGTCCTGGAGGTTGTGTATGTGTATACGTGTGTGTCCTGGAGGTTGTGTATGTGTATACGTGTGTGTCCTGGAGGTTGTGTATGTGTACACGTGTGTGTCCTGGAGGTTGTGTATGTGAACACGTGTGTGTCCTGGAGGTTGTGTATGTGTATACGTGTGTGTCCTGGAGGTTGTGTATGTGTATACGTGTGTGTCCTGGAGGTTGTGTATGTGTATACGTGTGTGTCCTGGAGGTTGTGTATGTGTATACGTGTGTGTCCTGGAGGTTGTGTATGTGTATACGTGTGTGTCCTGGAGGTTGTGTATGTGAAAGCGTGTCGACTGTGTGACGTGTGTGTCCTGGAGGTTGTGTATGTGTATACGTGTGTGTCCTGGAGGTTGTGTATGTGAACACGTGTGTGTCCTGGAGGTTGTGTATGTGTATACGTGTGTGTCCTGGAGGTTGTGTATGTGTATACGTGTGTGTCCTGGAGGTTGTGTATGTGTATACGTGTGTGTCCTGGAGGTTGTGTATGTGAACACGTGTGTGTCCTGGAGGTTGTGTATGTGTATACGTGTGTGTCCTGGAGGTTGTGTATGTGTATACGTGTGTGTCCTGGAGGTTGTGTATGTGTATACGTGTGTGTCCTGGAGGTTGTGTATGTGTATACGTGTGTGTCCTGGAGGTTGTGTATGTGTATACGTGTGTGTCCTGGAGGTTGTGTATGTGTATACGTGTGTGTCCTGGAGGTTGTGTATGTGAACACGTGTGTGTCCTGGAGGTTGTGTATGTGTATACGTGTGTGTCCTGGAGGTTGTGTATGTGTATACGTGTGTGTCCTGGAGGTTGTGTATGTGTATACGTGTGTGTCCTGGAGGTTGTGTATGTGAACACGTGTGTGTCCTGGAGGTTGTGTATGTGAACACGTGTGTGTCCTGGAGGTTGTGTATGTGTATACGTGTGTGTCCTGGAGGTTGTGTATGTGTATACGTGTGTGTCCTGGAGGTTGTGTATGTGTATACGTGTGTGTCCTGGAGGTTGTGTATGTGAACACGTGTGTGTCCTGGAGACTGTGTATGTGAACACGTGTGTGTCCTGGAGGTTGTGTATGTGTATACGTGTGTGTCCTGGAGGTTGTGTATGTGAACACGTGTGTGTCCTGGAGGTTGTGTATGTGTATACGTGTGTGTCCTGGAGGTTGTGTATGTGTATACGTGTGTGTCCTGGAGGTTGTGTATGTGTATACGTGTGTATCCTGGAGGTTGTGTATGTGAACACGTGTGTGTCCTGGAGGTTGTGTATGTGTATACGTGTGTGTCCTGGAGGTTGTGTATGTGTATACGTGTGTGTCCTGGAGGTTGTGTATGTGTTACGTGTGTGTCCTGGAGGTTGTGTATGTGTATACGTGTGTGTCCTGGAGGTTGTGTATGTGTATACGTGTGTGTCCTGGAGGTTGTGTATGTGTATACGTGTGTGTCCTGGAGGTTGTGTATGTGAACACGTGTGTGTCCTGGAGGTTGTGTATGTGACAACGTGTGTGTCCTGGAGGTTGTGTATGTGTATACGTGTGTGTCCTGGAGGTTGTGTATGTGTATACGTGTGTGTCCTGGAGGTTGTGTATGTGTATACGTGTGTGTCCTGGAGGTTGTGTATGTGTATACGTGTGTGTCCTGGAGGTTGTGTATGTGTATACGTGTGTGTCCTGGAGGTTGTGTATGTGTATACGTGTGTGTCCTGGAGGTTGTGTATGTGTATACGTGTGTGTCCTGGAGGTTGTGTATGTGTAATACGTGTGTGTCCTGGAGGTTGTGTATGTGTATACGTGTGTGTCCTGGAGGTTGTGTATGTGTATACGTGTGTGTCCTGGAGGTTGTGTATGTGTATACGTGTGTGTCCTGGAGGTTGTGTATACGTGTGTGTCCTGGAGGTTGTGTATGTGAACACGTGTGTGTCCTGGAGGTTGTGTATGTGTATACGTGTGTGTCCTGGAGGTTGTGTATGTGTATACGTGTGTGTCCTGGAGGTTGTGTATGTGTATACGTGTGTGTCCTGGAGGTTGTGTATGTGAACACGTGTGTGTCCTGGAGACTGTGTATGTGAACACGTGTGTGTCCTGGAGGTTGTGTATGTGTATACGTGTGTGTCCTGGAGGTTGTGTATGTGAACACGTGTGTGTCCTGGAGGTTGTGTATGTGTATACGTGTGTGTCCTGGAGGTTGTGTATGTGTATACGTGTGTGTCCTGGAGGTTGTGTATGTGTATACGTGTGTGTCCTGGAGGTTGTGTATGTGAACACGTGTGTGTCCTGGAGGTTGTGTATGTGTATACGTGTGTGTCCTGGAGGTTGTGTATGTGTATACGTGTGTGTCCTGGAGGTTGTGTATGTGTATACGTGTGTGTCCTGGAGGTTGTGTATGTGTATACGTGTGTGTCCTGGAGGTTGTGTATGTGAACACGTGTGTGTCCTGGAGGTTGTGTATGTGTATACGTGTGTGTCCTGGAGGTTGTGTATGTGAACACGTGTGTGTCCTGGAGGTTGTGTATGTGAACACGTGTGTGTCCTGGAGGTTGTGTATGTGTATACGTGTGTGTCCTGGAGGTTGTGTATGTGAACACGTGTGTGTCCTGGAGGTTGTGTATGTGTATACGTGTGTGTCCTGGAGGTTGTGTATGTGTATACGTGTGTGTCCTGGAGGTTGTGTATGTGTATACGTGTGTGTCCTGGAGGTTGTGTATGTGTATACGTGTGTGTCCTGGAGGTTGTGTATGTGTATACGTGTGTGTCCTGGAGGTTGTGTATGTGTATACGTGTGTGTCCTGGAGGTTGTGTATGTGAACACGTGTGTGTCCTGGAGGTTGTGTATGTGAACACGTGTGTGTCCTGGAGGTTGTGTATGTGTATACGTGTGTGTCCTGGAGGTTGTGTATGTGTATACGTGTGTGTCCTGGAGGTTGTGTATGTGTATACGTGTGTGTCCTGGAGGTTGTGTATGTGTATACGTGTGTGTCCTGGAGGTTGTGTATGTGTATACGTGTGTGTCCTGGAGGTTGTGTATGTGTATACGTGTGTGTCCTGGAGGTTGTGTATGTGAACACGTGTGTGTCCTGGAGGTTGTGTATGTGTATACGTGTGTGTCCTGGAGGTTGTGTATGTGAACACGTGTGTGTCCTGGAGGTTGTGTATGTGTATACGTGTGTGTCCTGGAGGTTGTGTACACGTGTGTGTCCTGGAGGTTGTGTATGTGTACACGTGTGTGTCCTGGAGGTTGTGTATGTGTCCTGGAGGTTGTGTATGTGAACACGTGTGTGTCCTGGAGGTTGTCTTCTTAGGTTTTACTGTCACATGTGGAGAGTTTATTGTTGTTTTATTGTCCAGCGTTAGACTAAATGTTTCCCGCCAACTGTGAGGTGTAGGGAGTGAGGCACCGTACCACAAGTACTGCCAGTGTACCGCAAGCACTGTTACTGTACCTCAAGCACTGCCAGTGTATTGCAAGCACTGATAGTGTACGGCAAGTGCTGCCAGTTTACCGCAAGCACTGCCAGTGTACCACTAATAGTACCACTGCGACAAGCACTTCCACTGTTCCTCAAGCACTACCATAGTTCCACAAGCATTAACACAGTCCCACAAGCACTACCACTGTTCCACAAGCATTACCACTGTTCTACATGCACTACCACTGTTCCACAAGCATTACCACTGTCCCACAAGCACTACCACTGTTCTCCAAGCACTAGTACTGTTCTCCAAGCACTACCACTGTTCTCCAAGCACTAGTACTGTTCCACAAGCACTACCACTGCTCCTCAAGCACCACCATTTTTCTGTAATGATGTCATGTTTTTTTTGAGTAAAGATTTTGTTGTTTTTAGAGTGAAATTTTGTGATAAATTCAGTTCCGAGACAAGAGTTCCCGCCACACCGCCCACTGCCCGTGAGTGCCTATGGGCCGTAAGCCAATCACAGTGATGTGTAAACATGACGTCAGAGGCACAGCTGAACTGATTGGATGAGCCTGGGGGCATCACCAAGTACATAACCAACCGATCCTCTTTTCAAATCCAGTCTGTGTTGGAGTGTTGTGTAAGAGAGGTGTAGTGTGCCTATGGAGGGAACAAGGCAGATATTTGTGTGCGTTCTATTCGATATATTCCTGAGTAGAAGTAATAATGTAGCGAGTCATTAGTAACAACCCAATTCTCTAGTACACTACAGTAGTTATCGTAGATTCCTTCATCCCTCCAGTTATTATCTCTAGATCTCTCTCTGTCTCCCTTTATTCCCCTCAACGTCAGGGTTACGGCTCCCACCCCCCCACCCCGACACATCCCCACACACCCTTCTCCCCCTCAGCCTCCTCACCACCGCTCTCCCCTCCAAACCGCCCCCTCCCTCTTCCTCCATCTCCCAGACCTTCGGTATAAATGATAAGAAAATAAGTAAGATAAAGAGAAATGGTGTAAATATAAAGAAGGTTAGATAGATAATAAATTAGAACGAAGAGTAAATATAAATACAGAAGAAAAAAAGGAATTAGAACAGAAATACATAGATAATTAAAGTAGAGTATATGTAATTGTCATTTGTTACTGTTCCACGAGGACTACCACTGTTCCACGAGTACTACCACTGTTCCACGAGTACTACCACTGTTCCACGAGTACTACCACTGTTCCAAGAGTACTACCACTCTTCCAAGAGTACTACCACTCTTCCACAGGTACTACCACTGTTCCTCGAGTACCACCACTGTTCCACGAGCAATAGCACTGTTCCACGAGCACTACAACTGTTCCACGAGTACTACCACTGTACACGAGCACTACCACTGTTCCACAAGCAATACCACTGTTCCACGAGTACTACTACTATTCCACGAGCAATACAACTGTTCCACAAGCAATACCACTGTTTCACAGGCACACCACTGTTCCACGAGTACTACAACTGTTCCACGAGCACTACAACCGTTCCACAAGCGCTACTACTATTCCACAAGCACTGCCACTTTTTCCACAAGACTGTCACTATTATACAGGCACTGACAGTGATCCACAAGCACTGACAGTGTTCCACAAGCACTGACAGTGTTCCAAAAGCACTTCCACTTTTCCACAAGACTCACTATTATACAGGCACTGACAGTGTTCCACAAGCACTGACAGTGTTCCACAAGCACTTCCACTTTTTCCACAAGACTGTCACTATTATACAGGCACTGACAGTGTTCCACAAGCACTGACAGTGCTCCACAAGTACTGACAGTGTTCCACAAGCACTGATAGTGCTCCACAAGTACTGGCAGTGTTCCACAAGACTGTCACCATTCTACAAGCACTGACAGTGTTCCACAAGACTGTCATTATTCCACAAGCACTGACAGTGTTGAACAAGCACTGACAGTGTTCCACAAGACCGTCACTATTCCACAAGCAATGACAATGTTCCACAAGACTGTCAATATTTTACAAGCACCGACAATGTTCCACAACCAGTGGCAGTGTTCCACAAACACTGACAGTGTTCCACAAGACTGTCACTATTCTAGAGGCACTGACAGCGTTCCACAAGCACTGACAGTGCTCCATAACCAGTGGCAGTGTGCCATAAGTTGTATGATACAGTACCACACCACAACCAGTGGCAGTGTGCCATAAGTTGTATGATACAGTACCACACCACAACCAGTGGCAGTGTGCCATAAGTTGTATGATACAGTACCACAGCACAACCAGTGGCAGTGTGCCATAAGTTGTATGATACAGTACCACAGCACAACCAGTGGCAGTGTGCCATAAGTTGTATGATACAGTACCACACCACAACCAGTGGCAGTGTGCCATAAGTTGTATGATACAGTACCACAGCACAACCAGTGGCAGTGTGCCATAAGTTGTATGATACAGTACCACACCACAACCAGTGGCAGTGTGCCATAAGTTGTATGATACAGTACCACACCACAACCAGTGGCAGTGTGCCATAAGTTGTATGATACAGTACCACACCACAACCAGTGGCAGTGTGCCATAAATTGTATGATACAGTACCACACCACACCCAGTGGCAGTGTGCCATAAGTTGTATGATACAGTACCACACCACAACCAGTGGCAGTGTGCCATAAGTTGTATGATACAGTACCACACCACAACCAGTGGCAGTGTGCCATAAGTTGTATGATACAGTACCACACCACAACCAGTGGCAGTGTGCCATAAGTTGTATGAAACAGTACCACACCACAACCAGTGGCAGTGTGCCATAAGTTGTATGATACAGTACCACACCACAACCAGTGGCAGTGTGCCATAAGTTGTATGATACAGTACCACACCACAACCAGTGGCAGTGTGCCATAAGTTGTATGATACAGTACCACACCACAACCAGTGGCAGTGTGCCATAAGTTGTATGATACAGTACCACACCACAACCAGTGGCAGTGTGCCATAAGTTGTATGATACAGTACCACACCACAACCAGTGGCAGTGTGCCATAAGTTGTATGATACAGTACCACACCACAACCAGTGGCAGTGTGCCATAAGTTGTATGATACAGTACCACACCACACCCAGTGGCAGTGTGCCATAAGTTGTATGATACAGTACCACACCACAACCAGTGGCAGTGTGCCATAAGTTGTATGATACAGTACCACACCACAACCAGTGGCAGTGTGCCATAAGTTGTATGATACAGTACCACACCACAACCAGTGGCAGTGTGCCATAAGTTGTATGATACAGCACCACACCACAACCAGTGGCAGTGTGCCATAAGTTGTATGATAATGTACCACACCACAACCAGTGGCAGTGTGCCATAAGTTGTATGATACAGTACCATACCACAACCAGTGGCAGTGTGCCATAAGTTGTATGATACAGTACCATACCACAACCAGTGGCAGTGTGCCATAAGTTGTATTATACAGTACCACACCACAACCAGTGGCAGTGTGCCATAAGTTGTATGATACAGTACCACACCACAACCAGTGGCAGTGTGCCATAAGTTGTATGATACAGTACCACACCACAACCAGTGGCAGTGTGCCATAAGTTGTATTATAGAGTACCACACCACAACCAGTGGCAGTGTGCCATAAGTTGTATGATACAGTACCACACCACAACCAGTGGCAGTGTGCCATAAGTTGTATGATACAGTACCACACCACAACCAGTGGCAGTGTGCCATAAGTTGTATTATACAGTACCACACCACAACCAGTGGCAGTGTGCCATAAGTTGTATTATAGAGTACCACACCACAACCAGTGGCAGTGTGCCATAAGTTGTATGATACAGTACCACACCACAACCAGTGGCAGTGTGACATAAGTTGTATGATACAGTACCACACCACAACCAGTGGCAGTGTGCCATAAGTTGTATGATACAGCACCACACCACAACCAGTGACAGTGTGCCATAAGTTGTATTATAGAGTACCACACCACAACCAGTGGCAGTGTGCCATAAGTTGTATGATACAGTACCACACCACAACCAGTGGCAGTGTGACATAAGTTGTATGATACAGTACCAGACCACAACCAGTGGCAGTGTGCCATAAGTTGTATGATACAGTACCACACCACAACCAGTGGCAGTGTGCCATAAGTTGTATGATACAGCACCACACCACAACCAGTGGCAGTGTGCCATAAGTTGTATGATACAGCACCACACCACAACCAGTGGCAGTGTGCCATAAGTTGTATGATACAGTACCACACCACAACCAGTGGCAGTGTGCCATAAGTTGTATGATACAGTACCACACCACAACCAGTGGCAGTGTGCCATAAGTTGTATGATACAGTACCACAACCAGTGGCAGTGTGCCATAAGTTGTATGATACAGTACCACACCACAACCAGTGGCAGTGTGCCATAAGTTGTATTATAGAGTACCACACCACAACCAGTGGCAGTGTGCCATAAGTTGTATTATACAGTACCACACCACAACCAGTGTCAGTGTGCCATAAATTGTAGGATACAGTACCACACCACAACCAGTGGCAGTGTGCCATAAGTTGTATGATACAGTACCACACCACAACCAGTGGCAGTGTGCCATAAGTTGTATGATACAGTACCACACCACAACCAACGGCAGTGTGCCATAAGTTGTATGATACAGTACCACACCACAACCAGTGGCAGTGTGCCATAAGTTGTATGATACAGTACCACACCACAACCAGTGGCAGTGTGCCATAAGTTGTATGATACAGTACCACACCACAACCAGTGGCAGTGTGCCATAAGTTGTATGATACAGTACCACACCACAACCAGTGGCAGTGTGCCATAAGTTGTATGATACAGTACCACACCACAACCAGTGGCAGTGTGCCATAAGTTGTATGATACAGTACCACACCACAACCAGTGGCAGTGTGCCATAAGTTGTATGATACAGTACCACACCACAACCAATGGCAGTGTGCCATAAGTTGTATTATACAGTACCACACCACAACCAGTGGCAGTGTGCCATAAGTTGTATTATACAGTACCACACCACAACCAGTGGCAGTGTGCCATAAGTTGTATTATAGAGTACCACACAACAACCAGTGGCAGTGTGCCATAAGTTGTATGATACAGCACCACACCACAACCAGTGGCAGTGTGCCATAAGTTGTATGATACAGTACCACACCACAACCAGTGGCAGTGTGCCATAAGTTGCATGATACAGTACCACACCACAACCAGTGGCAGTGTGCCATAAGTTGTATGATACAGTACCACACAACAACCAGTGGCAGTGTGCCATAAGTTGTATGATACAGTACCACACCACAACCAGTGGCAGTGTGCCATAAGTTGTATGATACAGTACCACACCACAACCAGTGGCAGTGTGCCATAAGTTGTATGATACAGTACCACACCACAACCAGTGGCAGTGTGCCATAAGTTGTATGATACAGTACCACCACAACCAGTGGCAGTGTGACATAAGTTGTATTATACAGTACCACACCACAACCAGTGGCAGTGTGCCATAAGTTGTATGATACAGTACCACACCACAACCAGTGGCAGTGTGCCATAAGTTGTATGATACAGCACCACACCACAACCAGTGGCAGTGTGCCATAAGTTGTATTATACAGTACCACACCACAACCAGTGGCAGTGTGCCATAAGTTGTATGATACAGTACCACACCACAACCAGTGGCAGTGGGACATAAGTTGTATTATACAGTACCACACCACAACCAGTGGCAGTGTGCCATAAGTTGTATGATACAGTACCACACCACAACCAGTGGCAGTGTGCCATAAGTTGTATGATACAGTACCACACCACAACCAGTGGCAGTGTGCCATAAGTTGTATGATACAGTACCACACCACGACCAGTGGCAGTGTGCCATAATTTGTATTATAGAGTACCACACCACAACCAGTGGCAGTGTGCCATAAGTTGTATGATACAGTACCACACCACAACCAGTGGCAGTGTGCCATAAGTTGTATTATACAGTACCACACCACAACCAGTGGCAGTGTGCCATACGTTGTATGATACAGTACCACACCACAACCAGTGGCAGTGTGTCATAAGTTGTATGATACAGTACCACACCACAACCAGTGGCAGTGTGCCATAAGTTGTATTATAGAGTACCACACCACAACCAGTGGCAGTGTGCCATAAGTTGTATGATACAGTACCACACCACAACCAGTGGCAGTGTGCCATAAGTTGTATGATACAGTACCACACCACAACCAGTGGTAGTGTGCCATAAGTTGTATGATACAGCACCACACCACAACCAGTGGCAGTGTGCCATAAGTTGTATTATACAGTACCACACCACAACCAGTGGCAGTGTGCCATAAGTTGTATTATACAGTACCACACCACAACCAGTGGCAGTGTGCCATAAGTTGTATGATACAGTACCACACCACAACCAGTGGCAGTGTGCCATAAGTTGTATTATAGAGTACCACACCACAACCAGTGGCAGTGTGCCATAAGTTGTATGATACAGTACCACACCACAACCAGTGGCAGTGTGCCATAAGTTGTATGATACAGTACCACACCACAACCAGTGGCAGTGTGCCATAAGTTGTATGATACAGTACCACACCACAACCAGTGGCAGTGTGCCATAAGTTGTATGATACAGTACCACACCACAACCAGTGGTAGTGTGCCATAAGTTGTATGATACAGCACCACACCACAACCAGTGGCAGTGTGCCATAAGTTGTATTATACAGTACCACACCACAACCAGTGGCAGTGTGCCATAAGTTGTATTATACAGTACCACACCACAACCAGTGGCAGTGTGCCATAAGTTGTATGATACAGTACCACACCACAACCAGTGGCAGTGTGCCATAAGTTGTATTATAGAGTACCACACCACAACAGCATGGTGATAGTGTAACCCAACCATTAAGTGGTGTGTTTGTGTACCAGGAGTATCTAGCCGCTCTCACACACAACACAGCACCACAAGTACTCGTGCAGTGAGATGTAAACATTGAGGCACACAAACAGTGTTACCACAACCACTTACATTGGTGTCCCGGAAATATTCAAACACTCAACCAGTGTTACCCGAATAAAGGTCCATCTTTGGATTACTCGACTCGTTGCTGTCTCCTTAAATCTGGTAAATTGTCTAATGGCAGCAATTTCAGGGCCCTGGAGGCTGAGGCTGGCTGGTCGTCGACAACAATGGCCAGATTAATTTTGTTTAGACACATTTAATGTTACTTTCGTCGACCCAACACCACCTTCCACCCCGCTGTACTGAAAATAAAGGTATAACCGAATTTACGGATGTACGAGAGGTAGTATAACCGAATATACGGGTGTACGAGAGGCACTATAACCGAATATACAGGTGTACGAGAGGTAGTATAACCGAATATACGGGTGTACGAGAGGCACTATAACCGAATATACGGGTGTACGAGAGGTAGTATAACCGAATATAAATAATAAAGAACAATTGCCATCATAATCATCACCATCACCATGCCTCGGCTATAACCCACTATCTCCCCCCACCTTCACCACCATCCTGCCACACTTATATCACCTGTATCGTCAGCCATCAGGTAGCTCCTCCTCCTCCTCCCACGTTGGCTCGCCTCCCACTCTTAGTTTCTCTTCTCTATTAAATATTAAACCTTCCTTCTAGGCATTTCTGTGGTTTAATTTGTATTTATTTTTATTTGTTTTTTATCCATTATCATAAGAATATTTTTTTTGTTCCTTGTTTATTGATAGTTTTTGTGATTGTTTACTATCATATTATTATATATTTAAGTTGTAATTAAATAATGTTCTTGTCTTCCTACGCGATGTTCTTATTCCACTGCACTGAGAAGGTGAGAGTATGGAGCCTAACCTAACCAACTGTAACCTAACCTAACGTAAGCTAACTATCGTAACCTAACTTAACCTAACGTAACCCAACTATCGCAACCTAACTTAACCTAACGTAACCTAACTTAACGAACCGTAACCAAACCTAGCCTACTGTAACCAAATTTAATCTACCATAACCTAACCTATTCCAACTAAACCTATTCTAAACTACTGTAACCAAACCTAACCTAACCTAACCTAACGTAAACTAAGCTTTCCTCTCCTAACTTATCTAGCCTAATCAAAATTAACCTACCTTAACCAAACCAAACTAAACCAAAACTAACCTAAACTAACTAAACTTAACCTAATCTTCAATAGTAAGAAAAAACAATAGACCAAATACACTTTCCAAAATAGAAGATCTCACACCAGTCACATTTTAGGACATAATTATTTTGGTAAATTCTCAAATAGATATGAAAGGCCTCATCATTTCCTCTAATATGTCATGGAAGCCAGACATCCACAACATTGCAAAAGCTGGGAATGCTGTACAGATGGCGTAGCTACTTCACTCTTGAGCAATTGGTTCAGGTTTATAAGGGATTCATTCGTCCTAACTTGGAATACTGCTCTCACATCTGGGGTGGCTCTTCTTCTGTCCAACTGTTAGATAGGGTGGAATCAAAGGGATTTCGTCTTATTAACTCTCCTCCTTTAGTTGATAATTTCTCTTCCCTTTATCTTCGCCGCAATGCTCCTTCACTCTCTCTCTCTCTTACGGGTACTTTAACGGGCAATGTTCGCCTTCGGTGGTTTTGGCATCCCGAGTACCGCTGGCAAGGCAGTGGGCACGTACTATTACTTTTACTGCTACTACTACTTTGCTGTCACACGGAATCGAATATGACGATCATCCAGCTATGATCCAATGATATGAGTTATTAAGGATGTCACCTTCGTTGGTGAGTTCTGAGGAGACTAAAGAGGCCGATACGGGACCGACAGCGTCGTTCACAGAGATTGCACAAGTGGAGGGCTACATCTAGTGCGGGAGGGGCGGCGGCATCGTCTTTCCGGGGTTGGTGCTTGTCTGCCTCGGTATGCAGTCGGGCTAACTCGAAAGTATTGACACCTCGTGTGGTGCTCCTCCAAGTGTTACGGTGTAGAGTAATCGTCTCCCAGGTGAGGGGGTCGATTTGGCACTTTTTCAGGTTTGTCTTAAGACTATCCTTATACTTTTTCAGTTGCCCGACAGCGTTACGTTTACTATTTATTATGTGACTATAAAGTAGCTGCTTTGGCAATCAACTGTCGTCCATGCGGGTAACATGGCCAGATCAACGTAGTTGTTCATGGATAATGGTAGCTTCGATGGTCTTACAGTTAGTATCAGCGAGAATACTGGCATTTGTTCTCTCGCTTGCCCAACGATTTCGGAGGATGGACACATCAACACCCACGTCAACACACCACACATCAACACCCACATGTAACTTCTTGCCCAACTTATTTTATTTGTAATCCCATCTTAACGCCTCCATCCCTTACTTTCAGGTCTTTTCTCTTCCAATAGCCTCATCCTAAAGTACCTTGAGCACACAGTAAGAAATTTTCTCGTTGGTAATATTTTTTCCACCACAGATATATATATTAATGATAATATTTCCTTTACTACTGAAATATGCAATTGGTAATATCGATATATTTCTGATTATTTAAGCTTGTCGAAGATGAGCTTTGTACACTGTGTTGGTATAGTTTGTGTTTAATATTGCTTTGATGTTTATTAAGATTGTAGGTTAATGTGTGTGTGTGTGTGTGTGTGTGTGTGTGTGGCCACCTGGGTAAAATTCCACTAACATCCAGACACCTTTAAGAATATTAAGAAAGGAAGATGCTGTTGGATATTACCAGGCAGATATGCTGCCAGACTTTCAACACATCCTTACTAACTTTCTTGCTGCTTCTTCCCGCTTTCATCTCGCAAGTGATTCAATGCTTCATTCCTAAGCGCTCGGTGCTTCATTTCGTAAGTGCTTTGGTGCTTCATTTTCTAAGTGCTTTAGCGCATCATTTCGTAAGTGCTTTAGCGCTTCATTTCGTAAGTGCTTGAGTTCTTCATTTCATAACTGCTTCAGTGCTTCATTTCCTAAGTGCTTTAGTGCTTCCTTAATCTATTTAGTGATGCCTCGGTGTTTCTTTTATCCCGTAAGTGCTTCATCTCACAAGTAATTGACTGCTTCTTTCGTCTCATAAGTGATTCAGTGCTGTATCTCCCAAGTGCTTTACTGTTTTATTTATCGCATAAAGTATTTAATTCATTTCGAACGCATTACGCTGTTTCTTTCAAATACAATTCAATGCTGCTTTCATGTAGGCCAGTGCTTCAAATTATGTAGGTCAGTGCTTCCTTCATGTAAGACGGTGCTTCCTTCATGTAGGCCAGTGCTTCCTTCATGTAAGACAGTGCTTCCTTCATGTAGGCCAGTGCTTCCTTTATATAGGTCAGTGCTTCCTTCATGTAGGCCAGTGCTTCCTTCATGTAGGCCAGTGCTTCCTTCATGTAGGCCAGTGCTTCCTAATGTAGGTCAATGCTTCCTTCATGTAGGCCAGTGCTTCCTTCATGTAAGACAGTGCTTCCTTCATGTAAGACAGTGCTTCCTTCATATAGGTCAATGCTTCCTTCATGTAGGCCAGTGCTTCCTTCATATAGGTCAATGGTTCCTTCATGTAGGTCAGTGCTTCCTTCCTGTAGGTCAGTGCTTCCTTCACGTAGGTCAGTTCTTCCTCCTTGTCGTCAATGCTTCCTTAATGTAGGTCAGTGCTTCCTTCGGGTAAGTTGTTGCTTCCTTCGGGTAAATTGTTGCTTCCTTCATGTTTGGTCAAGCGTCGTCAGCACCGTAACGTGAGGTACACCGCTAACTGCAGGACGAACTAGGGGGGGGGGGGAGGGGGGGATGCCTCGGGAGCGAACCAGGGACCATTAGGATAAGAAGCGAGACACTCAGCCGCCGTACCCCTCCAGGAGAACAGGGTGACAGATCATTGTAAAAAATCCAACAGTCAGGGCCATTATGTCTTAACTACACGTCGTTCCAATGTATCTTGTCTTCATGTGACATAATGGGCCAAAAGTCCAATCTGTGAGTCCAGTTGGATGAGCTAAAGTGCCTTTTTGTAACAGCTAGACTCTCCTGGTGCCATGAGGAGGTACACGGTCAAGGCACCGGGGCCGTCAACACAAGCCCCTCTCTACCGTCAGCGCTGGAACAGTCCGACCCGGCAGGCGGTGTGTCGTGTGCTTAACCTTGCATAAAGAGTCCCTACCAGGTAATTACTGTGGTTTCAGAACAAATGGTCACATCAAAGCACTCGGTTAAGTTAATGCTAAAACAGCTGACACGACTATCTATTGGGGCGTAGCGTTATGTTCACATTCTGAGCCAAATGGGAGCAAATATTAGTTCAATTACTCAGCAGGAGGAAGGCAACAATGGAAGCCAGGATCTGCCAACACCGGGGTGGCGGGACGCGACCGCAACACCACGTATTTTCAGCAAATAATGACCACCATCAGCTGGGAGGGGTTACCAGGCCACTCCGGGATAAGTAGCTCCACATATCGTAAAATAAACAGAGTATTAACATATCGTAAAATAAACAGAGTATTAACATATCGTAAAGTAAACAGAGTATTAACATATCGTAAAATTAACATAGTATTAACATATCGTAAAATTAACATAGTATTAAAATAATAACCTTTCCATGTACTGTAGAGTTAAAATGTAAACAACGAACATTCTCTCCGCTGATCAAGCTGTACCTGTGTGATGGATTACGAATAACCGATGATATTTGATTGACGACGGATAATTGACGTGATGGGTGACGGATAATGGATGTTATCTGACGGATGATGGATGATGAGGGAGGGTTTTGTTGAAGGCAGCACACGGGCACAATATCTGATGAAGGGAACACAGGGGCACACTCTCCCAGGTAGTGGAATGTGGAGGGGTCGGGGATGGGGGGGAAGGGGTCGGGGGGGGGGGCGGGTTCCATTACCATACCACTTGGCTTTAAGGGTTCCATTTGTATTCAGAAACAGCTGTACACCTCACTCCGGGGTCCACCACAGGGAAGCCGCTACTCTGTATGTACACTAGGAGACGCCACAACAATACCGGGAAAAATTACTTTCTGCCTTTCTCTCAGATCAATACACTCTGTTCTCCTTCCCCTCCCATCTATCTCTTTTTTTATCTCTTCTATAAATATTTACTTTTATTTTTCTTCGTCTACTATTCACTCCTTCTTACTAAGGTTCCATATTTGTTGACCCTTCCAACCTCATCTCTCTCTCTCTCTCTCTCTCTCTCTCTCTCTCTCTCTCTCTCTCTCTCTCATCATAAATCTGTCTTTTATCATTTAGTTGTTAATTACGTAACACAGGTGGGTACAGGTGGAACCAGACATTGACCTCTTGACAGTAAATATTACATTGGGATAAGTCATCCAGAAGCCATTGGTGTACAATTACCTAGAAAGATGATCACCTGAAGATTAACTAACCTAACCTAACCTAACCTAGCCAAACCTGTCCTGTCCTGTCCTCTTATTACCTAACCTAACCTGACCTGTCCTGTCCTCTGTGTGTGTGTGTGTGTGTGTGTGTTTCATGACCCACTAGTAGACAGGAGCTCACTACCTCACCAGGATTCGTTACACAAAATTTTCAACCTAACCTAACCTAACCTAACCTATTACCACCACCACCTATCACCACCACCACCTATTACCACCACCACCTATCACCTTAACTCCCTTCCATCAACAAAGTTTCTTACTCCAATACCATACCATTTCAAGATGACTCTCGTGGTCTTGTAATGAAGGTAAACCGCGACCCTAAAATGTGGCCCAACTAATTACAGGTTTACAATCATAAAGGTAATTAACATGTCATTTGATCCTTAGTATTTTTAGCGTCTCCGGTTAATTAGAGAGAGAGAGAGAGAGAGAGAGAGAGAGAGAGAGAGAGAGAGAGAGAGAGAGAGAGAGAGAGAGAGAGAGACGCAATAGAACTTAACTTTTGTGAGCTATAAATTGAGGAACTTGTATTTATAAGTTCTTCAGTAAATTATTTAACACTACCTAACATAACATCATAATATAACAACAATAAACAATAGTCTTAATTCTATTACTTAACAACACTTAAACAACAACTTTACAACAACAAAAATATTTAAAAGACTGTCTTAGCAACATTACGAGACCAAACTACTTAACTTTACTATTTAACAACAGCTCGTAAGTAAGTTTAAGAGGAGGGGGGTGGGGGGCGGTCATCACATCCACCCACCCACCCACCCTCCCAGCCCGGGGTCTATTAAGTAAAGATGGAAGGTAATTAAAAATCCCTCACACTAATTACCGGTGGACGCAAAATATCCAGGTAGCAATTAGTTGTGTGTTTGATGCCACAAAGGAGGAAAATATACCATAAAACATGTAACCCCCGCAACCATGGAGGCGAGATCACGTGATTAGTCTGTTTGTGCGTGGATATAAGCCCCTTTGGAACTCGTATATGAAGTTACGATTTTATGAACCGTAAAGGGATTAATTAATTAAATTAATACAATTACGAAGCATATAACGAGTGCAAAGTGCTTGTGTCTGTTCCTGTTGATATTAATTAATTATAACTTTCTTTTGGTAAATTGATGATGAGAATGTGGAATACAGGGTCCTTAGTGTGTGTGTGTGTGTGTGTGTGTGTGTGAGTGTGTGTGTGTGTGCGCGCGCAGTAAACCAGCCTTTCTCACCCGACACAACAAGTACACAGTTATAATATCATCAAAGTCATTATGAACAGTACACCCATAACCCAAAAGCCTTTACAACTTACAACCATTTAACTAAAACCATCACCAATGTTATCCAGAAAACTTATTACCTGTATGTTGACGTCTAGAAGTTTTCATTTCAATTATATAATTATCGGCATATGTGACATTACCCAGTAAGTTAAAGAGCAACACGGTTTTATATTCTACCAAAGCGATCCTAAAGCTTTCAGCCAATTGACCATATCTGCCTCAAAAGGACTGAATAATCTATAAAGTGAGATTGAGAAACCATCGACCAGCCAGCCAGCCACACCGGGCCTGTACGGGGACTACCTTCACATGGACACAGATCTCTCTCTCCTAAGTATGAACACAACAGATCAAATCCTATTGATAATCCAGATTGAATTTCATGTTAATAATGTTAATTTTAGAACCACAAGTAAAAACCTTCCCTCCCTAGCACGCCTTCCTTCCCACTACACCTCCTCTCCCACCTACAACAGTCATCCTCACAGCTACAACAGTCACCTACAACAGTCATCCTAACAGCTACAACAGTCACCACATATAGCAGTCATCCACACAGCTTCAATAGGCACCACGTATAACAGTCATCCACACAGCTACAACAGTCACAAGGTATAACAGTAATCCACACAGCTACAACAGTCACCTACAACAGTCATCCTCACAGCTACAACAGTCACCTAAAACAGTCAACCTCACAGCTACAACAGGCACCTAAAACAGTCAGCCTCACAGCTACAAGGGGCACCACGCATAGCAGTCATCCACATAGCTATAACAGTCACCTGCAGCATTCATCCACACAGTTACAACAGTCACCTAAACCAGTCATCCACACAGCAACAACAGGCACCACGTATAACAGTCATCCTCACAGCTACAATACTCACTTGGTGTAACAGTCATCCTCATAGCTACAACAGTCACCAGGTATAACAGTCATCCACACAGCTACAACAGTTGTACTATCTTTTCCTGGGTCACAAAACTCAGTAATATCATAGTCTGTTAGTTAACAATTAATCTAACTTTTAAGAGTAGCTGTCCATGTGACGTGGATGGTTGTCACACAACTGGAAACACTGACCAGATGTATTAATGAGAAGAAATTTCATTTGTTGTGAGGGACCAAATTATCAGTTATGAGGACAAATGACGTGAAGACTTGTTAGGAATTATCATCATTACCGACAACAATAAACATCATGTGTTTGGAGTTTACAGAAGTAAATTATATGAGAGTAAGTCCTATAGGCCTGATAATCCCTTAGGGGCAGTATACTGAATAATAAGGCTTAGGCACACATAAAGCCAGTGTGACCGGCACTGCACCCAATCGCCTGTACTTCCTCAACTGTAAAGTCAGGTGCAGTTGCGGAAATGTGTTCCTATGCCCCCTGTGGTAACCCGTGTCTCCAAACGGCACCGCTGCAGTTGTAGTATGAACGGGTATTGGTGGTGTAACGACGGACGTGATTGGTGGATAGGTTTGCTATAGGTCATATACTGTAGGTTGGCCGTTTGGAGACGCGGGTTACCACAGGGGGTGTAGGATCACACTTCGGCAACTGTACTTGTCCACAATTGGGTGGACAAGGGGTGCACACCAGGGCTGTGTCCCCTCCCTCACTGTTACTGGGACACTTTTATTACATTATGCACATGAATTACTGATGCCACACTAATCTGCATATCATTAGTGAATCTTAACGTCACAATTTGGTTTCTATTTAGTTTCCATCAGCATAATCTATATATTAATGAAGAAATCTCACGTTAGCGCTAAATAATATTAATGGAATTGATAATTAAATTCACACTTATTAATTTATAATTGTTGTGGTATAAGCGAGCAGCCTCACACTGTGGTATAAGCTAGCAGCCTCACACTGTGGTATAAGCGAGCAGCCTCACACTGTGGTATAAGCGAGCAGCCTCACACTGTGGTATAAGCGAGCAGCCTCACACTGTGGTATAAGCGAGCAGCCTCACACTGTGGTATAAGCGAGCAGCCTCACACTGTGGTATAGGCGAGCAGCCTCACACTGTACCAAACTTTAGTGAGTTTTCTTTAATCATTTACACCTGATTATTTTCATCATATAACAAACAATAATATATTCCAGGTTTACATTATTTACTATAACACAATATTGACAATTGGGATAACCCATAAATTATCACCAGCAATATATTGTGTTGTTTTATTTCAAAATTAGTTTAAATATTATATCAACAGTTGTCAGCATCTGTGTCTGGCGCTGTATAATATTTACTCATAAAATGTGAGAATAAATTGCAAGAGAAGGCAAGGCAATGTCTGAGTAAGGCTGAATTATGTTATGTTTACATTTCAATTCTAAATGTTTTTGTTATTCCTGGTCAACCATCTTTCTCAGCAGCGGGGAAAGCCTCACCACCAACTCTCCCGCCTCAACCATCAGAAATAAATTATTTTATTCTTATCATTAGACATCAACATTGCATGACTCAGTTTATTTCAGGGCATGTGTTTTTTATCTGAAAATACACTGTATGTACTGTACTGGATGTACTGTATGTACTTTATGTACTGTACGTACATGCTCCGCCAGTGAGACTAGTTGTGGTCCTGTACGTCTATCTGGTTGTTGACTGTACCGAGTTAAAGGTCTGTTATGTGCAGTTAGTTAGCCTCGTGAGCCACACTGAGCCACAAGTGAGACACACTGAGTAAATTAACAGTTCCGACCACTTGACATTTTCAGGTGTGTGAACTGTGGGACAACACAGGTAATCCTATCACCCGGCGATCCTTCCGCTGTGTGACCCTGAATAACAACACCGTCCCCGAGGCCAGGCTTTGTGTTGGAGAGTTACAGCATACTGTACTGTACTGTACTGTACGGTACTGTGCTGTGCTGTGATGTACTGTACTGTACTGTACTGTGTTGCGCTCTACTGTACTGTACTGTACTGTGCTGCACTCTAATGTAGTATACTGTATTGTACTTTACTGTGGTATACTGTACAGTACTGTACTGCATTGTACTGTATGTGCAGTACTGTACTTTGTTGTTGTGTGCTGTACTGTACTTTGCTGTGCTCTACTGTACTGTTCTGTTCTGTTCTGTTCTGTCCTGTTCTGTGCTGTGCTGTACTGTACTGTACTATGCTGTAATATACTGTACTGTGAAGTACTGTGCTGCACTGTACTGTACTTTACTGTGGTGTACTGTACTGTACTGTACTGTGCAGTGCTGTACTTTGTTGTTCTGTGCTGTACTGAACTGTGCTGTACTGTACTGTGCTATGATCTACTGCACTGTGCTGTGCTGTTCTGTGCTGTACTGTACACTACTGCACTGTACTGTACTGTGTTCTACTGTGCTGTGCTGTACTGTACTGTACTGTATTATACTGTACTATACTGTACTGTACTGCACTGTGCTCTACTGTACTATACTGTACTGTACTGCACTGTGCTCTACTGTACTGTACTGTGCTGTGCTCTACTGGTCTGTACTGTGAAGTACTGTGCTCTACTGTACTATACTGTACTGTACTGTGAAGTACTGTGCTGCGCAGTACTGCACTTTACTGTGGTGTACTGTACTGTACTGTATTGTATTGTATTGTATGTGCAGTACTGTATTATGTTCTGTGCTGTACTGTACTTTGCTGTGCTCTACTGTACTGTGCTGTACTGTCCTGTGCTATGCTCTACTGTACTGTACTGTATCTGGTACAGCTAAGTTGAACATTTACTCTGTGTTCAGTTTTATGATGGACATTACGGTAGAGAGAGAGAGAGACAGAGAGAGAGAGAGACAGAGAGAGAGAGAGAGAGAGAGAGAGAGAGAGAGAGAGAGAGAGAGAGAGAGAGAGAGAGAGAGAGAGAGAGAGAGCAGTTGAAGAAGAGACACAACAAAGTGTGTGGTAAGTATTCTAGGCATTTTAACTTCAGGTAATCATCGTTAAGACCAATAAAATAAACACAACGTGAGTTTAACTTGAGTCACATAAGGCGATGGTTCATAATAGCGTTATCCTTTTCCACCATAAGGGAATTAATCATCTAGTAAGGAGCGGTAATATCAACCTTCAAGTATGTCCTTATATAAGTCACCGATCTTCCTCTCTTGGCAGCATGAGAGTGAGAAAACTTACCCAGTCTGAGTTACATACAGTCCTCTTCACTAGTGCGTTTACAGGTTTTGTGTAGTGTGACAGTCCTGTGTTTCTTTACATTTGACACAAGGAAACTCTCAATAATAAATACTATGGAATCAACGTAAAATAATATTGAAACAAATATCTCAATGTAATGGTTTGTGGCATGTTTATAAGAAGACGAGCCCCTGTAAATGCACAAGTGAAGGGGATTGTACATGATTGATGAAGTAGCATTAGTTCAGAGGAGCCATATGCCCATTGGAGTGGTAAGGCGCTCTCTCTCTCTCTCTCTCTCTCTCTCTCTCTCTCTCTCTCTCTCTCTCAGTTGAGCTATAACCTCTGATGTTAGCCAGAATAAATTAACCTAAGTGCGACATCAGTTCCTTTAAGGGTTAATGCTGAAACATGCTCCGCCGGCCAGGAAATTATGCTCTCAGAAATACATTAATTTTCCTATATATAGTTTCTACGAGGTCAAGTTGAACCTCGTTGAGTCAGTCGCTATGCCCTGGTAATTCTCAATGTATGCAAATTTCTCTCTTACCAGGTAGTAATTACTGTTAATGTACTATTGTTTGTGAAAAAAGTTGTTAGGTTCGGTTAGGTTAGGTTTTTATTTGAATCAACAACAGCTCCTATGGTGGTAGTGGTGGTGGTACTGATAGCGGTGGTGGTAGTAGTAGTAGGCGGCCAGCGCGGCGTGGGTGTGGTGGAGTGTCCTCCCTGAGCTAAAGTGTTATTGGAGGGGATATATTCAGAGTGTGGGAGCAGGAATTTCACAGTGTGTCGGTAAATATCGGATGTCACCCTAAGCATTGTCACCAAAGGTTCTTCGCATCCCTTACGGCATTAATCGCAAATAGGCCTACTTTGGCGGGGGTGGCCTCGCGACTCTCGCCCCTATGGTCAGTGTTCTACGTTTGCGGTCGCCCCACCCCCAAGTAACGGTCACTTCATGTAGTGTCGGTCGACCAAGTGAGTATATAAACTAATATTACACCAATGCAACCATAGAAATAGTGGTTATTTCTGCCAAGGATATATAAACAAATGTTAGGTGTGACAATTCTTGCTCCCAGTGTATCATTCTGATGTGTGGATTGTCGCCCTCAGAGGGGGTGGCGCACGTATGCCCCTACTACCCGGACACAGCAGCCCAGCCTGTCACCTTTCCGCCCTTTCCTCATAAGAACTAGTTTCTTCTTCTGTATGGGACCAAAGCAGATGTCCGAGGCGGACGTAACTGTCGCCCAAAGTGCGGAACAATATGCCGGGTAACAGACATTGCTGCGTCTGTGCAAGCCAGACCCAAAATTGCACTAGCTGTGAGTGTGCGAGAAACAACCGACCGTGTGTGGTTTGCAAAAAGGGAAACAATTGTCCAAACCCACATGGCAGGGAGCCGACACAGGAGGTCACAGTGGATATCTCCGGGACCTAACCGCCCGATGATATCCTAAATGATAGCAGTGAGTCTACTCAACCTGAAAATGTGGTACTAATAAACGCTGCTCCAATAGTAGCAGACAAGTGATTGTGGGCCCTTCGTGCCCGGTGGTGAGTCCAGTGGTACAGTTTACCAAATCGTGAAAGTTCGAACTCTCGTGCTTGGCTAGCGCACAGTCGCCGGCCGGTTGACAGAGTACAGCGACATCGTTTTCCAGCGTAAATAAATTGGTTAATTAATGCCTTCCTAAAGAAACCATCGACATGGGACCAGGCTTATTCCACTCTACGAATTTTTTGCGAATTTTTCACCAAGTTTGATGAAAAACGACTGTGCCGTTTCAGCTGCCCAGAACAGACACACACACACACACACACGGCTATTCCTATAGTATATGAGATAATCATGGTCGTGGTTGTTATAATCATGGTCGTGGTTGATATAATCATGGTCGTGGTTGTTATAATCATGGTCGTGGTTGTTATAATCATGGTCGTGGTCGTTATAATCATGGTCGTGGTTGTTATAATCATGGTCGTGGGTGTTATAATCATGGTCGTGGTTGTTACAATCATGGTCGTGGTTGTTACAATCATAGTCGTGGTTGTTATAATCATGGTCGTGGTTGTTACAATCATGGTCGTGGTTGTTACAATCATAGTCGTGGTTGTTATAATCATGGTCGTGGTTGTTATAATCATAGTCGTGGTTATTATAATCATGGTCGTGGTTGTTATAATCATAGTCGTGGTTGTTATAATCATGGTCGTGGTTGTTACAATCATAGTCGTGGTTGTTATAATCATGGTCGTGGTTGTTATAATCATGGTCGTGGTTGTTATAATCATAGTCGTGGTTGTTATAATCATGGTCGTGGTTGGTATAATCATGGTCGTGGTTGTTATAATCATGGTCGTGGTTGTTATAATCATAGTCGTGGTTATTATAATCATGGTCGTGGTTGGTCGTAGTTGTTATAATCATGGTCGTGGTTGTTATAATCATGGTCGTGGGTGTTATAATCATGGTCGTGGTTGTTATAATCATGGTCGTGGTTGTTATAATCATAGTCGTGGTTATTATAATCATGGTCGTGGTTGGTCGTAGTTGTTATAATCATGGTCGTGGTTGTTATAATCATGGTCGTGGTTGTTATAATCATGGTCGTGGTTGGTCGTAGTTGTTATATTCATGGTCGTGGTTGTTATAATCATGGTCGTGGTTGTTATAATCATGGTCGTGGTTGGTCGTAGTTGTTATAATCATGGTCGTGGTTGTTATAATCATGGTCGTGGTTGTTATAATCATGGTCGTGGTTGTTGTAATCATGGTCGTGGTTGTTATAATCATGGTCATGGTTGTTATAATCATGGTCGTGGTTGTTGTAATCATGGTCGTGGTTGTTATAATCATGGTCCTGGTTGTTATAATCATGGTCGTGGTTGTTATAATCATGGTCGTGGTTGTTATAATCATGGTCGTGGTTGGTCGTAGTTGTTATAATCATGGTCGTGGTTGTTATAATCATGGTCGTGGTTGTTATAATCATGGTCGTGGTTGGTCGTAGTTGTTATAATTATGGTCGTGGTTGTTATAATCATGGTCGTGGTTGTTATAATCATGGTCGTGGTTGTTATAATCATGGTTGTGGTTGTTATAATCATGGTCGTGGTTGTTATAATCATGGTTGTGGTTGTTATAATTATGGTCGTGGTTGTTATAATCATGGTCGTGGTTGTTATAATCATGGTCGTGGTTGTTATAATCATGGTCGTGGTTGGTCGTAGTTGTTATAATCATGGTTGTGGTTGTTATAATCATGGTCGTGGTTGTTATAATCATGGTCGTGGTTGTTATAATCATGGTCGTGGTTGTTATAATCATGGTCGTGGTTGTTATAATCATGGTCGTGGTTGTTATAATCATGGTCGTGGTTGTTATAATCATGGTCGTGGTTGTTATAATCATGGTCGTGGTTGTTATAATCATGGTCGTGGTTGTTATAATCATGGTCGTGGTTGTTATAATCATGGTCGTGGTTGTTATAATCATGGTCGTGGTTGTTATAATCATGGTCGTGGTTGTTATAATCATGGTCGTGGTTGTTATAATCATGGTCGTGGTTGTTATAATCATGGTCGTGGTTGTTATAATCATGGTCGTGGTTGTTATAATCATGGTCGTGGTTGTTATAATCATGGTCGTGGTTGTTATAATCATGGTCGTGGTTGTTATAATCATGGTCGTGGTTGGTCGTAGTTGTTATAATCATGGTTGTGGTTGTTATAATCATGGTCGTGGTTGTTATAATCATGGTCGTGGTTGTTATAATCATGGTCGTGGTTGTTATAATCATGGTCGTGGTTGTTATAATCATGGTCGTGGTTGGTCGTAGTTGTTATAATCATGGTCGTGGTTGTTATAATCATGGTCGTGGTTGTTATAATCATGGTCGTGGTTGTTATAATCATGGTCGTGGTTGCTATAATAAGTGTCTCTTTCTTCTTTATGTTTTATCTCATTATTCTTATTCTTTTTACCTACATTTAACCGACTAATTTCTACATGTTATCATCCAAATACTTGTTCTGATTTTTGTTTCACTTATCGCTGACCTTCCTTTCTCTCCTGCTCTCGTCTCCTTCTCTACTAGCCTTCTATACCATTCTTATTCTGTCCTTCCATCCCTCCATTCATACCTCCACCTCTCACTATCCCTCTCTCCCATCTCTTTTCCTCGCCTCTAAAGGATAATAATTCCTCAGTCTCTCTTCTTCTCCTTCTCTTCTCCCTTTCTATCTTCTCCATGCATTCCTGTTATTATCTTTTTCTCTCTTCTCGTTTTCTATGTACATTCAGCCACAGGAATAAGTATACTGTACACACTGTAGCTGTAAGATCCGAAAATGGTCTGGTAACGTTGAAACTGCGCATCCAGACGCATGATGAAACTCAGCTCCCCCCCACCTGTTATCTCTAACTATTTTCTGTTTCCCCTTCTTTGTTCTTCTATTTACTCATCTTCCTTCCTTTACTAATCCAAACAGCATTATAAAAAGTAGGCTAAGAAATAAAGTGGGGGGGAAGAGGAGGGAGCCGTACGATTACTGCAATCGTGGGCTGACAGCGTACAGGGAATGAGGGTGCGCCAAGTCCGTAGACTTGCATCGCTTTCCAGCGTAAATAAAATGGTTAATTAATGTCTTCCTAAAGAAACCATCGATGTGGGACCAGGTTTGTTTCACTCTACGATTTTTTTGCGATTTTTCCACGAAGTTTGATGAAAAACGATTGTGCAGTTTCGGCTGCCCAGAACAGACACACAAGCAGGCAGACAGACAGACATACAGACAGACAGAAAGACACACGGCTAGTCCTATAGTATATTAGATTAGATGTCCACGAGGTGAATGAGAGACAGCCACCACAGTGGAATGGCATGTCGATGGAAAATGCGGACACGTGGGTTAAAGAAACTTACTCAGACATTGCCAGGTGGTCGCCAGCTAACCTGTTTGAATCACCTAAGTGTGGGGCCACCAAAGAATTGATTCGGGAGATGATTCGTCTCATAACCGAGTACACTCAGTACTGCTTCCTTTCCCCTTTAGTTCTTCATATACTGGCAATAATACCACATCTATTCTGTCAGAGGACACACACAAAGACTAAGCATAAAGAAAATGTGGCAGCAATGAAGAGAAGATTGATAATGTAGCAGAATGGGGCCCTTGATGATCTCCTATGTGAAGCAAGAACACTGCAGGAGAGACTAAAATTTATAGGAGACGAAAAGCAAATCACTGATGACGTTGCAAAAAAGTTTGGAAACAAAATGCGTGTGGGAAAAGTGTCTTTGGCAGTAAGATCTCTCACAGAGGGAATCCTCCGGTGGTGTTCTGCCAGTAAACAGAGAGACATTAAAACAACTGAAGGAAAAACATCCCCCTGCAAGTGAAAAGGAAAGCATCAGGTTCCAGGGTGACTATATCCCGCCAAATGCTGTCCTGTTTGAGAAAATAACAGGAGGGATGTTGTGGAAAAAGGCACTGAAAACTCAGGGAGGGGCTGGCCCTTCAGGCCTGGATGCAAACGGTTGAAGAGTCATCCTCAGCACTATCAAGTTTGGCCCCATAGCAATGGATCTCTCCACTGCCATTGCTGCCTTTGCAAGAAAGCTGGCACCCTCGTGCTGCCAACACCTCCATGCTCTGACGGCCTGCCGCCTCATTCCCCTGGGTAAGAATCCAGGATGTAGGCCTATAGGGGTGGGGGAAGTGCTGAGGAGGATCATCGGAAAATGCATAATGGAGGTGGTAAAGGATGATGTCAGGGCAGCAGAAGGGAACCTGCAAGTTTGTGCTGGCCACCAGGCTGGAGGGGAAGCTGCCGTTCACGCCATGAGAACGATATTTGAGCAGCGTGATTGTGAGGCCGTTCTCCTGGTGGACGCTTCAAATGCATTCAACATACTTAACCGCAAAGCCGCACTGCACAACAGCAAGATCAAGTGTCCAAGTTTGCAATGTATGTTGAAAACACCTATAGAAATCCATCAGACCTCTATATAGTAAACACCAAGGCTCTAAGAGATGATACCTTCATACAGTCGACTGAGGGAACAATGCAGGGGGACCCTGTTGCAATGGCAATGTAAGCCATAGGCCTATCCGTGATCCAACACACAATAAAATTTGAAATAATCGAGGTCAAGCAAGTGGCGTATGCTGACGACCTTACAAGAGCAGGAAAAGTGGAGGACATCAAAAAGTGGTGGGACCTGATAACATCAAATGGTCCACAAATAGGGTACCACCCAAATGCCAGCAAGTCCTTCCTCATTGTGTAGCCAGAACATTATGAACGGGCAATGGAAGTGTTCGGTGTAAGTGAGGTCAAAATAACAAAGGATGGCCAAAGACACCTAGGTGCAGTAATCGGCACGATGGACTTCAAGACCGAGTACGGAACGGGAAAGGTGAATGAGTGGGTTAGGGAAATCCAAGCTCTGTCTGAGATTGCTAACACAGAGCCACATACGGCTTTGCAGCATTCACCCATGGAGTCAAGCATTGCTGGAACTACCTGATGCACACTATCTCTGATATCGGACCCCTCCTCCACCCTGTGGAAGAAACTATCAGCGTCAATTTCATTCCAAAATTAGTGAAACATCTTCACTTAACCCCAACAGAATGATCACTCCTTTCACTACCACCGAGACTGGGAGGAGTGGGATTGACCAATCCAGAGAAGATTGCTGCCACCGATCATCAAAACTCAGTTAAGCTCACGGCAGCCCTCACGGACCACATAATAGCTCAGAACGCAACAGGTGAGGTGGATACCAGTGAAGTAAACAAGATTCGACGGTCCATTACCCATTACGACAGAACGACAGCACAGCCAAAGTGATAAGTCGCAGCAACTGATGCTGCAGGTACCAGAGAATATGAAAAAAAAATAGCTATAGTGAAGGAGGTGGGCGCCTCGAACTGGTTAACTACTTTACCGATAAGGGCAAATGGTTTCAGTCTCAATAAACAAGAATTTACAGATACCATTGCTCTAAGGTAAGGTAGGCCAGTAGAAGGTTCGCCCTCCCATTGCGTTTGTGGCTCTTCCTATGACGTCGATCACGCCATGGTGTGTAAGAAAGGGGGCTTCATATGCATGAGGCATGACGAAGTAAGGAATCTCACAAGAAATATGTTGAAGGAAATCTGTCGTGTCATCAGGATAGAACCGACCCTCCTTCCATTGGACGGTAAGAATTTCCAACATAGGACTTCAAACACATCCAACGAAGCCCGCGTTGACGTCAGTGCTTGAGGATTCTGGACGAGAGGACAGCAGGCCTTCTTCGACATCAGGATTTCTTATCCCATGGCCGCATGTCACCGTAACTTAGCTCTTAATACTGCACACAGGAGGAACGAGAATGACAAGATAAGGGCATATGGGAAGAGAATTCAGAATGTTGATAAAGGCAGCTTCACTCCTCTGGTATTCACAACCTCTGGTGGGATGGGACCAAGTGCAAGATGCTTCAACGCCAGACTCGCGGAGGTGCTATCCGAATAGAAGCAGCAGCCCAGAAGTTATGTTACAGCCTGGATGAGATGTTGACTGTCATTCTCTCTCCTTAGGTCTGCTTTGCTGTGCCTCAGGGAAACGAGAGCATCGGCCCCAAAGCCGACAACAGTTGCAGATATTGACTGTGAGGCAAGAGTCACTGAATGCTGCATAGATCTGCTGCTCAACTAACTCAACACAGGTAGGGTAGCTATTTATGTATTAGGATATTTAATTTTAAGGTAATAAAATGGCAGCGAAGGTGTGGCTATTGGCAGTGGTAGTAGTAGAAACGGCAGTGGTGATGGTGGCAGTAATGATGGTGGCAGTGGTGATAGTAGTAGTGGTGATGGTAGTGATAGTGGTGGTAGTACTGGTATACGACGTGTATTCAGACAATCAATGACGTCACATGTTTACACTACCAGTACTATCAATTATCACACGTAATCAATTCACTATCAGGAAACCCCTTGTATTTGCCTGGGGGATTATGAGTCTAGGGTGTGTGATTGTATAAAGAGTGTGTGACTGTAGGAGTTTAGGGTGTGTGATTGTATGAGTTTAGGAGTGCAAGTGTATAAAGAGTGTGTGATTGTATAAAGGGTGTGTGATTGTATAAAAGGTGTGTGATTGTATACAGGGTGGGTGATTGTATAAAGGTGTGTGATTGTGTGAGCTTAGGGTGTGTGATTGTATAAAGGGTGTGTGATTGTATAAAAGGTCAGTGATTGTATAAAGGGTGTGTGATTGTATAAAGGGTGTGTGATTGCATAAAGGGTGTGTGATTGTATAAAGGGTGTGTGATTGTATAAAAGGTCAGTGATTGTATAAAAGGTCAGTGATTGTATAAAGGGTGTGTGATTGTATAAAGGGTGTGTGATTATAAAAAGGGTGTGTGATTGTAAAAGGGTGTGTGATTGCATAAAGGGTGTGAGATTGAATAAAAGGTGTGTGATTGTATGTCAGGTGTGTGATTGTACAAAGGGTATTTGATTGCATGGGTGTGTGATTATATAAAGGGTGTGTGATTGTATGATGGGTGTGTGATTTTATAAAGGGTGTGATTGTATAAAGGGTGTGTGATTGAATAAAGGTAATTTGATTGTATGTAGGGTGTGTGATTGTATTAAGGGTGTGTGATTGTATGAGTGTTTGTCCCTATGATCATTCCTTATTTGTTGATATTCTAGTCAATGAAACTATTTGTGTCTGTGTTATGTGACTTACTGAAAGACCCTGAGTTAACTGAGAGGTTCACTCGTATATATGTGTTGGACTAGATAACACGGACTACCTGAAGATTAGCCCTCTCAGGTTATTTCAATTTAAGATTAACCTAACCTAATCTAACCCCTCAGATAGCGTTAGGATGATTACCATTAAGTAAAATAAACTGAGATAGGCGAGGCGGGTGGTAGGGGGGCTATTCTTCAGGTGATGAAATAGGCCAAACTGTAAACGGCAGACTCAAGAATTTTCATAACGAGGCACTTAACGACCCCACACTACACCAACGACCTGCCATTCACCCCTAACAACAATTACCGGGTTGATTGACTCAGTTATTGCCCAATTGATTTTCTACCATATAACAACATATAACTCATTATTACTTTACTCTAATACTGAGAGGAATAATCACATTCTTCGTTCTAAATGATGTAATTAATCGAACAGAATTATTAATTGGAAGTTACACCTAAAACGGTATTTACATTATATTTTTAACATATTTTTTTTTTTTTACTCTCAAGGTTGTAAACTAATTCTAGCACTGGGCATTTATTTTAATATTATTTTAACTTATACACAAACGCACGCACGCCCACACCACCCATCCACCCACCCACCCTAACTCACACTCACACACACACACGTCGATAAAGCAATCAGCGACTTACATGTTGAATAAAAACACAGCAATTCAACTTTTGTTCACTATAATTCACTCACCATCACATATTCTGATCAGTTAAGTTTATGTCAAGGCAAAGAAAATAATGAAGGTAAATATTGATATGAAGTCTTAGGTAAGGTTGTTTGTTAAGCCAAGAGAGAGAGAGAGAGAGAGAGAGAGAGAGAGAGAGAGAGAGAGAAGAAGATGACAAGAAATTGGAGGAAGGAGACGGAGAGGAGGAAGAGGAAGGGGGGAGAAGGAGAAGGAGAAGGAGGAGGGGGAGGGGGAGGGGTAATGAGACAGTAATGAGGGCAGTAAGTAAAGCAAGAGATAAGAAGTAGAGAAAGTTAAATGAAAATACTGAGAAAGGCGTAGACAGGAAGATGATAAAGACGAGAGAGAGAGAGAGAGAGAGAGAGAGAGAGAGAGAGAGAGATAAACACCCCAACCCACTTCTCTAAACGAGCACACCCCTAACAACTACCTAGAGGGGGGGGGGGGGGTGTTAATGTTAGGGTGGGTTAGGTTAGGTTAGAGTATTTAATCATCAGGTGAAATAAGCTACGGTGCCTCATCTTCAGGCGATCCTTGAGTATACCATTACCTATTGTTTGTTATCTACCTCTTCCACACTCCCTTACACCCTAACACCCACACTCCCTTACACCCTAACACCCCCACTCCCTAACACCCACACTCCCTTACACCCTAACACCCCCACTCCCTTACACCCACACTCCCTTACACCCTAACACCCACACTCCCTTACACCCTAACACCCCCACTCCCTTACACCCTAACACCCACACTCCCTTACACCCTAACACCCCCACTCCCTTACACCCTAACACCCCCACTCCCTTACACCCTAACACCCCCACTCCCTTACACCCTAACACCCCCACTCCCTTACACCCTAACACCCCCACTCCCTTACACCCTAACACCCCCACTCCCTTACACCCTAACACCCACACCCCTTTACACCCTAACACCCACACTCCCTTACACCCTAACACCCACACTCCCTTACACCCTAACACCCACACAGTAAGTAAACTTTTACAACTGGAAAATTAACTTGTAAAAATGGCGTGGGAAACACAGTGGTAATATATGAGTTTGTTAAGAGGTAAAAGGAGGTCGAGTGCCAAGACAAATTACCAGCGAACATGAATGCTGTATGCTTCTACTACTAAGGAAGGCACTGTATGCTTCTATTACTAAGGAAGGTACTGTATGCTTCTACTATACTGAAGAAGGCACTGTAAGCTTCTACTACTAAGGAAGGCACTGTATGCTTCTACTACTAAGGAAGGTACTGTATGCTTCTACTATACTGAAGAAGGCACTGTATGCTCTTACTACTGAAGATGGTACTGTATGCTCTTACTATACTGAAGAAGGTACTGTATGCTCTTACTACTGAAGATGGTACTGTATGCTCTTACTACTGAAGAAGGTACTGTATGCTCTTACTTCTGAAGAAGGTACTGTATGCTCTTACTTCTGAAGAAGGTACTAGTATGCTCTTACTTCTGAAGAAGGTACTAGTATGCTCTTACTATACTGAAGAAGGTACTGTATGCTTCTACTACTAAGGAAGGTACTGTACGCTCTTACTATACTGAAGAAGGTACTGTATGCTTCTACTACTGAAGAAGGCACTGTATGCTCTTACTATACTGAAGAAGGTACTGTATGTTCTTACTATACTGAAGAAGGTACTGTATGCTCTTACTACTGAAGAGGGCACTGTATGCTCTTACTATACTGAAGAAGGTACTGTATGCTCTTACTACTGAAGAGGGCACTGTATGCTCTTACTATACTGAAGAAGGTACTGTATGCTCTTACTATACTGAAGAAGGTACTGTATGCTCTTACTATACTGAAGAAGGTACTGTATGCTTCTACTACTGAAGAGGGCACTGTAGGCTTTTACTACTGAAGAAGGTACTGTATGCTCTTACTATACTGAAGAAGGTACTGTATGCTTCTACTACTAAGGAAGGCACTGTATGCTTCTATTACTAAGGAAGGTACTGTATGCTTCTACTATACTGAAGAAGGCACTGTAAGCTTCTACTACTAAGGAAGGCACTGTATGCTTCTACTACTAAGGAAGGTACTGTATGCTTCTACTATACTGAAGAAGGCACTGTATGCTCTTACTACTGAAGATGGTACTGTATGCTCTTACTATACTGAAGAAGGTACTGTATGCTCTTACTACTGAAGATGGTACTGTATGCTCTTACTACTGAAGAAGGTACTGTATGCTCTTACTTCTGAAGAAGGTACTGTATGCTCTTACTTCTGAAGAAGGTACTAGTATGCTCTTACTTCTGAAGAAGGTACTAGTATGCTCTTACTATACTGAAGAAGGTACTGTATGCTTCTACTACTAAGGAAGGTACTGTACGCTCTTACTATACTGAAGAAGGTACTGTATGCTTCTACTACTGAAGAAGGCACTGTATGCTCTTACTATACTGAAGAAGGTACTGTATGTTCTTACTATACTGAAGAAGGTACTGTATGCTCTTACTACTGAAGAGGGCACTGTATGCTCTTACTATACTGAAGAAGGTACTGTATGCTCTTACTACTGAAGAGGGCACTGTATGCTCTTACTATACTGAAGAAGGTACTGTATGCTCTTACTATACTGAAGAAGGTACTGTATGCTCTTACTATACTGAAGAAGGTACTGTATGCTTCTACTACTGAAGAGGGCACTGTAGGCTTTTACTACTGAAGAAGGTACTGTATGCTCTTACTATACTGAAGAAGGTACTGTATGCTCTTACTATACTGAAGAAGGTACTGTATGCTTCTACTACTAAGGAAGGCACTGTACGCTCTTACTACTGACGAAGGCACTGTATGCTTCTACTACTAAGGAAGGCACTGTATGCTCTTACTATACTGAAGAAGGCACTGTACGCTCTTACTACTGACGAAGGCACTGTATGCTCTTACTACTGAAGAAGGCACTGTATGTTTTTACTACTGACGAAGGCACTGTATGCTTTTACTACTAAGGAAGGCACTGTATGCTCTTACTATACTGAAGAAGGTACTGTATGCTCTTACTATACTGAAGAAGGCACTGTGTGCTTCTACTACTGAGAAAGGCACTGTACGCTCTTACTACTGACGAAGGTACTGTATGCTTCTACTACTAAGGAAGGCACTGTATGCTCTTACTATACTGAAGAAGGTACTGTATGCTTCTACTAATAAGCAAGGTACTGTACGCTCTTACTACTGAAGATGGTACTGTATGCTTCTACTACTAAGGAAGGCACTGTCATCCAACTAATTTCACAAACTATTAAATTATAATATTTAATTTCATATTATTATTGAGATTTGGGTGATCTAATGTGTATATCTAATTTCTGTGATTCTCAGTGGATGAGTGGACAGAAAAAGAAAACGTTAAATAAATGAAATGGAATATATGAAACTAAATATTCGTAAATAAATAACAGATTTCACAGCACAATTTACCTCCACTCCACACACATGACTTTGTTTAAACTAAGGCCTTTTAACATAGCATGATTAAGTTAAGTGAATTGATCGTTTCAATAGCTGGACACGTCAGTTTTAATTAGTGTAAAATGCATTTCCAATAACCTCACATTTTAGTAACCCTGGTTTAACAATTAGTGTGGTTAGAATTGACTTGGTTTGATTAGGTTATGACTGTTCACACCAAGGTTGAGACATCATCATTTTGTGGTTAGGTTAGGTTAAGTGAACTGTGCCTTAAGAGGTTACTGAAGAACGAGAGAATATAAATAATATCAGAGAACCTTTGTATTCTGCTGGCAATTTACACATTCAACCTTATATACTATTCTGAGGAGGATCATAAAATGTTTCTCAGGAGCGGATATTGGAAAACAATGCGGGAAAATACAATAAAGGAGAGAGAGAGAGAGAAAGAGAGAAAGAGAGAGGGGCGGGGGGGGGGAATCGAAGGAAGTTGCCAGCAGCTCTTGTGGGTGGGGGGAAGGGGGGGTCATGGAAAAGTAGGTGAGGGGGGGGGGGCGAGGGAAGGATTGGATGAGTGAAGACGTGATGGGTCGGGGAGGAAGTGGATGCGGGTGGAGGAGGTAGGTTGGGGGCGGGTGGGGGGGGGGGGGTGAGGGTGGAGAGGGTGAGTTGGAGGTGGGTTGTGGTGGGTTAGGGGGAGGGGGGGGTACCTGACAAACATAGTTGACGAGAGGAAACATTGAATCATACAAGAGAGAGTGAGGCAACACAACTAAATCATTCCCAATGTTGTTGCTCTAAGATGAGAGAAAAGAACAAATTTAAACTGAATATTGATATACGATGAAGGCCGTATGACAAATATATTTAATGTTTTCTTTTAGGTGTTGATTAATTTCTATCTATCTATCTACTCTTGGTGTTTGTTCTATCTCTTTTATTCATTGTTATTTTGTTATTTATCTTTCGTATTTATCAAGTTAACCTAATGTTATCTCTCTCTCTCTCTCTCTCTCTCTCTCTCTCTCTCTCTCTCTCTCTCTCTCTCTCTTTTAGGTGACACTCCAGAATTGCTAAAGTTTCGAGTCTTTTCCCAATCCCTAGCGAGTAACTTCTTTAGATGCGGTCATGGTCACTTTGTCCTTCCCGGAGCTACAGTCGATGGTTGCTGTATCGCTTACAGACTACACTGAGTATCGACTACAGTACACAACCTCTGTATCGCCTACAAGGGTGCCGCTGTATTGTTTATAGCAGGGACACAAACGCCCACAATTTTGCAAGTCTTCACATTCTTCTTATTTTTGTGATACTTAACTCGATAAATTTATGACCAGGGGAGAAATCACATTAACTTGCCTTTGTTATGCAAAATAGTAGTGATGTGACGAGGTGAAGACGCCCCTTTTGATAACGTAACATATATTAAATTCTTAAATTACGTTATTTTCTCACTAAATGATGTTCCTAAATGAATTAAAAACCGTAAAAAATTATAATATAATTGTAACTCTAATTTTTACCTAATTCTCTATATTTAAGAATATTATTAAAATTTGTTTAGTTCGAAGAGAAGATAATGCTCGTTCATATGGACCAACCACATCACCCCGGCCTCCCTCTCAACGGGGTGACTTCCTTCATTAAAGTTTGATAGTTGTGGTGTTATGTGTGGAATTATTTAGTATATATGCTTAAAAACCTTAGTAGCTGAAGTACAAACATATACACAAACAACAATAACAGCAGCAAAAACAGCAAGAACAACAACAACCACAACCACCTCAGCCACACCGACACTGGCCAACAACAAAATGCTATCACTAGTTTGCCCCCCTTCCTCCCCTCCCCCTGTTATAACTGAGTTTTAATAATGGTATTAAAATTTCAGTAATAAATTGATATATTTCCCGATAGCCCTGACAGTGGCATATATTGGTTACTAAAACAGAGAATACTATTACTTGTTGTGATAGTTCGCTCAACACCCGGCCAGGCGATTTGTTAATATTTACAAGTGAAATAAATACCAAAGACTTGTGGATTTTTGCTTGTTAATATTTATATACGGACTTTCGTACAATCTTGAAGAAAATATTATATGGTGAATATAAGGAGAACTAGTTTAATATATGAAAAGAAAAATATTACTCGTGTGTTTGTTTGTGTGTGTGTGTGTGTGTTCTTCCTGACACCAACTATAGAAGCACCGAGGCGACCATTATCCATGAACAAATACGTTGGTCTGGCTAGGTTACCAGCCTGGACGACAGTAGACTGCCAAAGCAGCTACTTCACAGTCACCTAACGAATAGTAAACGTAACGCCGGCGGACAACTGAAAAGGTATAAGGATAGTCTTAAGACAAACCTGAAAAAGTGCCAAATCGACCCCCTCACCTGGGTGACGAATACTACACACTAGGGTGTGTCAATTTTGTCAACATGTTAAAAATCAAATTTGGTAGTCAAAATATTGTGCCTCTTTATGTCTAAACTTGAGATTAGCAAACAAAAATGAATTGAAATAACTCTCACCTACATCAATTATACCTTAAAGTTTCAAATATCAGTATTTCAACAAATTAATGAGACTTGATTAGAATTATTCACTTGATATTAACTAATCTCATGTAAGCATATGGATTATGGAGTATTTTATGGTTCTATAACTTGTGTACAATATGCATGTCAGAACATGAACATGAACAGGCTCTCCGTGTGGGACAGTTTAATTCTTGTTTTGCCTTGTACCAAGCGTGAGGATAAGGCGCCCGGCTCACTCTCCTTCTAGATATCATAGACGGTGGTTTGCTCTCATTGCACTTGCACCTACTCTACCAGACGAATTCTACATTTTAATTATTGTAAGTAGGGCATATTGATTGTCGCAGTTACTTATATCATTGTATAAAACATTATGTTCTAAGAAATTATTATGTTATTTCTGTTACAGCATTTTTGATAAACAAATTGATATTTTTTGAAACAACAATTGAATTATGAAACATTGAAATATTTTTCTATTTGTCAGATAGTGTGAAGATGTCAAAATTGAAGACAAGAAGTCAGTTGTCAACCCACTTGAGCCTGCTAGTTGGTAAAGGGAAGGAGCTTCCTGTATCAGAACTTCCAACAGTGAGAGACATGCTAAGATTAGGGTTACTCCTTCGAGAAAAAAATGCAAAGGACAGAAGGAACTATACAGATAAAGAACTCATAAATGACATGATAGTCCTTCTTCTGCATCAATGGACAAAAGCTAATGCACTATTCAAACCACCTGTGATTAATCAGTGTCGAACTATTGAGCTAAAACTAACGAAATTATGGCACAAAGCAGTTGAAACATCACTTGGTAAAGGAAACTTGGCCAGGAAAAATGAATTTCTGCACACACTTGATACTCTGTTTGACATTTTTACCTGCAAGTGCTCCATACAATTATGTTCTGAATCCAACTGTTCTCACTCAGGTAAGAGAGAAAATAATTCCCACATTGATTGTGGTTGTCCTCGTGAAAAGAAGATCCCTGTTTTAGAGCTTGAATTTATAAAGGCACAGAGGACAAAGGCAGAAGGCCAAGGAAGTATGCAAATGGGTTCAATAGATTATTCAGAAACAAAGAAGCAGATTGCTAATGCCAAGAAGAGAGAACAAATCCGAGAGAGGGAACAAAAGAAGAAAATGAAGAGTGAAGAAGCCATCCAAAGAGAGGAAGAGCTGTGTCAAGATGTTTATCACTTCTTTGATAGTTCTTCTGATGAACAGGAAGCAACATCAGATGATAGTTCCAAAGAGCCATCTGAACCTTTACCAAAGAAAATGAAATACAACACAAGAAATATTTCAAACATTGCTTTAGCTAGTATTCGCCACCATGCTGGACTTCGTGAGGCTGCAGAAATTGCAACTGCCGCTTGGATAGATGCAGGCCTCATCAGCCGAGAGGATGTATCTTTGGTGATAGATCATAATAAAATTAGAAGAGCACAAGAAAAAATAATGAAGGAAATATCTGATCAGCATGAAAAAGATTTAAGCGAGGGAGGGCTCTCCTGTCTTTTGTTTGATGGAAGAATAGATGACACAAAAGTTTTGCTAGAAGTAAAGGGAGTGAACAGAAAGCTTCCAGGTCTCATCAAAGAAGAACACTACTCTGTCTGTTCTGAGCCTGGTGGTCGGTTTTTGTTTCACTTTGCTCCCGAAACTGAAGTAGAAGGGAAGAAACATGCAGAGGTCATTGCAGATCATATTTTATGTTGGGTTCAGGAGAGAGGACTTGGCAGTTCACTGCAGGCTGTTGGTGGAGATTCAACTGCAGTGAACACCGGATGGCAGCGGGGTGTAATGACGCATTTAGAGAAAAAACTAGGAAGAAGACTTGTTTGGATTGTATGTGATTTACATACAGGCGAGCTACCTCTTCGTCATCTCATCCAGGAACTTGATGGTCCTACAAAGAGCAACAACAAGTGGTCAGGTCCCCTTGGCATCATGCTGGATGAAGCAACACAACTAGAAATAAATACAACCTTTCCAAAGGTCGAAGTTGGCCCTCCCCTTCCGGCGTTGTCTGAAGGAGTCATCAAAGATCTCAGCACAGATCAATCCTATGCTTATCGTATTGCCCAAGCAATAAGATCAGGAGAAGTGCCTCAGTCATTAGCTCTCTTGGAGACTGGACCTGTCAGTCACAGCCGTTGGTTAACTACAGCTCTTCGTTTCTGCAGGATTTGGATTTCCAAACACGAATTGAAGGGCAAAGTGCTGAAGAATTTGAGGTTAATTGTTGAATTTATTATTGGAGTTTATCTTCCCCAGTGGTTTAGTGTGAAACTTAATCCTATGTGGGTGGATGGGCCCAATCACCTTTTGTTTCAATTGCAGCTAGTAAGAACACAGAGGAAGGTAGTGAGGGACATCGTGTTACCTGTGGCAAGAAGGTCCGCTTGGTATGCTCGATCAGAAGCAGTTTTGCAAGCAATGCTTTGCAGTCAATGTACCAATCTCCGAACCGAGGCTGTAGAAGTCATTCTAAAGATTAGAGGAACGCTAATAGATGACGACCAGTTGGGAGACTGTTCGTTTCATTCAAGAAAAGTTCCCCCAATAAACGTCAATGCCACCAAATTGTCAGAATTGGTTGACTTGAGTTTGGAAGTCTTAGAGCCACCATTGACAACAAGTCTAACTAGCCAAGAATTGAGAAACCTTAAAGAGACTCCAAAGCAGGTGCCGAAGTGGCCTTCCCACACTCAAAGTGTGGAGAGATGTGTGAAAATGGTCTCAGAAGCAGGGGGCCATGTTTACAGCCACGAGAGGCGAGAAGGTTACATCAAAGCACAAATAGCAAGCAGACTACTGATGACAAGAAACCAAAGCAAAGAGAGTATGAAGGCATTGGTTACTTTCAAATAGACTACGGATAATAAAATATAATAATTTGAAACTTGAAACAGTAACATGTGTGCAAACGCTGGTTATGTTATAAATTCACAAATATGTACATTTAAAAATCCATTTGATGTAGGTAGGACTTATTATAAAAAAAAATTTATGCCAGAATATTGTTTTGCATGCTTAAAGACTACAATAAATTGCTACCAAATTACTCGATTTTCAATTTAGCCAGTTCACCCCCTAAATTGACACACCCTACTACACACCGTAACACTTGGAGGAGCACCACACAAGAAGGTGTCAATACTTTCGAGTTAGCCCGACTGCATAGCGAGGCAGACAAGCGCCAACGCTGGAAAGACGCTGCCGCCGCCCCTCCCGCACTAGATGTAGCCTTCCACATGTGCAAAATCTGTGAACGACTCTGCCGGTCCCGTATCGGCCTCTTTAGTCACCTCAGAACTCACCAACCTAGGTGACATCCTTAATAACTCATATCATTGTATCACAGCTGGATGATCGTCGTACTCGATTCCGAGTGACAGCAAAGTAGTAGTAGTAGTAGTAGTAGTAGTAGTAGTAGTAGTGTGTGTGTGTGTGTGTGTTATAGATTTAGTTGATAGTTGCCTATTACAGGTAAACCTTATCTCTATATTGTCTTCGATTACACACCCACACCCACACCCCCCCCCCCCCCCCCACACACACACACAACAACAACGGGCTTTAACCATCTTACCTGTATATGCAGATGAAGGTAGACATGAAAAGGAAAAAATCCTCATTAATTAAAGGTTATAAACAACAGGTAAATAACAACCAGAGTCAACCCAACAAAAGTCAACCTTATTAATCCTATTTACCTTCATCTTTTACTTTCCACGTCGACCTAATTGTGCAGTTAATTGTGTGAGTCTGTTTTTGTGGTGTTCGGCGTGGTGTAAAGGGCTCACCTCTCTTCACCCGACCCCACTTCACCCCACTCCAGAACACCCTCAGCCCTCCCAACCCACCCACAGTTCACCCCACTTCACCTCAAAACACCCTCAGCCCTCCCATCCCACCCACAGTTCATCTCAGCCCAGGTAAGGTTAAGTTTGGTTATATTTGCTTTAAGTTCGATTAGATTAGAGTTAAGGTGTTTTACCATCAGGTGAAACAAGCTTCGGTGTCTAATCTTCAGGTGACCCAGATTATGGAATATCAAAAAATACTCTTCCAATTTAAGAAAGATTAACATAATTACTAAATATCGTAATATGTAAGATTATTTAGGACGTTGGTGTATTTCGTACCATGTAAGATTATCCACAAGGTACAATTATGTAGGATTATATTATACGCTTGAGCATTATTACGTTAGATTAGATGTAAGCTTCCGGAAGATTAAGTGGGATTTGGTAAGATTAGGTGAGGCGGAGTAAAATTAGTATATCACCCTAAAAAAAAAAATTAAAAAAACAAGAAAAAACAACAATAGAATGGAATTATTGATAAAATTACAGAAAAAAATACGGACTATGATTATGTTGGCGCCCCTAACACTTGTTATGTTGGTACCCCTGACACTTATGATGGCACCCCTGGCACTTATGTTGGCACCTCTGATAGTTATGTTGACACATCTGGCACTTATATTGGCACCCTTGACACTTATATTGAAACCATGACACTTATGTTGGCACCCATGACACTTATGTTGGCACCAATGACACTTATGTTGGCACCACTGACACTTATGTTGGCACCCCTGGCACTTATGTTGGCACCCCTGGCACTAATATTGGCACCTCTGGCACTTATGTTGGTACCCCTGGCACTAATATTGGCACCCCTGACACTTATGTTGGCACCCCTGGCACTTATGTTAGCACGCCTGACACATGCTCGTTCATAACATACTGCCGTAGTTCCTAGACCGTCGTAACAGTCAATTATAAAACACTCTTAACAGCCAATTAAAAGTAGCAACTCCATTAGACACACTATTGTTCCTTCACCATTATTTTCTAAGATTTTTCCTATTATTTTTGTTTGGAAGAAATAAACAACACACATACATCACCGAGTTGTTTTACGCTGAAGAAGTTTCTAATAGCGAAAAGCGGGGATGATAAGGATGTAAATCCTCTCTCTTTGTGAAGGGATTTACGACCATCCGAGTGAACTTCTCTTAGTTAGTTAACACACTTTCTATTCACATTCCACTCACAAAATTTTATGAGGTGGTACAGTACGTGCTTTTTTCGGAGGGGGGGGGGGGAGGAGGGATTGTGAGGTGTCTGCAACTAAAGCTGTAATCTGTCATCCCTATTTGTAGTAGTAGTAGTAGTAGTAGTAGTAGTAGTAGTAGTAGAGGGGAAGCTGCCAGTCACGCCATGAGAACGATATTTGAGCAGCGTGATTGTGAGGCCGTTCTCCTGGTGGACGCTTCAAACGCATTCAACATACTAAACAGCAAGGCCGCACTGCACAACATCAAGATCAAGTGTACAGGCTTTGCAATGTATGTTGAAAATTCCTATAGGAATCCATCAGACCTTTATTTAGCAACCAACAAGGCTCGAAGAGGTGATACCATCATACAGTCAACCGAGGGAACAACGCAGGGAGACCCTGTTGCAATGGCAATGTATGCAATAGGCCTATCAGTGCTCCAACACAATAAAATTTGAAACAACTGAAGTCAAGCAAGTGGCGTACGCTGATGACCTTACAGGAGCAGGAAAAGTGGAGGACATCAAAAAGTGGTGGGACCTGATAACATCACGGGGCCCACAAATAGGGTACCACCCAAACGCCAGCAAGTCCTTCGTCATTGTGAAGCCAGAACATTATGAACGGGCAATGGAGGTGTTCGGTGGAAGTGAGGTCAAAATAACAAGGGATGGCCAAAGACACTTAGGCGCAGTAATCGGCACAACGGACTTCAAGACCGAGTACGTAACGGGAAAGGTGAATGAGTGGGTTAGAGAACTCCAAGCACTGTCTGAGATTGCTAATACAGAGCCACATGTGGCTTTTGCGGCATTCACCCATGTTGTCAAGTATCGCTGGAACTACCTGATGCGCACCATCCCTGATATCGGACCCCTCCTCCACCCTCTAGAAGAACCTATCAACGTCAATTTCATTCCCAATTTAGTGAAACACCCTCACTTAACTCTAGCAGAAAGATCACTCCTTGCACTACCACCGAGACTGGGAGGAATGGGATTGACCAATCCAGAGGAGATTGCTGCCACCGAACATCAAAACTCAGTTAAGCTCACGGCAGCCCTCACGGACCACATAATAGCTCAGAACGCAACAGGGGAGGTGGATACCAGTGAAGTAAACAAGATTAGAAGGTCCATTACGACAGAACGACAGCACGGCCAAAGTGATAAGTTGCAGCAACTGTTGCTGCAAGTACCAGAGAATTTGAAAAAAAAAGTAGCTATAGTGCAGGAGGTGGGCGCCACGAACTGGTTAACTACGTTACCGATAAGGGCAAATGGTTTCAGTCTCAATAAACAAGAATTTACAGATGCCAATGCTCTAAGGTACGATAGGCCAGTAGAAGGTTTGCCCTCCCAATGCGTGTGTGCCTCTTCCTATGACATCGATCACGCCATGGTGTGCAAGAAAGGAGGCTTCATATGCACGAGGCATGAAGAAGTAAGGGATCTCACAGCAAATATATTGAAGGAAATCTGCCGTGTTGTCAGGGTAGAACCGACCCTCCTTCCATTGGACAGTGAGATTTTCCAACATTGGACTTCAAACACATCCAACGAAGCCCGAGTGGACGTCAGTGCTCGAGGATTCTGGACGCGGGGACAGCGAGCCTTCTTCGACATCAGGATTATTTATACCATGGCCACATGTCACCGTAACTTAGCTCTCGATGCTGCACAGAGGAGGAACGAGAACGACAAGATAAGGGCATATGGGGAGAGAATTCAAAATGTTGATCAAGGCAGCTTCACTTCTCTAGTGTTCACAACCTCTGGCGGAATGGGACCAAGTGCATGATGCTTCTATGCAGACTCGCAGAGGTGATATCCGAACAGCAGCAGCAGCCCAGAAATTATGTTACAGCCTGGATGAGATGTCGAACGTCCTTCTCTCTCCTTCGGTCGGCTTTGCTGTGCCTCAGGGAAACGAGAGCATCGGCCCCAAAGCCGACAACAGTTAACATAAGAACATAAGAATGGAGGAAACTGCAACGGACCTATTGGCTAATTACATGTCCTATATTAGTGTTATTAGCAAATTTACTAATGTTGCTGCCTACACTGATATCTATGTCGCTTATGTATATAATAACAATAATGGTCCAAGTACTGAGCCTGGCGGAACTCCACTAGTGACGTTGCCCCAATGGGATTTAGTGCCGTTAATGCTCACTTGCTGTTTCCTGTCCTGTAACCACGCCCTAATCCATTTTAGAATATCACCTTTAATGCCATGAGCCTCCACTTTTCTTATTAGTCTTTCGTGGGGGACTCTATCGAAGGCTTTGCTAAAGTCGAGATATGCCACATCATAATCGTGCCCCTCGTCCACTGATTCGAAAACTGATGAAAAGAATGTTAATAGATTAGTTAGACATGAAAGCCCGCTTGTGGAGCCATGTTGGGAATCATTGATCAACTTGTGCTTCTCTGGGTGATTTCGAATAGAGTTTGAAATGATTGCTTCCAGTAATTTGCCTACAATTGATATTAGACTGATTGGGCGGTAGTTAGAGGATAGTGATCTATCTCCCTTCTTGAAAATCGGCATTACATTCTCTATCCTCCAGGATTCTGGTACTACACCCGTTTTTAAGGATATGTTAAACAACTTTGCTCAGAGCATATAAGCTCTTCCTTACATTCCTTTAATACTCTGGCAAATATCTCATCGGGTCCTGGTGACTTATTTGGCTTTAGTTTGTCTATTTCCTTACTAACATCGTTACTGGTCACTGGTATCTCGATTAATTTATTTTCTTCACTATCTCTGTATAGATTCGGTGCCTCGGGTATCATGTTTAAATTTTCGGTGGTGAAAATTGTTGAAAAATATTTATTCAGATTATTGCTCATTTCTCCGTCGTTATCAGTTAGCTCGCCGGTATCTGACTGTATTGGTCCAATCTTTTCTGGTGTTTTATTTTGATATATTTGATAGACTCCCTTGGCTTTTCTTATCACCGTCTTAACCCTACCGGCCAATACCTTATAGAAATCTCGGAGGCAAACCTCACCACGATTTATTCTCCTACCTATAGCCTTCCTTTGTCCAATAATTTTCTTTAAATAATTATTTATCCATTTAGGGTCATTGTTGTTTGATCCAAGTTTTTTGTATGGTATGTTCTGCCTTTATGCATTAAGTAACTCATTATTTAAATTGTCGTGGAACTCGGCAACCTCAAATATTGTTATCAGGTCAATCTTAACCTTCAGGTCTCCGGGTAGGATGAGGTCGCCCTCTGTGGGTACATTGAGTGAGGTCACCTCATGTGAGGTCATGTAGTTCACGGCCAAGCGTGATACCCCCTCTCTCAGCTGCCTCTTCAAACTATCAAAGTTTGCCCTTCTGAAATCTGGGACTTTTGTGGAATTTTTCTTATGGCTATCCTGAAATTCTAACTGGAATCTAATTTCTTTGTGATCGCTGCTTGCAAGTTCGTTCCCTACCCCGACATTACTAATGAGGTTTTCTCTGTTCGATAGAACTAAATCGAGTATATTATTACCCCGGGTGGGTTTGGTTATATGTTGACTTAGGAAACAGTCCTGGATCGTTTCAAGAAAATCCTCTGGTTCTGAGTTACCTGTAAGGTCAGTTCAATCTATTTGGCTAAAGTTAAAGTCGCCTACTATACAGACTTTGCTATGTATGGAAGCTCTGCGCATTTCATCCCAAATAAGTCGCTCTTTAACTCTGTCAAGATTAGGAGGTCTATATATTTCTCCTGTGATTAATTTTTCCTTACCGTCGATTAGTTCAATCCAAATTGTTTGTGTATTCCTCTCAGTTTTTATTTCCTTATTTATTTCACACTTCAGATTATCCCTGACATAGATTGCTACTCCGCCTCCTTTCCTAATCTGCCTATCGGTATTTGTAATCTGCAATTTGGTATTCGACAGGTAACTCACGTGAGTCTAAGTTTATCCATGTTTCGGTGAATGCTATTATATCGATTTTTTCGGTACATACCAAGGCCCTGATATCATCCATTTTGTTTCTTATACTTCTACTATTCGCGTAGTAGACATTTAAGTTAGTCGTGTTCTGAGTCCTCTCTTTGTCGCGTTTAGGTTTTAACTCCCTGCCTAATTTAGTTTTGTCATCATTCCTCGCACTATTTCCCTGTAACCTTTCACTTTGTTTACCCGCTCCCACTGCAGTCTCCTCCACTCCCGTGCTCATATGTTCCCCTAGCAGATATTGACTATGAGGCTACAGTCACTGAATGCCGCATGGATCTGCGGCTCAACTAACTCAATGTAGCTAGGATAGCTACTTATGTATTAGGATATTCAATATTAAGGTAATAAAATGGTGGCGAAGGTATGGCTATTGGGGGAGGCTGGAGGCCATTAAAAAAATAATATAAATAAATAAATAGTAGTAGTAGTAGTTCAGGTATGTTCGTATATAAATGCCAAGAACGTTTTAGTTACAGCAACGAGAGAGAAGAAAAAGTGGCACTCAACAGATCAATGCCGTGGACGTGTCATCACAGACACTCACGTCCGCAACGCAATTTGTTACGTCTGCAACATGATTTGTCACCAACCTGTTGCATGAAGTATTTCCGTTATTACCTGGAAGTATGAAGAATATTGATTTGGACGAGAAGGCTGAAATATTTTATGACAAGCCGCTAGTTATTTTTAAACTAATGTCACTCCATTAATTTGGATGTACCGTCTTGAAAATCTTTAAAAAATTGTGTAACAAACGAATGAAAAAAACCTTGCAGCACATTTTTAATATATAAGTGAAATTACAAGAGAATTTTGCCTACTCGTTTTGGTGTTTTATGGGCGTCAACACTAGTAAGCGGCACAAACACACAGCTATCATGTCAAAGTTGCTATTTCTTAAACGCCATTTCTAGCAAACTTCAGACCAAACAAGAAAAGTTATCAGATAAAGACAACTTCTAAATTCTGGCATTACAAGGTCCTGTCTTTGATAAAACACTATAATAATTGACCAGTTCTTTCCATTATCTTTCGGGGAGGAGGATGACGTTAGTGCAGAGGGCCCGTAAAATATATGGGCCGGTTGGGTTTATAACTCGTGTGGTAATAAAGACCAGAAAGATGATGAAGGATATTGGGTGAGTAAGTCTGGACCGGGATGAACCACTGTCTCGTACAGTACAGTAGAGTAATGAGCAACTGTTTACAGAAAGGAGTAAAGGACATCTTCCCACTCCTACTGAGAACCTATGAGGACCTCCCACTCCTACTGAGAACCTATGAGGACCTCCCACTCCTACTGAGAACCTATGAGGACCTCGTACTCCTACTGAGGACCTATGAGGACCTCCCACTCCTACTGAGGACCTATGAGGACCTCGTACTCCTACTGAGGGCCTATGAGGACCTCGTACTCCTACTGAGGACCTATGAGGACCTCGTACTCCTACTGAAAACCTATGAGGACCTCTTACTCCTACTGAGGACCTATGAGGACCTCGTATTCCTACTGAGGACCTATGAGGACCTCTTACTCCTACTGAGGACCTATGAGGACCTCCCACTCCTACTGAGGACCTATGAGGACCTCGTACTCCTACTGAGGACCTATGAGGACCTCGTACTCCTACTGAAAACCTATGAGGACCTCTTACTCCTACTGAGGACCTATGAGGACCTCGTATTCCTACTGAGGACCTATGAGGACCTCGTACTCCTACTGAGGACCTATTAGAACCTCCCACTCCTACTGAGGACCTATGAGGACCTCGTACTCCTACTGAGGACCTATGAGAACCTCCCACTCCTACTGAGGACCTATGAGGACCTCATACCCTGAGCCATTGCCGAAAGTCAGTCACCTGCACCCATAATCAATATCACTTGTACAATACTATATAACGTTATCACCTTCATCACTAAATACTGTACAGCATAAAGGAGCCAACAGGAATCTTGATAAGTGAAACATCAATACTTAAATTATGTAAAAAAAAATGGGAAGGTAAAAATTAAGCTAAATTATTGTTGTATAAAAAAGCGTCAGGTATTTTCTATTTTCTTTTTTACTCAATTACGCGTCAATGAATTTCACTGAAAAAAAAGGCGAAATTCACTTATATTCGGGCAGGAGAGACGGAGGATTTTTTATCTATTTATTTATTTTTTTTTTTTAGATAAATGTATTTGTCGCTCAGCGGGTCACTTTTACCCTCTCCTTACTGCATGTTGTCCTGGCACCTGTATGGGAAGTGGTCAGGTGTGTAGATTATAACCGTAAGTAAGGTTGGTTGGGTTGGGTTGGGTTGGGTTAGGTTGGGTTGGGTTAGGTTGGGATGGGTACATTAACATCACCTACGAAGGACGAGCTAAGGGACATTTATACAATATTAATTAAAGAACGAGACATATGAAGAAAATATTTTTGTTTACAATTTCCAAATTTTTGTTTTGGTTATTTCATCTTTCGTTTAGTGAAGATTTATCCAATGAAAACAGTATCTTCACTACGTCCTCACACAGAAGCAATACCAGGATGTACTGTATGGTATATTGGTTTTCTGTCACACACTTAGCTGTATAGGCGCAGTAATAACATCATCATCTTATAGTGTAAACAGACCGTGGCAACAGTGTCCTTGGTGATCTATGGAGGACACGAACAACTCTAACCTTTAAAATAAGTCAAACATCGCTAACTGGAGGAGAGGGGGGGGGCAGGGAATGGGAGGAGAGGGAGAAGTGGAAGAGGGGGAGAGGGTGTGGGGTAGGTGGCACAGGAGGAGGAGGTGAATGGGATTTGAGAGAGTGAGGGGTATGTGGCAAGGGAAGGGGAGGGGTGAGATGACGTTGGGAAAGGGGAGAGTGGGAGGGTAGACCAGCATCTGCCAATAGCGTCGGCGGAATATGAAATAGGTCCGTCAAAACACCCATGTATGGGATAGGGTAGGCTGTCTAGTGCCTGTACCAACAGACAATAACTAACCCATGACACAACCGTAAGATACTATTAGCTAAGCTAACCCGTAGCAAGGCGGTCAGCCCGCCCTCTCCTACCTCCTCCTAAATTTCCCCAATTTCCGAACTATAACTTCCTTCCTCCACTCCTACTCTTCTTTCACCCCTTCTTTCTCTATAAAAAAAAATGGGTAAATACACCACGAGGCTCTCTCTTTCTCTCTCTGGGTTAAATCAGCTCAACTCTCTACAAATTTCGGTGGACCAACACAGCAACATTACCCACCCCAACCTAGAGGCCCCACTCTTACATGTGTTCCACCACCTCACACACTGCCGGTATTCATCTACCAGAACACTGATAATCGCCTCATAATCCGTGAGAACTAACAATGATTTCGCAACGATAATGACGAATTTTCAACATCTTATTCGATTCCACGGGGTAAGGTGACTCATTAGAAACAGGGCTCACCTCTTTCCCTAAGAGTTGCTTGATCGATCCCCGCATGGCACTACCAGTTCAGGCAGTATGGAAATATATAATGATCTATAGTTGGGTGAGAGGAGGTAATCGAGTACAGTGTCGACCACGCCGCCACCTTGCGTACCGGAGACTTAGTATACAGCTCCATTATCCTCACCCTCCCTATCGGGCCGTCAAGCACCATAAGACCCCTTTCATTCCTATTCCAACAGGTTCTGAAAAGGTGAAAGAAGTGGACCGGCGTTTTAATCACAATCAAACATTCCTTACAAGGCCTCAGTACACCTCAAAGACAGGTTTATCGACATCACTACAGGGAAAGTTTTGTAATAACATAAAATGGCAAAACGTTTTCTGTGAATCTAGTGTACATCACGCCCGCCGCCCTGTCATCACGCGGCCGCCACCATGTAGTAGTATGTTCATATGACCTGTGTAGTGTTATCGTGGTCACATCTCTTAATTAAAGAGACACAACCTGTATATATATATAAATCACTTTGGGTAATAACAGTAATGCAAATATTATTATACTTGTTATCTGTGTAACATATTACATGTAACAATTACACGTGTGGTTAAATTGTTGTTATTGTTATTAATGAAAGCAATTCTGATGGGTAGGAATATGTTCAGCTGTGGAAGAATAACAACATATTACAGTAGTGTGGTACATCACCCTCGTATGTGTTGAGCTGCAGTTCAGAAACTTAATATTATTATTTCCAGAACTTATTTTCTCAAGGTTAGGTTCGGTTAGGTTAGATTAGGTTAGGTTAGGTTTGGTTATGTTAGGTTTCAGGATCAGGTACACAAGTGTTTAATAAACCAGAGAAAACGTGAGTTCCCAAGGGGCAGCGCGGGCATAGCACATTGAATACTAAACCTTCTCTACACGAGGAGGTAGTGTGGCCGGAACTGTACTTGACAGTCTTCACTTGCCCAACTGTGAAGGCTGCTACCCATTCACGGCTGGATTAAGTGGGCATAACCTGGGTGCGAACCAGTGACCCTAAGACAGGAAGCGAGTACTGTGTCAACTGGGCCGCGGCGCCTTGTCATAGAACTTTACATGCAATTTTTCCTTTCCTCTATCACAACAGTCACCCGAGGCAGAAAGAGACAGTTCATGATGCCAGTTTAACAGGCTATGTGTGTCGGCTGCCCGCTTTATCCCGCCACTAACAGCAAGAGAAACACTTCAAACTGCATAAAACTAAAGCTTAAAAAGGAACGCAAACCTTCATAGAAATTATTCAAGTGTCAGGAAACTGTTTAAGCTTTAATGAAAGTGTTCCAGCTTCACAGATATTGCTCAGAATATGAGAACTGATACCAAGAAACTGAAAATATTGTAGTAGGAGCATTAAGGCTCGGCTTCACTACAAGTAACTTAGATCAGTCAGGCTCTACAACGCAAAATAGAGGACGATTTTAATAAAGCAAATTTCATAGCAGCGGACCACCAGTATACCACCATTATATCACCAGCTTACACGAGTTTACACTAACTTTGTTTACCACAGCTGTTAACTTTTATAATAATTGAAACAGAAAACTCCACTTTTAAGGGAATAGAGTAAAATTTTATTATTTTATTTATTTTTTTTTTTTTTTACAATATATGAACATTGCTCATATGTAAACACACCAATACTACAAACGTTGAGGTAAATGTACCAATAACACGATCGGTAAACAATTCTTACAAGATACAAAATCGATGAACAATACGATGAAGCAGGCACCACGGTGAAGCTCTACAATGAAGCACTACGAGGGATAGAGGCGGTCAACTTTAAGAAATAGTTGAAGCTCGAATGAATCTGAAAAATAATATTATCTGTTGTTTGTGTTCAGTTTCATGATGGTCTCAATGTAATGGTTCAGTAGACAATTATTTATATTTTAAGTTGAAAAAGAACATGGGAAAAAATAAAGAAAATTAAAAGACTACCACGCATACATACATACATACATACATACATACACACATGCATACAAACAGACATACATACAGGTAGTCACTCGTAAAATATCTATATATTTTTACACTGGTCTAGCATGTATAATTAGACACTACAGGTACACAGAGAGCGGTAGCCATTATAAGCAAAATTATCTCATCGGGTTCCTTCAATACAATCTCTCAACCACTTATTCACCTGGAAAGAATATGTAATGTACACCAGGGCGACAGTCTTCCTGGTAAGTGTGTGTGTGTGTGTGTGTGTGTGTAAAACGCCAGTTCCCAGAAGTGGTCAATATATGCTCCCAGGTGGACACATACGGTGCTCACTCTCAGGACAGCACACACAGTTCTGGGTCACCTATACTGTATATCCTTGAACTAATATTGTCTGTGCTGCTTCAATAGATAACCTGGAGATTAGGCAAAATGAGGTGCCTAATCTTCATATGATCTGTGTCAGTATTTACAAAGTTAATTTTCATTCATGTAGCACACTAGCTTGTTGTTTGGTGACCAGTATTTGTGTCGTAAGTTATGGATCACGAACATTATTTATCTGATAAAAGGCCACTGAAATCTCATCAGAGGGGGACGTGAGTGCTTCACTTTGACCTGTCCTCGAGCCTGTGATCCCTTCATACACAAAATGCCTCTGGCTAAACGGATATGATCATAGGTATCTTCTAACTTGTATATGTTGTTTATATTCAATTTTAGCGAAAAGCTCATCATTAAGAGTGAATTTTGAGTTACTAACAATGTATCGTAAATTGTCAGGACAACACCGACCATTTGGATATAATTCTTTAAAAAACAAACAAATTTACTTAATTGCTCACAGCACGCATGCACAAACCACAACACAACACACACACACACACACAAACACACACAGAGAACAGCCAGGCCAGCAGAGAACATGAATATTATACAAGTTTCACCTCACACCTCCATCAACACACCACCACCCATCATTCCTCCCCCGGACTCAAAGCTTTCATATGTTTGCCAGCCATCTAAAAACTCTCTATGTAATCTTCTCAATTTCGTCAGTAAGGTGGTGGAGTGAGGCCAGGGCCGAGGAGGTAAGAGGGTCAAGTATACTCCAGCACCGGCGGGAAATTACTCCAGCACCGGCGGGAATTACTCCAGCACCGGCGGGAATTACTCCAGCACCGGCGGGAATTACTCCAGCACCGGCGGGAATCTTGTTTTCAGGTGGTAGACTGTATGAGGCCCGGGAGCCGAGTGGTGCTTCATGGGGGTACAAATTGTCATCGGGTACGCTCCAACACACCGAGGTCTTAGAGCCTTTTTTCCCTTATGGTTTTTAGTGATTATTAACTCGATCTGATTGAATAATGTCTCGAACTGACTGAATCTTATTTCGACCTGAAGGAACCTTAGCAAGACCTGACTGAACCTTACCTCGATCTGACTGAACCTTGTTTCGACCTGACTGAATCTTATCTCGACCTGACTGAACGAATATAAACCCTCCAAACCTTACCTCGATCTGACTGAACCTTGTTTCGACCTGACTGAACCTTATCTCGACTTGACTGAGCCTTATCTCGACCTGACTGAACCTTATCTCGACCTGACTGAATCTTATCTCGACCTGACTGAACGAATATAAACCCTCCAAACCTTACTTCGATCTGACTGAACCTTGTTTCGACCTGACTGAACCTTATCTCGACTTGACTGAGCCTTATCTCGACCTGACTGAATTAATATAAACCCTCCAAAACTTCATTGTTGCATGATGTAAGTTCTCGTTTTTCCACAATGTTTTTATGGGGGGGGGGAGGGGGGTAGGGGGCGGGTGGGGTGAGGGGGGGGTAGGGGGCGGGTGGGGTAAGAGGGGGGGGATAATCTTATTTGGTCGATCATACGAGAATTTAATAGAGTTAACAACAGCGTTACTTCCTGGTGTGTTTTGTTTTTCACTAATATTCAGGTATTATTGGTTTACTGAGTTCACGACCCCAGGCTGTCCACCTTTGTGAGAGAGAGAGAGAGAGAGAGAGAGAGAGAGAGAGAGAGAGAGAGAGAGAGAGAGAATTAATAAAAAAAAGATAGATAAATAAAGAGAAAACGAGAGAGAGACAGACAGATAGAGTAAGAGGGTTAAAAATAAGAGAATTAAAGAGAGAGAGAGAGAGAGAGAGAGAGAGAGAGAGAGAGAGAGAGAGACTAGTTATCAAACATGAAGAAATACGAACGTTTTGATTGAAGTTAAAAACCGGAACTCCCATGACAGTAACAAACCGTGGATATGTGTGTGCGTGTGTGTGTGTGTGTGTGTGTTTCTCACCAATAGTGATACTAGACGGAAATTAAGAATGAAACACAACTGAAACTGAAACTATAAGTCGTTGAACCTGACGTTAAGAGTGAAGCCACGACTAAAATTAGAGCAGATTCTATTACTGAAACTAAACCAGAACTGAAATATTTACTAAAGCTAGAAAGAGAACGAAGGTAGAAAACCAAATTGAAACCGAAACTCAATTGAGAACTGAAACTAGATCTACAAATCAAGTTTCCTTTATTTAATAACGCTACAGACGTCGACCTGATGCAACAAAATTTCATACCTGCTGTCCATATTTAATATATACCTTACGTAGCGACTTTTAACTCTCTCTCTGAGGTAAAAGTTCTTGATAACTGAATCACCTTAGAAATAATATGATTTTTTGGTGCTCGTATTTATTACACCTGTACATAATAAAATACACTTGTATATATTACATCTGTACACAATATATTACACCTGTACATAATATATTTCACCTGTACAAATATATTACACCTGTACAAATATATTACACCTGTACACATATATTACACCTGTACACATATATTACACCTGTACACATATATTACACCTGTACACATATATTGCACCTGTACTTATATATTACACCTGTACACATACATTACACCTGTACACATACATTACACCTGTACACATTCATAGCACTTGTAAATATTCTGGTGCACATCTGTGTTTCTTACATGTACAATACTGGAAAAATTAACTGACCCTCAGAGAATGACCTCACTATGGGTAGTCTAGTTGATGTCGTAACTGTAGTGGTCGCGGTTGGGATGATAGTCGTAACTGAGGCGGTCGAGTGTCGCAGTCTCGTTCGCATCTGGTTCAGGGGGCGTAACTACGATAGCCATAGTAATGTAGATTGTAGCTATGATGGGTCTTAACCATAGTGATTGCGTGTCGTAACCTGAGTGACCGTGAACCGTAACCAAGGACTTATTAAGATGTAGGTAGTGTGGTCGTAGGTCGTAGCTAGTGTGATCGTAGGTCGTAACTAGTGTGGTTCGTAGGTCGAAGCTAGTGTGGTTGTGAATCGTAGCTAGTGTGGTAGTAGGTCATAGTCTTAAGGGGTCGTAGTTTTAGAGGTAGTCTCCTTGCATCAGATGTCGCCTGTCAGCCACCATTATCCACGACCACCCTCACCACCACCTCCTGTCAAAACACATTCTGTCTCAGAGCGTGAGAGACATTTAGTGGCGACAGGGAGTGAGAGGAGGCTAGTGGCGGAGCATTAGGTAGGGGTAGTGGAGGAGCATTAGGTAGGGGTAGTGGAGGAGCATTAGGTAGGGGTAGTGGCAGTGTATTAGCTGGGTGGTAGTGGCAGAGTATTAGGTGGTGGTAGTGGCAGAGTATTAGCTGGGTGGTAGAGGCAGAGTATTAGCTGGGTGGTAGTGGCAGAGTATTAGCTGGGTGGTAGAGGCAGAGTATTAGCTGGGTGGTAGTGGCAGAGTATTAGCTGGGTGGTAGTGGCAGAGTATTAGCTAGGTGGTAGTGGCAGAGTATTAGCTAGGTGGTAGTGGCAGAGTATTAGGCGGGTGGTAGTGGCAGAGTATTAGCTGGGTGGTAGTGCCAGAGTATTAGCTGGGTGGTAGTGGCAGAGTATTAGCTAGGTGGTAGTGGCAGAGTATTAGGTGGTGGTAGTGGCAGAGTATTAGCTGGGTGGTAGTGGCAGAGTATTAGGTGGTGGTAGTGGCAGAGTATTAGGTGGTGGTAGTGGCAGAGTATTACCTGGGTGGTAGTGGCAGAGTATTAGGTGGTGGTAGTGGCAGAGTATTAGGTCGGTGGTAGTGGCAGAGTATTAGGTCGGTGGTAGAGGCAGAGTATTAGGTCGGTGGTAGTGGCAGAGTATTAGCTAGGTGGTAGAGGCAGAGTATTAGCTCGGTGGTAGAGGCAGAGTATTAGCTAGGTGGTAATGGCAGAGTATTAGGTCGGTGGTAGTGGCAGAGTATTAGCTGGGTGGTAGTGGCAGAGTATTAGCTAGGTGGTAATGGCAGAGTATTAGGTCGGTGGTAGTGGCAGAGTATTAGGTCGGTGGTAGTGGCAGAGTATTAGGTCGGTGGTAGTGGCAGTGTATTAGCTGGGTGGTAGAGGCGACCCTTCACTGTTGGTTAAGGCTGCGTGGTCGTTAGTCGTACCACCACCTGCTGACCACATAGTACTTAACCCTTTGACGACGATGATTTAACCCTTCCATGACTGTGATTTAACCCTTTGAACAATATGATAACCCTTTGAGGACTGTAATTTAACCCTTTGAAGACGATGATTTAACCCTTTGAAGACGATGATTTAACCCTTTGAAGACCATGATTTAACCCTTTAGGACTCCAAGGGTTAATGCCTCGAGTGGTTGTTATTCGTCGTACCCCCACCACCTCGCCACGACCCCTGCTGACTACACAGTACTTAATGCCTCGAGTGGTGGTTAGTCGTACCACCACCTCCTCACCACGACCCCTGCTGACCACACAGTACTTAATGCCTCAAGTGGTCGTTAGTCGTACCACCACCTCCTCACCACGACCCCTGCTGACCACACAGTACTTAATGCCTCAAGTGGTCGTTAGTCGTACCACCACCACCTCACCACGATCCCTGCTGACCACACAGTCGTTAGTCGTTCCAGCCCCATGATCAAGGTGACTCTTAGCTGCTCGCAAATTTGCCAGCGCCTCAATCAGTTCTAATTAGGCAAAATATTATGATAAACTGGACCACTAAGGCTCAAGTGGCCGCCATAAGTTCAACAAGTTTAGAGGTCAGGATTTAGTGGGTGCTATGAGGGAGAGGATGAGGTGGGTGATGGTGGTGGTGGAGGTGGGTGATGGTGGTGGAGGTGGGTGATGGTGGTGGTGGTGGTGGGTGATGGTGGTGGGGGTGGGTGGTGATGGTGGAGGTGGGTGGTGGTGGTGGTGGTGGAGGTGGGTGGTGGTGGTGATGGTGGGTGATGGTGGTGGTGGGGGTGGGTGATGGTGGTGGTGGGGGTGGGTGGTGGTGGTGGGGGTGGGTGGTGATGGTGGAGGTGGGTGATGGTGGTGGAGGTGGGTGGTGGTGGTGGAGGTGGATGGTGGGGGTGGGGGTGGGTGGAGGTGGTGGAGGTGGGGGTGGGTGGTGGTGGTGGTGGTGGGGGTGGGTGGTGGTGGTGGGGGTGGGGGTGGTGGTGGAGGTGGGTGATGGTGGTGGAGGTGGGTGATGGTGGTGGTGGTGGGGGTGGGTGGTGGTGGTGATGGTGGGTGATGGTGGTGGTGGGGGTGGGTGGTGGTGGTGGTGGTGGTGGGGGTGGGGGGTGGTGGTGGAGGTGGGGGTGGGTGGTGGTGGTGGGGGTGGGTGGTGGGGGTGGGGGTGGTGGTGGAGGTGGGTGATGGTGGTGGTGGAGGTGGGTGATGGTGGTGGTGGTGGGGGTGGGTGGTGGTGGTGGTGGTGGTGGAGGTGGGGGTGGGTGGTGGTGGTGGTGGGGGTGGGGGTGGGTGGTGGTGGGGGTGGGTGGTGGTGGTGGTGGGTGGTGGTGGTGGGTGGTGGTGGTGGGGGTGGGTGGTGGTGGAGGTGGATGATGGTGGTGGTGGTGGTGGGGGTGGGTGGAGGTGGGTGATGGTGGTGGTGGGGGTGGTGGTGGTGGGGGTGGGTGGTGGTGGTGGTGGTGGGGGTGGGTGGTGGTGGTGGTGGGGGTGGGTGATGGTGGTGATGGTGGAGGTGGGTGATGGTGGTGGTGGAGGTAGGTGATGGTGGTGATGGTGGTGGGTGGTGGTGGTGGTGGTGATGGTGGTGGTGGTGCCCATTTAAAGCAAGGTAGACTGGGAATGCCTTTCACACACCCACAACTACCTTTCACATACCATCAACTACCCTTCACATATCATCGATTACCCCTCACATACCCTTAACTACCCTCTACATACCCTTAACTACCCTTCACATACCCTTAACTACCCCTTACATACCCTTAACTACCCTCTACATACCCTTAACTACCCTTCACATACCCTTAACTACCCCTTACATACCCTTAACTACCCTTCAAATACCCTTAACTACCCTTCACATACCCTTAACTACCCTTCACATACCCTTAACTACCCTTCACATACCCTTTACATACCCTTAACTACCCTTCACATACCCTTAACTACCCCTTACATACCCTTAACTACCCTTCAAATACCCTTAACTACTCTTCACATACCCTTAACTACCCTTCCCATACCCTTAACTATGAACCCAAATTCCTTCTTCAATTAACGGAAAAAACCGGTTATTTAATATTCGGTTCAACTTCTGGGTCAATTCCGAGAGATTTTCGGTTAAGGAATTCCGGATAACTGGGGAACTACAATATTTTCTTACCATGAAGCCGAATTTTAATCTGAATATACTGTACACTTTATAATGGAATTTGAAGCGTGAAAAAAAAATTCTTGCTTTGATGATTTAAGATTTAATTGTAACTAATTAATCAATACTTCTAAATGGACCAAGTGATGATTAAACACTAGGGTGGGGGTTGGGTTAGGTTAGGTTAGGTTAGGCTGCCACATTGATGCCAAGATTACTGAGAATTTGAGGCTCAGCTAGATTAAGGCTCATACATCACTCACACAAAGCCTCCATCTGTGTTGTATCTCACCTGTGTCACCATAAAGGCTCACTATATGACTCACAAAGCCTCCATCTGTGTTGTACCTCACCTGTGTCACCATAAAGGCTCACTATATGACTCACAAAGCCTCCACCCGTGTTGTACCTCACCTGTGTCACCATAAAGGCTCACTATATGACTCACAAAGCCTCCACCCGTGTTGTACCTCACCTGTGTCACCATAAAGGCTCACTATATGACTCACAAAGCCTCCATCTGCGTCACACTTCAGTATTTACTCTCACGATTTTCATATTCGTCGTGTGTCTCGTTGACGATCAAAATTTCTCTTTGTTTTGTGCTTCGGAAACTGCTAGAACTATGCAGAGCTGGCAGCTGGTGTTTTATATAAAGTGTTTTATGGTGACGGATGATAGTATCGCTGAGTGGGGTGGTTGATCACACTAGTCCCACCCAAGCCTGTAGTGAGGACAGTCTGGGCTAGATTTTGACTGAGTGTTGGCCGTCGTATTTATGTTATAGTGTGGGTGATTCTGAGGGCTGTTAGCGTCCTGGTGACAGTCACGCGTTAGTCCTCACCTCCCTCTAACACTCCTCTCCTCACCTCACCGTGACTGACCCTCCGCCATAGCTGTCAGATTTAACTATACTCACCTCTAACATATCTCCCTCTCTCACCTCTAACACATCTCCCTCTCTCACGTCTAAACACTTCCCTCCCTCCATCCCTCATATCTACACATCTCCCTTCCTCACGTCAGCACATCTCCCTCCCTCACGTCTACACATCTCCGTCCCTTACGTCAGCACATCTCCCTCCCTCACGTCTACACATCTCCGTCCCTTACGTCAGCACATCTCCGTTCCTCACGTCAGCACATCTCCCTCCCTTACGTCTACACATCTCCCTCCCTAACGTCTACACATCTCCCTCCCTCACGTCAGCACATCTCCCTCCCTCACGTCTACACATCTCCCTCCCTCACGTCAGCACATCTCCTTCCCTCACGTCTACACATTTCTCTCCCTCACGTCTACACACATCTCCCTCCCTCACGTCAGCACATCTCCCTCCCTCACGTCAGCACATCTCCCTCCCTCACGTCTACACATCTCTCTCCCTCACGTCAGCACATCTCCCTCCCTCACGTCTACACATCTCCCTCCCTCACGTCAGCACATCTCCCTCCCTCACGTCTACACATCTCTCTCCCTCACGTCTACACATCTCCCTCCCTCACGTCTACACACATCTCCCTCCCTCACGTCTACACACATCTCCCTCCCTCACGTCTACACATCTCCCTCCCTCACGTCAGCACATCTCCCTCCCTCACGTCAGCACATCACCGGTCGTTACTGTAAATCAACCCTCATCTGTGGACGGCACGGGTCTCTAGTGAAGCACCTGCCAATTTGGATGTTGATGAGCAAACACCGGCCTGGCAGGAGGGTGAACTGCGGCCAAAACACGACAGCACCGTCCGTTGGTCATCATGCTCCCACATTATCTTCATGGGAGACGATTTCACACTTCCTGGGCAATGTGTTATGCTCTGGTGTCTCTATGAAAATCAATTCCCCGGTAACCAGCCGGACTATGGGCGATTCCAGTAGGCCAAGTTGACAGGATACAGGTCGTGGTGGGGAGGAGTGGTCGTTTAGTTACGACCCTGACTATTCCCCTAGTGTATAATTCGTCCTTCAAGTACCTCCTCCACAGTCACTTGATGGCCCTTGATGACACATCAAACTTCATGGCCACTGTTCTCTGACTGCCAACCATCTTCCACCACCTACGACCCTAACAACTCCAGCTTGGTCTAGACATCGCCTGACACCACCAACCAACACCAGGCAACATCGTACAGAATCCATACGTAAACACGACGACCTCACACTGGGGTAATTACTTCTACCACACCCTATATGAGCGTCGAGTCACCGGGATTCACAACGTTGTATTGCCTCACATAATTTCCATTCATGCAATACAAAACAGGAGTTCTTTAAGTTTTTCATCAATATTCCTCTAACAAAAACTGGAACATTCCTCATGTAGACAGACACACATACTTAAAGTAATACTGAGACACATAATTATGCATCTGTTTCTCCATTATATGAAACAAACTTAATTAATAATCGTCTCCCTTCATTATGGTGTTTGAAAACTGTGAACAAAGGTCAACAACCCCGTGGAACACAAACTAATACACAGTAATAGAGTCTTTACCACAGCGGGAGCCCAAACACCTGATGGTATTATTTGGGTCTTGTTAAACAATGAGCATTTGTCTATAAGCTGTTGAGGCGCAAGTCAGGTATTGAGAAGAAAACAAAAGCTAAAAATAACATGACGTTTTGACTCACTTGTGACGTGGTACTGACACAATACAGCTGCACCAACATGACGTGGTACTGACACAATACAGCTGCACCAACATGACGTGGTACTGACACATACAGCTGCACCAACATGACGTGGTACTGACACAATACAGCTACACCAACATGACGTGGTACTGACACATACAGCTGCACCAACATGACGTGGTACTGACACAATACAGCTGCACCAACATGACGTGGTACTGACACATACAGCTGCACCAACATGACGTGGTACTGACACATACAGCTGCACCAACATGACGTGGTACTGACACAATACAGCTACACCAACATGACGTGGTACTGACACATACAGCTGCACCAACATGACGTGGTACTGACACAATACAGCTGCACCAACATGACGTGGTACTGACACATACAGCTGCACCAACATGACGTGGTACTGACACAATACAGCTACACCAACATGACGTGGTACTGACACATACAGCTGCACCAACATGACGTGGTACAGACACAATACAGCTACACCAACATGACGTGGTAGTGACACACATAGCTGCACCAACATGACGTGGTACTGACACATACAGCTGCACCAACATGACGTGGTACTGACACATACAGCTGCACCAACATGACGTGGTACAGACACAATACAGCTACACCAACATGACGTGGTAGTGACACACATAGCTGCACCAACATGACGTGGTACTGACACATACAGCTGCACCAACATGACGTGGTACTGACACAATACAGCTACACCAACATGACGTGGTACTGACACATACAGCTGCACCAACATGACGTGGCACTGACATACAGCTGCACCAACATGACGTGGTACTAACACACAGTTGCACCAACATGACGTGGCACTGACATACAGCTGCACCAACATGACGTGGTACTGACACACGGCTGCAACAACATGACGTGGTACTGACACACAGCTGCAACAACATGACGTGGTACTGACACACAGTTGCACCAACATGACGTGGTACTGACACACAGCTGCAACAACATGACGTGGTACTGACACACAGTTGCACCAACATGACTTGGTACCGACACACAGTTGCACCAACATGATTTAATATTGACACACAGCTGCAACAATATGACGTGGTACTGATACACAGCTGCAACAACATGACGTGGTACCGACACACAGTTGCACCAACATGACGTGGTACCGACACACAGCTGCAACAACATGACGTGGTACTGACACACAGCTGCAACAACATGACTTGGTACTGACACACAGCTGCATCAACATGACTTGGTACTGACACACAGTTGCACCAACATGATTTAATATTGACACACAGCTGCAACAACATGACGTGGTACTGACACACAGCTGCAACAACATGACGTGGTACCGACACACAGCTGCAACAACATGACGTGGTACCGACACACAGCTGCAACAACATGACGTGGTACTGACACACAGCTACACCAACATGACGTGGTACTGGCACACAGCTGGACCAACATGAGGTACTATTAACACACAGCTGTACCTACATGAAGTAATATTGACACATACAGCTGCATCAACATGATGTAATATTGACACATACAGCTGCACCAACATGATGTAATATTGACACATACAGCTGCACCAACATGAAAATCGAACTTGGCACACATTGTATACAGATATTACATATAACATAACCTAACCTAACCTTACGAAATATAACTTGATTCCGTTATATCAATGTGACTGACGGAAAATATTACAGAAGTAAATTAAAGGAATATAATTGTGGCGAGGTTAACTGTGGCGAGGCTAACTGTGGCGAGGCTAACTGTGGCAGCCAGATTATGGAATCTTATCAAGACCTCGGGGAGACGTGTGTACATAACAAATTTGACTGTGGGTTCGTCCAAGCAATATACACAAGACAGGAAGACTAACACAGACACACAACAGACCAACGTGATAACATGATACCCAGATATTATTGCATGACGGGGTATAAAAATAGATATATAAAAATTCATGAACTGGGTTATTTGAAACTAAAAAAATATAAACAGAACAAGAAATATGAAACAACATTGGTAAGACTACCATTATGTTGTCTGACCTCGAATACTTCTTGGGGATTAAGATGCGTCGTTTTCTATAGTTTGATAAAATGGGTCATTGTTGTTTGTTTTATAATGTGTCTTTCTGCTGCCTACTTACATTGTTCTCTCCTACTCTCCTGTCTTCTACTGTTCTCTCTTCTTTCTCTCCTCTCCTGTCTTCTACTGTCATCTCTACTTTTCCCCTTCTCTCTTGTCTTCTACTGTTCTCTCTACTTTCTCCCCGTCTCTCCTGTCTTCTATTGTTCTTTCTTCTTTCTCCCCTTCTCTCTTGTCTTCTATTGTTCTCTCTACTTTCTCTCCTCTCCTGTCTTCTACTGTCATCTCTACTTTCTCCCCTTCTCTCTTGTCTTCTACTGTTCTCTCTACTTTCTCTCCTCATCTATTAGGTTCATGTTCTTCTTGAGGAATCATCTATTAGGTTCATGTTCTTCTTGAGGAATCATATATTAGGTTCATGTTCTTGAGGAATCATCTATTAGGTTCATGTTCTTGAGGAATCATCTATTAGGTTCATGTTCTTGAGGAATCATCTATTAGGTTCATGTTCTTCTTGATCTTCAAAGCTGGGAGGGGAAACATATACAAATATTATAACCAATACGGTACATCAGTTGGCTACATTGTTTTATTGAAGCTTGTGTTGAGGCCAAGGCGCGGAGATTAGACAAGAGTGGAGACGAATTGTGTCACTGCAGTTTATGTCAGAGCTATGATAGGATTATAGCAGTTATATGAATGACAATATATGTCCTAAAAAATAAGATATATATTATGTTTAATTTAGTTATAGACATTTAATCCACACGATACTGATAACTAAGGTGAAGTCAAGTGGTTACAGCGCTCGTCTCCTGTTTTAGGGGTCGATGGTTTGCGCCACAGCAGCCTCCATTCCAACCAGCTGTGAATAGGTTCCTAACTTCACAGTCGGGAAGGTGAAGGCCCTCATGTATAATGCTGGAGACACTGTTTCCCCCTTATACCAGAAAACAAGCTTCATCCACACTACTACTAGGGGACCCACTTCCACTTTGTATTTCCTGCGGGGCTCAAAGAGTGTAATACCTTGTTGTAGTAGAGGAGGAGATTCCTTGAGTCTTTCCTCCTCCAACAGTACACTGTGGTCGCTACTCGCCCCATGGGACACTCCATACATGACACACGCTCAGAGATACAGCGCACACACACCCGGGGGGGGGGGCAGTTATTACATATATACTGTACAACGTTGTGAACTGTTTATGTTGTGTCTACTGAGGAGGGTTGTGATCGTTGCTGCTCTGGCTGGCTGGTATACTGTATATATATTCATATTTTTGTTAAGAGGAAATGTGGTGGAGATGATCGTGTTGATACCAGGAAGAAGTTTGATATATTCTGTATATTCCAGGATCCTACCGCAGATGAGGCTATTGTGGTAGTGATGGGTGACGTCAGCAGATGGTACTAAGTTGGGAAATGGATGGAAAAAGAAATTCAACTTTGAGAGTGACAGACTGATAGAAAGGAATGATTTTTTTTTGGAAATTATATTTTTTTTTTTACCAAGGTGTACTCATGTGTCTACGGCCTCTACACCCCATAGTTCATTACCAACGTTTTCTATTCCCTCTAATTAATCTTCTGATGAGAAAAGGCTAAGGAGCAGCCATTCTCATTAACCTCATCTCTTGCCCATGATAACCTATGGAAAGACAAAACAAACGATTCTCGGGCGTTCCTGTTGGATCATCGTCACCAAAAGATCCAACCGCATTGTCTCCCGTGCTTGCGGGCAGGTTGTCACCGAGAGCTGGCAAGTACTGTCCGAGCAAAATAAATCCTTGGACATTTAACACGAAAGAAAGTTTAAAACAAACTCAAAATAAAGATTGGAACATGGACTGTGAGGACATTATATGGGGCTGGTAAATATGTAAATGCTTGTAGGGAAATGTACAGATTACAGTGGGACATTCTGGGTTTAAGTGGAGTAAGATGGACAGATTCAAATAACATTAGCGGTGACGATTCTTACTTTATGTATTCATGATGGAGGTGTTGGTATTCTTGTAAACCAGAAGGTGAGCAGTAGTGTAAAGGGATATTGGACAGTGTCAGTTAGAATTTTGTTAGTCAAGTTTAATGCTAAGCCCGTAGACTTGTTTTATGCACCAACAAATGATAGTGAGGATGAAGTCTTAGAAAATTTTTATGAAAATTTAAAGAAGTAAAAGACACCGTAAAATTTGACGAATATCTGTTTATAATGGGTAATTTTAACGCAAAAGTTGGGAAATAGAAATTAGCACCAAAAGTATGACCACTTAGGTAATAGAAATGAGAGAGGAGAAATATCAATGGACTTTTGTAAGGAAAACAAGATGATAATTGCAAATACGTACATGGTTTGAACAGCACCCTAGGCATCTCTGTGCATGCGTCTCACCCCAGGACATACAGTAGTCAGGAATCAAATATATTACATTTAATTCAGGAAAGATTCAGAAATTCAATAACCAGAACCAAGACCTATCCAGGGCAGATTGTGAGTCAGATCACGTCCAAGTCATGAGTTTAGTGAGGCTAAGACTTAAAAAAATTAAAAAGAAAAACTAAGGACAAAATCAAGCGAGTTTTAGGTAAGCTCACAACAGGTGCAGGTGATATAATATGAAATTGAAACCGAGAAAAAAAAATTCAGTATTGCGAGAGGGTGACTTTGATGAACAAGGACCAGGACAACAATTTAATAATTACAAAGAAGTAATTTAGAGGCTAGGGAAAACTTATAGGCCATAGGAGGAACGAGAGGCTCAACGTAAGTGGATGACAAATGAAACTTTAAAGAAAAATGGATAGACAAAGAAATATGAGAAAACGAACTAAGGCTTACATAAAAATTAACAAAGAAATTAAAAGGGAATGCAGACAGGCCAAGAAAGATGATCTGAAAAGGAAATGCAAGGAGACTGAAGATGGTGACGAAAGCCATAAATATAGGAAAATGTACAGAAAGATTAAAGAAATGAACCAGAAAACACGAAATAAATGGGGTGAGACAATTAAAAGCAAAGACAATAATATCCTGTTTGAGGCAGAAGTAGTAAAGGAGAGATGGGCAGAGTACGTAGAAGAACTATTCAATGATAAGGATAAAGTAGAGGTCAGAAACTAAAAAGAAATAAAGATCGAAATGCCAGTTCTGGAGAGAAGTTGAGGCAGCTGTGAGCAAAATGATAAATGATAACGCTTGTGTGGTCGATCAGCTTCCAATAGAATTTATAAAACAAATTGGCAACAATGGGATAAACTGTTTGACTAAAATATGTAATTCTATATACAGTATTTCAGAGGAGACCTTCCCAGTGATTTCATAAAAAAAACAATATTATCTACAAAGCCAGGAGCCTTAGAGTGCACCCAGTTAAGAACAGCAAGCTTAATAAGTCATGCCTGCAAAAATGTATTAAACAAAATTTTTAGTACAGTAAAGTTTTGAGTAGATGTGAGTTACCTAAGGAGCAAAATGAATTTAGAAAGGGAAAGGAAATTAGAGAAGCTGCTGTATATTTGGTTTGAGGATTTTGAGTGAAAGGGCTTTCGAGGTCCAAAGAAATTTGGACATCTGTTTAGTTGATTTTGAAAAACATAAAATAAAATAAAAACCTTTGACAGGATAAATAGTCCCCCACCAGTTCCCTTCACCTTAACCTAACCTAACCTAACCCCATCTCCTTAGGTACCGTCACGTGGAATAAGCTGGAATGGGCTAATATGAACCAAACTAACCGCTGAAAATACAATACTAGTAACAAAATCAGTATTGGAGGAGCCGGTATGCAAATAAGACTAACCAAGGTAACACCCGCTGGACGCTCACCACCCACCAGGTGTGTTAGCGTCTGGAGCCATTTAACGCTAAGTTTGAGCGGGGTATTGAATGACTCGGTCTGATACACAAATGACAGTATATTATGAGATTACAGAGTGTTAATTTATTCAATATATAAATAAGATGATATAGACACACACACATACACACACACACACACACACACAATTAACGTATGCGTCACCAGCCTGGTCGTCTTCTCTCAACTCCACCCAACAACGTCAGCTAGAGAAGGGACAGAAGAGGGCCTGCAGAATCATGCTCGGCGCAGACTACTCCGGCTACACCAACGCTCTCTCCACCCTGGAAATGCCATCCTCAGTGACCTCCACCACCAAGCACTAGCAGGGTTTGGCAGTGGACTACTGCCCCATCCTCGGCATCGCCACCTACTGCCACCAGCAGTCCCCCGCCCACCTCGCACAGTCCGCCACTACAACAAAATTCAGCCCATAAGAGCCCGCACCGATAGATATAAGAACAGCACCATCCCATCTATTGTTAAAATAATAAACAACTCCTGACTTATGTACTGTACAGCCCTGTAAATGTATTGAACGTATTTCATTATGTCTAAATCACATGTAAGTTTGTATATTTTCAGCCACCGGCTGCAACTCTATTAATAAACCGTTTATTATTATTATCATTATTATTATTATTATTATTATTATTACACACACGCAAAATATTACTTCTTTATTTATATGATTAATACTTGATGTCTGTTCTGTAGACTGACGCCTCAGTCAATTATATCCGAGAGAACAGAGCAAGTGATGTAGTCATTATGTGACTGAAAAACAGACTTATAAACAAACACTAGGAGAGAGAGAGAGAGAGAGAGAGAGAGAGAGAGAGAGAGAGAGAGAGAGAGAGAGAGAGAGAGAGAGAGAGAGAGAGAGAGGCGAGTATGAACCAATAGAGCGAGAGTCAAACACGCATAGACAAGTTTTTCTGGGTAAAGGCCAGAGGTGACCAACACACGATGCTGAGCCACAAAACTCACAACCTCTCAACTTTAAGATGACATAAAGTCTGGCTCATGTTATTTATGTGTCCATAACTTGACCTGGTGTGTGTGTGTGTGTGTGTGTGTGTGTGTCACTAAAAATATCTCTATCCCAGAGTCTGGGGGTCCCTCACCCTGACGGGGTCTGTGGGGTGATAACAAACACCAGGTCTCCAGAGTCTGGGGGCTCCTTCACCCCGACGGCGTCTGTGGGGTTGTCAGACCAGCGAGGTTCAACCCCAGGATGACTGGATCTCTTAAAGGGGATGAGAGACGGCGCCACCCACCAGTCCTCCTCCTCCTCCTCCTCCTCCTCCTCTTCCTCTTCACACATTTACATAATTATTTTAGCCTCTATATCAGGCGCCTCTTACCCTCGCCTGAAGCTAAATTTGCTATACTCAGCTCGTGTTACTCTCACCCGACACTTGACGATGACCTGTGCAGAGGCCGGCTGGTCCATGTACCTGTCAGCCCGACCACAGGTAACAGTGCTGGTCCATGTACCTGTCAGCCCGACCACAGGTAACAGGGCTGGTTCATGTACCTGTCAGCCCGACCACAGGTAACAGGGCTGGTTCATGTACCTGTCAGCCCGACCACAGGTAATAGTGCTGGTTCATGTACCTGTCAGCATGACCACAGGTAACAGGGCTGGTTCATGTACCTGTCAGCCCGACCACCAAACTCCTACATGATTTCCTGGCCGGCTCTTCATTACAAGGTGAACTGCAAACACTTTGATGATCTTGTTGGATCTGCCTTCGTAACACCAGTTCTGACTCCTACTATATACTGCATATCCGGTGGGGAGGTAAAGCAAGGTTTGGGAGGCACTAACTATTAGGTGTGTGTGTGTATGTGTGTGTGTGTGTGTGTGTGTGCTTTTCTATGATGTCTTTTGTGCTTGTATTTGTTCCATGTAATGTTTAGGTTAGGTTAGGTTAGGAATCTGAAGGTTTAAATGCCACTATCCTCAAATTAAAATACCAGGACATTAACTACCAGCATAACACGTGATAGACACTAGCTCTCTGACCCTCCTGTGACCTCGCCCTATAACTCTCCCGTGACCCTCCTGTGACCTCGCCCTATAACTCTCCCGTGACCCTCCCGTGACCTCGACCTATAACTCTCCCGTGACCCTCCCGTGACCTCGCCCTATAACTCTCCCGTAACCCTCCCGTGACCCTCCTGTGACCTCGCCCGATAACTCTCCCGTGACCCTCCCGTGACCTCGCCCTATAACTCTCCCGTGACCCTACCGTGACCTCGACCTATAACTCTCCCGTGACCCTCCCGTGACCTCGCCCTATAACTCTCCCGTGACCCTACCGTGACCTCGACCTATAACTCTCCCGTGACCCTACCGTGACCTCGACCTATGACCCTGTGTCTATACCCCTAAACTCTGACTTATACAGCACACCAGAGCCACTGTCAACACACCCTTCACAGATGGATTCAATATCCTTGTGTATTATCAGCTGTACACTGTGTCATATTGTACACTGTGTCATATTATACACTGTCATATTCTCTTCGTTACCTGTTATATTAACTGTACACTGTGTCATATTGTACACTGTGTCATATTGTACACTGTGCCATATTTTCTTCGTTACCTATTATATCAACTGTGCATTGTTACATATTCTAACAGTGTGTCATATTGTACACTGGCATATTGTACATTGTGATATTCTCTCTTCGTCACCTGTAATACCAACTGTACACTGTGTCATATTCTAAAACTGTGTCATATTGTACACTGTGTCATATTCTAACACTGTGTCATTTCTAACTCTGTGTCATAGTATACACTGTCATATTCTAACACTGTGTCATATCGTACAATGTTACATAGTGTGTCAGATTGTACACAGTGTCATATCGTATATGTGACATAATACATAGTGTGTCATATTGTACAATGTGTCATATTACCAATACACTATGTCATAATTATTCTCGCTTTATTTCCTATTTTCAGGTTCGGACGATACAATGGTCAGTTCACCGCTTGTAGTTCGTGTCAATCAGGTGAAGAGGCGGTAATTGGACATCAGTGAAGGTATAGACAGATTTCAAATAATGGTGTGTGTGTGTGTGTGTGTGTGTGTGTGTGTGTGGCTGGCTTGCGGAATGACACCTGGCCATACCTGAGATATATAGTAGCAATATTATAAAAATAAAAGGTATATTTTTTTGCTCATGAGAATTTGACTTGATTTGTTAGGTCTTGTAGTTGTATCGTAAGGCAAAAATTGTAATAATAATAAGTAGCTGTATTGTAAATAATATTGTAATAGTAATAAATAGATATATCGTAAGTTAAATGTTCATGACGTTACTAAGGTGATATTGTACAAGGGATATGAGTTGCTGGAACACATATTGGTGGAATGTAAATCAGTGTTGAATAATCGTGGCAGTATAGGCGATGTTTGTTATTAACACGTAACATTTTCCTAAGAAACGTCTTTACGGAACAAAACTTGGTACTAAAGGAACACATCAACCCTAAAGAATCGTGATGCTCCGTACGACATGGTTTACCTTAGAGGAACAATGTTACTTAAGAAACATGTTACTTTTGTAAGATTCTCAGGCGATCGCACACACACAAACACACACACGCAAAAGCGAGCCCAAAGGCCACCTCGGCGTGGCTTTGTTTAAGGTGTAGAAGCTGTCGCCAACACAACAACCACACCCCAAGTTAATGAGCTGCATGATCCAGTGTCAAGGAATAGTCCAAGACCGGACAACTCGTCAACTGCACTGGCAAACCATTACCCTGGAATACGATCAGCAAATCGATTAACATCCAGGTTCCCAATTACTGCTGGGTAGACAGAGGCAAATGGCGTAAAGAAACCCGGGTCCGCTCGCTTGCGAGGCGAGGATGCTGACCAATACACCACAGGTCGCCAACATAATACATACATACATAGCTACATACATACATACTGTACATACATACGAGTACATACATACATACATACATAAAGAGAGCACCCGTCTTTTAAAAGGCCAAAAGGGGAACACAGCATATTTCTTCCGACCCTGGAACCGTCTTGGCAAACATTCATGGTGCTGGGAAGACATCCATTCTGGGCGTGAATATTTGGAGCGGACGAAACACGCCGGTCTGAGGGCGGCAGCGGACGCACCACTCACACGCCAGCACATCACTACCGCCCAGAGATTTCTTATCACTGTATATTATTATCACTGAGGTTGTGGCCACGATGAGATGGAGTGGTGAACGAGGTGTTATCCTGTTGTGAACGAGGTGTTATCCTGTTGTGAACGAGGTGTTATCCAGCTGTGAACGAGACGGTGTCATCCAGCTGTGAACGAGACGGTGTCATCCAGCTGTAATCGAGACGGTGGTAAGCAGATCTAAACAAGAACCTTCTATATTCATCGCTTTTTTCTCTTGTTAGTCTCTGTTGTTGTGATTTTTGTCTGAGAAAAAAATAACACACACATAAAAAACGTGTTTCTTCTCTGTAAAGGATATGTTGTACACGTAACACAGTGTGAGGTAACACGAACCGACAGCAACTACAGCGCTGTGTACACTATGATGGACGTGTGTGTGTGTGTGTGTGTAACTTGTATGGTGGGCGTTGGGGAAACAAGAGGCGGTGGTGGTGACAGAGTGTATGAAACCCGGGCTCTACCTTACACCATGTCAGATTTGTCAGTTCTCTCAGGTGTGTCATGTGTGTAAGGTGTGTCAGATGTGTCAGCTATAACACTTTTATATGAGCCTCAGAGTCGACATACAGTGGTCAGGTGAGTGTACATAGAAAATCAATGGGCTGTGCTGTACAGGTGTAGGAGCAAGTGAGAGTCACATGTTGGTAAATGATGATGATATACGCAGGGGGTAGACTATTACTGACTCCCAGCCCTTACACCCTCCCTGACCCTCCTCCAGCCCTTACTCTCTCTCTCCTGCCCCTCCTCCAGCCATTACTCTCTCTCTCTCTCCTGCTCCTCCCCAGCCCTTACTCTCTCTCTCCTGCCCCTCCTCCAGCCCTTGCTCTCTCTCTCTCTCTCCTGACCCTCCCCAGCCATCACTACTTCCTTAACCCTCCCCCAGCCCTCACTCCCTCCCTGACCCCCCAGCCCTCACTCCGTCATTATCACTGTTCGAGGGTTTACAGGCCACCAAATATAATGCCCCGACTTTAATATAAAACCATTTAAAAGGTGAATATTTTCTGGGTGACTGTGAGGTAAAACTCTTCGCCTCTACAACTATTACCAGAGTTTGCATATAAAATGATCTGGCGATGGGATTTTTAATTTCTTTTTCAGTTTACATAAAAGATGAGTTTTATTTCCACTTCTCAGACACGATATAGAAATACAATACCGCCATTTTCGACAACATTTATATAAGTTTTTTTTTTATTCCTTCAGTAAAGCAAGAAAACATTTGGTAGAAGTATCTGACAAAGGTTTTATTACCAGACACACGCCAGGTTCAGCACCACCAGACACACGCCAGGTTCAGCACCAGACACACACCAGGTTCAACACCATCAGACACACGCCAGGTTCAGCACCACCAGACACACGCCAGGTTCAGCACCATCACACACACCAGGTTCAGCACCACCAGACACACGCCAGGTTCAGCACCATGAGACACACGCCAGGTTTAGCACCATCAGACACACGCCAGGTTTAGCACCATCAGACACACGCCAGGTTCAGCACCATCAGACACACGCCAGGTTCAGCACCACCAGACACACGCCAGGTTCAGCACCATCACACACACCAGGTTCAGCACCACCAGACACACGCCAGGTTCAGCACCACCAGACACACGCCAGGTTTAGCACCACCAGACACACGCCAGGTTCAGCACCAACACTACATCACTGGGACATGAAAAAGCTCCCGGATGAAAGTGTTGGGTCGTGGTATCAGTATCAACACGAGGCGGCTTAATATACTGATGTTAGCTCCTCCATCACTGTGATAAATGACCTCACAACCTTTACTGAGTACTGTATATACGTCGCCAACATGTTGAGACCAGCACAGCACCTTCCTGGGTCAACACTGTCTACCTTCCTCTTAAAATAATAAATAAATAAGCTAAATAAATATTGAAGTGATAAACGTGGTAACATTATGAGATGTTCTTATTACCACCATGCTATTGCACTATTTCAGATGATACTAAATGTTACATAATACTTCCTTGAGATAAATGTATAGTATATATCAGGCGCCAAAAAGAGAGCTCAGGTTCTCAACTGGCTCAGGCATGTTAATATTGTTATTATTATCCACTCTGTATCTGTGTTTTTCTGGCTAAATAAACTGTTTCAATTCAATTCATCATCATCATCATCATCATCATCATCAGTAGCAGCAGCAGTAGTAGTAGTAGTACTTGGAATTATATTACAGTAATATAATCACATTTGTTCAAAGAGGCTGGACGGTGCAAATGGCGGCTCTTGATTAGGACCAACAGGGTGCAGTATTCAGCCGTGGTGGGAATAACCTGTTGTGGTGGTGGAACAATACGGGGTTAAAGCGTCAAGGTTCCCACCAGCCTGACGTGACCTGTTACTTTCTCGCCGTATATGAGCTCACGTAATATATCATTAATAAGAGAGGAACAGTCTAGGTGCTAAAAGTGATCTCTATGTCATTCCCTTAGTAAAGTCTAACTAATTGATTACGTCTAGTTAACTTTTTCTGATCATTTGAAAATTAGGCCCCAGCTTATTTCACCTTACGATCAACCACCGGAATTATAGCCTAATCAAACCTACCCCAACTCTAACATATTGTAACCTCACCTAACCAAATTTAACGTAACGTATCGTAACCTAACCTAACCTACCCCAACTCTAACATATTGTAACCTCACCTAACCAAATTTAACGTAACGTATCGTAACCTAAACTAACCTAACCTAACCTAATCTAATAGTCTTCAGCAGGATCACAATCTCCTGAGAGTCTTCACAAGTTCGTCTCTGAAGGCTTCCTCCATAAGTTTACCAATAACGAGAGACACTAATTGGTTCATAATTACTTCATAGTTATTAATCACCTTTTTTTACGACAGTTGGGAGACTGGCGAGCTTCCAATACTTGTATAAGTCTCCGCCAGTGAGCGATATAACACTCTTTTACTTCAACTTTGTCAGGTAAAAGTTACCTGTATCTGTCCCAGGGTCTTATTAATGTGGTCTTACTGGAGGCGGACACAACATTCATGGTGACACTACGAACAGTTGCTTCACTATCAGCGGTGAGGAGCTCCAGGGGTGAGGAGCTCCAGGGGTGAGGAGCTCCAGGGGTGAGGAGCTCCAGGGGCGAGGAGCTCCAGGGGTGAGGAGCTCCAGGGGTGAGGAGCTCCAGGGGTGAGGAGCTCCAGGGGCGAGGAGCTCCAGGGGTGAGGAGCTCCAGGGGTGAGGAGCTCCAGGGGTGAGGAGCTCCAGGGGTGAGGAGCTCCAGGGGCGAGGAGCTCCAGGGGCGAGGAGCTCCAGGGGCGAGGAGCTCCAGGGGCGAGGAGCTCCAGGGGCGAGGAGCTCCAGGGGTGAGGAGCTCCAGGGGCGAGGAGCTCCAGGGTTAACAGTAGCTGGTTAGGGACAAAGGGACCAACATTCTACATTACTTTCAACTAAATCGAGGTCACCTAAGGTCAACCAGGTGTGAAGGGGAAATGAAGATGGGCAAATGTACTGCCAGTCACTGTGTAGCAGAGAGAATTTCTAGTGTTTTGGGGGAGACCTTCTAAGACACGCAACTCTACCTCAATACTGTAACTATCACTTAACCCCCCCCAAGTAACATGTGCGTAACTTGGCACCTCATCATCATCTTCCCAACTTGTGTTAACGAGAATTTATCTTGTTTATTCACAGTTGTCGTTCGTTAAGTTTGGATCTTTACACAACTTCCTCCGTCAGATTTACTGTGAAAAATTACGTGGAGGAAAATTTATCAGTGGTCGCTCTCACCATCGACTTTACCCACAATTACGATATTATCAACTAAGTTTACTTATAAGTCCCCAGAATCTACATCTTAATATATTTACGTCTCGTGTAAGTTCCTCGGCTAATTAATATAAGACATTTAAGTTCCTCAACTAATTAACAAATGACAATCTCGAGGAAGTTTGTGTATAGCGGACGTCACGAACCAGGAGCTAGCAGGCCTCCCCAACCACATCCTTGGTAAGATAAACCACACAGCAGGTCCGGCTCAGTAACTACAGATATCATGGATAACGTCAAGATTAACCCCACTCGCACCCCCCCCCCCCAACCGCCATCTTATTTAACATAACTAATAGGTTAGGTTAGGTTAGGTTAGGTTAGGTTAGAGTCTTTAGATATACATTGATGAATAAATGTATACAAAATGTTGCTACTACACTCAGGTTAGGTTAGGTTAAGTTAACACAAGAGGCTAAGCCATAATATTCGATGGGTTAAGTTACCGTACTCAAAGGTATAAGACATCGTACTCAGGGGTTTAAGACATCGTACTCAAGAGGTTAAGCACAGCCCCACATACACACTAGCTACCTCATCCAGTTAATATAATCAACAAGTCTGCCCGCCACACTCCACATGCCCAACCATCACCCACGACATGATCTAATTCACCTCGCGACAGTCACAAATTTGATGCCAGATTAACACAATCAGTTGCAGGTATAAGAACACATACAGCAACGTCATGGATAACTTGTGTACTAGATTGCCTCCTCTGGTCTGCCGTGGTCGTGTAGGTCTGCCGTGGTCGTGTAGGTCTGCCGTGGTTGAGTAGGTCTGTCGTGATGGTGTAGGCCTGCCGTGGTCGTGTAGGTCTACCGTGGTCGTGTAGGTCTACCGTGGTCGTGTAGGTCTGCTGTGGTGGTGTAGGTCTGCCGTGGTCGTGTAGGTCTGCCGTGGTCGTGTAGGTCTGCCGTGGTCGTGTAGGTCTGCCGTGGTCGTGTAGGTCTGCCGTGGTCGTATAGGTGTGCCGTGGTCGTATAGGTGTGCCGTGGTCGTGTTGGTTCTGTGTTCCTCAGCAAAATTTTTATGTGTACCATCCAACTGAGGTTTACTGCCGCCGCCTCGGTACTGAGTCGAGCATCAGAGGCCGGGGCTTGTGGGCTCCAATTGCTCTGTATATTCTGTGTGTAAACACACACACACACACACACACTTCTACTTTGCTGTCACTGGGAATCGAGTATGACGATCATCCAACAATGATACAATGATATGAGTTATTAAGGATGTCACCTAGGATGGTGAGTTTTAAGGTGACTAAAGAGGGGCGGCGGCAAAGTCTTTCCGGCACTGGCGCTTGTCTGCGTCGGTTTGCAGTCAGGTTAATTCGAAGGTATTGACACCTTCTCTTGCGGTGCTTCTCCAAGCGCTACGGTGTGGAGTGATCGCCTCCCAGGTGAGGGGGTCGATTTGGCATTTTTTCAGGTTTATCTAAAGACTATCCTTATACCTTTCCAGTTGCCCGCCAGCGTTATGTTTACTATTCGTTAGGTGACTGTAAAGTAGCTGCTTTGGTAGTCTATTGTCGCCCATGAGGGTAACATGGACAGTCCAACGGAGTTGTTCATGGATTATGGTAGCCTCGAAGCTCCTGCAGTTGGTGTCAGCGAGAATACTAGCATTTGTTCTCTTGTCTGCCCTGCGAATACGGAGGATGGAACGTAGACTACGTTAGTGAAAGTTTTCAAGTGCCTTGAGGTGCCTCCTGTATGTGACTCATGTCTCACTGCCATAGCGCAGGGTGGGGAGGGTCACTACTCGATATACGTGCAGCTTTGTACATAATTTCAGCTCCCTACAGCTGAAGACATGGGTACGGGATCTGCCAAAAGCTTGAGATGCACATCTGATCCGATGTTGAGTCTCTTCATCGATGTCCGCGGTGGTGGACAGGTGAGAGCCGAGATACTGAAAGTGGGTAACATTAGAGAGGGTAGTACCGTTAAGCTAGGTGGATGGTGGAGGTGTGGATGAACCAGGGGCAGCCTGAGAGAGAAACTGGGTCTAAGGTACATTCACCTCAAAGCAGAAGTATGCATACGCTTCTGCATAGGTGCTTAGGATCTCCTGTAGGTCGCGTTCAGTGTGAGCAACAAGGGTGAGGTCGTTTGCATATTAAAATTCAGTAATGGAAGGTACCGGAACCTTTGTTCCTGCCTGCAGTCATCTTATTTTGAAAAGATCCTTCATCCGGTACTCAATGTCCACCCCGCAGGCTAAGTTGGTGCTGGCACGAGTAAGGAAGGCAGCCTAGAAAATGGAAAAAAGAGTTGGTGCCAGTACACATCCTTGTTTTACCCCCGTTGGACGAGGAAGAACTCAGACTGGGTGCCATTGTACAGAACACTGCCATTCATGCCATTGTGGAGTTGCCTGGCAATGGCGATGAATTTTGGTGAGCAGCCAAACCGGCTGAGTGTCCGCCAGAGGGCTTCCCTGTAGACCGAGTCGAAAGCCTTGGTTAGGTCGATAAAAGCCATGATGCTGTTTTCTGCACATTTCCTCTATCTGGCGGGCAGCAAAGATCAAATCAGTGGTGCCATGTGATGGTCTAAAGCAGTGGTTCTCAACCTTGTTTGCTCCATGCACCCCTTTCACCATATGTCAGAATGTCATTCCCCCCTCCTTTCCAAGATTGTCTGCCTCAAAAAGTGCATTCCAAATAATATGCATATAATACTGAAAAAATCCTTTATTTTTTCCATATTAGTATCAGTTTCCCCCCTCCCTGAAAACCTGAGGGGGGAAATTCCCCCCTGGTTGAGAACCCCTGGTCTAAAGCCACATGGCGATTCTGGGAGGAATTTTTCCGCCTCAGGTAGTAGCGTGTTTAGGAGGATTCGGGCGATAATCTTGCCAGCTACGGACAGCGGCGAAATCCCACAGTTGTTGCCACAGTCAGACCGGTCTCCCTTGTTCTTATAGATATTGACGATGGAAGCGTCTTTAAGATCTTAGGAGATTTCCTCCTTTTCCCATATATTCTGCAGTGGAGACGACTAGTAAGCAGAAGTTTTCCTGCTTTGTAAACCTCGGCTGGGATTCCATCAGGCCTTGGGAGTTTGTTATTTTTCATCTGTTTGATGGCAGTTGTTACCTCATCCAGGGATGGAGGATAGCTGAGATGGGTCAGTTCTGGATGCTCAGGGACCTGCTGGGTAGTCAGGACATCCACATCGGTGTTTCGGTTGAGCAGCTAATGGCAGTGCTCTTCCCAGCGCTGGCAGATGCATTCTTCATCTTTAATTAGGGAGCTACCGTCGGATAAGAGGAGGGGGGGCTGTAACACGAGTGATTGGCCCATAAAATGTGTTGGTGAAATTGAAAAATTCGCGCATCTTGTGTTGATCTGCAAGTTTTTGTGGTTCATATGTTATATTTTTTACCAGTCGTTCTTTCATTTTCGAAGTTCACGCTGGGTCGTCGCTTTCTTCCTGCAGAAGGTATCAGCTTTGGTCCTAAATTGAAGGTTGTTCTGCCAGTCAATTAAAGCAGCACGTTTATCATCGTCGAGTACGTTGATTTCCGGGTCATTTTCATCAAACCAGTCCTGGTGTATTGTTTCGACCTGGCCTAGGGTCTCTCTGCAGGTTTTTGTCATGACTGTGTCGAGAATACTCCATTTGGCACTGGGATTTGGTTTGTTTGTTATTGGGTTGTTTGTCAGTCCAAGATCGAGCTGCTCTCTGAAATCATGTGCTACCGCTGGATCCTCCAGACGCTCAGTATTAAAACCTCTTCTGGAGGCTTGTTGCCTTCGCCGTTGTGGGACGACGTGAAGTGAGAGCTTGGCTCTGGAGAGCCGATGACCAGAGTCGCAGTGGTCTGAGCCATGCATTGCTTGGGTGATGAGGACATCTCGGCGATCTCTTTCTCTGACAATGATATAGTCAATGAGATGCCAGTGTTTGGATCGTGGGTGTTGCCACAAACCCTTGAACTTGTCAGCCTGCCTAAACAAAGTATTGATGATAGTGAGGCTGTGTGCAGCACACTTGCTGAGGAAGAGTAGGCAGTTGGAATTACACTTGTCTTGTCCATTTCTCCTTATGATTCACTGCCAAATATCAGCATCTCTGCCAACTCTGACATTAAAGTCACCAAGGAGCATAAAAAGTCGGCATAAAAGGCCGCTTTGGTGTCACCCTCTGCATTCAGTGTTGGGGCGTATGCACTGATGAAAAAGGCATGACGTGAGTGATTCAGTGGGACTCGGAGCTTCACGAGGCGCTCGTTGATCACAACAGGCATTTCAGTTAGCCTGTGTAGGATGCGTTGGCGGATGGTAGAGCCAACTTCATAAATGCAAATTCTCTCCGCAGCAGGCTTACCCCTCCAGAAGAAGGTATAGCCAGACCCCAGTTCTGAGAGTCGATCCTCGTCTGGGAGCCGGGACTCACTAATGGTTGCTATGTCGATGTTATACCTAGCCAGCTCATTTGTCACAAGGGCAGTTCTTCTTTCAGGGCGTGCATTTCTGCCAATATCCAGAAAGGTCCTAACATTCCTTGCAGCGACCATAAGAGGTTGTAAAGTTTGTTTTTGTTTTGGTCCGTGATTATAATTGTGTTTTCGAGTGCATAAGGATGACCTGACTGGGTGAGGTTGCGCAGTCAGGTTTTTTTTTTTAGGCAGGCTATGTTTAGGGCACCTTTTCTAGCCCCCCTCCCCCTGTGGGGTGAGCAGATTAGCTCCTCGAAAGGGTTTGCTCAGTCGCACAGACAGGACCGGATAGCACTGCTGCCTAGATCCCATTGCATAAACGACCATCTTATCTGTGCCGTCCATATGCAGAGTTGCGACTAAAGACTCCTGGCAGTCATCTCTGGCTGTCCCCGCCGCCACACACACACACACACACACACACCACTTACACATACCACACACACACACACACCTAACACACACACACACACACACACACACGCGCACACACACACACACGACAGCCTAATTATAAATGCAGTACAGTACAGCATTGCCTTATTACACTTGCTATATGTTGTAGTAAGGCCACAATCCAGACGATTCAATTATACACAGCAGTGACGACAACAGCTGGTCACCCGCCTTGTACTGACAGACACTCACTCACTCACGGCTTAATCTTCATCACTGTTCCGTCCTTTGTAACTTATGGAGGTTTACTTTGATGTTTACACTGAGGAAGTACTGTTGTGATAACCTACAGACATTATACTGACGAAAAAAATACACGAAAAAAAAATCCAAACGTCATTTTTCAAAGATTATCGTACAAAACAAATATTAATTATCCAACTGTAAACAAACGCGTCAGTGACATATATCATTGAGGTAAATGTTATTCTTTAGGAAATATGGAGGTAATGAACGGAAGAAAATGAATACAGAATTCAAAGAGTAATGATGAATGAATGAGACGCACAAAGAGACGGGAATAGAATGAAAAATACGGGTAATATGGGTGAGAGGCGCGTCTGGTGGGTGCTGGGTGTAAGGAGGGTGGGGGGTGAATCATAGAAACCACCACCACACGTCACCATCCCAGCCTGGTAAAGTCACTATCACACTCATATCACCATCATAACATTAGTCTTTCACCAGTACATCTATGTAACCAACAGACACTCGTAAGAACACTAACACACTTGAGATATTGATAGTATATTATACTCCCCTGATGATTAGTCCCCAAGCATATTTCACCTGATGATTAACCACCCTAATGGTACTTGAGGGAATATGTTTGGTTAGGTTAGGTTAAGCATGAACACACACACACACTTCATCCTTGACCACCGACGGGTCAAGACGGGTCAGACGCACCTGGCGCTGCTCAGCAGCAGCCACGTCAACTGTTATGTTGGCCCATACCAACTCCCTCGCCTGAACCCTCCTCCCCACCGGAATATCAACAAGTTCTCCCCAGAAGTTACTATTTCACTTGGGAAAGGAATGGAACCAGTGTTGAATAGTGGTGAACAGTGCTTAAGTCAGTGAAAAACAACTCGGCAGTTGAGTCTGAGCCAAGCTAACCTTCATACAGTGAGGTCCCAGGTACCCAGTGATAATTCGCCTGGGACCACACCTCAGACCACTTGAGTGAGTGAAGTCCTGTGGCAACAGACCACGTGGTGTCCCCATTATGCACGACTCCGCATAGTGAATGAGTTGCTACAGCATCATGTGAAGTTCCTCATAACATCTGCGAGGGAATTACTACACCACGTGATGCCCCTCATAACACCATCTGTGAGGGAATTACTACATCATCAGGCCCCTCATACACCATCTGAGGTAACTATTACATCATCAGGCCCCTCGTAACACCATCTGTGAGGGAATTACTACACCACGTGATGCCCCTCATAACGCCATCTGTGAGGGAGTTACTACACTACGTGTCTGCAGTTCAACACCTCAGCTCACATGATCTACGTGTGTAAACATTAATCTGTATGTTCACTGTATATGTTCCTTCAACTTTCTCTAATGAAGGCTTTTGTTAAACCACCAATGTATGTAATAAGTCATTTATGTCGAATGTATATTTTCAGCCTTCGGTCTGCAAACTTTTTTAATAAACCATTTATTATTATTATTATTACACACACACAGGTAAAGTCAGGTAAGACGCTGGGCTGGTCTAACAGACAACACTACGATCAAGGGCCATAGATCACACTCTTCCCCGCGTTACTACAACACTTTACGGTAACCCAACACTGGACACTTAACCCAGAGCCACGGATAACAACTCCCTGATACAGAGATTAAATTAATTATGCAAATGCGCCAGAGTTATTAGAGGAGGAGGAGGAGGACTGGTGGGTGGCGCGGTCTCTCATCCCCTTTAAGAGATCCAGTCATCCTGGGGTTAAACCTCGCTGGTCTGACAACCCCACAGACGCCGTCAGGGTGAAGGACCCCCAGACTCTGGGGACCTGGTGTTTGTTATCACCCCACAGACGCCGTCAGGGTGAGGGACCCCCAGACTCTGGGGACCTGGTGTTTGTTATCCCACACAGACGCCGTCAGCGTGAGGGAGCCCCCAGACTCTGGGGACCTGGTGTTTGTTATCACCCCACAGACGCCGTCAGGGTGAGGGACCCCCAGACTCTGGGGACCTGGTGTTTGTTATCACCCCACAGACGCCGTCAGGGTGAGGGACCCCCAGACTCTGGGGACCTGGTGTTTGTTATCACCCCACAGACGCCGTCAGGGTGAGGGACCCCCAGACTCTGGGGACCTGGTGTTTGTTATCACCACACAGACGCCGTCAGGGTGAGGGACCCCCAGACTCTGGGGACCTGGTGTTTGTTATCAGCCCCCAGACGCCGTCAGGGTGAGGGACCCCCAGACTCTGGGGACCTGGTGTTTGTAATCACCACACAGACGCCGTCAGGGTGAGGGAGCCCCAGACTCTGGGGACCTGGTGTTTATCATCACCCCACAGACGCCGTCAGGGTGAGGGACCCCCAGACTCTGGGGACCTGGTGTTTGTTATCACCACACAGACGCCGTCAGGGTGAGGGAGCCCCAGACTGGGGACCTGGTGTTTGTTATCACCCCACAGACGCCGTCAGGGTGAGGGAGCCCCAGACTCTGGGGACCTGGTGTTTGTTATCACCACACAGACGCCGTCAGAGTGAGGGAGCCCCAGACTGGGGACCTGGTGTTTGTTATCACCACACAGACGCCGTCAGGGTGAGGGACCCCCAGACTCTGGGGACCTGGTGTTTGTTATTAATATACACAAAAACCATTAGTTGAGGGCGGAGTAAATAATAAGTTGTGGCCACTTGTGATAAGACTCAACAGTGGCCGCCAGGTACCGTGATAAGACTCAACAGTGGCCGCCAGGTACTGTGATAAGACTCAACAGTGGCCGCCAGGTACTGTGATAAGACTCAACAGTGGCCGCCAGGTACTGTGATAAGACTCAACAGTGGCCGCCAGGTACTGTGATAAGACTCAACAGTGGCCGCCAGGTACCGTGATAAGACTCAACAGTGGCCGCCAGGTACCGTGATAAGACTCAACAGTGGCCGCCAGGTACTGTGATAAGACTCAACAGTGGCCGCCAGGTACTGTGATAAGACTCAACAGTGGCCGCCAGGTACCGTGATAAGACTCAACAGTGGCCGCCAGGTACTGTGATAAGACTCAACAGTGGCCGCCAGGTACCGTGATAAGACTCAACAGTGGCCGCCAGGTACTGTGATAAGACTCAACAGTGGCCGCCAGGTACTGTGATAAGACTCAACAGTGGCCGCCAGGTACCGTGATAAGACTCAACAGTGGCCGCCAGGTACTGTGATAAGACTCAACAGTGGCCGCCAGGTACTGTGATAAGACTCAACAGTGGCCGCCAGGTACTGTGATAAGACTCAACAGTGGCCGCCAGGTACTGTGATAAGACTCAACAGTGGCCGCCAGGTACTGTGATAAGACTCAACAGTGGCCGCCAGGTACTGTGATAAGACTCAACAGTGGCCGCCAGGTACCGTGATAAGACTCAACAGTGGCCGCCAGGTACTGTGATAAGACTCAACAGTGGCCGCCAGGTACCGTGATAAGACTCAACAGTGGCCGCCAGGTACTGTGATAAGACTCAACAGTGGCCGCCAGGTACTGTGATAAGACTCAACAGTGGCCGCCAGGTACTGTGATAAGACTCAACAGTGGCCGCCAGGTACTGTGATAAGACTCAACAGTGGCCGCCAGGTACTGTGATAAGACTCAACAGTGGCCGCCAGGTACTGTGATAAGACTCAACAGTGGCCGCCAGGTACTGTGATAAGACTCAACAGTGGCCGCCAGGTACTGTGATAAGACTCAACAGTGGCCGCCAGGTACCGTGATAAGACTCAACAGTGGCCGCCAGGTACTGTGATAAGACTCAACAGTGGCCGCCAGGTACTGTGATAAGACTCAACAGTGGCCGCCAGGTACTGTGATAAGACTCAACAGTGGCCGCCAGGTACTGTGATAAGACTCAACAGTGGCCGCCAGGTACCGTGATAAGACTCAACAGTGGCCGCCAGGTACTGTGATAAGACTCAACAGTGGCCGCCAGGTACTGTGATAAGACTCAACAGTGGCCGCCAGGTACTGTGATAAGACTCAACAGTGGCCGCCAGGTACCGTGATAAGACTCAACAGTGGCCGCCAGGTACCGTGATAAGACTCAACAGTGGCCGCCAGGTACTGTGATAAGACTCAACAGTGGCCGCCAGGTACCGTGATAAGACTCAACAGTGGCCGCCAGGTACCGTGATAAGACTCAACAGTGGCCGCCAGGTACTGTGATAAGACTCAACAGTGGCCGCCAGGTACTGTGATAAGACTCAACAGTGGCCGCCAGGTACTGTGATAAGACTCAACAGTGGCCGCCAGGTACTGTGATAAGACTCAACAGTGGCCGCCAGGTACTGTGATAAGACTCAACAGTGGCCGCCAGGTACTGTGATAAGACTCAACAGTGGCCGCCAGGTACTGTGATAAGACTCAACAGTGGCCGCCAGGTACTGTGATAAGACTCAACAGTGGCCGCCAGGTACCGTGATAAGACTCAACAGTGGCCGCCAGGTACCGTGATAAGACTCAACAGTGGCCGCCAGGTACCGTGATAAGACTCAACAGTGGCCGCCAGGTACTGTGATAAGACTCAACAGTGGCCGCCAGGTACTGTGATAAGACTCAACAGTGGCCGCCAGGTACTGTGATAAGACTCAACAGTGGCCGCCAGGTACTGTGATAAGACTCAACAGTGGCCGCCAGGTACTGTGATAAGACTCAACAGTGGCCGCCAGGTACTGTGATAAGACTCAACAGTGGCCGCCAGGTACTGTGATAAGACTCAACAGTGGCCGCCAGGTACTGTGATAAGACTCAACAGTGGCCGCCAGGTACCGTGATAAGACTCAACAGTGGCCGCCAGGTACTGTGATAAGACTCAACAGTGGCCGCCAGGTACTGTGATAAGACTCAACAGTGGCCGCCAGGTACCGTGATAAGACTCAACAGTGGCCGCCAGGTACCGTGATAAGACTCAACAGTGGCCGCCAGGTACCGTGATAAGACTCAACAGTGGCCGCCAGGTACCGTGATAAGACTCAACAGTGGCCGCTAGGTACCGTGATATCAAAGGCTATTGTCGGGTTCTGGGGAGAGAGATTTAGACCCACCAATAGGATTACAGCTGGACACGGATACCACTCTTACCTCTCCCCGTCCCTCACCCCTCTCTCTCTCTCTCTCTCGTCCCTCACCCCTCTCTCTCTCTCTCCGTCCCTCACCCCTCTCTCTCTCTCTCCGTCCCTCACCCCTCTCTATCTCTCTCCGTCCCTCACCCCTCTCTCTCTCTCTCCGTCCCTCACCCCTCTCTATCTCTCTCCGTCCCTCACCCCTCTCTATCTCTCTCCGCCCCTCACCCCTCTCTATCTCTCTCCTTCCCTCACCCCTCTCTCTCTCTCTCTCCCTCCTTCCCTCCCTTTTACTTGCGTTGTGTATATTTAGTGTATTGTTTACCTTGTTTATGATGTTTATCTTTATAACCTTGTTTACATTGTCTATCTTGCTTACATTGTTTATAGTGATTAACAGTTTATCATCTTGTTTATCTTGTTTTTTCTTGTTTTTGTTACTATCGTTTTCCCTGGTTTACTCTTTGTTTTATCTTGAAGGACCGTGCCCATATGACCGTGGTGGGGAGGGAGCAACAAGCTTTAGGGATGACCAGAGGACAAGAACCTTCGCCCTCAGTATCTCGATGACCCAAGAGGATCCGAGACTCTAGGAGCCTCGGGCACCAAGGCTCTCAAGTCCTTGAATGAACTGGGCTCAAAACTTATTGAAACCCTTGGAGGCACCACACCGCCGAGCTACTTGTTAGAGAGCCTCAGTAAGGTGATCCAGAGAGGGATGCTTCCACCATACCGGGATCTCGCCCCTCACCCGAGGAGCTCCAGGGAGTCATTGTAATGGGTTGTGTGGACATGTATAGAAATATGAAGAGATAAAAACACTGGAACAATTTATATAACAAAAAGAATTCGGTGGGGGAAAATATCTACCAAGACTTCTGGCAAAATATTTCCAATTTTCCTGGAGCGGTGTTTATTGTCTTCTAATGATAACCAACCAGCTCTTTGAGGAGTGTCGGCCCCTTTTAATTTCCTTTGGGTGCAGGTGGGGAGGGGGGTGTGGGGAGAGGGAGGGGGGTGTGGGGAGGGGGTGAAGGGTGTGGGGAGGGGGGTGAAGGGTGTAGGGAGGGGGGTGAAGGGTGTAGGGAGGGGGTGAAGGGTGTAGGGAGGGGCGTGGAGGTGTATAGGGAGGGGCGTGGAGGTGTATAGGAATTTTTTTTTTTTTTTTTTTTTTTTTTTTTTTTTTTTTTTAGGTTAAGGTGGGGAAAGGATGGAAGGCATGCTGGGGCTCAAGGCACAGCCAGACATGAGGGATGGAGTAGTCACCACATATAGTCGTGGGGGGAAAGGTTGGAAAAGAAGTTTAATGAGTTAAACAGAGGGGGACGACACCCCTTGTTTTTCATATTACAGAGTTTGTTGGCTAACTTAACTAACCTAGAATTTAGAATGAGGTTGCACAATGGTTATTTTAGTAGACAATGACTAGATTGATTTTACAATTACAAGTTTATTAACTGTATTAACTTGTACTGTATTACGTTATGGACTCACTTGATTGTGACTTGTTAAATGTGAAGTTTTAATCTAAGGTGGATCACTGTGGCGGACATAGATGGGTCGCGGGTTGGGTTGTTGTAGTGCGGGCAGACTCCGGGGCCACCAGGCGTGGGGTCTCCCTCCGTTGATGTCTTCCCCGCGTAGGTGGTCTGGACTGTGAGGATCGTCCAGGAGCTTGTCCCAAACCTTCTTCCCTAGGCGATGGAACCTGACGTTGAGGGCCTCTGTTTTATTTCTTAGGTGGATGGTTTCCACTGTCTCCTGGTAGGGTGGCGCTTGGCCACTGGCTGACCTCAAACACTTGTTTTGGAAGCTCTGTAGTTGTTGTAGTCTAGTCTTCCCGAGTGTGACGAGTGGTATAGATGGGTACTCCAACACAGGCCTCACCAGCGCCTTGTACAGGTGGACTTGTATCTTCTCAGGCATCAGTTTAAAACGTTTTAATTTGGCTGCGGCGACTTTGGCTTTATTTAGTCTGTCCTTCACGTGGGGAATGATGCCCGTCCGAGAGATGATGAGGCCGAGCAACCTGCCTTGTTTAGAGTACTCAATCTCTTCGTCGTCGATCATCAATGGGGCCGGCTTGAATTTGGCTATGGGTATGACCTCAAATTTCGTTTTATTTTTTTTTATTTTCCATTTATGTTCATACTCCGAGATCTCCTCTATTGCCCGAGCAGTGAGTCGCGCCATCCTTGCTGTGGACCTTCCTGGGCAGGTGACGATCTGTGTTACATCATCGGCATACATGACGTACTTGCTGCCGACGATTGGGAGTGGCAGGTCAGCAGTGTAGAGCGTGTAAAGGGTTGGTGAGAGACAAGAGCCCTGAGGCACGCCGCTCGATAGTGAGAATTCTTCTCCAAAATGTTCTTGCATCTTGATTTTGGCTCTGCGGTCCATAATGAAGTTGCACAGCAGGCGCGTCAGATTTTCGGGTAGCCCCAGTTGTATGATCTTATACTGCAGCCCCGCGTGCCAAACTTTGTCAAACGCCTTGCTGACGTCCCTCAGTATTATATTGCACTGCAGGCGGCCAGTCATGGCATTGGCGATCTGCTCGTAGACCTGGGCTATGGCGGTGGATGTGCTTCGGTACTGGCGGAAGCCGAACTGGCGGGGATTATGCACGTCTTCGTCCTCCAGATACATCCGCAATCGCTTGTTGACTATTTTTTCGAAGATTTTGGCAGGTACCTCTGGCAGCGATATTGGTCGATAGTTTTCGACTTTGTTTGGAGGCTTCCCTGCTTTTGGTATGAGGCGAATAACGGCGATTTTGAACATCTTAGGGAAGTATCCAGAGGCGAGGTAGGCGTTGCATATATGAGCAAGCCTCTCTAGCATGTTGTCGGGGAGTTGAGCCAGGATCTTCTTGTTAATGTGACTTTGACCAGGTGATTTGTTTTTAAACCCTTTTATGACGGCTGACACATCTGCAGGAACTAGCGCTCCGTCAGGTAGCTTCCGTCAACCAGTCTAGTGAAGTCAGCCCGTGGGAGCGGCTGGAGCAGGTGCTGATGGTCCTGCAACTGACCTAAAATGTCCTCCTCAAACTCCCTGTCGAAGCCCTCGTTCTCCTGTTCACTAATGGTAAAGATCTTTCGTAAATATCGCCGATGTAGTTGTTCTTGGTTTTCTTCCTCGAATATTTTTACGTTGTTTTGGTCGAGCAGGTAAGGGACCGTGCTAGAGGTGGAACCCATCAGTCGCTTGATCCCTTTCCAAAAGGCAGCAGAATCGCGGTAATTGTTGGCTGCCTCCCACACCAAGGCGGCCCACTTTTGTAGACGTTTGCTCTCGTGATGGATGTCCGTCTGTAGCTCTCGGTACCGGTCTCTCAGCTCTTGCGTCTACCCGCGGATACTGGCTAGCTGTCTCACGTGAGCGTACTGGACAATGAGCTGCCTCAGCTGGTGACTAGTGTGAGGATGGGGAATTTTTAAATTATTCTTTACATTTGGCTTAAGAAAATCAATCACAAAAGAGTATACTAACCTAACCTAACCTAACCTAACCTAACCTAACCTTACCTAACCATAGACTGACAGTGAGTAGTGGACAGAGGAGGCGGGGACCGGCTGGCGCGGCTCACCATAATTGCAAACTGATGAGGAATTTCCATCAGGTTGTGCGGGCCACTCCATCACAGAGCTTACGCCAGCAACCCGAGATGGAGGAGTGGAAGAGAGAGGGGGGAGTGGGTGAAGGAGGGGGGAGTGGGTAAGGGAGAGGTGGGAGAGGGAAGGGGAAGGGAGGGAGGAGGTGGAGGAGGAAGGGGAATGGGAGTGGGGAAGGGAGATGTGGAGGAGGGTGGGGGAAGGGGAAAAGGTGGAAAAGAGGGGGAGATAGGAAGGACAAGATGGGGAGAGAGGGAGGAAGAGAGGGGAAGAGAGGGAGGAAGAGAGGGGAAGAGAGGGAGGAAGAGAGGGGAAGAGAGGGAAGAAGAGATGGGGGAGAAAGGGAAGGGAGGAGGAGGAGGAGGAGACGCGATTGAGAGAGGAGAGAGGGGAAGTAGGCAGGAGAGGTGGGAGGAGAGGGGAGGAGAGAGGTGAAAGGAGGAGAGGGAGGAAAGGTGGGAGGGGAGAAGGAAGAAAGGTGGGAGGGAAGAAGGAAGAAAGGTGGGAGGGAAGAAGGAAGAAAGGTGGGAGGGTAGAGGGAGGAGAGAGGGAAAGAGGAGAGGGAGGAGAGGTGGGTGGGGAGGGGGTACAGAGTCTCACCTGTACGACGGGAAAAAAATGGAGTTCTTTTTTAAGCTCTACATTCAGTAAAGGGGAGATGCACACGTAAACGGCAACACACAGCTTTTTCTGTCTCTTAAGCTTTAAGCGTAGTGAAGGAAAGATGCACTCTCTCTCTCTCTCTCTCTCTCTCTCTCTCTCTCTCTCTCTCTCTCTCTCTCTGCACTTATATGAAGAGGAAAATGCGTAAATATGGAGAAAAATGCGTGAATAAAAAGGAAAATGCGTAAATAGGGAGAAAAATGCGTGCATAGGGAGGAAGATGCGTGAATAATAAGGACAATGCGTAAATAGGGAGAAAATACATGAATAGGGAGGAAAGTGAGTGTATAGGGTGTAAAATGAGTGAGAATGTTTATTAGCGACATTATCAGCAGAATGTTTAGGAGAGGCAACAAAGTAAGGGGGGAGGCGGGTGTGTTTAATGAGGTGACAGATGACGCCGAGAACTTTAACCAAACTTTTGTCATTAAAATAAGAGGAGATTAATGTGAGGTACACTGAGTGGTGGAGGTACACTGAGTTGTGAAGGTACACTGAGTGGTGGAGGTACAGTGAGTGGTGGTGAGGGAGGTACACTGAGTGGTAGAGAGGGAGGTACACTGAGTTGTGAAGGTACACTGAGTGGTGGAGGTACACTGAGTGGTGGAGGTGCAGTGAGTGGTGGAGGTGCAGTGAGTGGTGGTGAGGGAGGTACAGTGAGTGGTGGTGAGGGAGGTACACTGAGTGGTAGAGAGGGAGGTACAGTGAGTGGTGGTGGTGAGGGAGGTACACTGAGTGGTAGAGAGGGAGGTACACTGAGTGGTGGTGGGGGGAAGAGGTGTGGGAGAATTGAGTGAGGGATTAAAGTTTAGAAAAAAGATTAGGTTAGGTTAAGTTAAGTTTGGTTAGGTTAGGTTTATACAGGTTTAATTTTTGGGTAGTCTCTCGTAAAACACAGTACTCTGGCTCTACACCGCCTACCCAAACAGATAACAATACTATATACAAATGAATTGAAAGATAAATACTGAATGACTTTAAATCAGTAAGTAACTTAGTGTAATCCATCAAACACATGTTGTTCTCTTATCAACTCTCACCATGGTCGAGTTAGTCAGAATAAATACACCTGAAACAGTAATCACAGAAGAATAACTTAAGCTAGTTGTTGTAGCAATGACAACAGGCGACAGTGAAACAAACTCATGAAGAGATGAAGGACAATGAAATGTATCATGTCTACAGTATATATTCCTGTGCTAGAAAAAAAGTTCCCTGAAGTGCTCGAATAGATTGGTGAAGTGGACCGTTTCACTCGGAGAATAAGTCACTTCAATTTATCGACACAGTCCCTGACGAATCTCTAAAGCTTTGGAAACGGCGAGATTATCCGAGTCAAGTGTGTACTGTGGATGTGTACACTCGAGCGGGTCCTGGACGATGATTGCGAGGAATTAATTGACCATCTGCACCAGACCCGCCTGAGAGGCCATCGTCGCCACGCTGTCAAGTAATACGATTTAAGGATTTAAAATAATCGACTTATCAGGAATTAAAGTGATGGATGAATAACTGTCAGCTCACACAGTCTCTCACTAACTGGCCATGATTTGGTGGACGAAAACAGTTATTAAATATTTCTGCTACGACCAGTTAACCTTACAGAGAAGAGTGAAGAAGTGTGTCGGGCGGTGGACGGTATATCAGGTTCTCTAAATCGAAGCATCGCCCTGTTTCAAGATTATAATGTAGACACTAGACTCTTAAAACAGGGTTGTAATATGTCAACAAACACCTTACTGCAACACCTTCCAGCATCTCTAGGGCGTTGGTACCATGAGACGAGTGAAAGTAAGGGAACAGATGAAGGGTGGCGGTACTTCGTTACAGCTGAAATCTACTTCAGTGGGGACGAGCGTTAGGGGAAATCAACTATTGGACGCAGGACAACAAGTCTCGATTGGGGTAAAGGTGTTGGGTGTGTCGCAGTGGCCAGAGAGGTGATGGACAGTTGGGCAACCAATCACGCCTGTAGGTGAGGGTGATTGATGGGGATAACGTCGTTTGCAGCATCCAAGATGACCCGATCCGGGCTGTGGTAACAAGACCAGGCAGTGACGTACAACCTAACCTAACCTATCCTGTTGACTTAACACCCTAACGCTACCTGGTGGGGGGGGGGGGGAGGTGAGGTTAGGTGAGGTGAGGTGAGGTGAGGTTAGGTTAGGTTAGCGTTAGGGTGTTTAATCATCAGGCATAATAAACAAGGGTGCCTAATATTTTGGTGATGCGATTCATGTAACTAAATACTGGAGTAATTAACAGGAGCTGAGTTATGGTAGAGCTCAATACATCACAGACAACCAGAGTAAACTGTGAAACTTGAGAGAAACTGAGAATGAGCGATTGACTCTGAACCTGACCAAACACTGAGACACTGGCTCTGTTACCCTTAGTGATTGATGTACAGAAATAAAGCAAATGAAAACAAGATGAAAGACATAAATCACTTTGCTCTTTGAAATTTACTATTTACAGTAAATTGTTATTTACTCTATGTACTGTACTGCACAGTCAACCAGTGGTGAGTGTTTGTCATAAAAAGTTCATTAATAATACAAAATCAGTAATGTACACTACAAAAATGGTTGTAATATAATACTTGAGGTTTGGGGAAAAATATTAACCGAGTGTTATGGAAATTTAAATGAGGAAAATTGCTTTCATTATTTCCCCAATTATATTTCCCGGGGTGAAGAGAGAACCACGTTATTCTTACCTGTGTTTCTAGTGAAGGTTTTATTTAATTTTATTTTAATTGGATTATCATAACACCATTATCGTGTTAATTCAATAGATTAGTTATTAATTCTGATTCATTTTATTAATGAGGCAAACAAATTGAAATTTAGCTATAGCCAATAATTACTTGAAGGATCACCCGAAGGTTAACAACCCTAACTTAACCTAACCTAACTTAACCTAACCATATACAGCAGCAGGAGAGTAGTACGTGAGTTATAGAATTATTGACCTGATAAAAGTATAAGGGTATTAGGTTATATAGGGAGTGAGATATACCATTACGGCAGATTATTAATAAGTATAGGATTATGTGGTCATATACTTGTGGCGGATTATTTGGTGTAGTGTTTAGTAAAAGATTATATAATTTGTTTATGATAATATGGTCATGGTAACAATTAAAACAGTATTTGAGGGATTAATAGTTTAAATGTTATATAGCGTTATTGATACACGCGCGTGCACATACACACACACACACACACACACACACACACACACATGACAACCACCACCACCCACACACAGTGATGACCTGACCACCGTAGGGTCAAGACCTATTTAGGCCCTGCTCCTGCTGAGCAGCTCTCACCCTTGGCCAATGTTCGGCCCATTCCCCACGTCCCTCTCCCCGACCCATCCTCACCACCGGGATATCAACATAATCAAAAGTGACAATTTCGTTTCGGAAAGAAGTGGAACTAGTGTTGAACAGTTATGAACAGTGTTTACGCCGGTGGATTCAGCACTAGACAGTACCAGTGAGAACCGTGACTCACCAGTGAGAAAGCACCCCTGGGAACTGACCGCCATCTCCTGACAAGGAGGTGCTAATCAGTCCACCCTGAGAACAACAGTGGGTCGGCTTCACACTTGACTTCGAAATAACACAACACCACCCTGTAGGGTGGGGATAGGTCAACAACTGCAAATATGTTGCCTGTATAACAAGTGAACTACCGTGGGTTGAGCACTGTGTCGTGTGTAGGTGTAGGTGCCCGCGAGGCAAGGCCTATACCCTTGTGGTCACGCTCGGCCATGTGGTGAGGGTTTGTTTACACAAACCCCCCTCCTCACAGTGTGCCAAGCTGGTTAGTTCTTTTGAAACTAAAATTGGCTTTGATACTGTATCTAACCAGAAAAACAGAGATACTATTAAGAACAAGTGTAGTGTAATAAAAGTGTTTATAAACTGAGAAAACTCCTGTTACCTTAGTCCCCCCGACACCACACTCCCTCCGCGGGAGGCCCGCTCATGGCCTCCCCTCACACCGCTAATACCCTGTAGATGCCAGCCTCCTTTGTCCTCTAAGAGGGTTATGCCTCCCAACCACCGCTGACTTCCTAGGAGTGCCAAGCAGTCCTCGGCCCTCTGACGTAGGCATATAAGTCGAGTCCTGTATCGCCATGTCTGAGTTGACTGGAGACCCAGCTACTCGCTTTAACTCTCCTGATGCACTGAGTGAGCCAGGCGACTGTGGTGTTGACCTTGACACCAACGGAGAGGATGGCTTTCAACTAGTTCAGTCCAGGAACAAGCGGAAGGCCGAAAAGGCAGAAAAACTTAAGAGACCATCAGCTACAACCACAACCCCCCATGAGAGTAAGATTGCACTTCCCTGAAGGTACATCACCTGAAGACAAGTATCTCTGGCTGAACGATGCGGAAGACAAACACCCAGAGGCTGAGTTTCAGTTCAGAGTCGGTACACAAGATCATGTTCTGATTAGAAGCGACCCAGCAGTCATACAGGATCTCCTCACCAATAGCATAAGGGGAATAACCATGGAGCAATCATCCCAACCATCGAGCAAGAAGACCATAATAATCATAGGGCTCGACCAGTACCAGACCCCTACACTACTAGAAGCCCATCCCTACATCAGAAGGACGAAGCGACTCAGGGGCAAGAATGCAGACATTGCAGACTGGGTTGGCTCGGAAGACCCACCCAAGACCATTCGAGTCCGTGGTGCCTATCGGACTCTGAAGGTAACTCTCTATCAGCCCCCTAACCGGAGGCGTTACAATTGTTAGCACTGGGGCCATGTGGCCCGGTTATGCCCCTCGACTAAGCCGTGGTGTGGTCTCTGCTCAAGGCAACATGCAACACAGGTTTGCAGAGATACAGTTGCTGAAGGGGGTGTCATCCAACAGAAGTGTATTAACTGCAAAACAGTTGGAGTTCCTGTATGGCACCCTGACTGTTCTAGAGCTCCTACACCCCTTCAGCGCCCAGACCCGCCACCCAGGCAGGTCTCAAGAAACACTAACGCTGCTAGGGTACTCCCTACGGCCAACCCCTGGCGCGCCCTCCCCACCAAAGTTCCAGGATCATCACCAGCAGTCATCGAAAGATCAGTATGGGGCAACACAGACGTACCGACACAACAGGTAGCTGCCAACACACTCCGTGAACACGCACATCGCGAAGAGATCAATGATTTGAAAAATGAAATTAAAGAACTCAAAGCTCAATTTACAGCTCAAACTGAAATGTTAAGGAGCCTCTGTGATACACTAAAGGAAAAAACACCACCAACACAGTGCAGCAGCTACGGAAAAATTACAGTCAAACTGAAGACATTCAGATGCCAGTACCAGATGTGGAAACTCAAGACCCACCAGGAACTAGTGTCCACGCAGAGGAAAATAGTGATACTGGTCACAGTTCTACTGATGCCTCTGTGGACATGGTCAGTGAAGATGAACAAACACAAACAGAAAATGGTGGTGATGTCGAGTGTAACCAAAGTGTGTTGTTGTCTGCCACTGAAATACAACAATTGTTAAGCCGTACATGCTCCAGAAATGTTTCAAAAAGGTTAACTGGCCTACTGCCTGCCGAAGGGACAGGCAGCGCAGAAAAGAACAGTATCATACAGTGCCCTTTGCTTCTTTCCAAATACATTTCATAATGGCCAGTGTTAATACTAGACAAAGATACAGAGCGGTGAAGGTGATGAGTTGCAACATCTCATCCCTTAGAAAACGATACCCTGACCTACACCACAAAGTTGTGGCTGAGGACATCGATATTGTGTGTCTGCAGGAGTGTCTCACACCTAATGGTAAGCCCCCACCCAGTCTGCCCAATTATGTGTATTATGATCCTAGTTCTACTCACACATGTTTGATGTATGTTAAGAAGTCACTCCCGCATGTACCTCTTGTATCCAAAAAGACTACCAACCTTCAGTACCATGGGATCACTATCCACCTGGGCAACTCCACACTCAACGTGCTAAACGCCTATGCTCCCTCAGATCAGCTTCAGTACACAGATCTCCCAGACTTTTTACACACTGAGCCCACTGTCCTAATGGGTGACCTGAATACTAGACACAAGAAATTAGGTGACTCCACCACTAACACCAATGGTAGGAGACTTATCTCACTTCTCAGCGCATATGAAGATGTTCAAATTATAGGTAATAATGAACCAACACACATCTATGGCGGGGGTCTAAACAAATGTATTGGGTTTAATCTATCATACACAACTCATAGCTCTGATGTTGTCACTGATCTTATGTCTGACCACAGCCCAATCCAAGCTCGTATACATGTAGCCAATGACACCCCCACTGGTGGTAAACTCAACAGGCGTAGAATCACAGTCAAGCAAGAACATGAAAGCCAGTTCATAGACTTCATCCATGACTGGTACAAGGACTACAAGCCTGACAACTACCAAAGTTTCCATGACGATCTGATAGATAGGACTTATGCATACTTCACCAACAATGCCTCCACCAAAAAAAGGAGAAAACGTGGTCAGCATAATGGGAACAGGCAACAGCAGTGCTATAATGACCCTGAGCTGAAAAAACTCAGGGCTAGGGTCAGGAGGGTGCGTAAGGGTTACAGACAAATTAGAACACCTCAAATGTTACAATTGTATCAAGCTTCCCTTGCTGCTGTCAGGGAACGTGTAAACGAACTCAGACAAAATGCATGGGAGACATATGTCAACAGCCTGAACCAACACACATCCCTCAGCAAAGCCTGGAAAGACATAAACATAATCAGAGGTAAAAACAGTAGACACGTCTCCCATCCAAACCCTCTGCAAAAGTCGAATGAGCTAATAACAAAGTGGGCTCATGTGTCTAGCTATGACATGTTACCAGCTGGGACTCGGGGACTCCTTGATGCGAAGTCTGTAGAGAGAAGTAATCTTATTAGCTTTATGCTGGGCAAACAGCACGATGAGTGTGATGTTCCATATACTGAGTGGGAGCTTGACGCCGCCCTCGCTAGGGGTAGGTCTACTTCCCCTGGAGAGGACGGAGTCACCTACAACATCGTTAGACTACTAAGGCGCGTGCCAGGCAATCCATTGTTGGTATTGTACAATATGAGTCATGCCGAGGGCCAACTACCCACATCATGGACCAGCAGTATTGTTGTACCAATACCGAAACCAGGACAGCCTGATGCTTTTCGTCCCATATCACTAACCAGCTGCCTGTGTAAAACCTTTGAGAGGATGGTTCTTGGCAGACTCTTATATAGAATCAGAGAACACATGTCTCCTAACATAAATGGCTTCACCCATGGTAAAGGTGTACATAATTGCATCACCACATTCCTAACTGTGCATGGTGATGAAAAGCACAGATACACCACATTTCTTGACCTAAAAGCTGCATTTGATATTGCCAATAGGCAACTGATATTGTACGAACTAGCCAAAATGGATATAGGAGGTAGGCTGTTACACTGGATAAGTGGTTACCTAACCAACAGAAGGGCTGCTGCACTGTTTCAGGGTTACAAAAGTGAAGTTAAAGATATGCAACTTGGTACCCCTCAAGGTGGAGTACTAAGCCCCACTTTGTTCAATGTTCTTATGAATGCATTATTAAATTTAATGCCAGACAACCCCAGCAATATCTCAATCAGCTATGTTGATGATATTCTTATACATACTAAAACTCATCGTGAAATGTAACCACCCTGAACCATGTATACGTAGCCTGTGAACACCTCGGTCTTATTATCTCCACTGACAAAACTAAGGTGTTCAACAAACAAGCTGGGAACCGCAAACGCGGCCCCGCCAAGTTCAAGATAGGTAACAACACTATTGACTATGTTTCTTCTTTTACATATCTTGGTGTTTCCTTCCCTTGTACCCTACCTGCCATACAACAGCTAACCCGCCAATGTACTGACAGACTGAGACCTCTTAGAAGTGTAGCGGGGTACAGCCCGCACTATGGTGCTAATATTAGAATTGTTAAAACAATGTACCTAGGCTATATAAGATCTCTGATAGATTACCACGCACCAGCCCTGGTCCTTCGTGACGGGAAAGGCGTTGACAAGCTCGAGAAAATGCAAAATAAAGCCACTAGAATTATCCTAGGATGTCCCATGAGCACTAAAGTACTTAATATGAGGAAAGAACTAGGTATACCCAGTGTTAAAGATAGAATAATTGAAGTCAACCTCATGACAGCCCTGAGGCTTCTGCGTGGTGATCCTGAAAACATTGTTTCCTTAAAATTGCTAGAATGTATGACCCATGGGACTACTGAGTCTAAATGGATCCAAACTACAGCTACACGTATGAAGATGTTTGGACTAGACCACCTGTGCAAAGTTGAAACACAACAGCGCTTCCTGCCACCCTGGCGGACAGTTCCCTTCGATATCACAATACCGACGTATCCCCTAAAAAATTAATTATACAAAGCATTTATCTCCAACACACTGCCAAATTGAGAGCTCTTGAACACATACACACTCTACAGACTGATGATAATATCACACAGACCATCTACACTGATGGATCTCTAAACACCGCCTGTGGGAGGGCTGGAAGTGCTATTGTTGTGACTCAACCTGACGGTAATATAATTGAGAAAGGAGTTAGAATTAACAACTGGGCATCCACTCTACAAACTGAATTAGTTGCCATACTCACAGCTATTAAATTAATTGAAACCATTGTTACTGACAGTCTCATCATCACTGACTCTCTATCCTCACTACTTGCCCTTGGTACCCTCGACTCAGGTTGCCACGCTCTTGTCTCTGAAGCCAGACACAAATATGCGTGCCTTGTTGACCGGGGTGTCAGGGTCAAACTGTTGTGGATCCCCTCTCACACAGGCCTCATAAGACATGACAGAGTTGATGCCCTCGTCAAACTCGCGTCTAACAGACACCGATGAATACAATTTGGGTCTGTCAAAAAGAACCCTTAAAACTGTAATTGGGAATGAACTTTTTGATGAGTCTGACGCAAGTAGACAAGTGCAAACAGGCACTAGTCGATCCATAGGTTACCATGATGAGATGTATCAAGTGAAACATGTATATGGAGCAAGTAACAAGATCACTAGATTACAAGATGATGTAACCGCTAGATTAAGGTTAGGATATAAGTACCTTTGGCAGTATGTTCCTCAAGCAGATGTAAACAAAACTAAATGTAAAGTGTGTGGCCATACATATGGCCACACACTTGAACACTACGTCCTCGACTGTGTGAAGATAGAACCTTTTAGGGACAGGTCCAAGCACACTGAGTGTGAAATGGCACAACACTTCATCTCTAATGGCAAGATAGCCGACATATTAAGATTGTATCCACTTTTTTGCACTTAGTAACTATATCAATTCTCATGTACAGAACCAAATACGCAATGTGCTTGAATACTTCTCACGTAAATGTGAATAACAAAGTGTGAGGCCAGACATACTGCCTCACACGCCTGTACTCACGCATTTGTGAATAAGTTACCCTTTATGTATAGAACTAAACAAATAATGTAAATGAAATACTGTGTAACATTCAGTGCCATAGTATCCTGACAACGGGGTTAATTATTATGACCCTTTGTAAACTCTACTCTGTAATTCTTTTGCGCTACCGCTCACAGGATGAGTGTGGGGTGCACAATAAAGTAGCCGCTGTAAGAGGCAAAATCAAAATCACCTTATTCCCTAGTTCCACTTCAGCTCGCACACAATTCTCACCTCACCGGCGCTGCGTTGCTGGTATACAGTACAAGTATAATTTGAGGTAACACTCCCCAACAAGATGCCTCTCTGGGCTGCGGTCCTCACAAACACACACTATTCTTTACTGCCAACATAATCGAGCTTTACTTTGGATCGCCGTAATTCTCGTCCCTCGTAAAATGTTTTCGAATTTGCTTGAAAAATTCGTGAGCAAATTTGAACATGGAAGTGTCAGGGTTGTCGATATTTTGCAGCTGGGACCCACCTTCTGTGTGTGTGTGTGTGTGTGTGTGTGTGTGTGTGTGTGTGTCTGTGTGTGTGTGTGTCATTCTTATTATTATTTTTCTTCCTTACATTCGATAATATACCTGTAGGTTCGTTCTAAGGCTCAATATAATATACTTTTAGATATATTTATTCACCTGACACATTTCATATACGTGGCAGTTCGAATTTACGTCCGCCCCAAAATCTTCAACAATTTTTATTATATGAAAGTTAGACCTGAATATCACCCCTCACCATAAGTTTCTCAGTTACACGAAAATAACTCGTAAACTTCCCTTACTTATATAACCAGGAGGTACAAGGCTACAAGGAAGACTGAAGTTTGGATATAGGTAGAGAGCTATACGGGTGCCGACAGTAGAACAAGGACAAACGCTGGCTGTACTTTTAATGAATAAAATAAACTTGGTTAATTCGTTGTTGGAGAGACGTGAAGGTTAGGAGAGAGGAAGTGCGTGAGAGTGCGTGAGAGTGAACCAACAGGAGAGGGAGTGTGTGAGAGTGTGTGAGAGTGAACCAACAGGAGAGGGAGTGTGTGAGAGTGCGTGAGAGTGAACCAGCAGGACAGGGAGTGTGTGAGAGTGTGTGAGGGTGAACTAGCAGGAGAGGGAGTGTGTGAGAGTGCGTGAGAGTGAACCAGCAGGAGAGGGAGTGTGTGAGAGTGCGTGAGAGTGAACCAGCAGGAGAGGGAGTGTGTGAGAGTGCGTGAGAGTGAACCAGCAGGAGAGGGAGTGTGTGAGAGTGTGTGAGGGTGAACTAGCAGGAGAGGGAGTGTGTGAGAGTGCGTGAGAGTGAACCAGCAGGAGAGGGAGTGTGTGAGAGTGCGTGAGGGTGAACTAGCAGGAGAGGGAGTGTGTGAGAGTGCGTGAGAGTGAACCAGCAGGAGAGGGAGTGTGTGAGAGTGTGTGAGAGTGAACCAGCAGGAGAGGGAGTGTGTGAGAGTGCGTGAGAGTGAACCAGCAGCAGAGGCAGTGTGTGAGAGTGCGTGAGAGTGAACCAGCAGGAGAGGGAGTGTGTGAGAGTGTGTGAGAGTGAACCAGCAGGAGAGGGAGTGTGTGAGAGTGCGTGAGAGTGAACCAGCAGGAGAGGGAGTGTGTGAGAGTGTGTGAGGGTGAACTAGCAGGAGAGGGAGTGTGTGAGAGTGCGTGAGAGTGAACCAGCAGGAGAGGAAGTGTGTGAGAGTGTGTGAGGGTGAACTAGCAGGAGAGGGAGTGTGTGAGAGTGCGTGAGAGTGAACCAGCAGGAGAGGGAGTGTGTGAGAGGGAGTGTGTGAGAGTGCGTGAGAGTGAACCAGCAGGAGAGGGAGTGTGTGAGAGTGCGTGAGGGTGAACTAGCAGGAGAGGGAGTGTGTGAGAGTGCGCGAGAGTGAACCAGCAGGAGAGGGAGTGTGTGAGAGTGTGTGAGAGTGAACCAGCAGGAGAGGGAGTGTGTGAGAGTGCGTGAGAGTGAACCAGCAGCAGAGGGAGTGTGTGAGAGTGCGTGAGAGTGAACCAGCAGGAGAGGGAGTGTGTGAGAGTGAACCAGCAGGAGAGGGAGTGTGTGAGAGTGCGTGAGAGTGAACCAGCAGGAGAGGGAGTGTGTGAGAGTGTGTGAGGGTGAACTAGCAGGAGAGGGAGTGTGTGAGAGTGCGTGAGAGTGAACCAGCATGAGAGGGAGTGTGTGAGAGTGCGTGAGAGTGAACCAGCAGGAGAGGGAGTGTGTGAGAGTGCGTGAGAGTGAACCAGCAGGAGAGGGAGTGTGTGAGAGTGCGTGAGAGTGAACCAGCAGGAGAGGGAGTGTGAGAGAGCGTGAGAGTGAACCAACAGGAGAGGGAGTGTGTGAGAGTGTGTGAGAGTGAACCAGCAGGAGAGGGAGTGTGTGAGAGTGCGTGAGAGTGAACCAGCAGGAGAGGGAGTGTGTGAGAGTGCGTGAGAGTGAACCAGCAGTAGAGGGAGTGTGTGAGAGTGAACCAGCAGGAGAGGGAGTGTGTGAGAGTGCGTGAGAGTGAACCAGCAGGAAGGGAGTGTGTGAGAGTGCGTGTGAGTAACCACAGGAGAGGGAGTGTGTGAGAGTGCGTGAGAGTGAACCAGCAGGAGAGGGAGTGTGTGAGAGTGCGTGAGAGTGAACCAGCAGGAGAGGGAGTGTGTGAGAGTGCGTGAGAGTGAACCAGCAGGAGAGGGAGTGTGTGAGAGTGCGTGAGAGTGAACCAGCAGGAGAGGGAGTGTGTGAGAGTGAACTAGCAGGAGAGGGAGTGTGTGAGAGTGCGTGAGAGTGAACCAGCAGGAGAGGGAGTGTGTGAGAGTGCGTGAGAGTGAACCAGCAGGAGAGGGAGTGTGTGAGAGTGTGTGAGGGTGAACTAGCAGGAGAGGGAGTGTGTGAGAGTGCGTGAGAGTGAACCAGCAGGAGAGGAAGTGTGTGAGAGTGTGTGAGGGTGAACTAGCAGGAGAGGGAGTGTGTGAGAGTGCGTGAGAGTGAACCAGCAGGAGAGGGAGTGTGTGAGAGTGTGTGAGGGTGAACTAGCAGGAGAGGGAGTGTGTGAGAGTGCGTGAGAGTGAACCAGCAGGAGAGGGAGTGTGTGAGAGTGCGTGAGGGTGAACTAGCAGGAGAGGGAGTGTGTGAGAGTGCGCGAGAGTGAACCAGCAGGAGAGGGAGTGTGTGAGAGTGTGTGAGAGTGAACCAGCAGGAGAGGGAGTGTGTGAGAGTGCGTGAGAGTGAACCAGCAGCAGAGGGAGTGTGTGAGAGTGCGTGAGAGTGAACCAGCAGGAGAGGGAGTGTGTGAGAGTGAACCAGCAGGAGAGGGAGTGTGTGAGAGTGCGTGAGAGTGAACCAGCAGGAGAGGGAGTGTGTGAGAGTGTGTGAGGGTGAACTAGCAGGAGAGGGAGTGTGTGAGAGTGCGTGAGAGTGAACCAGCATGAGAGGGAGTGTGTGAGAGTGCGTGAGAGTGAACCAGCAGGAGAGGGAGTGTGTGAGAGTGCGTGAGAGTGAACCAGCAGGAGAGGGAGTGTGTGAGAGTGCGTGAGAGTGAACCAGCAGGAGAGGGAGTGTGAGAGAGCGTGAGAGTGAACCAACAGGAGAGGGAGTGTGTGAGAGTGTGTGAGAGTGAACCAGCAGGAGAGGGAGTGTGTGAGAGTGCGTGAGAGTGAACCAGCAGGAGAGGGAGTGTGTGAGAGTGCGTGAGAGTGAACCAGCAGTAGAGGGAGTGTGTGAGAGTGAACCAGCAGGAGAGGGAGTGTGTGAGAGTGCGTGAGAGTGAACCAGCAGGAAAGGGAGTGTGTGAGAGTGCGTGTGAGTAAACCAACAGGAGAGGGAGTGTGTGAGAGTGCGTGAGAGTGAACCAGCAGGAGAGGGAGTGTGTGAGAGTGCGTGAGAGTGAACCAGCAGGAGAGGGAGTGTGTGAGAGTGCGTGAGAGTGAACCAGCAGGAGAGGGAGTGTGTGAGAGTGCGTGAGAGTGAACCAGCAGGAGAGGGAGTGTGTGAGAGTGAACTAGCAGGAGAGGGAGTGTGTGAGAGTGCGTGAGAGTGAACCAGCAGGAGAGGGAGTGTGTGAGAGTGCGTGAGAGTGAACCAGCAGGAGAGGGAGTGTGTGAGAGTGTGTGAGGGTGAACTAGCAGGAGAGGGAGTGCGTGAGAGTGAACCAGCAGGAGAGGGAGTGTGTGAGAGTGAACCAGCAGTAGAGGGAGTGTGTGAGAGTGAACCAGCAGGAGAGGGAGTGTGTGAGAGTGAACCAGCAGGAGAGGGAGTGTGTGAGAGTGCGTGTGAGTAAACCAACAGGAGAGGGAGTGCGTGAGAGTGCGTGAGAGTGAACCAACAGGAGAGGGAGTGTGTGAGAGTGCGTGAGAGTGAACCAGCAGGAGTGTGTGAGAGTGCGTGAGAGTGAACCAGCAGGAGGGAAAGTGTGTGAGAGTTGAATTTCTGCCCTTATAAAAATGATGACGTCACCTCAATCTTATGTTTACGACTATCTGCTGATTCGTCGTGTATTTTCCTGATTGGTTGTCTTCCCTAGAACGACTTGAATCCTCTTATGTGATTGGTCGAGGTTACAAAGAGCAATTCTATACAATGTACGACCTTTCACGGCTCTTGTAACATTCTTTCTGCAGGTTAGGTTAGGTTAGGGTAGGTTAGGTTAGGTTAGGTTAGGTATGGTTAGGTTAGTAGACAAGTGTTACAATATACACAACGAGTTATTTACAAGAAATTATATCTACACTTAACCTGCTAATCAATTTATTATTTACAGCAGCAATAATTTTCTTGTAGCACGAGAATTACTTTCATAAAATTACTGTACACACACACACACACACACACACACACACACACACACAAACACGCAATATATTTTCCTTAATATTACCAGAATAAAATTTTAGTCACAACTGCAGTATAAGTTTTAAATAATTGAATGAAGTAAGTTTATGTACACATTACCTTGACACACTTCTTTTTCCAGAATACTAGACGATAGTGAATGTAATACCAATTTTCAAGAAGGGAGATAGATCACTATCCTCTAACTACCGTCCAATCAGTTCAACATAAATTGTAGGCAAATTGCAGGAAGTAATAATTTCAAACTCTATTTGAAATCACCTGGAGAAGCACAAGTTGATCAATGATTCCCAACATGGCTTCACAAGTGGGCGTTCATGTCTGACTAATCTATTAACTTTCTTTTAAGGTGTTTTCGTATCAGTGGATGACGGGCACGATTATGATGTGGTATATCTCCATTTTAGCAAAGCCTTCGACAGAGTCCCCCACGAAAAACTAATACGAAAAGTGGAGGCTCTTGGCATTGGAGGAGATATTCTAAATTGGATTAGGGCGTGGTTACAGAACAGGAAACAGTGAGTAAGCTTTAACGGCACTAAATCAGATTTGAGCAACGTCACTAGTGGAGTTCCCCAAGGCTCAGTACTCGGACCATTATTATTTATTATATACATAAACGATATAGATATAGGCGGAGACAGCAACATAAGTAAATTTGATGATGACACTAAAATAGGGCGTGTAATTAAATCTGACGAGAACTCCGCAAAATTACAAGAAGATCTAAAAAAAATTTCGATTGGTCTGAAAAATGGCAGATGAAATTTTATGTGGACAAATTAATGTAAAGTACTTAGTCTAGAAGATGTAAGCGGAGAAACCAGATAATCAGATGAACAACGTTGTTATAAAGAAATCTTACTGTGAGAAAGATTTAGGAGTAATGATAAATAGGAATCTTAAGCCATGTCAACAATGTGTATTTGCTCTAAACAAGGCTAATAAAGTACTTGGGTTCATACAAAGGAGTGTTAGTTCCAAGACTTGCGAGGTCATCTTAAAACTATATCTTTCGCTTGTGAGACCTCACTTGGATTACGCAGTTCAGTCTTCGTCACCGTACTACAGAATGGATATAGAATCCCTAGAAAGAATTCAGAGGAGAATGACAAGACTAATCCCGGGCATTAGGAACCTTGATTTCAGAGACAGGTTAAAGCATATTTATTTGCACTCCCTCGAGAGTCGTAGAATGAGGGGCGATATAATCGAGGTGTATAAATGGAAGTCAGGGCTGAACAAAATGTGATATAACAAAGGTACTCAAAATATCCAACCAGGAGTGAACTCGTAGCAATGGTTTTAGATTGGACAAATTTAGATTTAGGCGCGAAATAGGTAAACATTGGTTTGGAAATATAGTAATGGATATGTGGAACAAGTTATCAAACATCATTATTAACTCGAATACTCTGGATAGCTTCAAACATAGGTTGGATGGATATACGAGTGATAGGGGTTGGGTATAAACGGGACTGCCCTGTTAGGACCAATAGGCCAGCTGCAGTTTCCTCCACTCCTATGTCCCTCCTATCTCCCATCATCTTCTTTTTCTTCTTCCTATCTATCTTCTTCTTCTTCTTCTTCTTCGTCTCTCTCTCATCTTCCACCTCCTATCTTCTTCCTCTTCGTCTTCCACCTCCTATATTTCATTCTCTCTCTCTCTCTTCCATCTCTCAGCGAGACACACATACCTAACCCAACCTACCACCTAACCTAACCTAACCTAACCTCCACCTAACCTAACCTAACCTCCACCTAACCTAACCTAACCTAACCAAATCTAACCTCCACTTAACCTAACCTAAACCTAACCTCCACCTAACCTCATCTAACCTCCACCTAACCTCATCTAACCTAACCTAACCTGAACTTTAATGGTGCTTTGGTTGACCAGCCTCACAACGGAGCATCGTAAAGTATAAGTATTCAAGTTCCACCTTTATAAGTATTCAAGGTTCACCTATTTAAGTATTCAAGTTCCACCTATTTAAGTATTCAAGTTCCACCTTTATAAGTATTCAAGTTCCACCTATTTAAGTATTCAAGTTCCACCTATTTAAGTATTCAAGTTTCACCTTTATAAGTATTCAAGTTCCACCTTTATAAATATTCAAGTTCCACCTATATACGTATTCAAGTTCCACCTTTATAAGTATTCAAGTTCCACCTTTATAAGTATTCAAGTTCCACCTATTTAAGAATTTAAGAGGATATTAGTGTTGTTGACTTCAGAAGCGACTTAGCGATATTTGATGACGCGTTTCTGTGAGTTTTTTGGACCGGCGATAAAACTTTGGGTCCACTGCCTTACTGATCAAAGTGAGATTAGTGTGATCTTAGTTTTTTATTTATTGTTCTTATCCAACTCAATATGAGCTTAGATTTGTGTAACCAATTAAAACCAGGTGATTTATTAAGACCAGGTGATGTATTAAGACCAGGTGATGTATTAAGACCAGGTGATGTATTAAGACCAGGTGATTTATTAAGACCAGGTGACCTACTAAGACCAGGTGATTTATTAAGACCAAGTGACTCACTGAGACCACTAATTCAATCTGAGAACCATAAAACAAAGGTGTTCAGTATTGTACACTACACTACACTACACTTCACTACACTACACTCTTTTACACTACACTACACTACACCACACTACACTACACCGCCAATTATCTTCCACTAAGTCTAATGACCTTAATTAAGTACCGTTAAATTGGGTGTTGTTATAGAGGCGGCCGACACGATAAGGCAAGAGGCAAGTTTACCTTTATTTAGCGGACAGTACATGAAACCTACATATAACGGACCCTCGGTATAACTAATTTTCCTCTCGATATAGTTCGTTAGATGGGGGTTTCACTGTATGTATATTTACACACACACACACACACACACACACACACAGTAAGGTATCAATGTTAATGCTGATAGAAAATACGATATAATTAATAAGTAATTCACAGGGAGGTTAGGTTAGGTTAGGTAAATTAAGGTAATGTAAGATATGGTTAAATTAGGAAAGCCAAGATTTTCAGTTCTTGATCAACATAACCAGATCAGGCAGACATTTAGATCATATAAAAGGAGAAATTTTCCAACAATCAAGGAATATAATTACTAAAACACCTGAATGAATAACACGTATTAATATTTCAACAACCAGAAAACAGAGAAGAAATGTGTCCTGTACTGAACACACCTAAAACAAAAAGTATCCCTACGATTTGGTTTGTGATATTATGACACAGTGGATGAAGGATTTTGACAACCCTACTGAGACAACAGGAGTCGCAGTGTTCATTCTGAAATTTATCCCTCTATTAAGATAGCTGCCTCTTCACGTGTTCTGTCTGTCTTGCCTCTTCACGTGTTCTATCTGTCTTGCTTCTTCACGTGTTCTATCTGTCTTGCCTCTTCACGTGTTCTATCTGTCTTGCCTCTTCACGTGTTCTGTCTGTCTTGCCTCTTCACGTTTTCTATCTGTCTTGCCTCTTCACGTGTTCTATCTGTCTTGCCTCTTCACGTGTTCTATCTGTCTTGTCTCTTCACGTGTTCTGTCTGTCTTGCCTCTTCACGTGTTCTATCTGTCTTGTCTCTTCACGTGTTCTGTCTGTCTTGCCTCTTCACGTGTTCTATCTGTCTTGTCTCTTCACGTGTTCTGTCTGTCTTGCCTCTTCACGTTTTCTATCTGTCTTGCCTCTTCACGTGTTCTGTCTGTCTTGCCTCTTCACGTGTTCTATCTGTCTTGCCTCTTCACGTGTTCTATCTGTCTTGCCTCTTCACGTGTTCTATCTGTCTTGTCTCTTCACGTGTTCTGTCTGTCTTGCCTCTTCACGTGTTCTATCTGTCTTGTCTCTTCACGTGTTCTGTCTGTCTTGCCTCTTCACGTTTTCTATCTGTCTTGCCTCTTCACGTTTTCTATCTGTCTTGCCTCTTCACGTTTTCTATCTGTCTTGCCTCTTCACGTGTTCTGTCTGTCTTGCCTCTTCACGTGTTCTATCTGTCTTGTCTCTTCACGTGTTCTATCTGTCTTTTCTCTTCACGTGTTCTATCTGTCTTGTCTCTTCACGTGTTCTATCTGTCTTGTCTCTTCACGTGTTCTATCTGTCTTGTCTCTTCACGTGTTCTATCTGTCTTTTCTCTTCACGTGTTCTATCTGTCTTGTCTCTTCACGTGTTCTATCTGTCTTGTCTCTTCACGTGTTCTATCTGTCTTGTCTCTTCACGTGTTCTATCTGTCTTTTCTCTTCACGTGTTCTATCTGTCTTTTCTCTTCACGTGTTCTATCTGTCTTTTCTCTTCACGTGTTCTATCTGTCTTGTCTCTTCACGTGTTCTATCTGTCTTGCCTCTTCAGCTGTGACGTGAAAACAATCCATGGGCATTCTTTTGTTTACCCCAGCTGATAATTATAAACAAACTATTTAAGCACTCGACGGTAAACAATAAAATGGTATCTTCTCTACCACAAGGAAATATATAAACAAAACACCCAAAAAAAAAAAAAAAAAAAAAAACTGACGTAAACACAATTGCAATGATTTTTGTCTACCATATCCGATACTGTTGGGCCTCGAGTGACGTAACAGAATTTCAGGGTTATCTTATGTAGACTTATAAGAACACTGGTATAAAATTGCCTAAGGTATAATAACACTTGTTTTTACACATTGCCAAACAAAGATTAATTATATATTTTTTTAAACAATCAACAAAAACACAAAACTGTAATAAACTGCCCCAACGAGAGTACATTTTGTAATAAATTGTACAAATGAGAGTACAAAATCGTCTTAGGCTGCACGACGAACTACAGAATAGTGACGAGAGTACAAAATTGACTTAGGCTGCACGACGAACTACAGAATAGTGACGAGAGTACAAAATTGTCTTATCTGTGTACGACAAGGTAAACAAGTGTGTCTTAAGTGTGTAAGGCAAGGACCATATGAGTTATCAACTGCGCCAATAAAGGAAGGGTCTTGTACTCACGTGGTGGAGTTGATGAAGGTGCCCAGGTGAACGAGACGGTGCAGCTGGAGTTCGACACGATGTCCAGGTGGCGCCCTAAGCTGGTACCAGCAGGAGGAGGGCACCACCATCTCCCCGGGGGACACCAGTGAGCCTGAGAGACGCCCTGACGTCACGCTCAACAGACCTCCATCAATGGTCATGTTGCACACTGTAGGAAACAACAACAACAAATAAGACTATGGGCTGTACACTGTAGACTGTAGTGTGTAGACTGTAGACTGTACGGTGTAGAGTGTAGTGTGTAGACTGTAGAGCGTAGACTGTAGAGTTTAAACTGGAGAGTGAAGATTGTAGTGTGTAAACTGTAGACTATACGGTGTAGAGTGTAGTGTGTAAACTGTAGACTGTACGGTGTAGAGTGTAGTGTGTAGACTGTAGAGTGTAAAGTTCCAGGGGGTGTCAAACTCATTTGCCAAGGCGGGCCAGATTTAATATGAGTACACAGTGCGGGCCAAGTAACATAATTATGAGCACTTCGCCATCACCTCTCAGGTGAGTAGTACGACAAAATAAGAAAGGTGGATTTAGTCTGCGCTCATGGGAAACCCTTAAAAACAAACAAATCAAGTGTCTACTTACCTTGATCAATCTTATTGTTTGCTACTGCTGCTTCCTGATAATTGGCACCTCTTGGTATGGACCAGTGCATCAAACTTTGGCAGTAACGACTGAGCTGTAGCAACCTTCAGTATTGAATTAAGGTGCGCATCAATATGTTGAGACCAAAGCCGAGACATGCTCAAGTTCATCACAGAAAAGAGTTGTTCACAGACGTATGTACTTCCGAACAATGACATAATCTTTGAGGCAAAACATTTAATCCTGGGATAATTTGGTCCAAAATATTGATAAAATGTGCCAACTTCAACACTCGAAAGCTTGTTCCTCAACACAGAATCACACTGGAGCTCATTGGTGATGTTGACAGAGTATATTGCTCTAGGAAACAGCGGACTATTATATTCAGCTGAGGGATACACTCACTATTTAGTTTTAGCTCCTCAAGGTGAGGCTGGAGCAGCAAATGGGCCGCGGGCCGCATGCAAGAGTGTGAAGACCGCATGTTTGACACCCATGGTGTAAACTGTAGAGTGAAGACTGTAGATTGTAGACTGTAGTGTGTCGGCTGTAGAGTGTAGTCTGTAAACTATGGACTGTAGAGTGTAAGCTGTAGACTGTAGTGTAAACTGTAGACTGTAAAGTGATATCTGTCTATTTCTCTTTCTATATAATAATATTACTAATTTTGTGTCTCATGATGAGATAGACCCAAGGTTACAGGTAACATACACAGTATTAATGTGTTTATGTCCACACTCTCCCCACTACAGCACTAAAGAGAAATTACAAGCATTCATTTCTTACTTTTTAATTGTTGATGACCAGTGTATGTAGGTAAGTACAGTCCCCTTAACTAATGCGTTTACAGGGGCTCGTCTTATAGCCTAGGTACAGTCCCCTTCACTTGTGCGTTTACAGGGGCTCGTCTTATAGCCTAGGTACAGTCCCCTTCACTTGTGCATTTACAGGGGCTGGTCATATAAACATTCCACAAATCATTACATTAAGATATTTGTTTTTAATTTTTTTTTTAATTTGATTCCTTAGTATGTTTACTGTTGTGAGTTTCTTTCTGTCGAATGTAAACAAACACAGGGCCACCACACTCCACAAAACCTGACGACCCCCTGTAAACGCGCTAGTGAATCAGGGGACTATACCATGATATGACTGGTAAGTCTTAACCTTAAATACACACTTCAATTACATTCTTAGTTATTGAAGCACCATCAGACATAACAACAACAACTAGTTAATATTTCTCTATTCGGTTTGATCCTCTCAGGCACAGACTCAAAAGAGATGCGGTCCTAAGCGATGATCTCACCAATAAATGTTCTTTACAACTATTGGTTAAACACTCAAGAGGGAAATGGAAGTCTGGCTCTAATAAGTCGACCGGTGTTTGTTCAGGTAATGACCAAGTAAACACCAGGGGAGGAAAAGCAACAATTTGGCCTTAACCCCCCTCGTGTACTGGGTTTCTCTGTGCTGAATAAAATCGTCTGGCGTTAAACAACCATTTGGCCTTAAGCCCCCTTGTGTACTGGGACTCTGTGCTGAATAAAATCGTCTGACGTTAAAGAAATTAAATGTTAATAGTGGCGTCCCTGTAGTGAAAGTGTTAAGAGAGAGATAAACTGAGCAAAATTCAACTGAAACTTCTAAAATCTTGCAGTGACGTTGGGTGTTTATTTGTTAGTTCACTAGAAGTCTGTAGAGAGAAGCTCGACATTTGCTCCTGAAAAAAATTAAATTTCTAGAGAATTTGTTTACCGATAAAGTTAACTCATAGGTTTAATAATGAAGAATCACGCAACAGATATAAGCATATGTGGCTTTGTGGTCCTCAGTAAACTATTGGGAAAATGGATTCATGTTGTCAGTCAATACCTATATAAGTATTACACAGAATAGGTTAGTAGTCTAGTAAAGTATTGTATTGTAAATTATTGTATTGTAAAGTATTATATTGTATTAAACACTACAGCAGGTGTTAAGGTCCAGGGAGAATGATGAACAGACACACAGAAATCTTCCACAGTCATCAACAATCTACTCAGAGCCAAGGCAACAAAGACAACTCGTGTATATCACTTTAAATGACCTAATAATGAACGCCAATATAAGCAATCAGTAGCACCTGGTACGCTCGTCCCCTAAATAAAAAGACCAAAATACAACACTAGTGAAAGCTTCTCCAGATGGAAACTATGCCAGACGAACGTTTGCCCGCCTTCGCCTGAGTGGAGGTCTTTACACGGAGAGGGAGCGTGAGGCCAGCTGTCCACGTCTTCCCGTTTCCCCAGGTAAAAATAACCTAAGCAAGTCGTTGAGGCCGCACGGGATGGTCTGGTGGCAGTTTTCTTCACAGTCCCCCAGAGGAATAAGCTTACAATGTTTATGCTCTCTGATGAATTTACATAAGTCATGATAAATGAGAGTGAATGATAAATAGATCAATAGAAGAGAGAGAGAGAGAGAGAATTAAGTAATATAAAGACAAAGAGAGAGATATACGGACAGAAAAGAAAGAAAGAGACGGAGAAAGAGAGACGTAGACAGAGAAAGGAGAGGCAGAGCGAGATAAACATACTGCCACTCCCTCTATACAAACATGGAACCAGAAGCCATTGTCTCGCTACCCACCCCCAGGAGACACGAGCCGTAAGAGGTGGTAACAGCGAGTCCTCTTGTAGGCGACAACTTACGTCTCTCAACTTATAAACAGTTGTTGAAAGTCTCTATCTAAAGGAACGTACAATAATTACTTTCTAAATACATTACTTGTAAAATAAATGGTGTGTTTGAGTGTTTGTTTAAGTAAATGGTGTGTTTGAGTGTTTGTGTAAGTAAATGGTGTGTTTGTGTTTGTTTCTGTAAAGAAGTAATTTTGTCTAGGAATACATCTGTGCACATATGAACTGTTGTGTTACCTGAATATGAGAAATTCCAGCTTATTTCACCTGTAGATTAACTTAACAAACCGAACCGAACCTAACCTAACCTTACTAAACCTAACCTAACATAACCTCACATCACTCCATCCTACTCTAATCTAGCCTATCCTAAACTAACCTAACCTAAGTTACCAAATCTAAGTTAACCAAATCAAACCTAACCAAAACTAACAACCTAAACTAACTTAACTTCAGCTAATCTAATCAAACCTAACCTAACACTGACCTCACCTAACACTAATCTAACTCTAATCTAATCTAACCTAACATAACAACCTAAGCTAACTTAATCAAACCTAACCCAACACTAACCTAACCCAACCTAACCTACAGTATAAACTTACACACGGACATTACAAAGACAATTCATGTAAAACATTCTCTCTCTCTCTCTCTCTCTCTCTCTCTCTCTCTCTAGTGGCAGGAAACAAATTGCTTCTTCGATTACTTCCTGTTTGAGGATAATGTCATAATGTCTGCCAAATAAATGCCTCTTGTCACAGTCTTGTTATCTCACTATACAATTATAACACAGCGGACTGACATAACTCTCCATGTATGTCAAAAGTCATAACAATGCACTACAAATGAAAGATGAAATTGTGATGATCAAGAAATTATATGAGAACACCTTAAGATGAGACTCACTGAGCATATTTTTACCTGATTATATACCCTAATGCTACCTGTGGGTTAGGTTAGGTTAGGTTAGGTTAGGTTAAGTTTGCTCAGTTTAGTGTTAAGGTATTTCATTACAAGGTTAAATGAGCAGGGGTGTCTAATCTTTAGCTGGTCCATCACTAAGAGCTACTGTGTTAATGTGTTAAAAATGAGGAAAACTTTACAAATACATTAAAGAGGAGACTATACAACCCTAAGAGCCCATTGTGTGACGAACAAAAGATAAACAGAGCGGGGAGCAGCGTAATCCTGGATGATGCCAAGGTGAAGGAGGGTGGGGAGGGAGGGAATGACGGAGGGAGGTTCATTTATCTAATGTGCAGGTAAACGTGTGTGTGTGTGTGTCATAATCTCGTCATACTCGATTCCGAATGACAGCAAAGTAGTAGTTTTTTTTCTTTTACGGCGAATAGCCCACCCGGTACACAGGTTATCGACCCACAACAGAGCCTAGGAGGGCAAAAAAAAATAAGAAAAAACAAAATAGAAAAGAAAAAGATTATATTAATCTACACCACGAAGATGCCGGAAAACCAGCAGTTTGGGCATCGTGGGCAAGACGAGTGTTACGAGCCCACGGCCTTGCTGACGGTACACAGGATACCAAATCTACCGACCATTGCCCGTTAATGTACTTGTAAAAGAGAGAGTGCGTGAAGCAACATTGCGGCGAATAGAAAGGGAAGAAAGATTATCAACTAAAGGAGGAGAGTTAATAAGACGAAATGCCCTTGATTCCACCCTATCTAACAGTTGGGCAGAAGAAGAGCCACCCCAGATATGAGAGCAGTACTCCAAATTGGGACGAACTTATCTCTTATATACTTGAAGCAACTGCTCAGGAGTGAAGTAGTTACGACATCAGTACAGTATTTCCAGCTTTCGGGAGGCAGCTTTAGCAATGTTGAGAATGTGTGGCTTCCATAACATATTAGAGGAAATGGTGAAGCCTACCATATCAATTTTAGAATTTGGCAGAATGATTGCGTGCTGAAATGTGATTGCTGAGAGATCATCTAATTTGGAAAGTGTAATTGGTAAATACTGAGTTTTATTACTATTGAATTTAACCAAATTTCTCCCTCCCCATTCGGAGATGTTGCACAGATCCGCATTGATAGTTGTAATTATATTAGCTCTAGAAACAGATCTAGTTTGAGAGTTAGGGGGAAGAAGAAAATGTGAAGAATAGTGAAGAGTAGAATCATCAGCGTGAGAATGGATAGAATTAGTCGTAGTGTGAAGTAAATCATTGATAAAAAGAAGGAAGAGAGTAGGTGAAAGAACAGAACCCTGTGGGACACCACTATTGGTAGAGAAAGAGCGGGAGATCGATCCCTCGACAACAACTGACATGGATCGGTTCTCAAGGAGGCTAGAATTAGAGACAAAGTGGAGGAGAGAAACCATAAGAGGGAAATTTAGAAAGCAAAGACGTGTGACATACTCTGTCAAAGGCTTTGAAGATATCGAGGGCCACGGCGAAAGTTTCCCCATAATCCCTAAGAGAGGATGACCAGAGATGGGTGCAATAGGAGAGCAGATCACCAGTAGATCTCGCCTGGCGAAAGCCATACTGGTGATCCGACAAAAGAGAAAAGCGTTGAAGGTGACGGAGAAAATGAGAGTTTAAGATAATATCGAAAATCTTAGAGAGGGATGAAGTTAGGGCAATGGGGCGATAGTTAGAGGGATTAGAATGGTCACCCTTCTTCGGGATGGGCTGAACCAAGGCATGCTTCCAAGAAGAAGGAACAGTTTGGGTTTTGAGGCAGAGGCGAAAGAGGCAAGCAAGCACAGGGGCCAGAACTCCAGCACACTCTCACAGAGCACGAGGGGGTATTCCGTCCGGTCCATGCGCCTTACTCACATCCACTCTGGATAACACACCGGCAACCCTAGGAGTGAAGATTAAAGGAAAGTGCATAGGTTCAGTAGGAGGAGCAGGAGTTGGAGGGATAGAGTGGGAATAGTCTAAGGTGGAGTTACAGGAGAATAAGGTACCAAAGAGATTGGCTTTGTCAGGGGGAGAGTTGGCTATAGAGTTATCAGGTCGAAAGAGAGGAGGAAAAGAGGGAGTGCAGAAGTTATTACAGATGTTTTTGGTTAAGGACCAGAAGGATTTACTAGAAGAAGAGTTAGTCAGGTCAGCGGTCTTTCTTTTTATAAAATTCCGCTTGGCCCGACGAAGAATAGCCTTTCAACGATTCCTAGAAATAATGAAAGAGAAGTGGGTAATAGGAGAAGGAGATATGCCCTATCTCTCTCCCTGCAAGCAAGAGAGCAGGAGCGATCAAACAATGATTGTGGAGTGAAAGTTTTGGCAGAAGATGGGACAAATGTACTCATACCACATTATATGCCGTAAGATCTTGTTTAACAATCCTTATGCAGCCGATCATATTTACAAAAGATCATTGTGCAGCATTTTGCATATACAGTACAGCATTTCTTATACAGTATATTGCGCTTATTAAAACCTTATTCAAAAGACTGTGATTAGTACAGCAGACAAAAGGTACAGCAAACCAGTAGAGACGTCATTGGCTAACACACTTAACACAGCAGATTATACACTAGTTATTGTACAGCAATGTGCAGCAGAGCTTGTAAAAAAGAACGTATTTTACAGCAGACCATATGCAGTAGATTTTGTACAGCAGAACATATTTTCCAACAGAGTTTTTACAGCAGACAAAATGAGCAGGAATTTCAGGAACTAAACTTTATGACAGCAGTAATTCCTCTGGCTCTCTTGTACTGCCTCAACGGCTCCATTATGTACCTCCATTATTACCATTTATATCACCCATAATATTAAAGGAGCAGGCTCTCTCTCTCTCTCTCTCTCTCCAAGATGTTGACAGTCTCAGACCACAGTTTATTTTAAGATTATTATAAATATTTGTGATCACCTGAAGAATAGACCCCCTCCAGTTTATTCCACCTTTGGGGTTATGTTATGTTAGGGTGGATAATTTTCAAGCATCTGTGGTAACTGTGCCTAATCTTGTGGGAGAATTAATATATTAAGAGTAACATTGTACTTTGAGGAAAATAAATATGCTAATGAAAATGTGAGAAACGAAAAATACTGAAAATACTTAAACAAAATATTTGGAAAACATCTCGAGTGCCGCACTGATACGTAACTACAAGTTTCGATATAATTTTGTGTATAAATGTGACATACGTTTACAGTAACAGGAGCAACGAGAGTGTGTAACGAGGCGCTATTAGATTGTGTAACAACGTAACGGGTAATATTCCCAGACACGTTTATATGCCGCCAACACAACCACTGCAATTTGTCACGACCTATGAAAGAGCAGCGACATACTCCAGCACCATTACTAAGGCAGCGTCACTCACCGTCGGCACAATATTACCTAAGGCAGCCAGGTAGATTGTTTATACCCTGTAGTGAAGTAATGCGTGTGAATGATGTAGGTATTGTAGTCATTAACTCAATTAATTACCTCACCATCATCACGGACACTTACCATCATTTCCTCGAAAAGTCCGTCAGCCTTCACCCAGTTTGATCGGCCCAGAACCATATCTTGTACAGCAGCAGCGAAACATTGGGGCTTCTACCTCAACAACATTAATCTCTACTGGGTGTAAATTCCACCAACCTCGCAGTATCATCACGGACGACAAATTAAGATAAAAGGAAAAATAAAACGACAGGATTATCACCCAAATTTCCACCTATCGTCTGTACATCCTTCGTTGATTTTAGAGCCGTATTCTTCTTGCATTTAAACCCCAGAACAATAAACCACCTTTCATATACCGTCCAAACTTACCAAATATTCTCCTAAGTAAAGTATACAACAGGGACTTCTAGAGAGAGTGCAAAAAAGGGATGTACTTGTTCCCTCTCCATCCCTCCTACACTATTCAGTATATACGGCCCCCTCAACTTTCCCCTCACCATCATCGTTACATCATCCACCAGTTAAAAACAAAGCTGCTGCACCGTTCTCGCCATCATCACCTTCTGCCACATAAGGTTCTTCGCTCACGAGTTGTAGTTCGACGCCACAACTACACTACACTCACAACACCTCGCGAACAACACTACAAGTATGGCTTCTACTTAACATCCTCCACCCTACCTTACCTGTGTTGTCGAGAAGATATGACGTTAAATTTTCAGCTGATTACCTAACATCCAGAGCAGACCACATCACACCAAACCAGTAGCCCAGCCCATACACGTAGCCCATAGCAGCAGCCCAGCACACACCCGTAGCCCATAGCAACAGCCCATACCCGTAGCCCACACCAACAGCCTAGAGCAGCCTACACACCCAGAGAACATTCACCCGTCTCCTAATTACCCAATTGTGATACTTTTTTAACGATCGCTTCATGTTGGAGATGTTCCCGTAACGACTTGCAGTGACCTTGCTTTGACGTATACGTGTGTGTGTGTGTGTGTGCTCTCAATACCTGTCAATGGCTCTATGGTAGAATTCCACCTCAGTCCACCTACTCTGAATCAACCTTCCGTAACGTGAACTTAAAAGGAGTGCGGTGGCCTAGATGATACTAGGCTCTCGTCTCGCGTCTGAAGGGTCGTTGGTTCGCGCCCGGAGCCACCCAAATTTACCCAGCTGTGAATGGGTACCTGACTATAGAGATGAGGCAACGTAGATGGTTAGTGTATAGTATTGGCAGCCATACCGCCTCCTCCATAAGGAAAGTATACAGTGAAATGTGTATGAACTGTCCGACTCAGCCCATACATCACCCATCACCACAACCACCAGCACACACACCACCCACCCATCTCCACCACCACCACCACCAGCCCACACACCACCCATCATTACCACCACCAGCACATACACCACCCATCATCACCACCACTAGCACATACACCACCCATCATCACCACCACTAGCACATACACCACCCATCATCACCACCACCAGCCCACACACCACCCATCATTACCACCACCAGCACATACAGTACACCACCCATCATCACCACAACTAGCACATACACCACCCATCATAACCACCACCAGCACATACACCACCCACCCATCATCACCACCACCAGCCCACACACCACCCACACATCACCACCACCACCAGCCCACACACCACCCATCATCACCAGCACATACACCACCCATCATCACCACCACCAACAGATAACACCACCCATCATCACCATCACTAGCACATACACCACCCATCATCACCACCACCAGCCCACACGCCACCCACCCATCACCACCACCACGCACACCACCCACCCATCATCACCACCACCAGCCCGCACACCACCCACCCATCATCACCACCACCACCACCAGCCCACACACCACCCACCCATCATCACCACCACCACCAGCCCACACACCACCCACCCATCATCACCACCACACACACCACCACCATCACCCAACTCACCACCCATCACCACCACCACAAAAATCATTACCGTTCTCTCCTCTACCGGGAACTAGTGAGTCAGTGTATAGTGTACCTTCCCTCACCAGCACTATCTCGTCCCCTGGGCAACTGTCAATGGCTCTTTCTGAATCATGTATTACCAACTGCCAACTCTCCCAGAGAATGGTTCTTATTATTTTTATTATTATTATTGTTATTATTATTATTATTATTGTTATTATTACTACTATTATTATTATTATTATTATTAATATACAAGGGTAAGCGTTCAAATTTACATCTCTCTCTCTCTCTCTCTCTCTCTCTCTCTCTCTCTCATTTCTCCTAAGTAGACCAAAAGAACATAAAATATAAAAGTAAAAAGAACAAAAAATGACAATTACGAAAAAAAAGTATTAAAAATTTACAATTTAGAATAAATAAATAAAAAAAAATTAATAAAACACTAAAAAAATATGAAACACAATAATCCAGAGATAATTAGGAAACACAACACAACACAACACACCTTTTTATCCCCACAATCAAGATGATACTCAGTACAGCATCCACCTCCTTGTACTACTACTACTACTACTACTAATAATAATAATAATAATAATAATAACAATAATTAACGCTTTATTGAAAAACTTCTGCAGCCCGAAGGCTGAAAATATACATTGGACATAAATGTCTTATTACATACATTGGTGGTTTAACAAAAGCCTTCATTAGAGAAAGGTAAAGGAACATACAGTGAGCATACAGATAAATGAAGGTGTTGAACAGCAAACACGTAGTGTATTAACTCCCTCCCAGATGGTGTTAGGAGGAACTCACGTGGTGTAGTAGTTCCCTCAGATGGTATTAACATAAGAACATAAGAAAGGAGGAAACTGCAGTGGGTCTATTGGCCCATACTGGGCAGTCCCATTTACACCAGACCCCTAGCGCTCATATATCCATCCATCCAACCTATGTTTGAAACTATCCAGCGTATTCGAGTCAATAATGATGTTCGGTAACTTGTTTCACTCATCCACTACTCTGTTTCCAAACCAGTGTTTACCTATTTTACGCCTAAATCTAAATTTGTCTAATTTAAAACCATTGTTACGAGTTCGCTCCTGGTTGGATAGTTTGATTACCTTTGCAATGTCCCCTTTGTTTAGCCCTGACTTCCACTTATACACCTCTATCAGGTCGCCCCTCACTCTACGTCTCTCGAGGGAGTGCAAATTAAGATGCTTTAACCTGTCTCTATACTCAAGGTTCCTAATGCCCGGGATTAGTCTTGTCATTCTCCTCTGAATTCTTTCCAATGATTCTATATCCATTCTGTAATACTGTGACCAGAACTGAACTGCGTAATCCAGGTGTGGTCTCACAAGAGCAAAATACAGTTTTAGGATGACCTCGCTAGTCTTGTAACTAACACTCCTTTGTATGAACCCAAGTCCTTTATTAGCCTTGTTACGAGCAAAAACACATTGTTTACTTGGCATAAGGTTTAGGAGGGAGATAGGAAGAAACTGGTTCACAAATAGGGTGGTGGACGAGTGGAACATGCTTAGCAACTTTGTAGTAAGTGCGGGAACTCTGGAAAGTTTCAAAAGGAGGCTAGATAGATTCATGGATGATAGAGAGTGGTAGTAACTCTCGACAGGAGCTGCCATGCACAGGCCAACCGGCCTATTGCAGACTCCTTATTTTCTTATGTTCTTATGTACTTATCATTACTCCTAAATCTCTCTCGCAGTCAGATTTCTCTATGGCATCGTTGTTCATCTGGTATCTGGTTTCCCTGTTTACATCTCCTATACTGAGTACTTTACATTTGTCCACGTTGAATTTCATCTGCCATTTATCAGACCATTCGAAAAATTTGTTTAGATCTTCCTGTAGTTTTGCCGAGTCCTCGTCAGATTTAATAACACGTCCTATTTTAGTGTCATCAGCAAATTTACTTATGTTGCTGTCTATGCCGATATCTATGTCGTTTATGTATATAATAAATAATAATGGTCCAAGTACTGAGCCTTGGGGAACTCCACTTGTGACGTTGCTCCAATGGGACTTAGTGCCATTAATGCTCACTCGCTGTTTCCTGTCCTGTAACCACGCCCTAATCCATTTAAGGATGTTACCTTTGATGCCATGAGCTTCTACCTTTCTAATTAGTCTTTCGTGGGGGACTCTGTCGAAGGCTTTGCCAAAGTCGAGATATACAACATCATAATTGTGCCCCTCGTCTACCGATTCGAAAACTGATGAAAAGAATGTTAATAGATTAGTTAGACGAGAACGTCCGCTTGTGAAGCCATGCTGGGAATCATTGATCAATCGGTGCTTCTCCAGGTGATTTCGAATAGAGTTTGAAATGATTGCTTCCAGTAATTTGCCTACTATTGATGTTAGACTGATTGGGCGGTAGTTAGAGGATAGTGATCTATCCCCCTTCTTGAAAATCGGTATTACATTTGCTATCCTACAGGATTCTGGTACTACACCTGTTTTTAAGGACATGTTAAACAACTTTGCTAAGGGCATACTAAGCTCTTCCTTACATTCCTTTAATACTCTGGCAAATATCTTATCGGGACCAGGTGACTTATTAGGCTTTAGTGTTATGAGGGGCCTCACGTGGTGTAGTAATTACCTCACAGATGGTGTTATGAGGGGCCTCACGTGGTGTAGTAATACCCTCACAGATGGTGTTATGAGGGGCCTGACGTGGTGTAGTAATTCCCTCACAGATGGTGTGATGAGGGACTTGACGTGGTGTAGCAAATTCCCGAACATATGGTGTGATGAGGGACATGTGGTGTAGTAATTCCCTCTCAGATGGTGTTATATGAGTGAGGTTTGGTCTTAGGCCTTCCTATCGTAGACGGATTAACACATCGCTGGTTGTTGTTGGGTCTCACGGGCCGTTATCACTGGGTACCTGGGACCTCACTGTGTGAAGGTTAACTTGGGTACGACTGTTACTGTTGAGTTGTTCTCACTGACTTAAGCACTGTTCACCACTGTTCACCTCTGTTTAACACTGGTTCCGTTCCTTTCCTAAATGAAATTGTAACTTCTGGCGAGAACTTGTTGATATTCCGGTGGGGAGGAGGGTTCAGGGGAGGGGGTTGGTATGGGCCAACTTAACAGTTGACCTGGCTGCTCCGAGAGGAGCGCCAGGTACGTCTTGACCCTTCGGTGCTGGGTGTCTGTGGCTATGTCAGTCGCTTAATAGGTGAGGTTAGGTGAGGTGGGGAGGGGTGAGGTGGGGTGAGGTGGGGAGGTGAGGTGGGGAGGGGTGAGGTGAGGTGAGGTGGGGAGGGGTGAGGTGAGGTGGGGAGGGATGAGGTGATGTGAGGTGAGGTGAGGTGAGGTTAGGTTAGGTTAGGTTCGGTTAGGTTTAAGAACACGCTGTGGCCGCCTAGTGTGCTCCAGTAACGTGAGAAAAGAATGAACAACAGTACGAGACGCCGCGTGTGTATATATGAAGGAATGAAATCTTATTTTATGATAATGTTGTCCAGGAACCACGGCAGGAGGAGGGGGGGGGGGGGGTCTTATCTTGCTTAATACAACCTATATTGTATCTCGGAGGTGAGGGTATTGTATATCTGAAGTATTATTGTATTATTTAGGTGAGGTATTGTATTATTGTATGTCGGAGGTGAGGGTATTGTAGCACACATGTAAAGGTATTGTATGTCGGAGGTGAGGGAATTACATTACTGATATGAGGGGCATTGTATTCTTGTATTCCCGAGGTGAAAGTATTGCAAAATTTAATTTTTATCCACCAATGAGAGTATATCTCGACTTTAGCAAAGCCTTCGACAGAGTCCCCCACGAAAGACTAATAAGAAAAGTGGAGGCTCATAGCATTGGAGGTGATATTCTAAAATGGATTAAGGCGTGGGTACTGGGCAGAAAACAGCGAGTGAGCATTAACGGCACTAAATCCGATTGGAGTAACGTCACAAGTAAAGTACCCCAAGGTTCAGTACTTGGACCATTATTATTTATTATATACATAAACGACATGGATATAGGCGGAGACAGCAGCATAAGTAAATTTGCTGATGACACTAAAATAGGGCGTGTCATTAAATCTGACGAGGACTCCGCAAAACTACAGGAAGATCTAAGCAAAATTTTCGAATGGTCTGAAAAGTGGCAGATGAAATTCAATGTGGACAAATGCAAAGTACTTAGTCTAGGAGATGTAAACAGAGAAACCAGATATCAGATGAACAACGATGTTATTGAGAAATCTGAATGTGAGAAAGATTTAGTAATGATAAGTCGGAATCTTTAGCCAAGTAAACAATGTGTATCTGCTCGAAACAAGGCTAATGAAGTACTTGGGTTCATACTATACAAAGGAGCGTTAGTTACAAAACTAGAGAGGTAATCATGAAACTATATCTTGCTCTTGTGAGACCTCACTTGGATTACGCAGTTCAATTCTGGTCACCGTATTACAGAATGGATATAGAATCCCTAGAAAGAATTCAGAGGAGAATGACAAGACTAATCCCGGGTATTAGGAACCTCGAGTACAGAGACAGGTTAATGTATATTAATTTGCACTCCGTCGAGAGACGGAGAGTGAGGGGCGAAATGATAGAGGCGTATAAATGGAAGTCAGGGCTAAACAAAGGGGACATTACAAAGGTATTCAAATTATCCAACCAGGGTCTTCATCCCTTGAATACGATGTCTTAGCCCCTTGAGTAAGATGTCTTAACCTCTTGAGTACGATATCTTAACCTCTTGAGTACGATATCTTAATCCTTTGAGTACGATATCGTAACCTCTTGAGTACGATATCTTAACCCCCTTGAGTACCATATCTTAACCTCTTGAGTACGATACCTTAAGCAGCAGTAGATAAATTGAAAGTATTGTAGGTGGTCGTGTGGATGTACAGGAGGAAAGATCCGAGAGTGTGTCTGCAACGTTTACACTGTATAAGATGAACAAGAACAGTGATGGATGGATGACGTCTTTGTTGTGTCACGGGTTGGGTTAGGTTAGGTTAAAGTCTAAAATCTCAAGGTAAAATCAGCTGGGGAGTTAATCTTCACGTAATCCAAAATGACTATACTCGTATTTTATATATGTGTCAGTGTTGTCGTCGCTACAACCAGGAATAAAGTTTGGTAATCCGCCAACATGAGTTTGTATCCCATTCTGCCTCAATAGCCAATACCATTTTAACAACGTAGTATGTGTGTAAAGGGGGAAATTGCAAGGGTTTGGAAAAGGATTCTCAAACACTATTTTTTTTTGGTTTTCTCTTTTTGTAATTTTATTGTATTGGTATAATATAATATTTTATTTTATGAATATTATTAAGATGTTAAATACAGAAATGTTTAAATATTAATTATTCTGATCATCTTGAGTATTTTCTTCTACAGCGTCACAGCAGAAGATAAGGGAAAGCACCATGGCTAATTTTGTGGATAAGTTTGTCACGTTGTCTCGAGTTTAAGTTAGGTTAGGTTCGGTTAGGTTAGGTTAGGTAGGGTAGGATAGGTTGGGTAGGATAGGATAGGTTAGGGTACGGTAGGTTAGGTTGGGTTATGTTTGGTAGGGTAGGGCAGGGCAGGGCAGGGTAGGGTAGGGTAGAGTAGGGTAGGGTAGAGTAGGGTAGAGTAGGGTAGGGTAGGTTTCTCGAGAAATCATTCAATCTTCGACCATCGGGAGAGACAAAGTGACGTGATTGGTCAGTAATGTTAGCCTCTTCCCCCCAAAAATATTGTGTTTTACTTGGACAATAATTAGTGTTTCTCTACAGTGATTAGTATTACCTTGCAACACACAACTCAACTATTGGGTGATACGGTAGTATTGTGTTGCACGAGAGAGACTGTTGTGTTAAACCAAAAATTACAAGAAAACTAAATCCGAATTATATGTTGCATCAGAGACACTGCTATGTTGCATCAGAGACACTGCTATGTTGCATCAGAACGACGAGGGTTATGTTGCAGATTATTATGATTTTGTTGCACCCACCAGAGGATAATGTTGCAATAAAGAGAGTCTTTTGTTGCAATAGAAAGAGTATATATGCCATTATTATCAGTCAACCAGAGGCTTGTGTTGCAACAGTGAGAATACTTTGTTGTACAAGATATTCTAGTATTGTAATAGTGTGACTATTTTTATACACCTGACAGTATACCGTGTTACAACTAAGAGTAATGTGAAACAAAGTAAACAGACTATTCTGAGCCAGGGTAAAGTTATACACAACCACCAAGAATGCCATGATACAAGGAATACATTTTGTTGCACCCTCGAGTATTGTATCTGTACTAAAGACAGCATTGTGTTGCACAGAAAATATTTTATTGCAAGAAAGAATAGTTGGTTGAACGGAAAGGAATTTTTTTTTTTCACACACCCGAATATTGCTTTTCACTAGGCTGAGTATTGTGTTGCACAGATTGAGTGTTGTGTTGCAGAGGAGAAAATATTTGATTGCAATTGACAATAGTTGGTAGAACAGGAGGGAATTTTTCACTTATCAGAATATTGTGTTGTACCAGATTGAATATTGTGTTGCAGAGATAGAGTATTGTGTTGCAGAGGTAGAGTATTGTGTTGCAGAGGTAGAGTATTGTGTTGCAGAGGTAGAGTATTGTGTTGCAAAAGGTAGAGTATTGTTTTTCAAAAGTAGAGTATTGTGTTGTAAAGGTAGAATAATGTGTTGCAGAGTAAAATAATTACAAGAAACAATTTTCACATACCGGAGTATTGCGCTGCACCAGACTGAGTATTATGTTGCATAGAATGAATATTGTATTCTAGCAATAAAAAATAGTATTGCAAGAGATAGAGGTTTGTTTTCCACACGCGACAGTCTTGCAACAAAGAATATATTGCCCAGTGCCAGCGAGAGATCTGCATCGAAATAGTAGGAGAGTTTCCTGTGTCAAAAAAGACATTGTCGTGCAAAACAGGGAGCGCCTTTGTGTTGGCTCAGTGAGAATCTTGCACGCCACTTGCAACAGTACTTTATTGCACGAGAGTTCTGTTCAGCACTGACAGATTTGGGGAATCACAGCAATAATATGGTATCTGATGCAACACAAACTGGTACCTACTGAGGGTTTGGTTAGGTTAGGTTAACTTGGGTTAGATTGGATTAGAGGAGATTGGGTTAGGTTAAGTTATGTTGAGGAAGATTAGGTCGGGCTAGGTTAGATTAAGGTAGATTTGATTAGGTTAGGTTAGATTAATCTTCATAACAGTGTAATTACAACAAGAGTTACTGAGGACACACACACACACACACACACACATATACACACACACACACATATACACACACACACACACACACACGAGAGGATGTCTGTATTAATAAAAGATTCTGTCTCCCTGTCTATTGGCCTTCATGTTATTGTGAATCAGATTGCTTTACATCAGATAGTATTTTGTTTTACACCAGATAAGATTTTGTGTTGCACCAGATATCATACTATATCCCACAAGCATAATATTGAATTGCAAGAAAGGAAACATTGCGTTGCATCAATAAAATACAACATTGCAAAAAATAGAGTGTTGCAAAAGGAGAAGCAATATGTCACTGAGGTGAAAATACTGTACAATACCACAAGAAATATTGCAATTAAACCATGGAGTGCGGTATTTCATCAACTAGAGTAGTGTGTTGCAAAAATGGGACTATTTTGTTGCAGAAGAGAGTTTTGTTGTAGATCTCAGACTAAACTATTGTGTTGAACCAGCAGAAGTAATGTATTCCACGTGAGCATGAAGTTTTTTGCAACACAGGAAAAAATGTGTTACGCCCAAAAGACACCGTGTTGCGGCCAAGAGAGCTGTGTGTTGCATATGAGTGAGTATTGTAGTGTATTAGAGTGAGTATTGCAGTGTATTTGTGTTGTATTTGTCTTGTATTGCAGTGTATTTGTGTTGTATTAGAGTGAGTATTGCAGTGTATTTTATGTAAATTTTCAGAAATAAATTTTTTTGAAAACGGCAGGTGATAATTCTGTTGATTTATGTGTAAGAAGCTCAGAAATGCCTTTAATTTCAAGATTGAATATCATTTAGCTACATCTAGTTGGCTTTGAATTTTCGCATTGATGGACGAGTCTGTGAGGAGAGAGGAGGGGGGAGGAGGTAAGGAGGGCTTCTCTGCTGGAGAAAGCTGGAGACATAATGGAGGGTGGGAGGAATGGTGGCGAGGAGTTCACTGTCCCAGAACAAACAAAACGAAATTTGAGGTCATACCCGTAGCCAAATTCAAGCCGGCCCATTGATGACCGACGACGAAGAGATTGAGTACTCTAAACAAGGCAGGTTGCTCGGCCTCATCATCTCTCGGACGGGCCTCATTCCCCACGTGAAGGACAGACTAAATAAAGCCAAAGTCGCCGCAGCCAAATTAAAACGTTTTAAACTGATGCCTGAGAAGATACAAGTCCACCTGTACAAGGCGCTGGTGAGGCCTGTGTTGGAGTACCCATCTATACCACTCGTCACACTCGGGAAGACTAGACTACAACAACTACAGAGCTTCCAAAACACGTGTTTGAGGTCAGTCAGTGGCCAAGCGCCACCCTACCAGGAGACAGTGGAAACCATCCACCTAAGAAATAAAACAGAGGCCCTCAACTTCGGGTTCCATCGCCTAGGGAAGAAGGTTTGGGACAAGCTCCTGGACGACCCTCACAGTCCAGACCACCTACGCGGGGAAGACATCAACGGAGGGAGACCCCACGCCTGGTGGCCCCGGAGTCTGCCCGCACTACAACAACCCAACCCGCGACCCATCTATGTCCGCCACAGTGATCCACCTTAGATTAAAACTTAGATGATATAAATTCACATTTAACAAGTCACAGTCTAGTGAGTCCATAACGTAATACAGTACAAGATTTTAATAAACTTGTAATTGTAAAATCAATCTAGTCATTGTCTACTAAAATAACCATTGTGCAACCTCATCCTAAATTCTAGGTTAGTTTAGTTAGCCAACAAACTCTGTAATATATAAAACAAGGGGCGTCGTCCCCCTTTGTTTAACTCATTAAACTTCTTTTCCAACCTTTCCCCCCATGACTATATGTTGTGACTACTCCATCCCTCATGTCTGGCTGTGCCTTGAGCCCCATCATTCCTTCCATCCTTTCCCCACCTTAACCGTATGATAGTATGAGGGAGGAGAGGAAGAAGGGAGGAGGAGAAAAAAAAATAAAAAAATAGCCTGAACCTGGTCCTGCACATAAGAAGATGAAATACAACACAGAGAACATCAGGAACATTGCTCTGGCCAGCATAAGGCACCACACTGGCCTGAGACAGGCAGTAGAGATTGCTACAGCTGTCTGAATTAATGCTGGCATCATCACAGAGGATGACACTCACTTGGTGATAGATTACAACAAGTTGAGGAGGGCACAGTCGAAGGTGATGACTGAACTGGACCAGGAGTTTCAGCGGGAGGTAAGGAAGACTAGGATCAGCTGCATCTTGTTTGATGGCAGACGCGATGACATTAAAGTAATGATGGAGGCAGAGAGCAGTAACAGACTGTTCCCTGGCATGATCAAGGAGGAGCATTACTCTGTATGCAGTGAGCCAGATGGGAGATACCTGTGGCATTTTGTTCCTGAGGCGGCGACAGAGGAGAGAACGCATGCAGGTGTGACTGCAGACAATCTGGTGGACTGGCTGAGGGAGAGAGGAGCTGATCAGTCCCTTCAGGCAATAGGATGGGACTCCACTAATGTAAACACTGGGTGGGAGGGAGGAGTAATGCATTATGTGGAGGTAAAGCTGAGCAGGAGGCTAGTCTGACTAGTATGTGACCTCCACACTGGGGAGTTGAGCCTGAGACACATCATCAGCTTGGATGGCCCCGCACTCAGCAACAACAGGTGGAGTGGCAACATTGGCGAGATGTTGGACACTGCTACAGAGCTGGAGATAGATCCCAAGTTTGCCAAGATCTGTGTGGGCCTCCTCTGGTCCAGCTGAGTGAAGAGGTTGTGAGGGACCTCTCTACAGACCAGTCCTAGGGCTTCAGGATTGCCCAGGCCATCAGGACTGGAGAGCTGCCCCACAACTTTACCCTGCTGGAAATTGGACCAGTCTGTCATAGCAGGTGGCTGACAACTGCACTGAGGATGTGCAGACTGTGGGTGTCTAAGCATGGACTGAAGGGGAAGCACAAGAAGAATCTCAAGCTGATGGTGGAGTTCATAGTGGGGGTGTACTTGTCTAACTGGTACAACATCAAAGTCAACCACAGCTGGGTGGAGGGGCCCAGGCACATTTTTTACCAGCTGGAGCTGCTGAGAAGTCAGAAGATAAAGGTACTGGATACAGTGATGATCCACTGTGAGGAGGTCAGCCTGGTATGCATACTAAGAGGCAGTGTTGCAGGCCATGTTGTGCAGTGAGGTGGAGGATGAGAGGGGAGGGGCAGGATACTGGAGTTGACGTGGGAGAGTGATGAGAGACACAGATTGGTGACAACTCTGTCAGGCCCAGGTGAACACCTGACATAAACCCAGATGCCACCAAGCTGTCAGAGCTGATAGACTGGACCACTGGGGTCACTGAACCTCCCCTCACCTGTTCCCTCACCACAGCTCAAGTCAAGCAGTTTGTGCACAGGCCTATGGAGGTGCCAGACTGGCCTTCACATACTCAGAGTGTGGAGAGGTGTGTCAAACTGGTCACAGAGGCAGCTGCCCCTGTCTACAGTCACGAGAAAAGGGATGGGATGATCAAGTCCCAATTGGTGAGCAGACTTCTGATGTCTAGGAACAGGAGCAAGCAGGATCTGGCTTCTCTCACCAAGTTCAAGAGGTATGTGAGCATATGTATGTGTGTGTGTACGTGTCTGTACGTAGTGTTTGCATTGTGTGGCCGCTTTTGTATATCGCGTTTGCAATAGTAGAGTCAATCGTAATACAGAGGTCCCGTGTGTGGCTTGTGTGTTTGCTCGCGATCATTACTACAAGGAGGAAAGTAACAACCTCGATACCTATTGTCAAACATTACTAAATAAAACTGCAAATATGTTTTTCCAGTGTCTCATTTCAGTACAATGGTGACAGATAGCAACAGGAAAACTGAGCATTTTGGGCCTAAAGCCCTAAATTTATAATAGAAATTGATATAGGTAGGACACCTCTAATCTAGGTAGGACACCTCTAATCTAGGTAGGACACCTCTAATCTAGGTAGGACACCTCTAATCTAGGTAGGACACCTCTAATCTAGGTAGGACACCTCTAATCTAGGTAGGACACCTCTAATCTGGGTAGGACACCTCTAATCTCAAAATCAAGGTTATTCCTGAAATCTACACATACAAATACATCATTTGATGAACCGCTGTACGAAAAATTCCTAAAGTTGCGCTTCGACCCCTGAAACTGACACATCCCGGTGGAGTAGACTGTGTGTGTTGTGTTGTACGACGGAGAGACTACGTTAGGTTAGGTTAGGTGTGAAGGAGTGGCACGTCCAATGGCAGGCCTAAATTATAATAACCCCCAGTCTTAATGAGGGTTAATTATAATGGCCCCCAGTCTTAATGAGGGTTAATTATAATGGCCCCCAGTCTTAATGAGGGTTAATTATAATGGCATCCAGTCTTAATGAGGGTTAATTATAATGGCCACCAGTCTTAATGAGGGTTAATTATAATGGCCCCCAGTCTTAATGAGGGTTAATTATAATGGCATCCAGTCTTAATGAAGGTTAATTATAATGGCCACCAGTCTTAATGAGGGTTAATTATAATGGCCCCCAGTCTTAATGAAGGATAATTATAATGGCCCCCAGTCTTAATGAGGGTTAATAATAATGGCCTCCAGTCTTAATGAGCGTTAATTATAATGGCCTCCAGTTCTAATTAGCCTCACCTGTACAGCCTTAATGATACCTGTCTGCACCATAACAAAACAGAGATTGATCGAACGTTATGGACACATCAGGTTGTACTGTTTAATTACATATGTTTTCCAATAACGCATTTAACCAATACACTATAATATATATAATGGATTATAGAGTGTCAGCTGCGTGAAGGCGGTAGTGTCAGCAGAGTGTAGGTGAGGGGTGACTGTGTTGGTAGTGTCAGCTGCAAGAAGATGACTCATAAACCCTGATGTCTGACTCTGGGTTTAATCTATTTTAATTTAAGTCGAGTAAATTATTGACCCCGAGATAGAGTTAACCTAACCTAACCCAACCTAACCTACGCTACCCTACCCTACCCAACCCAACCCTACCCTAACCTACCCTACCCTAACTTAACCAAACCAAACCTACCCTACCCTACCCTAACCTACCCTACCTTAACCTACCCTACGCTACCCTACCCAACCCTACCCTAACCTAACCTACCCTAACCTAACCTACCCTACGCTACCCTAACCTACCCTACCCTAACCTACCCCACCCTAACCTAACCTACCCTAACCTACCCAAACCTACCCTACCCTAACCTACCCTAACCTACCCTACCCTAACCTAACCTAACCTACCCCACCCTGCCCTGCCCTACCCTACCCTACCCCACCCTCTTCTTTGATTGATAAAATGACAAAACGCTTCACCCAAAACGGATCAATCTTTCAACAATTAAAATCCCAATCAAGATTTTTATAAGCTGGGAATCAAAAGTGTCATTTCTATCAGAGAAGAGAAGAAAAATTACACACACAGAGTAGAGCTTAGAGTTAATGTGGTGATGTGTGGTCGATGCCCCGAGGTCAAGGTTAGGTTAGGTTTTAGTTAAGCTAGGTTGGGTTGGGTTGGGTTCATAATGAGTAGGTCCACCGACTGCCCTATTGACCAACACCTGAGAGTACTGAGACTAAACACACCCAGATAACAAGGAACAAACACACACATCCAGACAACAAACACACTGAAGCAAAAAATAAATATAGAATCGATTTAAGGTCAATATTTGTTGTAAATGTATTTGTATTTCTCATATATATATATATATATATATATATTATATATATATATATATATATATATATATATATAATTTATTTATTTTTTAATAATTTCAGATTTGTTTTTCTTGTTTCATGTATCAGTTCAATTTGTTTCTTATCGTCTTTCGTTCACCTAACACCACACATCACCCACCTAACCACACATCACCCACCTAACACCACAACACCACACATCACCCACCTAACACCACAACACCACACATCACCCACCTAACACCACACATCACCCACCTAACACCACAACACCACACATCACTCACCTAACACCACAACACCACACATCACCCACCTAACACCACACATCACCCACCTAACACCACAACACCACACATCACTCACCTAACACCACAACACCACACATCACCCACCTAACACCACACATCACCCACCTAACACCACAACACCACACATCACCCACCTAACACCACAACACCACACATCACCCACCTAACACCACACATCACCCACCTAACACCACAACACCACACATCACCCACCTAACACCACACATCACCCACCTCACACCACAACACCACACATCACCCACCTAACACCACACATCACCCACCTAACACCACACATCACCCACCTAACACCACAACACCACACATCACCCACCTAACACCACAACACCCACCTAACACCACAACACCACACATCACCCACCTAACACCACACATCACCAACCTAACACCACACATCACCCACCTAACACCACACATCACCCACCTAACACCACACATCACCCACCTAACACCACAACACCACACATCACCCACCTAACACCACAACACCACACATCACCCACCTAACACCACAACATCACCCACCTAACACCACAACACCACCCACCTAACACCACAACACCACCCACCTAACACCACAACACCACCCACCTAACACCACAACACCACCCGCCTAACACCACAACACCACCCGCCTAACACCACAACACCACCCGCCTAACACCACAACACCACCCGCCTAACACCACAACACCACCCGCCTAACGCCACAACACCACCCGCCTAACACCACAACACCACCCACCTAACACCACAGCACCACCCACCTAACACCACAACACCACCCACCTAACACCACAACACCACCCACCTAACACCACAACACCACCCACCTAACACCACAACACCACCCACCTAACACCACAACACCACCCACCTAACACCACAACACCACCCACCTAACACCACAACACCACCCACCTAACACCACACCACCACAACACCACACCACCACCCACCAAACACCACAACAACACCCGCCTAACACCACAACACCACACCACCACCCACCTAACGCCACAACAACACCCACCTAACACCACAACACCACCCACCTAACACCACAACACCACACCACCCACCTAACACCACAACAACACCCGCCTAACACCACAACACCCACTGATCGACGGCTGAATACTGTACCGCTCTCAATACTGAAACAGTTAGTTGCTCAGTTAAATAAGAGAGTAAACAGAACGACACAAACCCTCGGAATTAAACGGCCACGTAATTCCGGATATTTGGTCCGGAATTAAGTATTTTTTCGCCGGTTCATTCAAGGGTTGTTTGGTGTGTTCCTTTAACGCTTCACTCATATATTGGCAATCAAACGAAACTGTGATTGTGTTTGGCCTTTGAAGTTTAGGATATTTCTGTATATATCAATATTATCATCTGCAACTACGGGGCAGGGTACTGTTTTCTGCCCTGTGTCTGTCTGTCTGTCTGTCTACATTGCATCAAAATTGACCAAGTGTTAACCATGGTGAAGGGAAGCACAAGGAGGAGACATGTGTTGTTTGAGAGTTAAAGAAAACGATGACATATGACAGGCTCCATCGGTAACTACATTAATATTACACAACGTCTGTGGGAATTATTTTCCACCTTTATCCTCCAGGTCCTTGAAGCACCGTAGTAGTGATCTTGTGTGTTATCGGACTTGGAATAACAATGTAATGTGGTGTATGTAAATAATTTGCTAATTAATGATTTAATTAGCTAGTTAGGTTAGGGAAATGATTACGTGGTGTACAGAAATTAGTGGTTAATATCGTCTAATTTACACGATATCGGTAGCGGAAGTTAACTAAAATTGTAAATATGTATTTATATTAAGAAATAGTATTGTAAAGCAAAATAATAATGAATATTTAGTTCTTGCTATTTGTATCACTGCGCGATTGGGTCAGGTAATTGTACAAGGCGGTAGAAACGGCAATCTCATTTCACACTTCATGGAAGGCAGAAGCAGCTCTCCAAAATGTAGCAGACAGCCGACAATCCAAGGATATTCTAGCTTCTCAGTTCCTCCAAGACTCTCTTGAACTCATAGCAGTACCTTTTTAAAGTTTAGGTGATCATTTATTCTTGGGTAACGCTATTTTAAGCGTACGGGGCTAGCTTAGGTAATTATATTATATATTTTTATATTATATTTTAATAACTTTGATTTAATATCTACAACGTCACTAGTTCGATAATTATCCTGCCACGATAACGGTTCGCGGGCAGTGTTTACAGTCAAGTGTTAAAATGGACATTCAGAAGGGCTGGGACAAGGAACGGTGTGAGTTTCCAACAAAACAAAAATAAAGAATTAGTTATCGTAATTGAATTTGAAGATATATGTTAATAAAAATGCCTTCGAGAATAATACTGAAATAATGAGTTAGAAAAAAACTGGGCTTGGGGAAGGAGACAAACATATGAAGATTTAAAGCAAGGGAGAGGATGAATAAATGTTATGATAATAATACTAATATTTCTAAGAGCATAAAAATAATGAAGATATTAAGAAGACTAAGAAAAATATGAATACAATAATAATAATGAGATTAGGAATTATATAATAAGTAAAAGATGCATAATAATGACAATAACAACAACAACAACATCAACAACAATAATAACAATAACAACAATAACAATAATAATAGTAACAACAACAATAACAGTAACAATAATAACAACAATAACAATAATAATAATAAACTATACAATCCACAACGTCCTTAACGCCCTTCTTCCCCTCAACATCATCTCCATACCGTATTCATTAAAGGTCAACAACTCTCCTCCCTCAGTTTTTGGCGGGTTTTTTTCGCGAACTTTCTATAAAATGGATAAAAACTTCAAAAGAAAAACCCCATCAAAGTTTTAGCATAAAATTAGGCCAAACCTTTATCTTCGAGGCAGCCTCTCAGCCGTGACGTCACCCGAGGATCTTGTAAAATATTAAGGTATACTGACGGCCGTAACTCTTATGGCAGGTAAGTTACTTCAGTGTTAATAATTGTTTTTGACGGAATCATACATAGTAAACTTGTATTTATTTTTAACGATATATTACAGCTTAAAGTACCTCGCCTATTGTAGTGTCACCTGGTGTGCTATGAGCTGCCTGTCACCTCTGGCACGAACACAAGAATGGTCTTTTGGCCAACATTCTTCAGTTCACGGCCACACGAAGTACTATTGTCATATCTTACATCACCGCCCAAGTCTTCGACGTGTGACACCACCACAAAGCTCTCCCTGTGTTCGATGGAAGGAAACTCGAATCAACATGACATTCTAATGGCAGCAGGCCCGTGTTGTGTGTCCACTGTCCTCTTCAACACACACACCCCAGGAGCCAATCATGACGCCCACCCAGTGCCACCAATCCTTGTCGTGCCAACACCTCGTACTGTGACCACCCTAGCTACTGCAATCAATGTCGTTGCCATCATCATACCTTCCCTAGAGCATGATTGTATTTTATCGTGCCTGCAGTGACACGCTCCCCCTGCCTGCTACTTCCCCAGTGATTTAGTCACCCTACAGCTCACGTATCATATAACCTCCCGGTGGTGTCGCCTCGTCTTCCTCGCCTGAGTGACTACCGCATACCCCGAGCGCCAACACATCACCTGGTTGATTTGTTAACACACTTTCCGGCCTTTTACTGTATCTTCACGTTATCTTATCTCCTTGTGTATCAATTTGCTGGTCAGTTCTTGTTTACTTACTTTGTGTCAATTAATGTTCTGTTTATCAACTATACTGTACGTACCCCGTTCTTAATTATTAGATATCTAACACTGAAACCCCCTATGACCAAACTCCTCACAGTGAGAGAAATGAAGGGATGCACCGAGAGTATCTCAGAATGTTTACTGCCTTATATAGAAGACTATTTAGAATGTTCTCCTTTAACTTATTGCATGAAAGGTGACTGTCCCTCCTCCTCCTCCTCAACAGCTAACACCCTCATCCTAGTCCCCTACAGATAACACCCTCCTCCTCCTCCTCCTCCCCTACAGCTAACACCTTCCTCCTCCCCTACAGCTAACACCTCCTCCTCCTCTACAGCTAACACATCCTCCTCCTCCTCCTCTACAGCTAACACCTCCTCCTCCTCCCCTACAGCCAACACCTCCTCCTCCCATACAGCTAACACCTTCCTTCTCCCCTACAGCTAACACCCTCCTCCTCCCCTACAGCTAACACGCTCCTCCTCCCCTACAGCTAACACCCTCCTCCTCCCCTACAGCTAACACCCTCCTCCTCCCCTACAGCTAGCACCCTCCTTCTCCCCTACAGCTAACACCCTCCTCCAGACGCTACCCGACCTAGCTTGGAGAAGGACGTTCCCCTAAGTGCTCGTGTTAGTGACCATAGGAAATGGCCGCCGTGGATCGTTGTGTTGTGGGGGAAGAGGGCCGGTGTGTGAGGAAAGACGAACCCCTGGCCACTACGTCAAGTCAGCTGGAGCAGTTGAGGAGAGAGATAGACGTTTTAAAGGGGGAGAACGAAGCCTCAGGACAGAACTCCTTCAGGCAGGACACCTGCGAAGGAGGGTCAGGAGGAGCAGGCGTGGAGAGTGGTTGTCTCCAAGGGGACTAGGGTCAGACTCAGGAAAGCTGACCAGGGTGTGGAGTGCAGTAACCCCTACCAAGTGTTGGAGGAAGCTGGCGGGGAGGAGAAGAGGCAGGACGGTGTGGTGCCAAGAGAGAAAAGGGCAGTTGTTCAAACCTTGCTCAGTGGTAAGGTCGTGGTAGTTGGGGACAGCCAGGTGAGGTTCTTAGATAGGACTTTTTGTGTAAGAGATAGGAAACGTAGGACTAGGGTGTGTTTTCCTGGGGCTGGGATAGGGCATGTAGCTGAGAGGATAGATAGGGTTTTGTCAGGGGAGGGTACCAAGCCAGTAGTGTGTCTTAGTGTGGGAGGAAACGACATAGGATAGGTTAGGAGTGAGGAACTTTTCAAGAGGTATAGGGAGGCGCTGGGGAAGGTTAGAGATAGGGGAGGGATCCCGATGGTATGTGGTGTCTTGCCTAGAAGAGGAGTTGGTGGTGAATGGCTGTCTAGGGACAACATTGTAGGCGACTATGAATCTGAAGACTTCCTAGACGCAGTACAGGACAATTTTTTAAAACAACTAATTACAGAACCTACTAGAGGTGACAATATATTGGACCTAGTATTAACAAATAAAGAAAAATTATCAGAGACATCACAATAGGGCAAGAGCTAGGGAACAGTGATCACAGAGAAATCAGGTTCACCCTAAACTGAGAAACGAAAAACAATGACAATATGGCTAGAGTCCCAGACTTTCGATCGCCGGATTATCAGGGGTTAAGAAGGTACCTATACTGTAGGTGAGGTCGCCTGGGAACAGTCAGGTCAGTCCCCGGTAGGAACGGGTGAGGTCACTGGCGACACAACAATTGATCACGACTATAATATACTCACTCGTATACTACGTAAAGCACAAGAACAAAATATACCATACAGAAAAATTAGGTCAAATCAGAATGAGCCAAGGTGGATGACCAGAAAACTTAAACATGACATAGGAATAAAGTAAGGAATTTATAAGAAATTAAAGGGAGGGGACGAGCAGCTCAGAAATAGGTAGAATGAACTATCTAGGAATGTTAAGAAAAATGTAAGGAAAGCAAAGAGGGACTACGAAATCAGGATAGCAAGAGAATCCAAGGCGAATCCCAAGGGGTTTTTCCAGGTATATAGGACAAAGGTCAAGGACAAAGTTGGGCCTTTAAAGTCAGGGAGAGGAGAAGTGATCGATGATAGTGAGGAAATAAACAAAGCATTAAACAGCTACTTCTTATCAGTTTTCACAGAAGAAATTCACGAGGAAATTCCGGAGGTGGAACTGATATTTAGGGGAAATGAAGAAGAGAAATTAAAGAATATCACTTTCAGAAAAGAGGATGTTCTTAAAAAGATAAATAAATTAAAGAAGACAAAATCCCCAGGGCCGGATGAAATTTTCCCTCAAGTTTTGAAAGAGTGTAAGGAACAGATTAGCGGACCCCTCGTAAATTTATTTACAAAATCATTAGACACCGGAGTTGTGCCAGACTTGTGGAAACAGGCAAATGTAGTACCCATATACAAAAAGGGAGACAGAGCATCAGCGTCAAATTACCGGCCGATTAGTTTGACGTCAGCTTCTTCCAACACTTGGTAGGGATTACTGCACTCCACACCCTGGTCAGCTTTCCTGAGTCTGACCCTAGTCCCCTTGGAGACAACCACTCTCCTCCTGACCCTCCTTCGCAGGTGTCCTGCCTGAAGGAATTCTGTCCTGAGGCTTCGTTCTCTCTCTTTAAAACGTCTATCTCTCTCCTCAACTGCTCTAGCTGACTTAACGTAGTGGCCAGGGGGTCGTCTTTCCTCACACACCGGCCCTCTTCCCCCACAACACAACGATCCACGGCGGCCATTTCCTATGGTCACTAACACGAGCACTTAGGGGAACGTCCTTCTCCAAGCTAGGTCAGGTAGCGTCTGAGCAAGGTCAGGTAGCATCTGTCTAGGTCAGGTAGCGTCTGTCTAGGTCAGGTAGCGTATGGCTAGGTCAGGTAGTGTCCAGGGCAGCAAGACCACCGTGGACACAGTAGTCATCAAGGGCAGCAAGACCACCGTCACTTAGGAAGGCTTAAAAGGCGTCCAGATCCCTCCCTCCTCTTCTGTGTCACGAAGACTGTTGCCTTTACTCTCTACCAGACTAAACTCTCTCTCTCTCTCTCCAGTTACCTCTCTGCCCAACCTTGCCGGACAAATTAACAAAGAAAGACACAGTTACCCTTCCAAACAGCGACATCAACAACATATTACAATAATAATAATCATTCAACTATTCAGATTTACAATTCACTAAACTTCATTAACTGCTTCTTACAGATTACGCAAATTTCCTCCTGCTCCTCCCCTCCTCCTCTCCATCCTCCTCCCTCTCCTCCACCACCTTCCTCCCTCTTCGCCCCCTCCTCCTCCCTATCATCTCACTCCAACTTTCCTGCTTAAAATCTCTTTCCAAATCTCAGACGTGGTGGGACCGGTCTCAGTTGCTACGTTTAATCTCACTTTACTTTCAACGTCATCTCAAACTTTCCACTCCAGATAGTGTCACTTATTTGTGCTGTGTCTGTCACTCTGATGTCCAGCCTGTGTCATTCTCTCTCTCTCTTTGATGTCCAGCCTGTGTCATTCTCTCTCTCTCTCTCTGATGTCCAGCCTGTGTCATTCTCTCTCTCTTTGATGTCCAGCCTGTTTCATACTCTCACTGAACCGTAGTCACAACACCGACGTTACATTAATTATCAGTGAATCGACCCCAGTCTGTATCTCTTGTCGCTGTTAAGACATAATGGTCACTAACATGCGCTCGTTCTGTTAAATGATCCCGTCTTTAATATCGTAGTTCTTCTTCTTATGTTTCTCTCTCTCTCTCTCTCTCTCTCTCTCTCTCTTCTTCCCTCGCGTCCTCTCTCTATTCTTCACTCTCTCCTTCTCTTCTTCCTCTCTCTCTTTCTCTCCCTTCCTCTATATCTCCCTCTCTTCCTCCTCTCTCCCATCTATTAAAGTTGGTACAAGTGCATGGTAGACATTATGACCAGGTTAGGTTAGGTTTGGTTTGGTTTGGTTAGGTTTGGTTAGGTTAGGTTAGTGTTGGATGGTCAAACTTCTGGTTAAGGACAAAAGGCTAGACAATTTCTTTCATTCAGACAAAAATATAAACAGGCAGACAGGCAGACAGACAGACAGACAGACATAGACACAGACAGACAAAATAGACAGAGAAACAAACAGACAAATAGACACTCAATAATCACTAAGCTGCAGAAGATCACACACTCAAGTCATTATAAACTTCACCCAATCAAACTTTGTGCATTAAGTCGTCCAGACAACTGTAGCGAGGACATAACAAGAGACGATTATTGTCGAGTCTCCATTTGTTCTCCTCTAATTATCTCCCACCTCCTGTAGTCCTCTCTTCAGCTTACACCTGTTGGTTTAAGAAATTTCAAGGCTATCAGGAAAGTCAAAGTCCTTTATGTGTTTAGTTTCGTTTCGTTTTTTTTTTTTTTTCATTTCGTTTCGTTTCGTTTCTTGTTTCGTTTCGTTTCGGTGGTGGTGGTGGTGGTGGTATTAAAGGCTTCCTCCATGACTCACACCACCACTCAACCACTCAATGCACCGCCGTGGCGAAACCGATGTGGCAACTCTTGACATTTATCAAGTATCAGGCAAAGTTTAGCATCGATCCTTACTGCTGAAATTATCATCCTAGACATGATTTACAGAGTGTGGGTCGTCTGTGCTCCTAGGTTAAGTGTGGTGGAGGGGCACTGTGGGCTGGGTGTCGTGTTGGGGTACTGTGGGCTGGGTGTAGTGTTGGGGTACTGTAGGCTGGGTGTGGTGTTGGGGTACTGTGGGCTGGGTGTGGTGTTGGGGTACTGTGGGCTGGGTGTGGTGATGGGGTACTGTGGGCTGGGTGTGGTGTTGGGTACTGTGGGCTGGGTGTGGTGTTGGGTACTGTGGGCTTGGTATGGTGATGGAGCAGTCTGGGCTGGGTGTGGTGTTGGGACAGTGTGGGCTGAGTGTGGTGTTGGGGTGCAGTGGGATGGGTGTGGTGTTGGGACAGTGTGGACCATGACAACTACCAACACTACACACTCGCAGGAACATCACATCATTCTCCCCGTTGTATATATAAACACTCACAGTCACCGCTGACGATAGCGCCACCACCTCTCACCCACTCAGCTTATGAGAACGTTTTGGGGAACCTATGTCTCTCCTGTCAATACTCCAACTGTGCGGACCACATTCATTACACCTCGGACTAACACTATGTGGAACTCACCGTCATACTATTGATCCTAAGTCATATAACTAAAAAAATATCAAAACATCTTGCTCCAAATAGCTTCAGTGGTGGGCAAGGGGCCACACTGGGGGATAGTTCCGACAACGAGACTTGCCTGAACTCTCCTTACAGTCTTTATTTGTTAAACATACCATACTAGCTGGAGTAGCCGGCCTTGCCCGCGTTGGTTTTACACGAAGCAAACTCAATTTAAACATAATAAATTTCGGCAGGGCCAACCCACCAGATTACATATTAAATTACATAACCATACCAAATTCAATTTTTTAAAGGATGATGCCACACACACACACACACACGGTTGTCCGCCAGCGTTACGTTTACTATTCGTTTGGTGACTGTAAAGTAACTGTTTTAGCAGTCTACTGTAGTCCATGAGAGTAACATGGCCAGTCCAACGACGTTGTTCATGGATTATGGTAGGCTCGATGCTCCTACAGTTGGAGTCAGCAAAAATACTGGCATTTGTCCACATGTCTTCCCAGAGAACTCGGAGGATGGAATGTAGACTACGATGGTGAAAGTTTTCAAGTGCCTTGATGTGCCTCCTGTGACCCATGTCTCGCTGCCATATACTTGTAACTTTGTTGATAATTTCAGCTCCCTACAGCTGAAGACACAGGTATGAAGTCTGCCAAAGGCTTGAGATGCACAACTCTTGTAAATGCTGCGGACTTTAGCATCTCATTACTGCCCCCAGCTGCCACACCCTGTCCATTGAAAAACAGAAAAATTCTTCTTGTGGAAATGCAAATAAGGCAACACAGGTGATAAAAATAAATTCCCCCTAACTGATTTGATCGTCGCTTGCGTGTGCAGCTGAGGAGACACTTCAAGGTACAGTCATCGTTATCTTTTTATTTAATGCATTGTTTACCTAACTTCTGTTTCAAAATTATTATCAATAAATAAATCAATTATCCACAAGATATTTATCCCTAATTCCTGTATATACGATTCTTATAAACACATACGTACAGGTAGAGTGAAAAGTACCTGTTAACCATTACTAATTAACGACGTAGCTATTTACCTCTTGTATTTAGAACAATGTGGATTTTACAAGGATCAACTTCTCCATCAGCCCTGTACAGTCATCACACGGGCCAGGGTAGTGACTATGATCTCACCTCACCCATGCAGTAATGGTTGAAAAACACACACACACACACACACACACACACATTAATATTACAAGACAATCATACAGTCCACAAGGGGGATTGTGCTCTCTCTCTCTCTCTCTCTCTCTCTCTCTCTCTCTCTCTCTCTCTCTCTCTTCCTTTTATAAATTCTTCATGGCCTGGCAGTGGAGGGTTACGGCTGCCTCCAGGACCAAGGTCTGCTGACTCCTCTCTTGTGGCAGAACCTGAGGAGTGGCAGACAGGTAGGGGAAGTGGCAGATGGGTAGAGGAAGTGGCAGACTGGTAGAGGAAGTGGCAGACTGGTAGAGGAAGTGGGGGATTGATAAGGGGACATGGCAGACTGGTAGAGGAAGTGGATGACTGGTAGAGGAAGTGGCAGACTGGGAGGGAAAGTGGCAGGCTGGTAAAGAAAGTGGGGGCTGGTAAGGGAAATGACAGACGAGTAGGGAACGTAAGGACTGGTAGGGGAAGTAGCATTCCAGGGAGGGGAAGAAGTAGTTCAGGCAAGGAAAGTAGCAGTCTTAGTAAGGAAAGTAGCAGTCTTAGTAAGGAAAGTGGCAGTTCAGGCAAGGAAGTTAACAGTCTTAGCAAGGGAAGTAGCACTCTAGGCAAGAAAAGTAGCAGTCTTAGCAAGGGAAGTAGCAGTTTTAGCAAGGGAAGTGGCAGTTCAGGCAGGGAAAGTAAGAGGGGAAGAGGGTAGGACGAGTTTTAGTAGTGGAGTGGCAATATAGTGTACGTGTCCTGAGGCAGTAGACGGAGCGGAGTGAACTGTCGTAGGGTGAAAGGGAAGGGGAGGTGCTAGGAGGAGGGTAAGAGGGTGATGGAGGGGGGGGGAGGTGCTAAGAGGAGGGGACGGAGGGAGGGGAGGTGCTAAGAAGAGGGTAAGAGGAAGAGGAGAGGACGGAGGGAGGGGAGGTGCTAAGAGGAGGGTAAGAGGAAGAGGAGAGGACGGAGGGAGGGGAGGTGCTAGGAGGAGGGTAAGAGGGGGAGGGAGGGAGGGGAGGTGCTAAGAGGAGGGGACGGAGGGAGGGGAGGTGCTAAGAGGAGGGTAAGAGGAAGAGGATGAGCCTGGATATGGGGAGAGGAGAAGTACTAAGAGGAGAGTAAGGGAAAGAGGAAGGGACGGAGGTATGAGAAGAGGTACTAAGAGGAGGGTAAGAGGAAGAGGAACAGACAGAGGGAGAAGGAGAGGTACTAAGAGGAGAGGTACCAAGAGGAGAGCAAGAGCAGGAAGGGACAGAAGATGGGGAGAGGAGAAGAGGCGCTAAGAGGAGTCTAGGGGGAAAAGAAGGAGACGGAGGGGGAAGGAGAGGTATGTACTAAGAGGAGGGCAAGAGGAGGAGGAGGAGGAGAAGACGAGAGAACACGAGAGGAAGAAGAGAAGTGAGAGAAGAAATAGCAGAGAGGAAGATGAGACGAACAATAGAGAGAAAGAGGAAGAAGAATAAGAGGAAGTGGAAGAGTAGAAAGGAGGTAAGAGGAAAGCGAATAGAGAGAAAAGGAAAAAAAAGTCAGGTTGGGGAGAGAAATGGGAACGGAGGATGAAAGGAAGAAGACCGTAAAGAATGGAGAGGAGGAGGAGGAGGAGGAGGAGAGGGAGGAGGAGGAGGAGGAGAGGGGGAGGAGGAGGGAGAGGAGGAGGAGGAGAGGGAGGAGGAGTAGGAGGAGGAGACGGAGGAGGAGAAAGAGGAGGAGGAGAGGGAGGAGGAGTAGGAGGAGGAGACGGAGGAGGAGGAGGAGAAAGAGGAGGAGGAAGAGGAGAAAGAGGAGGAGAGGGAGAGGACGTGTTTACCTCGGTAAGTAAAGTGGTCCGGCTCAACCCCGACAGCTACCCCTCTCACTACCCCCTCTCACTATCCCCATTATTCACCATTCATAGTCAGTCACCAAAACAAGGACACCATCATTAATTATACAGTGATTTACCATTCACTCACTCACTGTTACCACTTTATACGACTAAATTTCACCACATCATTTAAGAACTCGTGTTTTTTTTATTGTAAGTCTAGATTGACCTAATAACACTAAAAAAATATTCTGAACTATAACCATTAAGAGTTCTTCAAAGATAGATACAGAGTATGTTCCTCAACGATCCTACCACACGCACCTTCCTCAACGCACCTACCTTACAAACTTCCCTCAACGCACATCCCTTATGTACAGATCCTTCCTTTACGTATCTCGTCCGACGTAGGCAGTACATCACTCCATGTACCGGCTCTGTGTACCTCACTCCATGTACCGGCTCTGTGTGCCTCACTCCATGTACCGGCTCTGTGTGCCTCACTCCATGTACCGGCTCTGTGTGCCTCACTCCATGTACCGGCTCTGTGTGCCTCACTCCATGTACCGGCTCTGTGTGCCTCACTCCATGTACCGGCTCTGTGTGCCTCACTCCATGTACCGGCTCTGTGTGCCTCACTCCATGTACCGGCTCTGTGTACCTCGTTCTACATACCCTGAGCACAAAAGACCTCGGTGTAAGTAATAAGTTAGGTCTCATAACAAGAGTAGTAAGAAGCCTTTATAACAACCAGGAAATACATCTTTGTTTTCTTCAACTTTCACTTAAATTTCATTATACTTTCTTACATTACTCTTTCTCTTCCCTTTATCAACTTCCACTTTACTATCAATTATCATACTTCCTCATGTTTCTCTTTCTCTTCCTTTGTTAGTCACTCATCACTCTCCCTTCTTCCTCTTTCTTTGTTGGTACTCTCTCTCTCTCTCTCTCTGTACGGTAGTCGATTATTTCCCTTCATTGCTTTTGTTGCTTTGTCTGTTTGTCTGTCTGTCTGTCTATGGGTAGTGATAATACTTCTATTTTCTATGAGCCATATTATTCTTTATAGCGAACTAGATAAAGACATATAGTATTGTTATCCTGGTCGCTGGTCTGTGCTACATATTGAACAGGTCAGACAATACCGTCACACGTCAATGGGAAAGTCACTGCTTCCCATCCAACCTTTATTAAACTCGTATTCAAGAAAGTTTTTGTTTTTCTTTTCCTTTTTTCTTTTTGATTATGAAAATTATTTTATAAAGTGATATAAAATAATAATAATAATAATAATAATAATAATAATAATGTTGTTAGATATAGACATTAAGTCACACACACACACACACACACGCACGCACGCGCACACACACACACACACACAAACTCTCACCAACTTTGTGTCAAATCTGCCAGAAATCTTGTAGTGAGAATCGTCGTCACATCCAAGTTTCAAGATTATCTGTCCACTCTTTCAAAAGTTGTCCCGTCCACACGAAGGACACGACGTGAATGAGACGGGCGGGAAGGACAGGTGTGAAGAACGGGTGTGTGGGACGGGCGGTAGGGACGGGTGGAAAGAACAGGTGTTTGAAGGGACGGGCGGTAGGGACGGGTGTGAAGAACGGGTGTGAAGAAGACGGTGTGAAGAACTGGTATACACAACAGAAATAATTCCCCCTCCATCAAGAGTCGAACACAAACTCGGGACCCAAACACCATCAGACCTAAAGGGACTGACTTACTTTTTATGGTATGGTTAGGTTAGGTTAGGTTAGATTGTCTCCTTGTGTACCGAAGGCTCAGTATCAACATTCTCCTTAACGTCATGCCAATGGGGATTCACTTTCAGTTTTTCATACATTCAGAAGACAAATATTATTCAGTTTGTTTATGCAAGGAATACATCTACTGTATTGTGCTAACCTTGTGTGCCAGTCAGCCTCCAGTATTTCGACTTATTTCTCCTATTCACTGTAGTCTATCTGTCTTTAGTTGTCGGGAAACAATAATATCCGCTGCACTTTTCTCTCGTTTGCCTCTGTCATCAACACACAACAGTGGTGACAGGGAGCAGCGTGATAAATGTTGGTTACAAGTGCTCCTCAACACCTCCGTCACAAACCATAACAAGAGCTGCAGCGTGACCTACTGCCTCTTTCTACTTAATTTGGATCACCTTAAGATTAACCCCCAGCATATTTATCTTTGAATTAACCTAACCTAACCTAACTTTCACAATACAACTAAGTGTTCTATTTCCCAACAATCTTATTATCAGTCTATAAGAAGACCCTAAATGAGTTAGACAAACATAACAAACGATAAAAACGGGTCATGCAACACTTAATGAACAGAAGTTTATAATTCAAAGGAGAAGAGATACAAAAACTCCTGTTGACCTTCACTCGTGTTTCTGGCGGTACTCGGGGGGGGGGGGGGGGGGGGCAAGAAGCCTTTAGATATCACATAAATTTTTCAAGTCAGTTTAATACATCAAGAGAAAGACGAAGCTGAGGAACTGTAGAGAACTTTTGCACTGAAGAACCTTATCATAAAGTCTTAAGTGAGATTCAACAGCAAAGACCAAATCGGAACACACGGGGTGAAGATTGTGTTGGCGCATACAGTGTTGGTGGTGATGGAGACAATGTTGACGGTAGTGGTGGAGAATGTTGGAGTAGCTCACCTAACATTACTTCGGTGGTGGTGGTGATGGAGACAATGTTAACGGTGGTGGTGGAGGATATTGGAGTAGCTAACTATTACTACAGTGTTGGTGGAGACAGCACACTTACTATTGTTGCAGTGTTGGTGAAGGCCACACTGGGCACAGCGGTGTGGGTTGGCCTCACCACAGGGGCAGGCGACCCGGCTGACGCAGCAGGCACAGTCGGGGGTGTGACCTGGTGCGAGGTGAGGACACGTACACCCGGTACCTGACACGGTCCACAGGTCCACCTGATCTGTGGATCACAACACAACTCTTGTTAACAACTATCACAACTATGTTTATATTTGTAACCGGTCGGAATTTACTGGACTTTTAATTTCTCACTTGACTTGGGGTTTATTAAAGATTATTTGATGGTAATTGCAGTGGAAGCGCCCCTTTGAGAAAAATCCCGAACCAGCACAAGAACACTTAAATCTACTAAACAAAATGAATTGTCCGTGACCCGTGGAAGGATAGCGTCTGTGACTGGGATGAATGAGACACACTGTAAAATTTAGACACTTATATTCCCTCCAACACTACAAACACAATCAAATAATGGTACACCAATATGCGCACCTCTTGACTTAAACTTAAAACACTACTCTGGGGAATAAAAGTTATACATGATGTTGAAATTATTAAAACCTCAGGCAATGCTTCATTAGAGGATAATAAGTTTATAGTATTAAGAAATGTTGCTAGCACACATGAACCAGGCCTTAAGGACTTTCAACAAAACATCAATCACTGAGAAAATGGTATTACAAAAATAAGAAATTGATAACTCTACAATGAACAGGCCTTAAGGGCACTCAACAAAATATCATCCAGCACTGAGAAAATGGTATAAGAATCAGAGCTTATTAACTCCACCCTGAATAGGCCTTCAGGGCGCTCAACAAATTTATATTACCCCAACAGATATATACCTCCTAACCTAACTTAAACACTACTCTGGGGAACAAAGGTTATACCTGAGATTGAGAATATAAAGAAATAATAAATGCACACAGCATACATTAGTAACCGATAAAATAGTATTAACTACACAAAAAAATATTGTCACTATTATTAAGAAGTTACTGAGTCCACCAATACTCGTGAACCATGCTTCCTATCCTAACACACACAGATTCCACCTGCACTCCGTAGTCGTTTAAGGCACAACCAACAGGCACCCGTAGTTTAAGGCCCAAATCAGCCTTTCTCCACCTTGGAAAGTGTACCTCTAACTCCACTGACTCTTGGCCCCAGTGTGCGGCCCTGTATCACTCAGCTGGCTTCACTTTACCCTCAGTACATCCATGAAGCGGAAGGGAGTGAGTCAATCAGACCTTGTACAGTTGAGAGAAGCTTTAGCTTCCTGTTAGCAAGAGGGTTTCACTAAGCTGCTTGAGATATGTGGTATTGTGAGCCGAGGTAGAGGAAAGCTGATGACCCCAAACGATCGTCACGTCGTTAGTTGGGCACCTAGACAGCTGGGTTCACTCCAACTCTCACCATGCTCAACAGGTGGCTCAAACCCAGGTCAGTGGACGGTCATACAGCTCGCTTCACCACTTCGTTTCATACCGCCAGTGGACGTTATCATACTGTAGACGTTTTCACACCGCGTGGGCTCTACAGAACCCTCAAAAACCCGGGCTGTTAGCTATTGTCTCACATCACTGTTTGTTCCTACCGCCCTCTCAAGCTTTGTCTGAGAGTGAATAAGACTTACTTGTTAATACTGATGTTAAATAAACGAAGGAACCAGGTCAAGCGATCCGTCTCTCCTGGATACAGCACAGAGGTGGTCCTTGAACTCTCTCACAACTCCCCGGCCACCTTGCTCTCTCGTTCACGCTTTCCAGGAGTGACTTATTTACCAGACGATTAACAGCTTAATTAGGACGTACGCAACATTTTCAGACTGGGAAATGATCTATAATTATTTTCAATTTAATAACTGATATTTAATTTCATGATTCGCGTCCCTATTAACTCGGTAAATTACATTTAATATCATATAGGCCTAGTTCCACAACCTCTCGCTATGTGCCGGGAGCGCTCTCTTCCCTCAGACGACTTGAACTCTCAGTATCGTCAATGGCGCGGCGTTTGAAATTACTCTGAAATTTCTGAATATTACATATATACTGTGATACACATTGTTAACTATCACAGGTATGACAATATTTTTACATAACTGACAAACAAACAATACATCGCTATAGTGTCGTCTGTTTAAACTAGTTTCTTTAATATTGCACTGAATAATAATAATAATAATAATAATAATAATAAGACAGGAACGATGCGATGAACAACATCTACAAAGAATCGCAGGAACCGACTGAAGCAGAAGAGGAAACGACAAACTTATGGTCATGGAAGATTGGAAATAGAGGGATGGGAAAGGTGGAACAGTTGTGGGACAGTGGAATGATGAAAGAGTAGTAGGTCGGTTGGGTGATGGGGGGGGATAAAGAGGCAGGTGGAAGAGGCAGGTGGAAGAGGCAAGTGGAAGAGGCAAGTGGATGAAACAGGTGGAAGAGGCAGGTGGAAGAGGCAAGTGGATGAAACAGGTGGAAGAGGCAAGTGGAAGAGGCACATCCACCTACCATGCGACACACAACACCTGGGCTGACCAAATCTACCTAAGAGTGGGGCTTGGGGCGCAATAAAGGAGATGAGAAGGCAGATAGAGTCGACGGTAATCTTCTGGAAGTTTTTAAAGATCCTCAGAGTGAAGGGGAAAAAGAAGATAACTGAAGTATAAAACGAAGAGACACGGACAGACACAGACAGACACAGGACGAGAAAACGGACCAAGGAGTTACAAAGATCAATATTGTTAACGCCGAAGAAGTCAAACAAACGTTGTTGAAATATAAAGATCAACATACAGTTCAGTCAGTTCGTTCCCACACGCATCTGATATTATCCTAAAAGTATTGAAAAGAACAAAAAAAACAGAGACGGAGACGGAAACTTAAATGGAGAAGATTTAGTATAGATTTAAAGAATGATATTAGGAGCGATGCGGGTGCTGAGTGAAAGGATCTTAGAATTTAGCAGTGAACTTTTCCTATGTCTTGTAAACTTGAGGAGGTATTCAACAGATTAAAATGAATGATTTATAACGGAGATCTTGTAACGACATCAGACTGAACTGGAGGAACAGACAACTGATCATGGCCGGGGAGCAATATTGTGGGCTGTTGGTGGGGATTTCGAGCCAGTGGAGGTGGATCAAGGATACGACGAGGGGGGGGGGGGGGGGGTTGCTGTCACCAGTCTTCTTTTTATTCGATTTACACTGAGATGATGATGATGATGATGGTTGGAGCCATGATGACAGTGGAATGAACAACTACGTTGGTCTGGCTAGGTTACCAGCCTGGACGACAGTAGACTGCCAAAGCAGCTACTTTACAGTCACCTAACGAATAGTAAACGTAACGCTGGCGGGCAACTGAAAAGGTGTAAGGATAGTCTTAAGACAAACCTAAAAAAGTTCTAAATCGACCCCCTCACCTGGGAGACGATTACTCCACACCGTAACACTTGGAGGAGCACCACACAAGAAGGTGTCAATACTTTCGAGCTCGCCAGCCTGCAAACCGAGGCAGACAAGCGCCAGCGCCGGAAAGACGCTGCCGCCGTCCCTCCCGCACTTGATGGAGCCATCCACATGTGCAACATCTGTGGACGACTCTGCCGGTCCCGTATCGGCCTCTTCAGTCACCTTCAAACTGACCAATCTAGGTGGCATGCTTAATAACTCATATCATTGTATCACAGCTGGATTATCGTCATACTCGATTCCGAGTGACAGCAAAGTAGTAGTAGTAGAGTGAGGGGGTATGGGGGTATGATATGATGATTAGTGCGAGAAAGAACAAAGTTCATGAGGAAAGGGGAGGAGGAGGAGGAAGGGGTGGAGGAGGAGGAAGGGGTGGAGGAGGAGTTCTGATGGACAGGTCGTGGTACAAGAGGACACCCGAAATCAGTGACTTCTTTTCCTTGGGAACACTTAAGGTCAATGGTTTACAACACGAGATCACGAACTATTGAAAATCTAAAGAATAAAAACAGAAATTAATGTACTACAAACCCTTGGGTCAATGTATGCTTGTCTGAGGCTCACAGATTGAGTATTGACTACGATAGAAGTAAAAAATAAACATTTATAAGATTCTGGTCAGGTTCCATACACCTGTATCAGCCTGTACAGCGTTCTTAACAGTCTACTTCACCCCAATTACCACAGTGTCCCCTCGTTAACTGTGGCAAACAACACAACTTCTTTCCATACTATAAAGTGTCTCTTAGCTCTCCACTCAACACAATCTGTTCTCTCCTAACCACTGCATAACAACCACAACAACAGCAAGAGCGAGTGTGTTCTTATATAACTGCGGTAAAAAAAACAAAGCTCTCCTCAACTCGTTATTTTACTACAACAACAACAACAACAACAACAACCGTGTTCGTACATAATTAATAATAATAATTAACGGTTTATTGAAAGAGCTTGGCAGCCAGAAGGCTGAAAATATACAGTTACATATTTGGGGAATGGGTTACGAATTACAAATAATATACAAGTAACATAAGTGACACAAATAAGACATATAATAACTAGATGGAGGTAGACAGCCCATGGTGTACTCAACCTCGCCACAACAGCCCCAGCGTTCTCCCTCACATCAGGATACAAATCTAATCACCATTTAGTGTTACTGTATCAACAATATTTGGTTTTAGTTCCAAATATCTATCTTCCGATAAGGGACTGTTACAATACATCTTATTTCACGCCACAATTATTGAAGAAAGTATACGTGTCCTTATCAACACTTCTGATAGAATAAACTCTACCGTGAACATGTCATTCCTCGGCCACGGAGTAAATTGATTTTGATTTTGCCGCTTGCAGCGGCTACTTTATTGTGCACCCCACACTCATCCTGTGAGCGGTAGCGCAAAAGGATTACAGAGTAGGGTTTACAAAGGGTCATAATAATTAACCCCCGTTGTCAGGATATTATGGCACTGAAAGTTACACAGTATTTCATTTACATTATTTGTTTAGTTCTATACATAAAGGGTAACTTATTCACAAATGCATGAGAACAGGCGTGTGAGGCAGTATGTCTGGCCTCACACTTTGTTATTCACATTTACGTGGGAGGTATTCAAGAGTAAAGTTATTTATAATGGTGGTCCCAGAAATATCTCTCTCTCTCTCTCTCTCTCTCCTGCCTGCTCCTTGCCTGCTCTTTGAGACACTGTGAGTTGGAGGGAAGGAGGGACATTTCTCTGGGGGCACCCTGTATACTGAGCTCCCAGGCGTAATACCAGAAATGTTTTCATATCCATTATATTTATAAATGATCTTACACTCTTTAACGTCACCAGAGATAAACTTGGGCACAACATGTCGTGGCGGTCACTTATATCAGTAAACATGTTGTCAAACTCCCGGAAATGTGAAGTTGTGTTCATGTGGTCACAAAAGTCCAGCAGTTCCTCTCACAGTAAACCTGAACAATACTTCTCTCCCTTGTGATGTTTATTGTTGTTGCCTCTCCCCGTTCATCATGTTATGTCGTCACCACACATTACGTCCTGCTTACGATTCACTCCTTCCCTTAACATGTTGTCGCCCTTCACCATATTGTTATTAAACCATCAATGTTTCAACTGGCTGCCAGTATATAGTTCCCGCACCTTCACCCTGTTATTTTGTTTTGTATTGTTGGATCGTCTTGTTAGGTCTCATGTGATTATGTCGGCTCGCCTGTCTGAGATCCAATATTATATGTAGCCACTTCTAACCTGTCCAATTTGTACATATTAATATAGTGTATATAAAACAAGGACGGCAGAAATAAGCAACATCACTTCATATGATCATAAACATTTACTGCATGTAGTTATATTACCCCGGGCTCTGCCGCGCTCAACAAGGCGACAAATAGATTGCAACCAGACAGAGGCCGAGTCAGCTTCCTACTATCAAATTATTTTACCAAATTTTCCTAAATATTTACTCGTCAGTGAACACAAGACAGCCTTAACTACAAGTACAGGAACAAGCCAACCTGGAGGCCAATTAGCTGAGTATAAGAGAACTGTTAAAGAGAATATAAGTCCCAGACAGACGCAGCTCACATGGTGCCCGTCCAACCCCTTACTGACTGTCCCAGACTGTCTTCCTGCTAACTTTCCTCCTGAGGAACAACGTCTTCCCGCCAGCCTTGATGCCAGAGATTTACTGGCAACTATTGCTTCCCACAGGAACACAACACTCTCATTACTTGTGAAGAACAGTGCACTATTATCATTTAAATACCTGCTTGCACTGCCTCCTTACACAAGACGACTTGCTCGCACGACGGTCCCCAGCCCGGCGAGTCACTACCTACAGACACATCCGAGACAACTAACATCCAGACAGATGCATCGCTCTTACTTCTTGCTTGTTGACCTACACTGTATCATCTACCTAGAGTACACACCCTGAGGTAAGTGTATAATATAAACTATACACGTGAACATCTTACGTGATGAAGCTGTGTATATATGTAACCTAGAGTACACGCTTAAATATAATGCAATCTAGAATACCCATGTGAATATATTATGTGTTGAGGCGAGTGTTTAGATACAAGCTAGACTCTGCACGCGAATATCTCATGTGTTGAAGCTCAGTAATACATTATAACATCACCGACAATTCACTCTTACCCCCTGGGACCCTCTTGAGGCTTGGCGGTCCACCACCCCTCGTGTATATAAACAAAAGACCTACAAATAGGCTTCCTACATTAAACAGTGGAGTATATAAGGGGTACTATGCTAAATCACACACTACTTAAACTAGACATTTGTAGGTTAGGTTAGGTTTAGGTTAGGTTAGGTTAGGTTTAGGTTAAGGTTAGGTTAGGTTAGGTTTAGGTTAGGTTAGGTTAGGTTAACATTAAGTTTCTTTAGACAAACATAACAGGTGTGATAAACAGAGGTACTTGAAGGACATAGACAAGACAAATGATAATTCTTGGACGATTAGCGTCACCCTGATGACCCACCACACAACGAACTGAGCCGGGAAAACCTTCATAATTCCTGGTTATAATTAAAAACTCTTTATATCTTAATTACTGTACAATGAATGAAATAATTAATGGGGAACTTTTTTACGCATCAGCTTTTAATGTAAATATATTTTCTTATTGTTTATTTATTGTTTAATAATAAGTCAGCTCTGTTGTTTTATTAGACCGTAATTATTAATATCGTTGGATGATTTTATCTGTAGGTAATTTTTTATTGGAAATATGAAAAGATAAAAATGAATAAAGTAAGACGGGATGAAAAAATAGGGAGGGTAATGTAGCTTAAAGTGCTTGATATGAGACTCAGTGCCCTCCTAACCTAACCTAACCTAAACTTAACCTAAACCTAACCTAAACCTAAACCTAACCTAACCTCACCTAACCTAACCTAAACAGAGGATATTAATGTAATTTTCATTTGATCAGGCTTGAAACGAAAATTGTTTATGAACATAGAAAATACAACTCGAGTACGATGATTTTAACACCTCGAGTACAATGACAACCCCTCGAGTACAATAACAACCCCTTGAGTACGATGATTTTAACCCCTTGAGTACTATAACAACCCCTCGAGTACGATAACAACCCCTTGAGTACGATGATTTTAACCCCTTGAGTACTATAACAACCCCTTGAGTTCAATGCCAACCCCTCTAGTACGATGAAAACCCTGGAGTATGATGATTTTAACCCCTTGAGTACGATGATTTAACCCTTGAGTATGATAATCTAATTTTTCGAGTACGATAATTCAAACTTAATGATTTATGAGAGTGTCTTCGTGGTCAAGGGGTTCAAAGACACTGATGTGGGCAAAACTGCAAGGTCTCGCGAGATGTAATTACCGGACGCATGCGAGCCTGGCTGTGACACTAACGCCACTCCTGCTGGTCACCCAGGTAAGGTCACTGCACGGGAAATACTCGATAAAGGTAAAGTCTTTCAAAGAACTTGGTAAAGAATAGACTGTAATTCTTTCTACTAAAACATTAAGCCATAAGAAGCCTTTAGTCGAAAGTGAACGACCACCAGTATGAACGACTATCAGTATGAACGACCACCCGTATGAACGACCACCCGTATGAACGATCACCAGTATGAACGACCACCCGTATGAACGACCACCCGTATGAACGACCACCAGTATGAACGACCACCAGTATGAACGAACACCCATAGGAACAATCACCAGTATGAACGACCACAGATATAAACTCCTCAGCATTAATAAAGAAGGAAGTGAGTGACCGTCAGTTGGTCCTCGTGTCAACACTATATAACACTGACTGAGAACAAGTAACCAGGTATCAATTTGAAGCAGTCTTGAAGCCTCTCCTGACGCTTCACTCTCACACGAAACTTTTGATGCACCATAGAGTTTTCACCAGCAGGAGGACGACCTTCAGGAGAGGTGGTGTCAGCTTGTACCTGCTCACTGCTCACGTCTTATCACCACCACGAGATGTTCACAGCTCAGCAACTTGACACACTGTGACACTCAGAACACAAGTCACTTCACAGGAGGTAAGAGGATGAATCAGCTGAGCTTCACACTTATACGTGAGTGATATGGTGAGGCAGTAATGAAAGGTGAGGCAATGATGAAGAGAGAGGTAGTGATGAAGGGTGAGGCAATATTGAAGGGTGAGGCAATGATGAAGGGGGAGGCAATATTGAAGAGTGGGGCAGTGATGAAGGGGGAGGCAATATTGAAGGGTGAGGCAATGATGAAGAGAGAGGTAGTGATGAAGGGTGAGGCAATATTGAAGGGTGAGGCAGTAATGAAAGGTGAGGCAATGATGAAGAGAGAGGTAGTGATGAAGGGTGAGGCAATATTGAAGGGTGAGGCAGTAATGAAAGGTGAGGCAATGATGAAGAGAGAGGTAGTGATGAAGGGTGAGGCAATATTGAAGAGTGGGGCAGTGATGAAGGGTGAGGCAGTGATGAAAGGTGAGGCAATGATGAAGAGAGAGGTAGTGATGAAGGGTGAGGCAATATTGAAGGGTGAGGCAGTAATGAAAGGTGAGGCAATGATGAAGAGAGAGGTAGTGATGAAGGGTGAGGCAATATTGAAGGGTGAGGCAGTGATGAAGGGGGAGGCAATATTGAAGGGTGAGGCAGTGATGAAGGGTGAGGCAATAATGAAGGGTGAGGCAGTGATGAAGGGTGAGGCAATATTGAAGGGTGAGGCAGTGATGAAGGGTAAGGCAATATTGAAGGGTGAAGCAGTGATGAAGGGTGAGGCAATATTGAAGGGTGAGGCAGTGATGAAGGGTGAGGCAATATTGAAGGGTGAGGCAGTGATGAAGGGTGAGGCAATATTGAAGGGTGAGGTAGTGATGAAGGGTGAGGCAATAATGAAGGGTGAGGCAGTGATGAAGGGTGAGGCAATATTGAAGGGTGAGGCAGTGATGAAGGGTAAGGCAATATTGAAGGGTGAGGCAGTGATGAAGGGTGAGGCAGTGATGAAGGATGAGGCAATAATGAAGGGTGAGGCAGTGATGAAGGGTGAGGCAATACTGAAGAGTGGGGCAGTGATGAAGGGTGAGGCAATATTGAAGGGTGAGGCAGTGATGAAGGGTGAGGCAATATTGAAGAGTGAGGCAGTGATGAAGGGTAAGGCAATATTGAAGGGTGAGGCAGTGATGAAGGGTGAGGCAATATTGAAGGGTGAGGCAGTGATGAAGGGTGAGGCAATATTGAAGGGTGAGGCAGTGATGAAGGGTAAGGCAATATTGAAGGGTGAGGCAGTGATGAAGGGTGAGGCAGTGATAAGGGGCGAGGCCGTGATAAGGGGTGAGGCAATATTGAAGGGTGAGGCAGTGATGAAGGGTGAGGCAATATTGAAGGGTGAGGCAGTGATAAGGGGTGAGGCAGTGATAAGGGGTGAGGCAGCGACGGAATGTGAAATAAGGAAGAACAGTCCACATTAACACGCACTAGATAACAAAGACGTCAGCTGAACTTCACTGAGTTATTAACTCTATTAGGGCGACCATTAAGTGGACTAATAGTGTAATATAAACCACTGAAGGGAGACGATGCAGATATCCTTGTGATGTGATCATAGCGTCTACGGTTCACCTGAAGATTTGACACCCTCAAATTATTTCACCTGAATACTGAACATTCTAGCACATCCTTGGAGTGTTAGGTTAGGTAGCACTAGGGGTGTTAATCTACAGATCAAATAAACTGGGGTGTCTAATCTTCAGGTGATTCTTACTAACATTCACTAATCCCAATGTAATATATGAATGACTCGCAGTTTAATATCCAATATAATATGAACTGAAACATCAAGGCCAGATTCTAGTTTTCTTTTATAGATATCGCAACGGGAACTCGACGCCGTGTCAATGCTGAGTGGACGCTGATGTAAAAAGCTGTTCCGGCGTCAATTCAACATTGGAAACATTGAGTGTCTCCTGGGATCACTGACCGGAGATCAGAGTCGCTAAATCATGATATTAGCTGACGTAACGTAAACTAAATGAAATACCGGAGCACTACACAAAGATATACAATATTTTGATTCTCCGATACACCGTTGGACTAATACATATTGTCGGCGTTTACAGTTTTAGTATTATTATTAGTATTATTATTATTATTATTATTATTATTGTTTTTATTGTTATTACCAAAGCCTGTGATCTTCGTTCATATATTCAGATGGCAGCAGACTTACAATTTATTCAGAATGACAAACTTCGTTGTATAAATCTCAAAGTAATAGAATATCTTAGTGGTACAGTGTGACAGCCACCACTCCTATCAATACGCTTGAACTGTACTGTACTGTACCTGGGTGTGGTACCTGTGTTGGTTTGATGAAAATAACCAGGAAATCAATGTACTCGTCAATAGTAAAAGTGCTGCTATTGCTGACTGGTAGAACAACCCTCAGTCTCGGACCAAAGCTGATACCTTCAGCCAGAAGAAAACAGTAGCCCAGTGCAAACTTCGTGATCTAAAGAACGAATTGTGGGAAAAAAGCGTGACACAGAAAAAAATTCGGATCAACACATGAGTGTGAACGTTTTAATCTCATTGCAGCAATATATAGCCCAACTGCTCATGGCGTACCTCCCCTCAGCTCATCTGATGGTAACTCTCAACCTGCCCCTGGTTCAGACACACCTCCACCATCCATCCAGCTTGACGGTACTACCCTCTCTAATGTAGCCCACTTTCAGTATCTCGGCTCCCACCTGTCCACCACCGCGGACATCAATGAAAAGATTCAACATCGGATCAAATGTGCATCTCAAGCTTTTGGCAAACTCCGTACCCGTGTCTTCAGCTGTAAGGAGCTGCAATTATCTACAAAATTGCACGTAGATATACTGTATACTCTGGGTACCTTAATTTTACAAATGAAAAAAGTGAAGACGGTCAAGTGTAGTGCCGGTCAGGTTGCCTCCTTGTGTACAGTAAAAAGGCTTAGTCTATGGGGCCCACCTTCACTAGACCCTGATATATATACAGTGCAATATATAAGGTCAGTCTGCTGGTTTACTATACACTACAGGATGAGGACGTAAAAATTCCTTGTACTTCGTTAACTGAGAACACCTTCCCTCCCCTCCTTATGACTCCTATCCACTACTCCCCTCCCGGCTCCCTCTTCTCCATTCCTCCCTTCTCTTCTCCACCCCTCCTCACCGTCCCACCCCTCCCGTCCCCACTCCTCCTTTCTCCTCCCCACCCCTCCCTCCCCCACCCCCCCCTTCCCCAACCCTCCCTTCTCCACCCCTCCTCACCCGTCCCACCCCTCCCCCTCCCCCCGGTTTATATTTTCCTGCTCAATGTTCAAACTTCTTCTCGCCTTTAGGAAAAAAAATTATGACAAATGTGTGTGGCTGTCTCACGACTTTCTGCAATTAACTGCAACTGTGCTGCCCAGGAATACCAACCCGCCTTGGTAGCCATCTTGACCAGTGTTGACCCGCCACAAGGAGACAAGACCTGACCTGACCTGACCTAACCTAACCTAAACAAAACTAAACTAAACTAAACTAACCTAACCTAAACTAACATAACCTGGTTCTATATCAACAACATACATGGAATGCAATATAAACACAATGCAATACAGAGGCGACATTATACAATATGATACAATAAAAATACATCAACTATAACCGATTCATGACCCTATAATCCTAAACCTTTAACGAACTTATAGAGATTAAGGTGTTTTCAATGTGTGCCGGACGAGTTTAAAACGAGACCAGAATTGTGCTATTTTATAGACCTGATCCAGTACATTACACGTATGACTGGAGTCTCCATGTTTGTGTTTCCCAGGCAGTTCACATAACAATTCTGGTCTGTAGCAACAATATACTCATGAACTGCTTCCATAATGATATTTTCCAAGGTTACGGGACATTAGATTTTAGAAGACAACAACGCATATTTGCTCGAAACAAGGCTAACAAAGTACTTGGGTTCACATAAAGGAGTGTTACTTATAAAACTAGCGAGGTTATCCTAAAACTATATCTTGAGCTTGTGAGACTTCACTTGGATTACACGGTTCAGTTCTGGTCACCGTACAACAGAATGGATAAATAATCACTAGAAAGCATTCAGAGGAGAATGACAAGACTAATCCCGGGCATTAGGAACCTCGAGTACAGAAACAGGGTAAAGCATCTTAATTTGCACTCCCTCGAGAAACGTAGAGTGAGGGGCGATATGATCGAGGTGCATAAATGGAAGTCAGGGCTGAACAAAGGTGATATAACAAAGGTACTCAAACTATCTAACCAGGAGCGAACTCGTAGCAATGGTTTTAAATTAGACAAATTTAGATTTAGGCGCGAGATAGGTAAACATTGGTTTGGAAATAGAGTAGTGGACAAGTGAAACAAGTTACCAAACATCATCATTAACTCGAATAAGCTGGATAGCTTCAAACATAGGTTGGATGGATATATGAGCAATAGGGGTTGGGTGTAAATGGGACTACCCAGTATGGGCCAATAGACCCACTGCAGTTTCCTCCATTCTTATGTTCTTATGGTTTAATGGTGTACTGTACTGTACTGTGCTGTCTGTACTGTACTCTGCTTTATGTAACAAAACCACACCTTACACCTTGTCCGGTCTAATACATGTACAAAAATTCACTGCTTAACTTAGATTAGGTTAGGTTAAGTTAGGTTTTGTTATGTTAGGTTAGGTTAGGTTAGGTTAGGATAGGTTAGGTTAGGATAGTTTAGGTTTGGTTAGGTTAGATAAGTTTTTGCCCTAACAATGTCTGGTTCAGCTATTAACAAGCCTTGTTCTCCTTTGGTGTAGTTTCACGTCAAGAACCTTTAGTAAGTCTTCTCCCAACAATATTTATTTAGTGTTTCACCTAACCTAACCCCAGACACTTTCCTCAATAATGAATTATAAGCTTAAATATTTACTACAGTCATTATAAACTCGCTAATACTTTACGCTGAATGTTATGATACTGATGAGAGAAGTGAACCCAGGTTTGTAACAGCTCTCAGGGACAAAGATCTATCAGTATGGTCGATAAGTACCTCCTGATTTATTTCACCTTGAGATTAGTTAACCTAACGTAACCTAACCTAACCTATACCCATTATGTAGAGTTAGGGTGTTTGATCAACAGGTGAATGAAATCTTCCACAGCCTTCACTGATACAACCACCAGCAGGTCTTAAAGTTGTGGCTACGGGTCTTAAATGAGATAAAAATAGGTAAACACTCCACGGTAAGGTCACACACTTCAGCTTTCTTCACCGTGATGTAAAGTTCCTCAATTTGTTAAAAGTTTTGAGTTTTGTCGGACTATATCTTGTAGTTATAACTTCTTGGGGAACTTTATCTTATAGTTGAAAAAATATTGCCAGTGTCTCCCTCACCATGTAGTGTTGTACAGGTGTTCACTTCAGGTACTTGGAACCGCTTGTATAATAGATGTGCTGTTCCTTTAAGCGTTTACGGCAATCTTTAACGAAGTCAACAGGTGTGACAGTATGGAGAAGAAACTAATAAATATTTTGCTTAATCGGCCATTGAGTAAATCATATATTACAGAGACGATAATGTTGACCAGTAAAGCGGTTGTCACAGTAATGTGTGTGTGTGTGTGTGTGTGTGTGTGTGTGTGTGTCATGATAAATAATAATAATAATAATTAACGGTTTATTGAAAGAGCATGGCATAAGAACATTAAAGAAAATAAGGAGTCTGCAGTAGGCCGGTTGCCTGTGCACGACAGCTTCTGGAAGCAGTGTGACGCGGGTGGGCCCGTGGCACAACACGTACCCATAATGCTTCCACATCTGCTGGGACTTGAACATCCAGGCGTGACGGGCGTAAGTCATCCTGACAGAAGAGGACAAAGCCCCCTCCGCGTCTATGTGAACGAAGGTGATGAAAGAGTTGATATCCGTCACTATGACACGTCTCAGGCACAATTTGCCAAGCCTCACATATGGCAACGACGTTAGCAGCGACTGACCTGAACGTGGTTGCCAGCTCGTCAAACTTGTTAGCTGGGGAAATGACGTTGGAGAACTGTCATCAGGATAACCGTTCCCACGCTTTAGAGGGTACAGAGCGCGTCGGGAGTAAGTAATTGGTGGCCATCTGTTGAAATCTGTCGTTGTGGACGGACGGAAGTGTTTGTCCCCGGTAACTATAAACTCACTGGCGGCACTTTGAGGGCCACTGACACTGGTAGACATCTGTTTATATTTGTCAGTCGTAAACACCGTGAGTCCTTGTCTCTGGCACTTAGGGTCGCCGACACAGTATCCACGATATATGTAAACACCGCGGTGGTCCTTGTCACTGGCACTTTGAAGGTGACCGACCAAGTGCCCACGGCCTGGTATTACACTGCTGTGTTTTTGTGCTTTTTCTTGGGATGCACTATCGGAACACTGTTTGGTAATCAATCATTGCACTGATCACTTGAATGTTTTGCTGAATAAATCCCGGTGTAGTAAGGCTGGTAGGGCGATGGGATACAGCAGGGGGAGGGGGGGGGGGGGGCAGGCCCAAACAGACTCGGCCTGGCTGCCAAAACCCGGAACGACTTAAGGGCACGTCTTGTCTTGAGTGTGTGTGTGTGTGTTAAATAGGAATAACCGCTTATTAAGCATTTGACGGTTTGCCAAATAACGTTTTTTATTGTTACGTCTTAATGAAAATTTATTCGTATTTGGTATAATTTTGTGTATCAATAAGACGTAACTCACCATCAGAACACAGCTGAAGCAAATGAAATACATAGTTGTCGCTGCTTCACATTTATCTCTATTTAATGTAACAAACACGCGGTGTGTAAATTCACCTCGTGGTCACAACTGTGGTGGTGACCTTGGCAAGTGACGATGTCGTTGTCCTGTGTAGGATCCCTCACTATTCTTGATAAAGAGTGACTCATTCACGGCTCTTTCATACCAGATAATGCTGCCTGTACATCACACTGTATCTCTGAGTGTCTTGCATGATTCAGCCTATACACACATACAGTAGATATAGCTACATCATCATTTAAATGTGTGTGTGTGTGTGTGTGTGTGTATACAGCTTGATAATTACAGTAATTTACCTCAGTATTACGTCTGCGACGACTGATATGTTGACGGCATTTGTTTCCATTGTGCTGGGATGTGTACTGTACATGGCGTCTGGTGTGAACCTGTGTGAGGCGCACCACTACTATAGGTGACCCCCAACGTGACCCACCATGATGGCTGAGTGGCTTTGCAGATCATCCAAACGCACTTAACTCATGAGACAAAAAGGCAAGCATGAACTTAGCATGCTTCCCTGTTGGGCGCTGTAAACGCTTCTGCGCTTCACCTTACACAAGGATGTAGGGGAGTGCCCAATAATAAAAAAAAAAAAAAAAAAAAATTATCATCCAAATAACATTGATTTATGCAGAAAATATCCTCCTCACACAGTTTAAACAGTATCCTAATCCCCCCATCGATGGTCGTGTCGTCGCTCCAGTAAGGGTTTACGTAAAGAGCCGGAATTCTTGACGAGGTTCACGTCTCAAACTACCATAAGCGTAAAGGTTCACACTCCAGTTCTTGCCCCTAAGCCGAGGCGTCAACACCTGCCCCTCCAGGTTATAGGAACATTCTGGCAAGGATCAGTGTTCTTATTATAGCCTTATGTATTACCTGACCTCGGCTTGTGCCACACAGTCTTTGGTGTTTGGTTACTTAAAGTGTTACCTTTAGGCAGCCGCTGAACCTCTTATCTACTTATCCTCAGCAGGTGCACCATTACTGTAGAGTATAACCAGAGTTAATTACTGCCTGGTGAGAGTGACGGCTCCTGTACTGTTGTGTTAAGGAGTTACAACCCCGGCACAGGTTATCGACCCACAAAGGGGCTTAAGGGCGAAAAATAAGAGAAATAAAAAATAAAAAATAAAAAGGTTATACTGTGTTAATCTACACCACGAAGATGCCGGAAAACCAGTTTTTTGAAGTGAGACAGATTGTATGAGTGTGGAAACACAGTAGAAGGCAGAGAATTCTACAGTTTGGCTGTGTGAGGAAAGAAGGAGGCACTATAACGGGTTATTCTAGTGTGACCGACATCCACAGAGAAACGGTGGGCACCGCGGGCAAGACGAGTGTTACGAGCCCACGGCCTTTCCGGAAGTACACAGGATGCTAAATCCACCGAACATTGCCCATTAAAGTACCTGTAAAAGAGAGTGAAGCAACATTGCAGAGAAGAGAAAGGGAAGAAAGATTATCAACTAGAGGAGGAGAGTCAATAAAACGAAATGCCTTTGATTCCACCCTATCTAACAGTTGGACAGAAGAAGAGCCACCCCAGATATGAGAGCAGTACTCCAAGTTTGGAGGCAGCTTTAGCAATATTGTGGATGTGTGACTTCCATGACATATTAAAGTAAGTGGTGAGACCTAGCATATCTATTTTAGAACTTGGCAGAATGAATGCGTCCAGAAATTTGATTGGTGGGAGATCATCTAATCTGGAAAGTGTAATTGGTAAATACTGAGTTTTATTACTATTGAAATGAACCAAGTTTCTACCTCCCCATTCGGAGATGTTGCACAGATCCGCATTGATAGATGAAATGATAACAGCTCTAGAAACAGATCTAGTTTGAGAATTGGGGGAAGGGAAAAATGTGAAGAAAAGTGAAGAGTAGAATCATCTGCATAAGAATAGATAGAATTAGTCGTAGTGTGAAGTAAATCATTGATAAAAAGAAGAAAAAGCGTAGGTGAAAGAACAGAACCCTGTGGGACACCACTATTGGTAGAGAAATAACGAGAGGTCGATCCCTCGACAAAGATCGGTTCTCAATGAAGGTAGAAATTAGAGAGCAAAGTGGGGGAGTGAAACCATAAGACGGAAGTTTAGAAAGCAAAAACTTGTGGCATACCCTGTCAAATGCTTTGGAGATGTCGAGGGCCCTGACGAAAGTTTCCCCATAATCCCTAAGAGAGGATGACCAAAGATGGGTGCAGTAGGAGAGCAGATCACCAGTAGATCTCGCCTGGCGAAAGCCATACTGGTGAACCGACAAAAGAGAAAGGCGTTCAAGGTGACGGAGAAAATGAGAGTTCAAGATAATATCGAAAATCTTGGAGAGGGATGAAGTTAGGGCAATGGAGCGATAGTTAGAGGGATTGGAATGGTCACCCTTCTTCGGGATGGGCTGAACCAAGGCAAACTTCCAAGAAGAAGGAAAAGTTTGGGTTTTGAGGCAAAGGAGAAAGAGGCGAGCAAGCACAGGGGTCAGAGCCTCAGCACACTCCCTCAGAGCACGAGGAGGTATTCCGTCCGGTCCATGCGCCTTACTCACATCCAACCTGGATAACACACCAGCAACCCTATGAGTGGAGATTATAGGAAAGTGCATAGGATCAGTAGGAGCAGCAGGGGTTGGAGGGATAGAGTAGAAATCATCTAAGGTGGAGTTAGAGGAGAATAAAGTGCCAAAGAGGTTGGCTTTATCAGGAGGAGAGTTGGCTATAGAGTTATCAGGTCGGAAGAGAGGAGGAAAAGAGGCAGTGCAGAAGTCATTACAGATACTTTGGTTAAGGACCAGACGGGCTTACTAGAAGAAGAGTTAGTCAGGTCAGCAGTAACCTATAGTCAGGTCTTTGTTATCATGTTCCAGTAGTCAGTTATTAGCTGGTTGTTGTAAGCTGGGGGCTTACAACATTAAAACTCGTCTCTGTAGTTTAGCATTACCAAGTGGGGGATGTACCGTACCTTAGGTTAGGTTAGGTAAACCGTCCACTCGCGATACTGCTCACATGAGACTGAAGGTATTAGACCAGTAATTATATTCTCATGCGATTATCACATCAGAGTCAAGAGGAGCACGTCACCTGCCCCCCACACACTGACCAGAGTTTCACACTACACGCGACGGTACCCTTAAGTTAACTACACCAGTTAACTTTGTTTATAGCAAGTTAATTTTTTTTAGAAAGTAAGCAGTATACAGAGATTTTTAATAAGAGTGAAACCGACAAAACTACACACGAGACTTCCTCGCCGGTGACAAGCCCTTCAATAGTGCTGAATGGCTCCAACACACACGTCGTCCACGCTCTTCCGGCTTTTAACCTGTTATCGGGCCAACCTCCTGAGTGCCTCAACTCGGGTGTTGGCACTATATTGCCTAAGCCCTCGGGTGTTGGCACTATATTGCCTAAACCCTCGGGTGTTGGCACTATATTACCTAAACCCTCGGGTGTTGGCACTATATCACCTAAACCCTCGGGTGTTGGCACTGTATTACCTAAACCCTCGGGAGTTGGCACTATACTACCTAAACCCTCGGGTGTTGGCACTATACTACCTAAACCCTCGGGTATTGGCACTATAATACCTAAACCCTCGGGTGTTGGCACTATATTACCTAAACCCTCGGGTGTTGGCACTATATTACCTAAACCCTCGGGTGTTGGCACTATATTACCTAAACCCTCGGGTGTTGGCACTATATTGCCTAAACCCTCGGGTGTTGGCACTATATTACCTAAACCCTCGGGTGTTGCCACTATATTACCTAAACCCTCGGGTGTTGCCACTATATTACCTAAACCCTCGGGTGTTGGGAATGTATTGCCTAAACCATCCACCTATTGATCGTCATTTGAGCCGGAAATCTGCTCGTTTTATTATTGCAACCCGGAATTTTCACGACCCCGCCAGCGTCGGTCGTTACGTGTGGTGCTGACACAAGCAAATCTGCCGAGTGTCACCGGAAGGCAGCCTCGAGCCTGTTGCCCCTCTCTACTGACGGTAGTAGCTCGTCACTCCCGGCCTCCCATGACAGGCAGTAACCCGTCACTCCCGGCCTCCTATGACAAGCAGTAACCCGTCACTCCCGGCCTCCTATGACAAGCAGTAACCCGTCACTCCCGGCCTCCTATGACAAGCAGTAACCCGTCACTCCCGGCCTCCCATGACAAGCAGTAACTCGCCACTCCCGGCCTCCCATGACAGGCAGTAACTCGCCACTCCCGGCCTCCCATAACAGGCAGTAACTCGTGACAAGCTGACTCGGCCACTCCCGTGCCTCCCAATGACAGGTCAGTTACTCAACCGTTTACACTCAGGGACCGGCTCGAATCCCATTAACCGGCAGTAACTCGTCACTGGAGAAGCTCTCCCAGGCCATCCCATGACAGCTACAGGAACAACTCGTCACTAGGCATCTCGCGTCATCTCAGTCCCTAGCTTGGCCCGATCGAGAGAAAAAATCCATTGACAGCCAGTAAAACTCGTCACAGTAACTCGTCACTCCCGGCCTCCCATAACAGCCAGTAACTCGCCACTCCAGGCCTTCATTTCACTACCTTCGTTACATATTAATAATCGTTTTATCGAAGTTATCTTCATATAGCCAGTGACACACCTTTATATTAGTGTTTACTAATTGGTCACTTTACCTGTAGGATCTCCTTGTTACGACCAAAAACAAAAGAAAATCCTAAACAAAAACCTAAAGCAAAAAACGAAAACCGAGACAAAAGAAACAAAATCATTAAACGACCTTAAGTAAAACCAAATAAAAACATGAAGAAAAAAAATAAACACAAAACCTAAAACAAAAACCCAAACAACAAACAAAAACAAAACAAAAATATTAGCAAAACAAATATCTGTAAACACGACATTAATGAAAGAGTAACACAGATACGCTGTTAAGGTCAGGTGTGTTGGGGTGTGACGTCAGCCAGAGTCGGGAGGTTGACGTCAGTGAGAGTTAGAGGATGTGACGTCAGTGAGAGTTAGAGGATGTGACGTAAGAGAAGGTTGGTGGTGTGACGTAAGAGAGAGTCAGGGATGTGACGTAAGGAGGGTCAGGGATGTGACGTAAGAGATGGTCGGTGATGTGATCTGCCTCGCCTCACACACCACCACCTGCCTCGCCTCACACACCACCACCTGCCTCGCCTCACACACCACCACCTGCCTCGCCTCACACACCACCACCTGCCTCGCCTCACACACCACCACCTGCCTCGCCTCACACTCCACCACCTGCCTCGCCTCACACTCCACCACCTGCCGCGCCTCACACTCCACCACCTGCCTCGCCTCACACACCACCACCTGCCTCGCCTCACACACCACCACCTGCCTCGCCTCACACTCCACCACCTGCCTCGCCTCACACACCACCACCTGCCTCGCCTCACACTCCACCACCTGCCTCGCCTCACACACCACCACCTGCCGCGCCTCACACTCCACCACCTGCCTCGCCTCACACTCCACCACCTGCCTCGCCTCACACTCCACCACCTGCCTCGCCTCACACTCCACCACCTGCCTCGCCTCACACTCCACCACCTGCCTTACGTCACTCACTCCACCACCTGCCTTACGTCACTCACTCACTCATCGTCTCGGGTAGCGGCATGGGAGGCAGCAATAAGCTTTTAATGGTTTTGTACGATGTTCTTGGTCGACCCGCCGTATTGTACGTATTCCTGAACTGTCTGTGTACATGATAAATACACTTACTCCTTGTTATACCTACAGTGTTATACCTACTGTTATACCTACTGTGTTATACCTACTGTTATACCTACTGTGTTATACCTACAGTGTTATACCGACATTGTTATGCCTACTGTGTTATACCTACAGTGTTATACCGACATTGTTATACCTACTGTGTTATACCTACTGTTATACCTACTGTGTTACACCTACTGTGTTATACCTACAGTGTTATACCGACATTGTTATGCCTACTGTGTTATACCTACTGTGTTATACCTACAGTGTTATACCGACATTGTTATAGCCTACTGTGTTATGCCTACTGTGTTATACCTACTGTGTTATATATCTTGTTTTATTTACAGTAAATATTGTAAATTGTATCTACTCCCAACATTTACTCAGACCATTTAACAATATTCATTAAGTTAACAAAGTTAATTAACAATAATCTATATTATCACAGGTGTTCAGGGACCTTTTTAACGCCTTGTAAATACTCTTATATGTCTCTTCTGTCACAATACTGTTCCAGCATCTCGTAGTTTCCCTTCTCCTCATCTCTTCACATCTTTTCTTCTTCTTCTTCAACTCTTCCTCCTCCTCATCTCACTCTCTCATTTTCTCTCTCCTCCCATTCCTCAACTCTTCCTCTTTATCCCCCTCCTTCTGCTCCTCACATCCTTCCCTTCCAATTCACTTATTTTATGGCACCAGGAGGGAGCGGAGTGCAACGACTTGAGATAGTTTTACACCCCATCTACCTGAAAATATCTACCTAACCTAACCTAACCTAACCCTGACAAACAAAGCGTTAACAAGAGCAGGAGAATTCTTCCCTCCTCCACAACACACGCCCTTCACACTCAACTAACAATTGGCAAAACTTTTCGTTCATTATCCAAGACGTTTTACAACTTCTCTTAGCCAAGATACACTCCCTCACCTCCTCCCTGACCCTCCTGCCGCCACCACACTCCCTCACCCCCCTACAAACACCACACTCCCTCACCCTCCTACAACCGCCACACTCCCTCACCTCCTCCCTGACCCTCCTGCCGGCACCACACTCCCTCACCCCCCTACAAACACCACACTCCCTCACCTCCCCTTCACCCTCCTACAACCACCACACTCCCTCACCTCCTCCCTGACCCTCCTACAACCACCACACTCCCTCACCTCCTCCCTGACCCTCCTACAACCACCACACTCCCTCACCTCCTCCCTGACCCTCCTACAACCACTACACTCCCTCACCTCTCCCTGACCCTCCTTCAACCACCACACTCCCTCACCTCCCCCTCACCCTCCTACAACCACTACACTCCCTCACCTCCCCCTGACCCTCCTACAACCACTACACTCCCTCACCTCCTCCCTGACCCTCCTACAACCACTACACTCCCTCACCTCTCCCTGACCCTCCTTCAACCACCACACCCCCTGACCCTCCTCCCTCACCCTCCTCTTGCCCCTGAACTTATTGCTGTTCTCTTTAAGCTGTTAGCCTCTTGCTGTTCCTCACCGCCTACACTAAGTCTTGGTAATGCGATGTAAAGCGAGTGTAAGTCCCCCTGACACTACCCCCCTAACTTCGACACTGTTCTCCCTCACCCTGATACTCTCCCCCCTCACCCTGTACTGTCCTCCCTCACCCTGATACTGTCCTCCCTCACCCTGATACTGTCCCCCCTCACCCTGATACTGTCCTCCTTCACCCTGATACTGTTCTCCCTCACCCTGATACGTTTCTCCCTCACCCTGATACTGTTCTTCCCCACCCTGACACTATCCCTCACCCTGATACTGTCCTCCTTCACCCTGATACTGTTCTCCCTCACCCTGTACTGTCCTCCCTCACCCTGATACTGTCCTCCTTCACCCTGATACTGTTCTTCCCCACCCTGACACTATCCCTCACCCTGATACTGTCCCCCTCACCCTAACACTGTCATCCCTCACCACTGGCACTGTCCTCCCTCACCACTGGCACTGTCCTCCCTCACCACTGGCACTGTCCTCCCTCACCACTGGCGCTGTCCTCCCTCACCACTGGCGCTGTCCTCCCTCACCACTGGCACTGTCCTCCCTCACCACTGGCACTGTCCTCCCTCACCACTGGCACTGTCCTCCCTCACCACTGGCACTGTCCTCCCTCACCACTGGCACTGTACTCCCTCACCACTGGCACTGTACTCCCTCACCACTGGCACTGTCCTCCCTCACCACTGGCACTGTCCTCCCTCACTCGCTCGGGAAGCCTGAAAGTGAAGCCATAATTCCTGCTATCAAGTGAGAAATTTTTCCGAGATCAAAAAAACCGGCACTGCACTCGATCGCCTTCATTCACTCAGTTGCAAAGCTAGGCACAAACTTTTTTTTTTTTTTTTTTTTTTTTTTTAACGGGAATCAGCCCACCCGGGCACAGGTCAAACGACCCACAACGGAGCCTAGGGGGCGAAACAAAAAACAGAAAAAAATGGAAAATAGAGAAGAAAACCGTTATACTGTGTTAGTCCACACCACAAAGATGCCAGAAACCAGCTTTTTAAAGTGAGACAGATTGTATAAGTATGGAAACACAGAAGAAGGCAGAGCATTCCACAGTTTGGCTGTGTGAGGAAAGAAGGATGTACTATAACGGGTTATTCTTGTGTGACCGACATCCACAGAGTACGGTGGGCACCGCGGACAAGACGTGTGTTACGAGCCCACGGCCTTGCCAGCGGTACACAGGATGCCAAATTCACCGAACATTGCCCGTTAAAGTACCTGTAAAAGAGAGAGAGAGTGAAGCAACATTGCGGCGAAGAGAAAGGGGAGAGAGATTGTCGACTAAAGGAGGAGAGTTAATAAGACGAAATGCCTTTGATTCCACCCTATCTAATAGTTGGACAGAAGAAGAGCCACCCCAGATATGAGAGCAGTACTCCAAGTTAGGACGAATGAATCCCTTATATACTTGGAGCAACTGCTCAGGAGTGAAGTAGCTACGGAATCTGTACGGCATTCCCAACTTTCGGGAGGCAGCTGAAGCTATATTAAGGATGTGTGATTTCCAGGACATATTGGAGGAAATGGTGAGGCCTAACATAATTATTTCAGAATTTGGCAGGATGATAACGTCCTGAAATGTAATTGGTGGGAGATCGTCTAATTTACAAAGTGTAATTGGTAAATATTGAGATTTATTACTTTTGAACTTAACCAAGTTTGTACCTCCCATTCAGAGATGCTGCACAGATCCGTATTGATAGAAATAATGATATCTGTTCTAGAAACAGATCTAGTTTCAGAGATAGGAGGAAGGGGAAAATGTGAAGAAGAGTGAAGAGTAGAATCATCCGCGTAAGAATGGATAGAATTAATTGTAGTGTGAAGTAAATCATTGATAAAAGGAAGGAAGAGAGTAGGTAAAAGAACAGAACCCTGTGGGACACCACTAATGGTAGAGAAAGAGCGAGAGATCGATCCCTTGACAACAACTGCCATGGATCGGTTCTCAAGGAAGCTAGAGATGAGAAACCAAAGGAGGGAAGTTTAGATAGCAAAGACTTGTGCCATACCCTGTCAAAGGCTTTGGAGATATCGAGGGCCACGACGAAAGTTTCCCCATAATCCCTAAGAGAGGATGACCAAAGATGGGTGCAATAGGAGAGCAGATCACCAGTAGATCTCGCTTGGCGAAAGCCATACTGGTGATCCGACAAAAGAGAAAGGCGTTCAAGGTGACGGAGAAAATGGGAGTTCAAGATAGTTTCGAAAATCGTAGAGAGGGATGAAGTTAGGGCAATGGAGCGATAGTTAGAGGGATTAGAATAGTCACCCTTCTTCGGGATGGGCTGAACCAAGGCATGCTTCCAAGAAGAAGGAAAAGTTTGTGTTTTGAGGCAAAGGCGAAAGAGGCGAGCAAGCACAGGGCCAGGGCTTCAGCACACTCCCTCAGAACACGAGGGGGTATTCCGTCTGGTCCATGCGCCTTACTCGCATCCAACCTGGATAACACACCAGCAACCCTGCGAATGGAGATTATAGGAAAGTGCATAGGTTCAGTAGGAGGTGCAGGAGGGATAGAGTGGGAATCTTCTAAGGTGGAATTAGAGGAGAATAAGGTGCCAAAGAGGTTGGCTTTGTCAGGGGGAGAGTTTGCTATAGAGTTATCAGGTTGGAAGAGAGGAGGAAAAGGAGTGCAGAAGTTGTTACAGATGTTTTTAGTTAAGAACCAAAAGGATTTACTAGAGGAAGAATTAGTCAAGACAGCGGTCTTTCTTTTAATAAAATTCCGCTTAGTCCTACGAAGAATAGCCTTACAACGATTCCTAGAAGTAATGAAAGAGGTGTGGGTAATAGGAGAAGGAGATAGTTTCATAACTCGATATGCCCTATCTCTCACCCTGCAAGCAAGAGAGCAGGAGCGATCAAACAATGATTGTAATGTGAAAGTTTTGGTAGAAGATGGGATAAATGCACTCATACCGCCCTGTATAACCCCAGCAATGCTGTCAGCACATACCGAGGCATCCCGAGTGGAAAAGCAACATTCATCCCAAGGAAAGTCGGTGAATAATTCTCGCAAGGATTGCCATCTTGCCCTCCGATAGTGCCATAGTTGACGTTTAGAAGGGGTGGGGGAGGTGGTCGTGGCCAGTTTGATTTAATAGAAATAAGATTGTGATCAGAAGACCCTAAGGGGGCAGAAATTGAGTGTAAATAGTGTGAGGGGATAACAATACATTATGCTTCCAATATCTTCCCAGGCGGCACTACCTCCCTGTTTGGTAGCTGCCTACTACCTACTACAGCTGAGGTGGACTGGGGATGAACCAACGACCCTCAGGACAGAAGGTGGGCGCTGTATCCACTCCCCCACCGCACCTCACTGTTAATAAGTCAAGAAGTAAACACAGCACAGCCTCGGGTACACGACCCCCTCTCACTCTCTGAACTCTGTGAACACAACCCTCTCACTCTGAACCCCTCCCTCTCACTCTGAATACCGCTCTCTCACTGTGAACACCGCCCTTTCACTGTGAACCCCTCCCTCTGAACACCGCCCTCTTACTCTGAACACCGCCCTCTCACTCTGAACACCGCCCTTTAAACCGTCTTTAAACTGCTAGGGGAACATATGGGCACGGGGGTGAGGGAGACTGCATCGGGAGAGGGTAAACAAAGTGAAAGATTACAGGGAAATAGTGTTAGGAATGATGACAAAACTAAATTAGACAGGGAGTTTAAACCTAAATGTGGTAAAAGGAGGACTCAGAACACGACTAACTTAAATGTCTACTACGCGAACAGTAGAAGTATGAGAAACAAAATCGATGATATTAGGGCCTTGGTATGTACCGAAAAAATCGATATAATAGCATTCACTGAAACATGGATCAACCTAGACTCACGTGAGTTACCTGTCGAATACCAAGTTGCGGGTTACAAATTGTTCCATACCGATAGGCAGACCAGGAAAGGAGGCGGAGTAGCCATCTATGTCAGGGATAATCTGAAGTGCGAAATAAATAAGGAAAAAAAAAGTGAGCGGAATACAGAAACAATTTGGATAGAATTAATCGACGGTCGGGAAAAATTAATCATAGGAGTAATATATAGACCTCCTAATCTTGATAGAGTTAATGAGCGGCTTATCTGGGATGAAATGTGCAGGGCTTCCATACACAACAGTCTGTATAGTAGGTGATTTTAACCTTGGCCAAATAGATTGGACTGACCTTACGGGTAACTCAGTATCAAAGGATTTCCTCGAAACGATCCAGGACTGTTTCCTAAGTCAACATATAACCGAACCCACCCGGGGTAATAATATACTCGATTTAGTTCTATCGAACAGAGAAAACCTCATTAGCAATGTCGAGGTAGGGAAAGAACTTGCAAACAGCGATCACAAAGAAATTCGATTCCAGTTAGATTTTCAGGTCAGACTTAAAGGGAATTCCATTAAAGTCCCAGATTTCAGAAGGGCAAACTTTGATAGTTTAAGGAGGCAGCTGAGAGAGGGGGTGTCACGCTTGGATGTGAACCTGACAGATGACACCGACCTGATAACGGGATCTGAGATTGCCGAGTTCCACGACAATTTAAATAATGAGTTACTTAATGCACAAAGGCAGAACATACTATACAAGAAACTCAGATCAGACAACAATGACCCTAAATGGATAAATAATTATTCAAAGAACATTATTGGCCAAAGGAAAGCTATAGGTAGAAGGATAAATCGTGGAGAAACTTACCTCCGGGAGTATTATAAGGTATTGGCCGGTAGGGTTAAGACCGAGATAAGAAAAGCCAAGAGGAACTATGAACTGAAGAGAGCAGGGGAGGCGAAAACAAACCCCAAAGGATTCTACCAAATGTATCAAACTAAAACACGAGATAAGATTGGACCAATACGTTCAGATACTGGCGAGCTAACTGACAACGACGGAGAAATGAGCAATAATCTGAATAAATATTTTTCAACAGTTTTCACCACCGAAAATTTAAACATGATACCCGAGGCACATACTCTATTCAGAGATAGAGAAGAAAACAAATTAAGAGAGATAGTAGTGACTAGTAACGATGTTAATAAGCAAATAGACAAACTGAAGCCTGATAAGTCACCTGGTCCCGATGAGATATTTGCCAGAGTATTAAAGGAATGTAAGGATGAGCTTAGTATGCCCTTAGCAAAGTTGTTTAGCATGTCATTATAAACAGGTGTAGTACCAGAATCCTGGAGGATAGCGAATGTAATACCAATTTTCAAGAAGGGGGATAGATCACTATCCTCTAACTACCGCCCAATCAGTCTAACATCAATAGTAGGTAAATTACTGAAACCAATTATTTCAAACTCTATTCGAAACCACCTGGAGAAGCACAAGTTGATCAATGATTCCCAACATGGCTTCACAAGCGGGCGTTCGTGTCTAACTAATCAATTAACATTCTTTTCATCAGTTTTCGAATCGGTGGACGAGGGGCACAGTTATGATGTGATATATCTCGACTTTAGCAAAGCCTTCGACAGAGTCCCCCACGAAAGACTAATTAGAAAGGTAGAAGCGCATAGCATCAAAGGTAATATCCTTAAATGGATTAGGGCGTGGTTATGGGACAGGAAACAGGGAGTGAGCATAAACGGCACTAAATCGCATTGGAGCAACGTCACTAGTGGAGTTCCCAAGGCTCAGTACTTGCACCATTATTATTTATTACATACATAAACAACATAGATATCGGCATAGACAGCAACATAAGTAAATTTGCTGAAGACACTAAAATAAGACGTGTAATTAAATCTGACGAGGACTCTGCAAAACTACAGGAAGATCTAAACAAATTTTTCGAATGGTAGGAAAAATGGCAGATGAAATTAAATGTGGACAAATGTAAAGTACTCAGTATAGGAGATGTAAACAGGAAAACCAGTTACCAGATGAACAACGATGCCATTGTGGAATCCGACTGTGAGAGAAATTTATGAGTAATGATAAGTAGGAATCTTAAGCCAAGTAAACAATGTGGTTTTGCTCGTAACAAGGCTAATAAAGTCCTTGGGTTCATGCAAAGGAGCGTTAGTTACAAGACTAGTGAGGTCATCTTAAAATTATATCTAGAGCTTGTGAGACCTCACCTGGATTATGCAGTTCAGTTCCGGTCACCGTATTACAGAATGGATATAGAATCACTGGAAAGAATCCAGAGGAGAATGACAAGACTAATCCCGGGAATTAGGAACCTTGAATACAGAGACAGGTTAAAGCATCTTAATTTGCACTCCCTCGAGAGATGTAGAGTGAGGGGCGACATGATAGAGGTGTATAAATGGAAGTCAGGGTTAAACAAAGGTGACATTGGGAAGGTACTCAAACTATCCAACCAGGAGCGAACGCGTAACAATGGTTTTAAATTAGACAAATTTAGATTTCGGCGTGAAATAGGTAAACACTGGTTTGGAAACAGTAGTGGATGATTGGAACAAGTTACCAAATATCATCAATAACTCGAATACACTGGATAGCTTCAAACATAGGTTGGATGCTTATATGAGCAATAGGGATTGGGTATTGTTACGCCGTCTCTTAATTTACTTAAATATCCAGGTTCTAGGCGTAACCAAACAAAAAGTGAAGTAAATTAAACGGGAATAAAAATAAATAAAGTAAACCTTTAAGAATTTAATCGCTTAAATATTAACACAATAAAGAGCCTCGTAGGCTGTCACAACAAATTGATTCACCATCGAAATTTTTAAGACAAATGATACTAAACATCGAAACATCAAAAGAATAAATATAAAGCATTGGATTACGTTAACACTGCATAAACATATAAAAACTATCACTGAAATTAACTAACGTGAGACAACACTGAATTACTTAAATGTAACGAAGCAAATACTGATGGACATAAATAGGTACTCACATAGATATACCACATTGGTGGCGACAGGAACAACACAAATAAATTAAGTATTAGTAACAGGTGACGAGTGTCACTCAAAGGATGTGAACTGTATGACAAGAGGACTGAACTAACCCCGTCAGTTGGTGGGTCCTATATATAAGGTTGGCTCCCGCCACGTGACCCGCCGGTGGATCGTTTAACGATGCAGATGGTCGTTAGAGAACAAAGAATGCTGGTTACAATACTAAATAAAGAAATAAGATGGGCTTGAACAAATAATGACAGTTAAAACCTTAACAGCACAGGGTAAGGTGACTAGAATATATAATAGTAAATTTAAGACATCATTACAGGAATAATATGGAACAACATGGGAGCATGTTATATATATATAAAAAAATAGAAAAATACGACACGGTCGTAACAGTATAAACGGGACTGCCCAATATGGTGTCAATAGGCCCGCTGCAGTTTCCCCCATTCTTATGTTCTTATGTTCTTAACACCGCCCTCTCACTGTAAACACCGCCCTCTCACTCTGAACACCGCCCTCTAACTCTGAACACCGCCCCCTCACTCTGAACACCGCCCTCTCAATCTGAACACCGCCCCCTCACTCTGAACACCGCCCTCTCACTCTGAACACCGCCCTCTCAATCTGAACACCGCCCCCTCACTCTGAACACCGCCCTCTCACTCTGAACACCGCGAACACCGCCCTCTCACTCTGAACACCGCCCTCTCACTCTGAACACCGTCTTCTCAACACAATGAACAATGTTACTAATAAACAACCTAACCTAACCATACAAGGCGGTGTTGGTGCAGATAAAGCCATCCAGTTATTATGAGGACAATGGAGGAGCACCTGGTGATTACTCCCCACCTTATCTTACCTGTTGATTAAACCTCCTTACGATACCTGGGGGAGTTAGGTTGGGTTGGGTTGGGTTGGGTTGGGTTGGGTTATGTCAATGTTTTTCTTTACGTCAAGGTTATTGAAGTAAAGTTTACGCCAGTATGATTTTTTCCATATTTTCCTGCTTAGTTAATCAGCCAATTAGACGCCGTACATTCACCTTTACACACCTGTTGTTTACGTGTACGAAAGCGAGGAACTAGTAAAGAATAATAAATATAATAAAAAGTGAGGTTTGGAGAGAGAGAGAGAGAGAGAGAGAGAGAGAGAGAGAGAGAGAGAGAGAGAGAGTGTGTGTGTGTTTGATGCTCTCCTACGCCTGGTAGATCGGTCACTGGTCGTCATGGAAACGACTTAGTCATAAAACGCGGCAGTTGGAATTGTACTGAAACACGAGTTGATAGGGAGCTGCAGGCCTACACGTCACCCAGAACCTGTTCACCTTCTACAGGCAGGCCTCCACGTCACTCAGCACCTGTTCACCTTCTACAAGCAGGCCTACACGTCACTCAGCACCTGTTCACCTTCTACAGGCAGGCCTCCACGTCACTCAGCACCTGTTCACCTTCTACAGGCAGGCCTCCACGTCACTCAGCACCTGTTCACCTTCTACAGGCAGGCCTACACGTCACTCAGCACCTGTTCACCTTCTACAGGCAGGCCTCCACGTCACTCAGAACCTGTTCACCTTCTACAGGCAGGCCTCCACGTCACTCAGCACCTGTTCACCTTCTACAAACACACACACACACACACACACACACACACACATCTATTGTTAAAATAATAAACAACTCCTGATTTATGTACTGTACAGCCCTGTAAATGTATTCAATGCATATTATATCATTATGTCTAAATCAAATGTAAGTCTGTATATTTTCAGCCACCGGCTGCAACTCTATTAATAAACCGTTTATTATTATTATTATTATTATTATTATTATTGTTACACACACATAACATCGCAACATTTGACCTTCCATTATTCTCGTCTTCCTGGATACGGTCAAGACACACACTGAAAGAAAACGTCTGCCTCTGAAATCGGATTAATCAATACTTGTCGCTAATTACTGCAAAAAAAAGTATCTTTACCTTTGAAGAGTTGCTGAATGATGCACTGTATCGTGTTCCTTTTGACAACCATTTTCCCCGATAACATCAGAACTGATTGGCTCAGAGAGAGAGAGAGAGGAGTGTGTGTGTGTGTGTGTGTGTGTGTGTGTGTGTGTGTGTGTGTGTGTTTAATATATTTTCACTACAAATTAAAACACACTGTTGTCGTCATGAGCCAAGGTGTAGAACATCATTATTAAGACACAAGCGCCGGACACGTGAAGGCTTCCTCAATCATACACCTGCCAGGTTTCTTTTGTTTTTCAGGTGTGTTCACAAAAGGTGTGTGAGGGGAAACCTTTTTCTTACCCTGCAATATTAAAATGGGCCGACGGCTCCCTCCTAAAATAAATGGTTCTTATATTGTTTTTAGGTTTAACTTTAATATGTTTAACTCACAAAGATTCTCGTGACTGATCACATGAGTGAACACATGAGAGAACACACGATTGAACACATGAGAGAACACATGAGAGAACACATGAGTGAACACATGAGTGAACATATAAGTGAACACATAAGGAAGACAAGTTACTGTGAGGCTACTTTGACTTATATATCGTACGTGTCATTATTCTGAAACAACTTAACATCAACAACAACACCAATACAACAACAACAACAACAGCGAAGTATGTCTTCTATGGGAATAAGAAAAGCTGTTCAACTTCTTATTCTCCTCAATTTCTTGCTCGAAGGAATCATTTCTGATAGCATAGGAACATGACCTTGACTTACGCAGCATCACTTAAGGACTGAACGAGACTCAACAGCGAGTTGTCCCACAAGCCTACACAAATTATTGTTTTCCTTTATAATAACATAAGAAGCCTTCGGTACTAGGTCAAAGGTGCCTTATATCCAGATGTACACAATCAAAGGTGACGTGTGTGTGTGCGTGAGCGTGTGTGTGTGTGTGTGTGTGTGTGTGTGTGTGTGTGTGTGTAATAAAAAAAATAAGAAGAACAAACAAGACAGCGGTACACACACACACACACACTTACCCCATCAACAACACTCAATACACCAGGAGCCAGTCATCAGGTGTAGCTACATTGTGTGGTATAACGAGAGAAATATATCATGTATTGAAATCAGTATTCATTTGTGTAGATCAAAAGAATTAAACAATAGTGGTGTGTTTTGTGCAGGAACAGAAGGACGCAGGTCAGTGTTTATCAGACGCGACAGGTTAATTATCCAGGGAGCAGAAAGTGTGTAGAAATGCATAAAGTGAAGTGAAAAAAAAATTACATTCTACTTTTATGGTCGTTCTAACTGTAGCTTTCGTTCTGAGGAGTGTTGAAGAACGAAAGCCACCACCGTGATTGTTTTAACTATAGGTTGTGTCTGGCAGTTCTTCAAGAGACAAACCAAAGACATTCACATTTTATTGATCGTTCTAACTGTGGCTTAAATACTGGCGAGTGTTGAAGAATGAAAAACCATTGCCGTGATCGTTCTAACTATAAGTTGTGTCTGGCAGTTCTTCAAGAGACAAAACAAAGACATTCACATTTTATTGAACGTTCTAAAAGTGGATTTAGTTGCTGAGAATTGTTTATCTCGGAGATAAATACGTTCGCCGTACAGTGATCACCTTAATTGTGGATGAAGTGGTCTGGTTGAGGTGGAATGGTTGAGGTCAGGTGGGTGAGGACAGGTGGGTGAGGTCAGATGGGTGAGGTTAGGTGGGTGAGGTTGGCTGGCTGAGGGCAGGTGGGTGAGATCGGGTGGGTGAGGTGGTCTGCATGAGGGCAGGTGGGTGAGGTCAGATAAGAACATAAGAATGGAGGAAACTGCAGCGGGCCTATTGGCCCATACTGGGCAGTCCCGTTTACACCCAACCCCTATTGCTCATATAAGCATCCAACCTATGTTTGAAGCTATCCAGCGTATTCGAGTTGATGATGATATTTGGTAACTTGTTCCATTCATCCACTACTCTGTTACCAAACCAGTGTTTACCGATTTCAGGCCTAAATCTAAATTTATCTAATTTAAAACCATTGTTACGAGTTCGCTCCTGGTTGGATAGTTTGAGTACCTTTGTAATGTCCCCTTTGTTTAGCCCTGCCTTCCACCTATACACCTCTATCAGGTCGCCCCTCGCTCTACGTCTCTCGAGGGAGTGCGAATTAAGATGCTTTAACCTGTCTCTGTACTCAAGGTTCCTAATGCCCGGGACTAGTCTTGTCATTCTCCTCTGAATTCTTTCCAAGGATTCTATATCCATTCTGTAATACGGTGACAGAACTGAACTGCGTAGTCCAGGTGTGGTCTCACAAGAGCAAGATACAGGTTTAGGATGACCTCGCTAGTCTTGTAACTAACACTCCTTTGTATGAACCCAAGTACTTTATTAGCCTATCCAAGTGAGGTGAGGTGGTCTGCATGAGGGCAGGTGGGTGAGGTCAGATGGGTGAGGTCAGATGGGTGAGGTCAGATGGGTCAGGTCAGGTGAGTGAGGTAGGGTGGGTTAGTCTTGCACTGCTACGAGACAGTGGATATGTTTGTCTCTATCAAGGTCAATGTACAGACGTCAGCCTGACAGCGTTCTAGTTTTCGCCTTGGTCTCTACTATTAACCCTAGTCCCTCACCACACGCCCCAACGATCACTGCTGTATATATTTTTTGTCATCACTACTATAACAACTTCACCCGATTATAGTACTTCTTACTTTGTTGTATTAACCTAGCCTAACCTAGTTCAACCTGACCTACCCTGACCTAATCTAACTTCCCCTAACCTAACCTAACCTAACCTAACGTAACTGAAAGCTGAACTTAAGCTCAGAGGCGAAAATGTATGGCTGAAAGAAGTGAATCCCAGGATGAAGGAGGAAGATGTGAGACGGGGAGAGTTTGTGAATGATGACACAAGGTCGAGAAGGTTGGTAGTGAAGGTCATTATAGCAGGTAAATGTACGAACTCCTTAAGTCCTTTCGGGGACTTAATGGACGGCAGAGTTACAGTTAAGGACAAGAATGACAAAGAAAGTAAGAAAACCTTAATCGTTGGTGATTCACGGGTAAGGTACCTGGATCGTGCTTTCTGTGAAAATGACAAAAATGGAGGATGGGGGTGTGTTTACCAGGAGCTCGGGTGTGGGATATAGTAGACAGGATGGACAATATCATGTTTGGTAATGTGAACAATCTAATAACTGCCTCGGTCTAAGAGGGAACGATTATTGTCTGATGTTTGAAGTGAAGAGCTCCTTGATAAGTTCATGACAGATATACTGTAGACAGCATTAGGTCGAAGAGAGGGATCCCTATCATATGTGCTGTCCTGCCTAGAAGTAAAGATGGCAATGAATGGTTGTCAAGAGCAATTTGTGTCAACGGCCGTCTTGGTAGATATTGTGGGTCAATATCAGTCCCATTCATTGACAACTGGGACAACTTTTTTGGCAGAAGGGACCTTTATGTTAGGGATGGAGTGGCAACTCTGGCTGGCTCTCTCGAGAGGGCAGCTCAAAAGATGTCGAAGTATTTAAACGGCTTAAGGAACATGAGAGCAAGGGGGCTGAGGAGACTGCAGTGGGTGTGGGAATATATAACGAAAGGTTACACAGAAATCGTGCAAGGAATGATGATTAAGTTCAAATAATCATTGAGTTAACATCAAAACGTGGCAGGGAGATGAATCAGATCACGACTAACGTAAATGTCTACTACCCAAACAGTTAAAGTGTAAAGAATAAAATGGATGAAATCACACCTTTGGTAATACTGAAGAAAAAACCACACGATATAATAGCATTCACTGAAACCTGGACTAACTTAGACTCTCGTGAGCTACCTGTCGAATACCAAATTAAAGGTTATAAATTATTTCATACTGATAGGAAGATTAGGAAAGAAGCCAAGGTAGCAATATATGACACACACACACACACACACACACACACACACACACACACACACACACACACACACACACACACCATTAACCAAACAGCCTCAAAAAGTTATGCATGTCTCTTGGTGGCCTCGGAAATAAACGACACCATTAGTATACCATGAGTTAATTTCTCCTCAGTTGGACTTATTTATTTCGCTTCTTATCTAAGCTATGAAAAATAATCACATCACATGACTCCTTCCTCACAATTAGTTTCGTATCCTTAAAGACCAAGATAATTTTTAATAATGTTTCTTCTTGATTTATTTTCTTGGCCCAATTTCTCCGGATTTGTTGTTTTGCAGTAATTCTCTTTATTAATCTCAAATTATGTTTATAACTACTTAGACAATAGGAAAAATAACCCACAATGGCAGGTGATAGTCAGGTTGTGTTTACTTTGAGTCGTACTAATAGGTATCGTATCACAGGTAAGTTAATTACCCTCCTACGTTAAAATGCATTATATTCATTATCCTGATACTGTATAATATTTTACTTGATGCAAATGAAGAAATTACCATTGACTGAAGATTCGACACCTTAGCTTATTCCACCTGAAGATTAACCATTCTGAGGTTAGGTTAGCGTTAAGTTGGGTTTGGTTAGGTTAGGTTTTATAAGGTTAGGATAGGTTTAAGTTTGGTCAACGTTAAGTTAGGTTAGCGTTAAGTTAGGTTAACGTTAAGTTAGCGTTAAGTTATGTTAGATTTGGTTAAGTTCGATTAGGTTAAGTCAGTTTTAAGTTAGGTTAGTTAATTTTCACGTGTATTAAGTTAGGGTGTGTAATCTTCAGGTGATCCAGTCGAAAAAAAAACATCATATTTTACCTGATACAACAGAACGAGGACTAGACACGTGTGGAGCCTTGGCACACATAATACTGCCTCTAACTCACTCTCTCAGTCATCGATTATGGTTGTGTAAACAGACACACACAGGCTCAAAAACAGACCATAACTACTATCTGGTAAGTTGAGTAGGTCAGTAAAACTCCAGTGTAAACAAACCTCGCGTGGGTTTAGTGGCCTCTGTGTTCCTTCCTTACATAATGGGATCACAAGAGAGATTTTCCAGGTTCTTAGATAGTGTACGTATGTTATTGTGGGGGATGGAGGGGGGGGGGGGTATAATGTGCTGACATCAGGTAGAGTTTAGTCAACAGTGTGCTGTATCCGCACCGCCCTGAAGAAGCCATTAAGCCCAAGGAACCCACTTCTACCTCCTCATTATACTGCTCATAAGTATTAATTTAATGAGCTCGATGTCTCGTTGACTTCCCTGGAGGAGGTCCGCCCTTAGAGTGCTCGACCACATCCTTATGAAGAAGCAGATCCTCCTCTGGCAGGCTCTCTAAACCACCGTGTTTAGAATGAAGAGGAAGAGGAGCGCCATGTTTCTCTCCTACCTTATTTAATTCTCGAGTAACTTTAAACAGGACCGTGAGGCACTGGGCGGCACCAGGAGGCACTGGGCGGCACCAGGAGGCACTGGGCGGCACCAGGAGGCACAGTATTCCTCTGTTGTGTCCTGAGGCGCTTGGTGCCTTGTTGTGCTGCTACTGACAGCTAAACCTCCCCGTCCCTGATGCCTTCCTGGTGCAGGGTGGCTCACGGCTGGTGCAGGGTAACTCACGGCTGGGACCCCTCACCTCTCACTCCCCACCTCTCACCCCCTCACCTCTCACCCCCTCACCTCTCACCCCCTCACCCAACAAGCCTCGAAGTTGGCAGGACCTGTGTGGGTTGACCTGTGTGCTCGTGTATACAGGACAAAGGTGAACCTAGCTAGGGTTTCAGTCCAGTGAACCAGAAGCCTCACCACTCTCCAAGTAACCACTGGACTTGGTGTTCAAAGAATTGGTTCCTTGTGGTACAGTTGGCGAAGAGTTGCTTGTGGTACAGTTGGCTAGGAGTTGCTTGTGGTTGGCGAGGAGTTGCTTGTGGTACAGTTGGCTAGGAGTTGCTTGTGGTACAGTTGGCGAGGAGGTGCTTGTGGTACAGTTGGCGAGGAGTTGCTTGTGGTACAGTTGGCTAGGAGTTGCTTGTGGTACAGTTGGCTAGGAGTTGCTTGTGGTACAGTTGGCTAGGAGTTGCTTGTGGTTGGCGAGGAGTTGCTTGTGGTACAGTTGGCGAGGAGGTGCTTGTGGTACAGTTGGCGAGGAGTTGCTTGTGGTACAGTTGGCTAGGAGTTGCTTGTGGTACAGTTGGCTAGGAGTTGCTTGTGGTACAGTTGGCTGGGAGTTGCTTGTGGTACAGTTGGCTAGGAGTTGCTTGTGGTACAGTTGGTGAGGAGTTGCTTGTGGTACAGTTGGCTAGGAGTTGCTTGTGGTACAGTTGGCGAGGTGTTGCTTGTGGTACAGTTGGCGAGGAGTTGCTTGTGGTACAGTTGGCGAGGAGTTGCTTGTGGTGCAGTTGGCGAGGAGTTGCTTGTGGTGCAGTTGGCGAGGAGTTGCTTGTGGTGCAGTTGGCGAGGAGTTGCTTGTGGTGCAGTTGGCGAGGAGTTGCCTGTGGTGCAGTTGGCGAGGAGTTGCTTGTGGTGCATTTGGCGAGGAGTTGCTTGTGGTGCAGTTGGCTAGGAGTTGCTTGTGGTACAGTTGGCTAGGAGTTGCTTGTGGTACAGTTGGCGAGGAGTTGCTTGTGGTACAGTTGGCGAGGAGTTGCTTGTGGTACAGTTGGCGAGGAGTTGCTTGTGGTACAGTTGGCGAGGAGTTGCTTGTGGTACAGTTGGCTAGGAGTTGCTTGTGGTACAGTTGGCTAGGAGTTGCTTGTGGTACAGATGGCGAGGAGTTGCTTGTGGTACAGTTGGCGAGGAGTTGCTTGTGGTACAGTTGGCTAGGAGTTGCTTGTGGTACAGTTGGCGAGGAGTTGCTTGTGGTACAGTTGGCGAGGAGTTGCTTGTGGTACAGTTGGCTAGGAGTTGGTTGACTCTGCTCACGTGAACGCTGGAATATTTCAAGCAAGGGTGACCACAACAACCACTGGCTGTAACAAGGTTGGTGGAGGCTTCTCACATGTCACCCACCCACTTTTTGATGTATTTGAAGCAACAAGACACGTGCAAACAAACATATTAGTCAATCCATTGTTTACCATGATGAGATGTAACAAATGAAACAAGTACTGCACTGTATATGAAGCAAGGTTACTAGATTACAAGATGTTGTAACCGCTAGACTAAGGATTGGGTATAAGTACCCCTGGCAGTATGTCCCTAAGATAGATGTGAACAAAACTAAATGTAAAGTATGTGGCCAGACATGTGGCCACACACTCCAAAACTACGTCCTCGACTGTGTGGAAATAGAACTTTTTAGTAACAGGTCCAAGCACACTGTGTATGAAATGGCACAACACTTTATCTCTTATATTTAGATAGCTGACATAAAAATTAGATTCACTTTTTGTACTCAGTAGCTATATCAGTTCCATTGTATAGAACCAACCACACAATGTGCTTGAATACCTCTCACACAAATGTGAACAACAAAGTGTGCGGCCAGACATACTGCCTCACACTCCTGTACTCACGCAGCTGTGAATTAGCTACCCTCTATGTACAGAACTAAACAAACAATGTATCTGAAATACTCTAACATTCAATGCCATAATATCCTGACCACTGGGGACTGTTACACACACCCTTTGTGAACTCTACTCTATAATCCTTTAGCGTTACCGCTCACAGGATGAGTATAGGGTGCACAATAAACTACCCGCTGTACGTGGCAAAATTAAAAAAAATCAATTCCACCCACCCACCTACCCCCTCTCACGTAAATTCATTGAAACCATTGTTACTGACAGTCTCATCATCACTGACTCTCTATCCTCACTACTTGCCCTTGGCACCCTCGACTCAGGTTGTCACGCTCTTGTCTCTGAAGCCAGGCACAAATATGCGTGCCTTGTTGACCGGGGTGTCAGGGTCAAACTGTTGTGGATCCCCTCTCACATAGGCCTCATAAAACATGACAGAGTTGATGCCCTCGCCAAACTCGCGTCTAACAAAGACACCGTTGAACACAATTTGGGTCTGTCAAAAAGAACCCTTAAAACTGTAATTAGGAAAGAATTTATTGATGAGTTTGACGCAAGTAGACAAGTGCAAACAGGCACTAGTCGATCCATAGGTTACCATGATGAGATGTATCAAGTGAAACATGTATATGGAGCAAGTAACAAGATCACTAGATTACAAGATGTTGTAACCGCTAGATTAAGGTTAGGATATAAGTACCTTTGGCAGTATGTTCCTCAAGCAGATGTAAACAAAACTAAATGTAAAGTGTGTGGCCATACATATGGCCACACACTTGAACACTACGTCCTCGACTGTGTGAAGATAGAACCTTTTAGGGACAGGTCCAAGCACACTGAGTGTGAAATGGCACAACACTTCATCTCTAATGGCAAGATGGCCGACATATTAAGATTGTATCCACTTTTTTGCACTTAGTAACTATATCAGTTCTCATGTACAGAACCAAATACGCAATGTGCTTGAATACCTCTCAGGTAAATGTGAATAACAAAGTGTGAGGCCAGACATACTGCCTCACACGTCTGTACTCACGCATTTGTGAGTAAATTACCCTTTATGTATAGAACTAAACAAATAATGTAAATGAAATACTGTGTAACATTCAGTGCCATAATATCCTGACAACGGGGGTTAATTATTATGACCCTTTGTAAACTCTACTCTGTAATCCTTTTGCGCTACCGCTCACAGGATGAGTGTGGGGTGCACAATAAAGTAGCCGCTGTAGGAGTCAAAATCAATCACGTACCCACCCACTCACCCACCCCCTCATCTACCCCCACCCACTCACCCCTCACCCACCCCCTCATCTTCCCCCACCCACTCACCCCTCACCCACCCCCTCATCTACCCCCAACCACTCACCCCTCACCCACCCCCTCATCTACCCCCACCCACTCACCCCTCACCCACCCCCTCATCTACCCCCACCCACTCACCCACTCACCCACCCCCTCATCTACCCCCACCCACTCACCCCTCACCCACCCCCTCATCTACCCCCACCCACTCACCCCTCACCCACCCCCTCATCTACCCCCACCCACTCACCCCTCACCCACCCCCTCATCTACCCCCACCCACTCACCCCTCACCCACCCCCTCATCTTCCCCCACCCACTCACCCCTCACCCACCCCCTCATCTACCCCCACCCACTCACCCACTCACCCACCCCCTCATCTACCCCCACCCACCCACCCCTCACCCACCCCCTCATCTACCCCCACCCACTCACCCACTCACCCACCCCCTCATCTACCCCCACCCACCCACCCACTCACCCACCCCCTCATCTACCCCCACCCACCCACCCACTCACCCACCCCCTCATCTACCCCCACCCACCCACCCAATCCTTTAACTATAAAACAGATGTATATGTTTCAATTTATCTCTATCTCTCTCTATTCCTCAAGCTCATATTTTTGCCTTCCTCATGTAAAATTATTGGGGTCAGCTGGTTTATTCCGTTTCTCCTTTGTACCCAAGTTAAAATCCAGTTGTAAGGCTGTAACAGGTCTTTCTTCACCTGATGTAAGATAATGGTCTCTGGTCATGGCAAGGTTCTGTTGTGATAAGTGTGTGTGTGTGTGTGTGTGTGTGTGTGTGTGTGTGTGATTCCTTTGTGTCCGGGACTATAATTAACCTGTGATGATGTCTACATTGTACACACACACACACACACACACACACACACACACAGTCTCTCTCCGGCTACCCGTAATAAACCACATAACGAAATATGAAAACTTTAAACCCACATATTTCTGAGAATTCGACAATATTTACCAACACAAATTTCCTTCACGAGAAATAGAAAAATTATTAACGAAAAGTAAAGAGAGACCTTGTTGGGGGCTTCATAGTTTTATATCGTTATAACACAAGTGGATAAAGGCTTCATACTGAGCTTCATTCACTTATAAAACACATGGATAAAACTTTCCTCACTTATAAAAACGTACAGAAGAGTTTCCCTTACTTACACAAACGTACATAGAAACTTCCCTCACTTACAAACACGTACACAGAAAGTTCCCTGACTTACAAACACGTACACAGAAACGTACACAGAAACTTCCCTCAAAAAACTCGTACACAGAAGCTTCCCTTACTTACAATTACATACAGAGGAGCTTCCCTCACTTACAAACACGTACATAGAAACTTCTCTCACTTACAAAAACGTACACAGAAGCTTCCCTCTCTTACAAACACGTACATAGAAGCTTCCCTCACTTACAAACACGTACATAGAAGCTTCCCTCACTTACAAACATGTACAGAAAAGCTTCCCTCACTTACAAATACGTACATAGAAGCTTCCCTCACTTACAAACACGTACATAGAAGCTTCCCTCACTTACAAACACGTATAGAGAAGCTTCCTTCACTTATAAACACGCACAGAGAAGCTTCCCTCACTTACCCACACCTTTATCATGGACATAAAACTGACGAAGCGGCACTGTGCTGTGGACGAGTGAGTGTGGAGGTCACGAGGTTCCTGAAGGCGTAGGTAAACAAAGAGGTCCTGGCGAGTTTATCCACACCAACAAGGGGGTGGTTAAACTGTACTATATTACTTATACCACTTTACTATAATACTTAGACGATATTACTAAGGCTATATTACTTATACCACTTTACTATAATACTTAGACGATATTACTAAGGCTATATTACTTATACCACTTTACTTTATTACTTAGACGATATTACTAAGGTTATATTACTTATACTACTTTACTATAATACTTAGACGATATTACTAAGGCTATATTACTTATACTACTTTACTATAATACTTAGACAATATTACTGAGGCTATATTACTTATACCACTATACTTTATTACTTAGACGATATTACTAAGGCTATATTACTTATACTACTTTACTATATCATTTATATTATTAAATTACTTTTACTAAGTCCTCATAATCAAAGCTATATTACTAAAGGCCATTTTTCCCCTATTACGCTAAGGTCATATAACTATTACTATATTACTTATGCTACTTTACTATATCACTTATCTTACTATAACGCTTACACTAAGGTCATATAACTATTACTATATTACTTATCTTACTTATCACCTAGTTATCACGTTAGTGTTTCTGAGTGAGGGTCAGTGTGAGGTATTACATACACCTTTAGCCTTGCACCCTGAAACAATTAACTTGGGTAAATGAATATTATGCACAGAGATGCTGGCTGTTGAGTAATTACTCTGCCGCCACGCTTGAGTTATTACTTGAAGCAACACCTACAACACTGCTCAAGTCTTGTTTATTATTTAGTCATGTAGGTTTATGTATACCTGTAGTTTGGTCAAGGTTTTGCTGTGGCTCTAAGCGACTGTCTGATATGTCTAATGGTGGTCCCTGGGCTGAGGATAGAGGTAATATAATCGAGGATAAAGGTAACATAATTGAGGATAAAGGTAACATAATTGAGGATAAAGGTAACATAACTGAGGATAAAGGTAACATAACTGAGGATAAAGGTAACATAACTGAGGATAAAGGTAACATAATTGAGGATAAAGGTAACATAATTGAGGATAAAGGTAACATAATTGAGGAGAAAGGTAACATAATTGAGGATAAAGGTAACATAATTGAGGATAATGGTAACATAACTGAGGATAAAGGTAACATAACTGAGGATAAAGGTAACATAATTGAGGATAAAGGTAACATAACTGAGGATAAAGGTAACATAATTGAGGATAAAGGTAACATAATTGAGGATAAAGGTAACATAATTGAGGATAAAGGTAACATAATTGAGGATAAAGGTAACATAATTGAGGATAAAGGTAACATAACTGAGGATAAAGGTAACATAATTGAGGATAAAGGTAATATAACTGAGTAATCTCATAAATCGATTTCATCTGCTAGCCTATAGTAACCCAGATTGAACGTATTAGAAAGTATTAGAAAGCATTAGAACCTACCATAACCTGACCTGACCTACCATGACCTAACCTGACCTGCCATGACCTAACCTGACCTGCCATGACCCAACCTGATCTGCCATGACCTGACCTGACCTGCCATGACCTGACCTGACCTGCCATGACCTGACCTGACCTGCCATGACCTAACCTGACCTGCCATGACCTAACCTGACCTGCCATGACTTAACCTGACCTGTCATGACCTAACCTGACCTGCCATGACCTAACCTGGCCTGCCATGACCTAACCTGACCTGCCATGACCTAACCTGACCTGCCATGACCTGACCTGACCTGACCTAACCTTAGTCGGCCTGGGGAGGAGCAGCTTGATGAATTGACGTATTATAAGTGATTTTATTTTTCATCAGAGGAAGGAGTAATTATTATAAGAAATCTCATTAAAAACGAAGTCTTTGAGAAAGTGACACACACACACACACACACACACACACACACACACACACACACACACACACACACACAACAGTTACGTAACAAAAGAGACTCTAGGAGAAGAACAGCAGTGAACTTGACTGTTAATTACTGGGTCGTATAAACCAGTCATGAAATGCTTGAGTACAGGTCTTGTGCCAGTTTACAACACGTACTGAAACAGGTAGACCAGACACCCTCTCCACCATGATCACAGCGTCTTGATTTTGAAGTGGACTATGCTCTCAGTGCCCGCTGTGTCCCCTCCCTTATATAACACTACTGTGAGATGTGTTGTGTGCTGAATGTGTTTGACGTCCGTGATACAATGTTAGCCATTACACTTGTGGATACGTCTCTCTCTCTCTCTCTCTCTCTCTCTCTCTCTCTCTCTCTCCACCCACCTCCATCCACTCTTTCTCTCCTTCCCTCTACACCCCTCCCGTTTCCCCGTCCTCCCTCCACCTCCGTGTCTATCCCTCACCCCGTCCCTCCACCACACTCCTCTCCTCCCCACTCTCCATCCCCACCTCCTAATTGTTTAACGGGAGTAATTGAGTGTTGCGCTTGTTACTAAATAATTTACACAGGCGAGTTACCGGCTGGTGGTGAGAACGACCGCCTCAACTCTGCAACAAATCTACTTAAATCCTTCTTATTAATCTCAAAGTTAACATTCACTAATCTATTTATTCCTCAGTTAATATTCACTAGTCTATTTATCTCGTTGTTAATATTTGCTAATTTATGTCAATGTTCAGTAATCTCTTTTTTTCCCCCAAAGTTAATATCAATTACCTTAATGCTAATACAATACAGTGTATAAAATATGATTGTTAAGATGATAAATTTATTAGTTAAATAATTTGCCAGTAAAGAAACAGACTTTACAAACAAAACACTTCATAAATACATGGAACTTAAAGTTACATTTAGTTAGGTTAGGTGAGGTGAGGTGAGGTTAGCTTAGGTGAGGTGAGGTGGGGTTAGGTTAGGTGAGGTGAGGTGAGGTTAGCTTAGGTGAGGTGAGGTGGGGTTAGGTTAGGTGAGGTGAGGTGAGGTTAGCTTAGGTGAGGTTAGGTTAGGTTAGGTTAGGTTAGGTTAGGAATGACTGAACACCTCATAACTACTCAGCTCTCCTCAAAAAACAATTAACCACTACTAGGACGAGTGTACCTACAGTATGGCATTATAACCAAGAGGAAAGACCTATATAGTGAATAACCCAAACGAAGTGAGACAAGAATCCTGTGTCCCTGATGATGTATAATGCAGTTCAATGAAGAATTTTTCAATATATGATGAGGATAATTCACTAAACAAGCTGAGAGACCAGAAAAATACGTCATCAAAGGTAAAGTCAACAGGGCCCAGGACACAGTGACGTGAACCATAAACAGTTTTCACATTCTTACACTGATAAACCCGTGTACATGACCTAACACACTGTTCTATACCTGTACAATACATGGCAGTATTTTGAGCAACAATGTCGTTCTTTTATCAACCTTTTCTTACGAGATGTTTGCTGGGCTTCAGGAGGTGACAACAGAGGTCGGTATGAACCATCAGATTACAAGCAACATAATTGATACTTTTTTTCTATTGATCAGAGATGCGATTTTTAACTTTTGTAATCATGTAAAGAGTATGAAAATTTATTTGAGTGTTAGATGTGTGTATATGTGTGTGTGTGTGTGTGTATGTGAGTGTGTGTGTGTATGTGAGTGTGTGTGTGTGTGTACCTTGTTTAATAAATGCCTGTCTCGTATATCTTGCTGTAAGATCAATCAGTAAGACGAGATGGAGGAGACGGCAATAAACAAACAAACAGACAGACAGACAGTCATCAGTATCAAATTATTTCCACTTTCTCTTTCCACTCGTTGATGTTAATGAGACTTCACCAACTGGGACAGAGTCTATATGGCCATCAAAGGTGTTTATAGTCTCGGCGGATTTAATACTAAGATTTGTCAATTTCAATTTACTAAGAAGGATGATAAAGTTAGTCTTACCCTTCCAAAGTTATGAGGACTAAAAATCTTCATAATCATCCTAAGTTGTTACATATTTCTCCACCTGATATTTACATCTGGTAGGAAGTTACTGACGAGATTTTTAATTATGTCAAATCAATAACTAAATACGAGAGATAGCTTCAAACACAGGTTGGATGGATACATGAACGATAGGGGTTGGGTGTAAATGGGACAGCACAGTATGGGTCAATAGACCCGATGCAGTTTCCTCCATTCTTATGTTCTTATGTTCTCATACTGTTACCTTCGCTGTGTTAATGTGGTAGACTGTTAAGGGTTAGTTATGGTGCATAGAAAGTGTGAGGTAAAGTACTACAGTGTGGTAAGGTGCACTTAAGTGTGCTACAGTGTACTACCAGGTTCACTAAGCATCTATGAATTAAACCTTCGTATAAACAGAGATAGAAATTGACGGATCAAACTAGACACTGTACACATCTGAAGGTGTTTGACGCTACAAGAGATAAGTCTCACCTCCACTCACCAAGAAAGCTACATAAGTGACAGCTTAATTAATATCTGTAAAATGCCTATAGAACATAAGAACATAAGAAAATAAGGAGTCTGCAATAGGCCGGTTGGCCTGTGCATGGCAGCTGCTGTCGGAGGAACAAGAACGGCGTGACTTACAACTTAACAATACAAGTAAATATATCTCCGAGGTCAAGGTCAAAGGTGAAGGTCTTGATGCACTCCGTTTGTTATTGGACAAAGGAAGGCTTATAGGTAGGAGAATCAATCGTAGTAAAGTTTACCTCCGAGATTATTATAAGGTATTGGCCAGTAGGGTTAAGACCGAGATAAGAAAAGCAAAGAGGAATAATGAACTGAAGGTAGCAAGGGAGGCGAAGTCACACCCCAAGGGATTTTTCCAAATGTATCAAACTAAAACGTGAGACAAGATTGGACCAAGACAGTCAGATATCGGCGAGCTAACCGATAACGATGGGGAAATGAGCAATAATCTGAACAGATATTTTTCAACAGTTTTCACCACCGAAAATTGGAACATGATACCAGAAGCACCAACTATATACAGTAGTGAAGAAAATATATTGAGTGAGATTAGTGATGAGTAGTAACGATGTTAGATAACAAATAAACTAAAACATTATAAGTCGCCAGGTTCTGATGAGATATTTGCCAGAGTATTAAAGGAATGTAAGGTAGAACTTAGTATGCCCACAATAAACTTGTTTAACTTGTCATTAAAAACGGGTGTAGAACCAGAATCCAGAAGAATAGCGAATGTGATACCGATTTTTAAGAAGCGAGATAGATCACTATCCTCTAACTGATATCCAATCAGTTTCACATGAATTGTAGGCAAATTGCTGGAAGCGATAATTTCAAACTTTATTTGAATCACCTGGAGAAGTGCAAGTGAATCAATGATTCCCAACATGGCTTCACAACTGGACGTTCATGACTGATAAACCTATCAACATTCTTTTCAACTGTTTTCGAATCGGTGGATGACGGACACGATTATGATGTGGTATATTTCGACTTTAGCAAAGCCTTCGGCAGAGTCCCCCATGAAAGACTAATACGTAAAGTGGAGGTACATGAAATTGGAGTAGATTTTCTAAAATGGATTAGGATGTGGTTACAGGACAGGAAACAGAGAGTAAGCATTAATGGCTCTAGATCCGATTGGGGTAACGTCACTAATGGAGTACCCCAAGGCTCAGTACTTGGACCATTACTATTTATTAAATACATAAACGACATAGACATCTGCGTAGACAACAACATAAGTAACTAAATTTGCTGATGACACTATAATAGGGCGTGTAATTAAATCTGACGAGGACTCCGCACAATTACAGGGAGATATAAAACAAAAATTTGCATGGCCTGAAAAATGGCAGATGAAATTAAATGTGGACAAATGGAAAATACTTTGTCTACAAGATGTAAACAGAGAAACCAGATATCAAATGAGTAACTTTGATATATATTGTAGGGAAATCCGACTGTGAGAAAGATATAGGGGTAATGATAAATAGGAATCTTAAACCAAGACAACAAGATGTATTTGCTCGAAACAAACGAGTGTTAGTTACAAGACTAGCGAGGCCATCCTAAAACTTTATCTTGCGCTTGTGACACCTCACTTTAATTACACAGTTCAGTTCTGGTCACCGTACAACAGAATGGATATCGAATCCCTAGAAAGCATTCGGATGAGGATGTCAGGACTAATCCCAGGCATTAGGAACCTTGAGTACAGAGAGAGATTAAAGCATCTGAATTTGCACTCCTTCGAGAGTCGTAGAGTGATGGGCGATATGATCGAGGTGTATAAATGGAAGTCAGGGCTAAACAAATGTGATAAAGGTACTCAAACTATCCAACCAGGAGCGAACTCGGAGCAATGGTTTTAAAACAGAGTAGTGGACGAGTGGAACAAGTTACCGAACATCATCATAGCTCGAATAAGCTGGATAGCTTCAAACATAGATTTGATGGATATATGAGCAATAGGAATTGGGTGTAAACGGGACTACCTAGTATGGGCCAATCGACCTGTTGCAGTTTCCTTCATTCTTATGTAGTTATGTCTGTGTCCTGTCCTGGCTGGTCAACTGTGCTGGCGGTAAGAGACAGGTCAGCTCACCCCACTACAGCATTTTTATGGGTTCTCATTGTGTACACAGTGTTTACTCTGTGTCGTGGAGGTAAGATTATCGCCACACTCCTTCATCATCCTCATTAGTTTTTCCTTTTAATGTTTATACTGAGTCTCGTGGTGTGTGTGTGTGTGTGTGTGTGTGTGTGTGTGTGTGTGTGTGTGTGTGTGTGTGTGTGTGTGTGTGTGTGATCTTGAACACCTATGTAGATGCATATGCATACCTCGGCCTTGAGGTGAATGTACGTAAGACTCAGATTCTCTTTCAGCCTGCCCCTGGTTCAGCCACACCTTCACCATCCACCCAGGTTAACGGTACTACCCTCTCTAATGTTACCCACTTTTGGTATCTCGGTTCCTACCTGTCCACCGCTGCGGACATCGATGAAGAGATTCAACGTCGGATCAGATGTTCATATCAAGCCTTTGGCAGACACCGTACATAAGAACATAAGAAAATAAGGAGTCTGCAATAGGCCGGTTGGCCTGTGCATGGCAGCTCCTGTCGAGAGTTACTATCACTCTCTATCATCCATGAATCTATCTAGCCTCCTTTTAAAACTTTTCAGCATTCCAGCACTCACTACAAAGTTGCTAAGCTTGTTCCACTCGTCCACCACCCTATTTGTGAACCAGTTCCTTCCTATTTCCCTCCTAAACCTAAACTTGTCCAACTTAAATCCATTGCTACGAGTCCTATCCTGCTCGGATATTATATGAACTTTATCTATATCTCCTTTATTGATTTCTCTCACCCACTTAAATACTTCTATTTTATCTCCCCGCACTCTTCGTCTTTCTAGGGAATGCAAGTTTAGTTTCTTTAATCTATCTTGATATGGAGAGAGCGTTGGTGTAGCCGGAGTACTCTGCGCCGAGCATGATTCTGCAGACCCTTTTCTGTACCTTCTCTAGCTGACGTTGTTGGGTGGAGTTGAGAGAAGACGACCAGGCTGGTGACGCATACGTTAGTTTGGGGAGAATAAAGGCGTTGTAGATGGTCCTCAGCTCTGGCGTGGGTGTCCCAAGTGACCTAAGTCGTCGTAGCATGTAGAGACGATATGAGGCTGCCTTGACTGTGTTAGTTACATGGGGCCTTCCAGTCAAGTTTGTTGTCTATGGTTACACCCAGGAGTTTGGCAGACTGCACCAGCTGGAGAGGATGGGCACCCACTGTGACTGCTGGGGCTTGCACTGGAGTGGTGGCGGTATTGATGTGCATGACTACGGTTTTGGTGTGGTTGATGGTGACCTTGTTCTCCGTGGTCCATGCCTGTAGCCTGTCCAGGGTGCCTTGTAGCAATGAGTAGTCTGGTGCGGTGTTGTCCACTGTAACCCCCACAGTGCAGTCATCCACGTACTTCCACCTGTGAGGAGTGTCCGATAGAGCGTCGTTGATCAGGATGAGGAAGCACAGTGGTCCCATCTTGGTCCCCTGGGGAACACCGCAGGTGAGGTGTTGGAATGTGGAGACCAAGCCCTGATACCTCACTGCCTGGCGACGTCCACTCAAGAAATCAGTGAGCCATGAGACCAGGTTGATGGGCAGCCCTAGTGCAATGGCCTTGTTGATAACAGTGCAGTGATCAACACGGTCAAAGGCCTTCCTGAAGTCCACAAGGGCAACGGCCAGTGATGTCTTACGTGTGTGTGTGTGTGTGTGTGTGAGAAAACAAGAGAGGAGAGAGAGAGACAGAGACAGAGGGAAAAATACCAAGACAAAAAAGTAGAAAAAAGAAAGACAAACAAATAGACAGAGAGAGAGAGAGAGAGAGAGAGAGAGAGAGAGAGAGAGAGAGAGAGAGAGAGAGAGAGAGAGAGAGAGAGCACAGAGAGACTGAGATCAATACCTCACTCTCTACTGCTGAGGGTTATTAGTTAAACAAATAAAAGAAATAATGAAATAAACAAAGGACGAAAAACAGAATAAATATATACAATAAAATCAGCCATAAACAAGAATCAAATAATAAGATAATAAATACAGAACGATAATAAAAGTAAAAATATAAATATAATAAAAATAAATATGTAGAACAAACGAATTACTAAAAATGGATTAAAAAAAAAAATAAAAAAAAATAAAGTCCTGAAATAAAATTGATTAATAAAATAAAGGTCACACGAGTAAATATTATCATAAATATAATCAATAATAAAATAATGAATATAAGAAAAAGAAAATAATTTATATGTGAAAAGGAAATAGGAAAGTATTTTTTTGACCTGGTATAAACATATAAACAAAATGGATTATGACTCATACAATATTATAATATAAAGTGAGGAAAAAAAATTATATATGACGGACGAAAAAGGAAAAACAGAGATATTAAATTATTACAGAAATATTAGTAAAATAAACAAGGGAGATGGAGAAATAATAATAATAATAATAATAATAATAATAATAATAATAATCCAGCGGTTGAGTGAACCAGTGAACCAGTGGCTGAGTGAACCAGTGAACCAGCGGCTGAGTGAACCACTAAACCAAAGGCTGAGTGAACCAGTGAACTAGCGGCTGAGTGAACCAGTAAACCAGCGGCTGGGTGAACCAGTGAACCAGCAGCTGAGTGAACCACTAAACCAGCGGTCAGTCTCCGGGCATCCTAGATTCATATTTCCACTCAACAGGAAATGAGAGAGAGGCAATCTGGCTCATTTAAGTTGCTGTACCTACATAATAAAAGTCAAGATGGCGTTAATTGTGCACTGAGACCATAATCGAAGCTATATGAGGTCTCTGATCTCTAAAGACAAAATGGAGAGAAAATCAGACTGACTTTATAGTGCATAGATGTGGTTTCTGGTTTCAAGAGGCAATTTGGTGACAAAATAACAGAGACTTTATCGAAGGTCTAATTAATGAAAAATGGCGTCAAATTAGTTCTGAGACTGTATTGAAGGTTAGATGAGGTCTCTGGTAGAATAGTTCAACAATAAAAAATTATAAGACACCCAAGTGAGGTCTCAGAAGGTGGACTTTGGAGTTCGCTTGAATAAAACTTGTCGTTACAACTTCACAAGGACAAGAATGTTTGCCTCGCCTTTACAATTATATTTTCCAGGAAGAGGGAACGTGTGAATGAATAGTGAGGCTGTGTGTGTAGTGGAGGGAGGGAGGGCTGTGTGTAGTGGAGGGAGGGAAGGCTGTGTGTAGTGGAGGGAGGGAGGACTGTGTGTAGTGAAGGGAGGGAGGGCTGTGTGTAGTGGAGGGAGGGAGGGCTGTGTGTAGTGGAGGGAGGGAGGTGAGGGTTAAGTGTAGTGGAGGGAGGGAAGGTTGTGTGTAGTGGAGGGAGGGAGGGAGGGCTGTGTGTAGTGGAGGGAGGGAGGGCTGTGCGTAGTGGAGGGAGGGAGGGCTGTGTGTAGTCGAGGGAGGGAGGGCTGTGTGTAGTGTTTAGTGAAGGAGAGAGATAGAGAGAAGGAGATAAAGAGAAGGAGAGAGATAGAGAGATGGAGATAAAGAGAGAGAGAGAGAGAGAGAGAGAGAGAGAGAGAGAGAGAGAGAGATGTGGTTATCGTTAAGGATGGTGGATGGGCCGAAGAATACTACCAATAATCACATCACTACCTGACAAACCAGACGATCACAAAAATATACCAAACAATCATAGAGGTTTATAAAGTTAAGGGAATTGATCGGTATATACAACTATGAGGTATAATGAGTTATTAACTGTAAAAAAAATTGAAGGTATATAGTGAAGGTATATATAATTTAGAGGTATTTTGTAAAGTCATGAGGTGTACAAATAGGAGATATACATACAGGCGGTACAGTATACATAGAGAAGGTGCAATATACATGCAGAAGGTACAGTATACATACAGGGGGTACAGTATACATACAGAAGGTGCAATATACATACAGGCGGTAGAGTATACATACAGAAGGTACAGTATACATACAGAAGGTACAGTATATATACAGGGGGTACAGTATACATACAGGCGGTACAGCATACATACAGGCGGTACAGCATACATGCAGAAGGTACAGTATACATACAGGGGGTACAGTATACATACAGGCGGTACAGTATACAAGCAGAAGATTCAGTATACATACAGGCGGTACAGCATACATACAGGCGGTACAGTATACATGCAGAAGGTACAGTATACATACAGGGGGTACAAATACTCCCAGGAAAGTGCACAGCCTTAAGGAAGTCGGCATCGGTCAGTGGGTCTCCAAGGTAAAAGATCTCTGTGGTCTCAGCCGTCAGTCTCCCACACTTCCTTTCAACTTACATTTACCGAGTGAGGAGGCAGCTGAGATAATTAATAACCACTTTGCTACCATATGTCATACCTTACCCAGTCTTGACCTCACTCTCCTCCCAGCTTACTTACCTTCCCCCTTCCCCCCCTCCCAGTGTTCAACCATATGAAATCGCCAACAAGCTCCTTAAATTTAAATCCAAACGCTCCACGACCCCAATTGACCTCCCAATCAAAATATACAAGGAGTTTGCAGTCGAACTTTCCACCCCCCCTCTGTTCTATTATTAATGCATCCCTCAGACAAAGCAAATGCCCTAATGAATGGAAAACCGCATTTGTCACCCCTATCCCCAAGGTCACCACCCCACAGTCCCCTAACGACCTCAGGCCAATTGCCATTACCCCCATACCCAGTCTACTTTGTGAGGACTTTGTTTTTGAGTGGGCATTTGCCAGAATCTATCAGTCAATTGATCCACAGCAATTTGGCAATATGAGGACCTCCTCTACATCACACTGCTTAGTGAGCTTTCTGGATTTTCTGCACAAAAACCTGCAGAAACGTAAGACATCACTGGCCGTTGCCCTTGTTGACTTCAGGAAGGCCCTTGCCCTTGCTGACTTCAGGAAGGCCTTTGACCTTGTTGATCACTGCACTGTTATCAACAAGGCCTTTGCACTAGGGCTGCCCACCAACCTGGTCTCATGGCTCACTGATTTCTTGAGTGGACGTCGTCAGGCAGTGAGGTATTCGGGCTCGGTCTCCACATTCCAACACGTCACCTGAGGTGTTCCCCAGGGGACCAAGATGGGTCCACTGTGCTTCCTCATCCTGATCAACGACGCTCTATCGGACACTCCTCACAGGTGGAAGTAAGTGGATGACTGCACTGTGGGGGTTTCAGTGGACAACACCGCACCAGACTACTCATCGCTACAAGGCACCCTGGACAGGCTACAGGCATGGACTACGGAAAACAAGGTCACCATCAACCACACCAAAACCGTAGTCATGCACATCAATACAGCCACCACTCCAATGCAAGCCCCAGCAGTCACAGTGGGTGCCCATCCTCTCCAGCTGGTGCAGTCTGCCAAACTCCTGGGTGTTACTATAGACAACAAACTTGACTGGAAGGCCTATGTAAATCACACAGTCAAGGCAGCCTCGTACCGTCTCTACATGCTACGACGACTTAGGTCACTTGGGACACCCACGCCAGAGCTGAGGACCATCTACAACGCCTTTATTCTCCCCAAACTAACGTATGCGTCACCAGCCTGGTCGTCTTCCCTCAACTCCACCAAACAACGTCAGCTAGTGAAGGTACAGAAAAGGGCCTGCAGAATCATGGTCGGCGCTGACTACTCCGGCTACACCAACGCTCACTCCACCCTGGAAATGCCATCCCTCAGTGACCTCCACTACCAAGCAATGGTAAGGTTTGGCAGCCAACTATTGCACCACCCTCGTCATCGCCACCTCCTGCCACCGGCAGTCCCCCACCACCTCGCGCAGTACGCCACTACAACAAAATTCAGCCCATAAGAGCCCGCACCGATAGATATAAGAATAGCACCGTCCCATCTATTGTTAAAATACTAAACAACTCCTGATTTATGTACTGTACAGCTCTGTAAATGTATTCACCGCATATTATATCATTATGTCTAAATCAAATGTAAGTCTGTATATTTTCAGCCACCGGCTGCAATTCTATTAATAAACCGTTTATTATTATTATTATTATTATTATTATTATTATTTATACATACAGGCGGTACAGTATACATACAGAAGGTACAGTATACATACAGAGGGTACAGTATACATACAGAGGGTACAGTATACATACAGGGGGTACAGTATACAAAGAAGGGGTACAGTATTCATATGCAGGTGTACAAAGTTTGATGGATCTTCTGGGAAGAGCTATAATGGGAAGCCCGACACAACATCCGTGAAGGTGACGCCAGGCTTATTACCTTGTGTAAACATATACACATACAGGAGAGAGAGAGAGAGAGAGAGAGAGAGAGAGAGAGAGAGAGGGGGGTTCATCCTGCATCCGTGGATTACATCTTCAAGCAGTAGACGTGAAGCGAGGAGCTTAGGGGCTCACGCCTCAATTTTTGGCTGAGATCATATATTCAATTTTGTAGAGCAGCGGGGGGGGGGGGGGGGGAGAGGGAGAAAGGTGAGATGTGGTAGGGAAGGGGATGTGATAGGAAGAGGAGGTTAAGATAGGAAGGGGGAGGTTAAGATAGGAGGGGGGTGAGAGAAGAAAAAGGGGGTTGAGTGACAAGAGGAGGGATGGGGGAAGGAGATAGGCAGGATGGGAGAGGAGGGAGTGAGGCTGTGAGTGGTTGGAGCATCTGCTGTGTCAGGAGGGAGGGAGGAAGGGAGGATTACTGGTCCGAAAATGATATTTTTCCAACCTTCACCTCCTCTCTCTCTCTCTCTCTCTCTCTCTCTCTCTGCTCAGGTACACAGAGTTCAGACCAGCTGCCCGAATAGCTACTTCTTAAAACTGAATTAAGGTCTGTTACCTGAGAACGAGAAGATGAGCTACATGTCTCACTCACTCACCCAGGCTCTGTATGTCTCAGTCTTCGTCGAGAGAAAAAGAAAGAAATAATATTGGAGCCTTTATTGACGTCATCAGCTGAAATGCTCCGGATCATTTCTTTTAACTAACATTTTAAAAACAAATATATGAGTTTTTTATTTATTTCAAAATATTTTATTATTCACTTCTTTTTATATAGAATTTTACTTCCATCTTTATTGTTATTTATATGTTAAGTTATTACAAAACATTTTAGACTGTACCCTAGTGATGTTGACTGTACCTCAGTGACGCTGACTGTACCCTAGTGACGTTGACTGTACCTCAGTGACGCTGACTGTACCCTAGTGATGTTGACTGTACCCTAATGACGCTGACTGTACCCTAGTGATGTTGACTGTACCCTAATGACGTTGACTGTACCTTAGTGACGCTGACTGTACCCTAGTGACGCTTACTGTACCCTAATGACGCTGACTGTACCCTAGTGACGTTGACTGTACCCTAATGACGTTGACTGTACCTTAGTGACGCTGACTGTACCCTAGTGACGCTTACTGTACCCTAATGACGCTGACTGTACCCTAGTGATGTTGACTGTACCCTAGTGACGCTGACTGTACCCTAGTGACGTTGACTGTACCCTAGTGATGTTGACTGTACCCTAATGACGTTGACTGTACCTTAGTGACGCTGACTGTACCCTAGTGACTCTGACCGCACCCTAATGACGTTGACTGTACCTTAGTGACGCTGACTGTACCCTAATGACGTTGACTGTACCTTAGTGACGCTGACTGTACCCTAGTGACGTTGACTGTACCCTAGTGATGTTGACTGTACCCTAGTGACGTTGACTGTATCCTAGTGACGTTGACTGTACCGTAGTGACGTTGACTGTACCCTAGTGACGCTGACTGTACCCTAGTGACGTTGACTGTACCTTAGTGACGTTGACTGTACCCTAGTGACGTTGACTGTACCCTATTGACGTTGATTGTTCCCTAGTGACGTTGACTGTACCCTAGTGACGCTGACTGTACCCTAATGACGTTGACTGTACCCTAGTGACGCTGACTGTACCCTAGTGACGTTGACTGTACCTTAATGACGTTGACTGTACCCTAGTGACGCTGACTGTACCCTAGTGACGTTGACTGTACCCTAGTGACGTTGACTGTACCCTAGTGACGTTGACTGTACCCTAGTGACGTTGACTGTACCCTAGTGACGCTGGCTGTTCCATAGTGACGCTGACTGTACCATAGTGACCCTGACCGTACCCTAATGACGTTGACTGTACCTTAGTGACGCTGACTGTATCCTAGTGAAGTTGACTGTACCTTAGTGACGCTGACTGTACCCTAGTGACGCTGACTGTACCCTAGTGATGTTGACTGTACCCTAGTGACGCTGGCTGTTCCCTAGTGACGTTGACTGTACCCTAGTGACGCTGACTGTACCCTAGTGAAGTTGACTGTACCTTAGTGACGTTGACTGTACCCTAGTGACGCTGGCTGTTCCCTAGTGACGTTGACTGTACCCTAGTGACGCTGACTGTTCCCTAGTGAAGTTGACTGTACCCTAGTGACGTTGACTGTACCCTAGTGACGCTGACTGTACCCTAGTGGAGGTACGGTGGCTGCTTACGTACACCCTCACATTACACCACACAATAGCACACCTGGTTTATCTCACTTAAACTAACTACCACCAAGCCTTCCTTCTCTCAACCACTCCTTCACCCTCTTATTGTCCCTACACACTGTCTCTACTTTCCCACCAGTTCTCCTCTCTGCCACCAGCTCTCCACCCTGGCACCAATTCCCGTCCCTGACATAAAAAATTCCCTCTTTTCAAAGGTCATCCAACTAAATTATATAAATATTGCATGTAAAGTCCCCGTCACTAGTGCGTTTACAGGGGCTCGTCATATAAACATTCCCGCAAATAATTTCTTTGAGATATTTGTTTTAATATTGTTTTAATTTGATTCCACATTATGTTTACTGTTGTGAGTGTCCTTCTCTCTCATGTCAACAAACACAGGGCTGCCACACAGCACAAAACATGACGAGCCCCTGTAAACGCACTAGATTGGGCAGCTAGCAAGATGATCTGGCAGACTAATGTATACCCTAATCTAACCTAACCTAACCTAATCTAATCTAACCTAACCTAACCTAACCTAACCTAATCTAACCTAATCTAACCTAACAAAAGCACAACAGATGAGTAACCAACTGGTAGAATCCATTTTGTTTTCACTTTGGCCTCCCCTCCCCACCCTGTTCTCCCTCATCTCCCCTCTGGTCTCCCTCCCTCCTGATCTCTCTCCCCACTCCGTTCTCTCCCCCTCCCCCTGATCCTCTTTCTTCCTGATCTCCTTTTCCCCCCCTGATCACCCTCACCCTGATCTCCCTCCCCACTGATCACCTTTCCGCCCCTGATCTCCCTCCAACTGACCTTCCTTTCCCCCTGATCACACCTCCTCAACCTGATTTCCCTCCCTCCTGACCTCCCCATTTATACTCCTCCCCGTAATCACCCACCATCCTCCTGATCATCTTCCTCCCCTTTAATCCTCCTTCCCCCTGATCTTCCATCCCCACCTCCCCCCCCTGATCCTCCGTCTACATATCGCTGACATCATCAATACATTCCAGACACGCCTGAATAAATACTCTCGCTATGACATCACGCGATCTGGTCTGCTATTACGAGACAAAAAAAATATTTCCAACTAGGATTTAATAGTCGGTGATAGCGCTGGGTCTATGAATTATTTCCCTAATAGTGATTTTAAGGTTATAATGAACTGCTTACAGAGAGAGGTAAGAGATTAGAGCGACAATAAGTAAAGGGAGTTGGAGTTAAGTGTTTGTCTGGATCAGCTGGTAGGAGAGAGTGAGGGGAGAATTATACCAATATGGTCTAAGTCCTTCACCCAGGGGAGCTCCTCAGTACATTATGCTCCGGGGTGATGGTCTAAGTGCCTCACCCAGGGGAGCTCCTCAGTACATTATGCTCCGGGGTGATGGTCTAAGTGCCTCACCCAGGGGAGCTCCTCAGTACATTATGCTCCGGGGTGATGGTCTAAGTGCTTCACCCAGGGGAGCTCCTCATTACATTATGCTCCGGGGTGATGGTCTAAGTACTTCACCCAGGGGAGCTCCTCAGTACATTATGCTCCGGGGTGATGGTCTAAGTGCTTCACCCAGGGTGCTCCTCAGTACATTATGCTCCGGGGTGATGGTCTAAGTGCTTCACCCAGGGGAGCTCCTCAGTACATTATGCTCCGGGGTGATGGTCTAAGTGCTTCACCCAGGAGAGCTCCTCATTACATTATGCTCCGGGGTGATGGTCTTGGTCTAAGTGCTTCACCCAGGGGAGCTCCTCAGTACATTATGCTCCGGGGTGATGGTCTAAGTGCTTCACCCAGGGGAGCTCCTCAGTACATTATGCTCCGGGTGATGGTCTAAGTGCCTCACCCAGGGGAGCTCCTCATTACATTATGCTCCGGGGTGATGGTCTTGGTCTAAGTGCTTCACCCAGGGGAGCTCCTCAGTACATTATGCTCCGGGGTGATGGTCTAAGTGCTTCACCCAGGGGAGCTCCTCAGTACATTATGCTCCGGGTTTATGATTATTCCGTTGTTTGTGTGACAGTGGCTCAAATAGTACCTCTTATACCGTATAGTCCTGTTATTAGATGATGATGATGATGATAATGATGATGATGATGATGATGATGATGATGATGATATCGAGAGAGCTCTTGACATACTAGTTTGTCCACTTGTCCATCGGAGGGCAGATGGATATGACACATGACCACTTACCAACCTAATACTACTACATACTACCTCATACTACTGCCACATACTACCTCATACTACTGGCACATACTACCTCATACTACTGGCACATACTACCTCATACTACTGGCACATACTACCTCATACTACTGCCACATACTACCTCATACTACTGGCACATACTACCTCATACTACTGCCACATACTACCTCAAACTACTGGCACATACTACCTCATACTACTGGCACATACTACCTCATACTACTGGCACATACTACCTCATACTACTGCCACATACTACCTCATACTACTGGCACATACTACCTCATACTACTGCCACATACTACCTCATACTACTGCCACATACTACTTCATATTACTGCAACATACTACCATATACTATTACCACATACTACATCATACTACTGCCACATAATAGATCATACTGCCACATACCACAAAGCATCAACAGTTCAAGACACTTCGCTTACTATTTTAAGATAATTTCCCCTATATCATAACCTAAGCTAACCTAAGCTAACCTAACCTAAGCTAACCTAACCTAACCTAACCTTACTTAACCTAATCTGACGAATGGGGAGAGAAAGATAACAAGGGGGAGGGGTAGAAGGGAGAGGGAGAAATGGGAAGAAGGGAGGAAAACTAACGTGAGAGATGAAGGAAGACAGAGATGGCGGGGGGGACTGAGAAGAAGAATGATGGGAGGAGGAAGAGGAGCGGGAGGAAGAGGAGCGGGAGGAAGAGGAAGAGGAGATGGAGATGGACGTTTATATAATGCTATCAGTTAGTAAGAGCAGTGAGGCTTCTCTTACCCTAAATATAAATAATATGCGGTAGAGACTAAAGCATTTTTATTGTTGTCATATCTATTTACCCAAGGCTTTTAGCCCCTTGTCAGAGATTGAATACATTTGATGCGACTTATTTTGAACTGTTGAACGTTATATGATATAGAATAGGTTAGGTTAGGTTAGGTTAGGTTACTCATAAAGGCGAAAATAAACAGGTAATTAATCTTCAGGTCAACTAATTAATAAACTCTTGCAGGTGTGAGGTGGACCAGGGCACTGAAACCCAGGACAATACAGTACAACACAACCATATACCAGGCCACGGTAACCCGGGGGGGAGGGGGGGGCGATGTAGGAAGGTGGTGCGAGTACAAGAGATTTACCAAGAAGAAACTGATGCCAAACTCCAGGAAAGCTTTTTCTTATATTTCGGGTAACGAGAAAAGTTTGGTCAATCATCGAAAGCAAGAGTTCGAGCTTTGAGCTACGGAATAATGGAGATTTGTGTGTATGTGTGTGTGTGTGTGTGTGTGTGTGTGTGTGTGTGTGTGTGAGAGAGAGAGAGAGACAACAGCGAGAGAGAGAGAGAGAGATACACCTTCACATTAACTTTTCACGTGTCAACATTACTCTACGGGTCTAAGAGGTTGTGGCGTCACCTCGCAAATCTCAAGACCCAGATGTGAGAATTCGTTCCCCTTAACTTTACACTGAAAAGATGTACTTAAGGGATATTCTACTACAGTGAGAAACAAATAGACGTGTTAATTTGTAATCTGAAAATACTTACGATAGGTTGAGAAATATAACTGAGTGAGAAATAGTAGAAGTTTCTTGTGGTGGACTGGGGAATATAAAGTGGACTGAGATAAAACAACCAACTGATAGGACAGGAGATGAGACCAACACACACAACATCAAAATATCTTTACTAAGAGAGTATTAAAATATAAGGGTATTGATGGAACTGACTGTGTGCCAACGTTAATGTGAAACTATATCGAATAAGTTGTGTTTATTCAATAAGTTTAATGATGAATGAGTGATTTCAACAGTTAGTTATGTATTTTAAGTAATATAAGTCATGGATGAGTTACTTATACAATATCAGTTGTGTATATTTGCTAACTCTAATAAATTATAAGTTATATAAAGTGTCCATTGTGCGTATTAAGTAGTTTAAGTAAAGAAAGAGTTATCCCAGCAGCAACAGTCGTACGCATAAGCTGATTTAAGTGAACTTTTAGACTGTGATATATATCTGTGTGTGTGTCATAAAAATAATAATAATAATAATAATAATAATAATAATAATAATAATAATAATAATAATAATAAACAGTTTATTAAAAAAGCTCTGCAGCCCGAAGACTGAAAATATACATCTATCGATCTATAAATATAAAACAAAGAAGTATGTCTGTGTGTTTCTGTGTCCTCACGAGAATCTCGGAAACTTCTTTACCGATCTGTAGTGATGATGGATGGTGTTTTATGTAGTGATGATGGATGGTGTTATATGTAGTGATGATGGATGATGTTATATGTAGTGATGATGGATGATGTTATATGTAGTGATGATGGGTGGTGTTATATGTAGTGATGATGGATGATGTTATATGTAGTGATGATGGGTGGTGTTATATGTAGTGATGATGGATGATGTTATATGTAGTGATGATGGATGGTGTTTTATGTAGTGATGATGGATGGTGTTATATGTAGTGATGATGGATGATGTTATATGTAGTGATGATGGGTGGTGTTATATGTAGTGATGATGGATGATGTTATATGTAGTGATGATGGATGGTGTTTTATGTAGTGATGATGGATGGTGTTATATGTAGTGATGATGGATGATGTTATATGTAGTGATGATGGATGATGTTATATGTAGTGATGATGGATGATGTTATATGTAGTGATGATGGGTGGTGTGAAATGTAATGATGATTAGATAATAAAATAATAACAGTTTAATGCTAAAAAAATATACTTTGCTGTACCATTATAGTGAAAAATATGGTGGAACTTACATACACCGTTAATAAACTATTGATGGAAGAAGAAATTTTGGGGACTGAACAGTGAGACGATGTGGAGCCTCCCGGAGGGTGGCGTCCTACCGTGGCCTCGAGAATGAGCCGCCCGGAGAAGTGTTCAGACACTCACCCTATCCACAAACATGAGAGTACATTTACAAGGAGATCAGGATGCTGGACGGTTTGCAAACCTTCTACTACAGATTGGGAATGGAACTTTCCCTGTTGATTGAGAAGGACAAATAATCATTCCTCAAGGATGTGGAAATGTTGTAAAGTCCTCAACTGAGCTCACTAACATGGTCTACCCAAACATTATCCACCACTACAAGGATCACAAGTGGCTGCGTGAACGTGCAATTCTGGCACCAAGGAATGAAACGGTGGCTGAAATCAACATGACTCTACTCAGACAGCTTCCAGGCAGTGAGACCTCATTCAAATCTGCTGATACAGTAATCGACCAGGACCAAGCAGTCCAGTACCCTGCAGAATTCCTTAATTTTTGGGAGCCCGCTGGAATGCCTCCTCACCACCTCACTCTCAAGATTGGAACTCCTATAATGCTCTTAAGAAATCTTGAACCACCAATCCTCTGCAATGGCACAAGACTGGTGGTGAAGAACATGATGCCACATGTACTGGAAGCTACAATACTGACAGGAAAAGCTAAAGGAGAGGACGTGTTTATACCAAGGATACCTCTCATCACCACTGACCTGCCATTTGAGTTCAGGCGACTTCAGTTCCCGGTTAAAGTGAGCTTTGCCATGACCATCTACAAAAGCCAGGGACAGTCCCTAAAGATGGTTGGCCTAAACCTGGTGTTTCCTTGCTTCTCTCATGGACAGTTCTATGTTGGATGCTCCAGAGTGGGAACTGGCTTATCTATACATACTTGCTGCTAATGGCGAAACCAAAAATGTGGTCTACCTTAATGCACTACAGTGAGACAATGTGGAGCCTCCCGAAAGGTGGCGTCCTACCGTGGCCTAGCGAAAGAGCTTCCACACATGACTTACAATATATGCCTCCACACATGACGTACAATATATGCCTCCACACATGACGTACAATATATGCCTCCACACCTGACTTACAATATATGCCTCCACACATGACTTACAATATATGCCTCCACACATGACGTACAATATATGCCTCCACACATGACGTACAATATATGCCTCCACACATGACTTACAATATATGCCTCCACACATGACTTACAATATATGCCTCCACACATGACGTACAATACATGCCTCCACACACATGACCTTCCAATATATGCCTCTGCACATGACTGTTACAATATATGCTTCCACATATGACTTACAATATACAGGGGTATACCTCCACACACATGCCTCTCCACATGACTGTTACAATATATGCCTCCACACATATGACTGCTACAATATATGCTTCCACATAGGACTTTCAATATACAGGGGTATGCCTCCACACACATGACTTACAATATATGCCTCCACATATGACTTACAATATATGCCTCTACACACATGACTCACAATATATGCCTCCACACATGACTTACAATATATGCCTCCACACACATGACTCACAATATATGCCTCCACACACCTGACTCACAATATATGCCTCCACACCTCTTACAACATATGCCTCCACATACATGACTCACAATGTATGCCTCCACATACATGACTCACAATGTATGCCTCCACACACATGACTCACAATATATGCCTCCACACATGACTGTTACAATATCTGTTTCCTCCCGGTAAGTTCAATGTTTGCAGTTGAGAAAATAATGCGCTCTCTCTCTCTCTCTCTCTCTCTCTCTCTCTCTCTCTCTCTCTTCCACGTTCATATTCTCAGTATTTTCTTATTTCTCTTTCATTCCCATTTTTCCCTTCTCTCCTTAATCCTCTTTCGCTTTTATTTTGTCTCATAATTCCTCCTTTAGTCTCATACTGTCTCTCACAATCTCTCCTGTGCTCTCACGTCGTCTCCCGTTTTTCCTCCTTTCGCTTTCGTTATTCCACATTCGTTCTCACATTCTCTTTCTACTCCTTATCTCTTTCGTTATCGTATTCTCGTTGTATCTTTTTTTTTAATTATTTTTTCTTTATCTCTCTTTCGTTTTCAAATTTAATTTATCTCTGTCTCTCTTATTATTCCTCTATCGTTATTTATCTTCCTCAATATTCCTCTTTCGTTCTATCACTCTGTCTCTCGTTACTGTTCGTTATCATCCCCTCCTTCCCTCCCCCCTCCAGCCTACATATGGAGGTCAGTTCCGTGTATATAACCAATAAATTGAAGCTTTATAGGGGCGAGTCAGGTCAATCAGTCAACACCATTACACCGTAGAGTTACACGCCACTAAATGGAAGTCAGTCTCTCTCTCTCTCTCTCTCTCTCTCTCTCTCTCTCTCTCTCTCTCTCTCTCTCTCTCTCTCTCTCTCTCTCTCTCTCTCTCTCTAGTCAGTAATATAAGTCATATATAATATACCTGGGGGGAAACGATACCTGGATACACTCTTTACAAATCCTCTTTTTTCTTCCTACTCTTCCTTACTCTTGTCCACCATTTCTCCATTTTTACTCTTTCCATCCCTACAACACACACACACACACACACACACAAACATACATCCCCCACGCACACAGACATCCCAACGCACACACCCTACCCCACCCCCCACACACCCTACCCCCCCCCCCCCACACACACAAAATGTATTATTCAGTTCGGTCACCACAAGGAGGCTGTCCCATCTTCCTCTATAAAAACACAACACATCCAATATTTACACAACACACAGGCACAGCTAGTTCCTCCACCTGGTCCAGTTTTAACACAGCATCCACAGCGTGTAAGAGAAGCAAGTTAAGAATAATAGAAAGCTTATGTATGAAGCCATAACTACACTTGAGTTTAAGGTCAGTAATTCTTTCACCAGTCTGTATATTGTGTTGAGGCGAGCCACTACTACCCTCGTGTATTTATTTAGTGCTCGTGTATTTTAGCTTGTGTATATGTATACAGTATGTATATGTATATGTATATGTTTATGTATATGAATTTCACGTAATTCTGTTTTTTTTTAATTATTTGTATATTGTGATTTTCTTTTATAATTTATAATATTTTTTTCTCAGTATTATGATATAAATCCTGGACATGTAATAACTAGGTGGAATATTTAACACGGCTTAGTGACAATACTGATCAGGAATGTGGTATTTTTAGTGCCAGTATTTGCTGTTATGTCTGTATCGTTATACACGGGAAGTTTGCCAGACTCTGTATTCCTGCACAGGTGGTCGGGGTCGTGATGTCTCGATGCCCACAGTAATATCACATCACTGTTATAATATAGTGGTTAACACAACACTTAAGGCCCAGGCGTATCAATATAATACTATAATCTATAACGAACCAAATAATTCGTATACAGGGTGATCAAAAACTCCCTTTGCACCTGTGGTAATTAACAGTATAGTTGTTCCCTGTTATACCTACATTGCTATATACATATTCTTACTTACGGCAAATATTGGGAATGGTATCACTTCCAACATTTACTGTGACCATTTCCAGTATCTGCTGAAAGTAGGAAAGGTAAACAAATATATTTTTACTTATTACAGGTGTACAGGGTCTTTTGTAACACCTGTACAAACACACCGTACACTTTAACCCACAGTTTAAGACAGGCAAGTGAGGGGCGCCACCACTGAACAATTAAATACCATTATTCTCAACTTGTTGAGTAAGTTAACCTGAACTGATGATGAGGCGTAAACATATAAACGCCAGTAATAATGTTGGTACCACTCCTCACTACGTCCCTGACTCCACCGGATTCAGTCACATTTCTATCAACAAATGAGTGACTAGTAACTACAGCTGCGCTCATCCCGACCAATAGTGTGATTATGGTCCCTCACGTGAACAAACAACACATTAAACTCTTGTCCATAGTGTTTATTTATTTTTGTGTTGCTTTTATTGGTTTCTGTTTGTCCAGTGTACAACAATTTACTGTGTGTACATAGTACGTCGTGTACACACCCACATGTGCAAATCGTGCTATTTTTTGATGGGAAACTTTTTAACTGTACAATTGTTCTCAACAATTGCTGCCAATTCCTTCAGTAAATATGTGCACAAAAATATATCACTAGAGGAATGTTTCTCTGATTATTGTCATTGCTTTTGTGATGACCCAGCTGACGTGTTGATGTAAGCTGGGTTGGACTCCCTGTGTATATGCAAACTTTTTTTTACTCGGAATAGCCCACCCGGGTTTAGGTCATCGACACCCAACGGGCCTAGGAGGTGAAAAAATAAGAGTAAAAAGAAATTGAAAATAGAAGAAAAAAAGACTAAATTCATTTACACCACGGAGATGCCGGAAAACCAGTTTTTTGAAGTGAGACAGATTGTATGAATATGGAAACACAGAAGAAAGCAGAGCATTCCACAGTTTAGCTGTGTGAGGAAAGCAGGACGTACTATGACGGGTTATTCTTTTGTGACCGACATCCACAGAGAAACGGTGGGCACCGTGGGCAAGACGAGTGGTACGAGCCCACGGCCTTGCTGGCAGTACACAGGATGCCAAATCCACCTAACATTGCCCGTTAAAGTACTTGTAAAAGAGAGAGAGTGAAGCAACAGTGCAGCAAAGAGAAACGGAAGAAAGATTGTCAACTAAAGGAGGAAAGTTAATAAGACGAAATGCCTTTGATTCCGCCCTATCTAACAGTTGGACAGGAGAAGAGCCACCCCAGATATGAGAGCAGTACCCGCAAGTTAAGACGAATGAATCCCTTATAAAACTGAAGTAACTGCTCAGGAGTAAAGTAGCTACGGAATCTGTACAGCATCCCTAGCTTTCGGGAGGCAGCTTTAGCAATGTTGTGGATGTGTGACTTCCATGACATATTAGAGGAAATGGCCTTCCACATCTATTTTAAAATTTGGAAGAATGATTGCGTCCTGAAATGTGATTGGTGGGAGATCTTCTATTTTGGAAATTGTAATTGGTAAATACTGTGTTTTATTACTATTGAACTTAACCAAGTTTCTACTTCCCCATTCCGAGATGCTGCGCAGTTCCGCATTGATAGTTGAAACGTTAACAGCTCTAGAAACAGCTCTAGTTTGAGAATTGGGGGGAAGGGAAAAAATATGAAGAAGAGTGAAGAGTAGAATCAACAGTGTAAGAATGGTTAGAATTAGTTGTAGTGTGAAGTAAATCATTGATAAAAAGAAGGAAGAGAGTAGGTGAAAGAACAGAACCCTGTGGGACACCACTATTGGAAGAGAAAGAGCGGGAGATCGATCCCTCGACAACAACTGCCATGGATCGGGGTTCAAGGAAGCTAGAGATTAGAGAACAAAATGGAGGAGAGAAACCATAAGAGGGAAGTTTAGAAAGCAAAGACTTGTGACACATCCTGTCAAATGCTTTGGAGATGTCGAGGGCCACGACGAAAGTTTCCCCATAATCCCTAAGAAAGGATGACCAAAGATGGGTGCAATAGGAGACCAGATCACCAATAGATCACGCCTGGCTAAAGCCATACTGGCGATCCGACAAAAGAGAAAGGCGTTCAAGGTGGAGGAGGAAATGCGAGTTTAAGATAGATTAGAAATTCTTAGAGAGGGATGAAGTTAGGGCAATGGAGCGATAGTTAGAGGGATTAGAATGGTCACCCTTCTTCGGGATGGGCTGAATCGAGGCATGCTTCCAAAAAGACGGAAAAGTTTGGGTTTTGAGGCAAAGGCGAAAGAGGCGAGCAAGCACACGGGCCAGAATTTCAGCACACTCCCTCAGAACACGCGGGGGAATTCCGTCCGGTCCATGCGCCTTACTCACATCCAACCTGGATAACACACCAGCAACCCTATGAGTGGAGATTATAGGAAAGTGCATAGGTTCAGTAGGAGGAGCAGGAAAAGGAGGGGTAGACTTGGAATAGCCTAAGTTGGAGTTAGAGGAGAATATGGTACCAAAGAGAGGGAGAGTTGGCTATAGAGTTATGAGGTCAGAAGAAAGGAGGAAAAGAAGGAGTGCAGAAGTTATTACAGATGTTTTTGTTTAAGGACCAGAAGAATTTACTAGAAGAAGAGTTAGTCAGGTCAGCGGTCTTTCTTTTTTATAAAATTCCGCTTGGCCCGACGAAGAATAGCCTTTTAACGATTCCTAGAAGTAATAAAAGAGGAGTGGGTAATAGGAGAAGGAGATAGTTTCATAGCTTGATATGCCCTATCTCTCTCCCTACATGCAAGAGAACAGGAGCGATCAAACCATGATTGTAGAGTGAAAGTTTTGGTAGAAGATGGCATAAATACACTCATACCACCCTGTTAACCCCAGCAATGCTGTCAGCACATACCGAGACGTCCCGAGTGGAAAAGCCACATTCATCCCAGGGAAAGTTGGAGAAGAATTCTCGCAAGGATTATCAGTTTGCCCTCCAATAGTGCCATAGTTGACGTTTAGAGGGGGGGTGGGGGAGGTGGTCGTGCCCAGTTTGATTTAATAGAAATAAGAAGGTGATCAGAAAACCCTCAGGGGGCAGAAATTGAGTATGAATAGTGTGTGTGGGGGGGGGGGGGGTTAGAGGTAAAACAAAGATCAAGAATGTTAGCAAGTTGATCGAGTCGATCTGGAACACGTGTAGGGTGTTTAACTATTTGTTCCAGATCAATAAGTAAGGTAAAAGAGAGAATGCCTCACCTCCACCTGGGTCATTCGTTGCAGAGCCAAGCCACTCTCTGTGATGTACATTGAAATCCCCTAGGTAGAGGATCTCGGTGTTGGGGTGTGTGGATAGCAACGACTCCTGGCAAGAAGTGATATAGTCAAAGAATTCCAAATAGTTGGTTGAGTTGGGAAAACAGTATAGGAAACAAAGATAGATATTCATAGTTGGTAGAGATATTTTGAGCCAGTTGACATCATAAAGGGAAGATTCAAGATCCGTGTACGTGTGTTGCAGTAAGCGCATACACCTCCCTGAGAAAGGAAGGAGATTTGGGCGAAGCTGCTTTGGTCAACTGAAGTTCAGATAGTAGTAATAGATCGGGGGAAGAGGTTAATAGATGGTGCACCATAGAAGGAAAATTGGATCTGAGGCCGAGAATGTTGGAAAAATTAAGTGTGAATTAGCCGATCCTCCAGCAACCGCGGTGACGTCAGTTAAGGCCCAAGTAGTTTGATAATGATCAGGTTGGCACAACCTTCCCGACCAGTGGGACCCATCCGAGAAGACCCTGCTTCAATATTAATGTCAACTGATAACATAGGAGAATAAAGGAATAAAAAGAATAGAACAGATCAACAGTTGTGTTGTCAATAGTAAGAGAGACAATTGAGACCCTGCAATTGTGTGTAGATGAGGCAGAAAGTCAGATCATCAACCTGGGACTTGGTCACATATGGCAGCAGGGTCTACCATTAGACAACACATTATGCTTCCAATATCTTCCCAGGTGGTAGTACCTTCCTGTTTGATAGCTGACTACTACCTAACGTGTTGATATAAGCTGGGCTGGACTCACTATGTGTAAGCTGGGCTATGCTCACTATGTGTAAGCTGTTACACTCACTGTGTGTAAGCTGAACTAGACTCACTATGTGTAAGCTGATCTGAACTCACTATATGTAAGCTGATCTGGACTCACTATTTGTAAGCTGGACTAGACTCACTATGTGTAAGCTGGACTAGATTCACTATGTGTAAGCTGACTAAACTCACTATGTGTAAGCTGAACTGGAATCACTATGTGTAAGCTGGACTAGACTCACTATGTGTAAGCTGCTACACTCACTATGTGTAAGCTGACGTGTTGTTATACAGGTTCCAACACTGTTATGTAAATTGACAAAAATATTGAGAAATTCAATAAAAGAAAAATGAAGGAAAATTACGACGAAACACACACACACACACACACACACACACACACACACACACTCCCCGCCACGCCTACACGCCTACCCAACATACACTCCCATACACACTCACCCCCTCACACACACACTCCCCCCCTCACACACACACACACACACTCACACTCCCCCCTCACACACACACACACACACACACACACACACACACACACACACACACACACACCTACACACACAAATAAACACATCCATTTAGCAAAAAAAAAATTAATAACAAACATTTTAAAAAGAAAATCACAAGGAATCTTTAATCACCAACGAAAAGAAAATACAAACAAACTGGCCACCAGCGAAGATATTTATGTCAGTGCATTTGGCTAAAGAAATATATATATGTATGAGTAACACTGGTATATTTTTCGAAATAATTTGAAATGGTGCAATAATTTGTGGAGCCGCTGGGCAATACGGCACAATAGCTCGTTCAGGCAGAAACACTAAAACTTGTGAAATATGTGCAAATATTTTCCTATTTTTGGCACTAATTGGGGGAGTTTCTTTTTGTATTTTGTTTTTACAAGAATTTTCATACAAGTTCGTTTGGAAGTTATATACAGTACTTTATTATTATTATTATTATTATTATTTTATTATCATTATTATTATTATTGTTATTATTATTATTATTATTATTGTTATTATTATTATTATTATTATTGTTATTATTATTATTATTATTATTATTGTTATTATTATTATTATTATTTCGTGTATTTCTGTGAGTTTTAGTCGTTCTATCTTAATGTTATTTCAATTGGTATTTTTCATTGATTTTAAATTCTAAAATATTCTGTTTCATCTCAATTAATTTCAGGCAGTGAAGTACAGTGGGAAAGAAGTAGGAGGGGGGAGGAGGGAAAGGACGATGGGGAGGAAGAGAGGGAGAGGTGGAGAAGAGAGGGGAGAAAGAGTGAGAGAGGAGGGGTTGGAGAGAAAGAGGGGAGAGGAGGGGAGGGGGAGGCAGAGGGGGGAGAAAAAGAGGAGGAAGAAAGGGGGAAGAGGAGGAAAAGAAATGGATATAAAAGACTGAGAAAAGAACAATGAAAGAAAAGTGGAAAAGGAAGAAGTAAACAAAGAGAATATGGAAAAGGTGGGAGAGAAACGACAGGAGAACGAAGGAAAGATGCAAGAGGAGATGGAGAATAGGGAGGAGGAGGAGGAGGAGCAGAAAGAAGACAAGGAGAAAGAGAACGAGAAGGAGAAGAAGGAGGAGAAGAAGAAAGAGGAGGAGGAGAAGGAGGAGAAGAAGGAGGAGAAGAAGAAAGAGGAGGAAGAGAAGGAGGAGAAGAAGAAAGAGGAGGAGGAGGAGGAGAAGGAGGAGAAGAAGAAAGAGGAGGAGGAGAAGGAGAAGATAGACGACACTTGGATAATATGTAAGTAACAGAACTCACGATAGGACGTAATGGATTGTTAAGCTTGTGTGTTTTGATCAATCCATACATATAAGGTAAAGTGGGATTGATTTGAGAGAGCTGTTTGATGAGATCGGGGTTCTTTTTCAATAACTTCTTCATGTATTCCATGTTGTTCAAAACTGATAATATGTTACATAAATTTATTTGTCAGTGGCCCAAGGTTAAAAATGCTTTGAAAACCTTTGATCTAGATGTATGATAGTTATTTAGTGGGTCCCTTATTTTTGACCTGACCTGACTAGTCACGTCACCCCCTTTCTCTTAAGCTCCTCTACGTGTGTGTAGGTGTGGGGATTAGTGGATGACATCATTATGACCTGACCTCATGTTTTATAAGGTCACCCTGTATATTTAAGCCTCTCTCTGTCCATGTAATCCAGTTGCCTCTGAAGATGTCTTGAATAAAGACGAAAGCTAAGGTACTCCGTTGTTTCCCTTTTCCCGTGTGATTTTATCAAGATTTATCTTATCCACGTTTTCATTGTGGATCTACATGAAATATATATATATATATATATATATATATATATATATATATATATATATATATATATATATATATATATATATATATATATATATAAAATGTTCGTCAAAAGTTAAAAAAGAAGTAAAAAAAATGAAAAATAAATAATGAAAACTCACAGTCGTCTAAAAAAATATGAAATAGCAATATGACAAAAAATATGGCTTTTCATGGATTATTTTTTCCCCAGGGACCACCAACAAGCAAGGGAGGAAGGGAGGGCGGGTGTTGAGAGACAGGGAGCCGACCTTAATGACATGTCACTCATATCCTCCATGTAGAGTATAAAGACGAGGGGGCCAGTGTGGAAAGAGAGAGAGAGGAGACTATACTTTTCCTGTGTGTCTCGCTAATTACAAACTATGGCTTAAGACTCCCTCACACCAGATAAGACCCACTCACGGGCCGACCTCAGTAGTTACTATATCAACAGGGATTACCTCTACGTCTCGGCTACCTAACCTAACCTAACCTAGGGTATCTCCACTGCACTCAGATGTAAATACATATAGTCCCCTTCACTAGTGCGTGTACAAGTGCTCGTCAGGTTTTGTGCGGTGTGGCAGCCCTGTGTTTGTTTACATTCAACAGAAGGAAACTAGCAATAGTAAACATACTATTGAATTAAATCTAAATAGTAGTAAAACAAATATCTCAATGGTAATGATTTGTCGACTTTATATGAGAAGCCCCTATAAGCCCCTAATTTTACAGTTGGGAAAATTAAGGTAACCGAGTGTAGTATCAGCCACATTGCCTCCTTATGCACCATAGGCTTGGTACACAGTGTAATGTACACAAGATCTAAAAAGCATCTGTATACATTGGGTCCGATGATTTTCTAAATGATCAATACACCTAGGATGCAACAAGACTAATCTATTTTCTCCTGAATGTGCACATACATAACAATACTTACTATGGATAAAGCAGAAAATATCGCTAGCAAGTGATATATGACACTCCACATCGTCTGTGGAGTCAGATTGCTTCGCGCGAAATGTGTACAGATATTTTTTTGATCGTGTGCACCAAATCTGTCAGGCCTATGGGACACAGTTTCATTTTGCCAGGGGAAATACCTCTTAATCCCTCATGAATGTGGTACAAACAGTATTTATCTCCAGCGCCAACTGTTGCCTTCATAATAAAAGAATTACATTACAAGTACAGTCGATACACTAATGTGGAAGTGCAGCGATTGATTTATATAGAGTAGAGCAGAGTATGTGAAGCCCCCAAAACACACACAGACAGCAGGAAGGATGGAGCTCATCAGATCACGTGTTGGTAACCTGCCAAATAGGATTAAAGTCGAAATAGTTTAGAAGAAGTATAGAGGAATAAAAAAAAACACAAGGAGGATAAAAGTTGAGAAGCTGGAAGACAAAAGTGTAAAACTAGAGTTCCATAAGAAGCTGACTGAGAAATTGGACTTTGAACTAAATGAGGTGAGAGTTTTATAGGACACGTGAAGGACGCAACACTGAACACTGCCAACAGGGTGTCTGGAGTTGTCATAGTTTGTTATAGCTTTTGTTTATAAGAATATTTGAGCTTCAACAACTAATCCCTTAAGCACGTACAGTAAGCAGGTCCACACACTAAACAACAACTATTTTCTTTAGGCACGTACAGTAAGCAGGTCCACACAATAAACAACTATTCTATTTAGGCACGTACAGTAAGCAGGTCCACACACTAAACAACAACTATTCTCTTTAGGCACGTACAGTAAGCAGGTTCACACACTAAACAACAACTATTCTCTTTAGGCACGTACAGTAAGCAGGTCCACACACTAAACAACAACTATTCTCTTTAGGCACGTACAGGAAGCAGGTTCACACACTAAACAACAACTATTCTCTTTAGGCACGTACAGTAAGCAGGTCCACACACTAAACAACAACTATTCTCTTTAGGCACGTACAGTAAGCAGGTCCACACACTAAACAACAACTATTCTATTTAGGCACGTACAGTAAGCAGGTCCACACACTAAACAACAACTAATAATCAAGGAAATTTATTCAACGTTGAAAACTGAATACGGTAAGAGAAGTGCATGAAGGAGACAGTTAAGAGAAAGGGGAAGAAGAGGAATAAATGGATAATAGGGGAGGAGAAGAAGAAGAAGAAGAGTGTAATGTCAGGAGAAAGACGATAAAGAAGTTGGTAAGAGTGAGGGAGGAGGAGAGTGGGTGAGGATTTTATTAAAGACGAGACATGAAAAACTTGTGAGAAAAGGCAAGATAGGAGGAGATTGTGTTAAGAGAAGAGGTGTTCTGAATAAGGAAGAGGAAGAGGAGGAGGAAGAGAAGGAGGAGGAGGAGAGGTGAAATAATAAAAGGAGAAAAAGAAGAAGACAAAGATGGAATGTTGACTTTGTATACGATAGGAAGAAGTTCGACTGTCAGTTGTTTGTGTGTTGAGAGCATGAAGAGTGAGAATTAATAGGGTAAGTGGGCAAGGGAAATGGGGGGGGGGGGGTCAGGTTAGGTCAGGTTAGGTTAGGTTCGGTTAGCTTAGGTTAGGTTAGGTTAGGTTAGGTTAGGTTAGGTTAGGTCAGGTTAGGTTAGGTTAGGTTAGGTCAGGTTAGGTTAGGTTAGGTTAGGTTAGGAAGATTAATCTTAAGGTATAATAAGCTGGAGGCGGGGGGGAGGGTGGTCTAATATTCAGGTGATCCGCAAATTAAACTGTATTTCTGTTCGTGAGGAGGAATTGAGGAGAAGCTTAACTAAGTTTGTCGGGACGAGTGATGAAGATAAGTTATGAGGAGAGCAAAGTTTGCCTGAGTAAAGGAAGAGGAACAACTTAGTGTGATCCCAACATGAGGGGAGATAACCTAACCTAACCTAACCTAACCTAACCAAAGTATACAGTAACCTAACCTAACCCAACCCCAACACTTTAACAAACATGGAACTGTAAAAGCAAATGATAATTTTAACCCCCCCCCCCCCCCCAAAAAAAAAACATAGGTGGAGCCCCGAGAATAAATATATGTACTAAAAGAAAACAGAGAGGTGGTAGAGACAGCCAGTTGTTTTGAGGGGGAGTTACGTTAGTGAAGACGACAGATAAGATAAGGAACTCTTAGATTTTTTAAAAGGTTTGGATAATGAAAACGTGTGAGTGAGTTTAATGATGTGTGTGTGTGTGTGTGTGTGTGTGTGTGTGTGTGTGTGTGTGTGTGTGTGTGTGTGGCGAGGATATGAGCAAATACACGATAGCTGACAACATTAGTAGTGAAGATTTCTAACATTTCAAGATAGACAGTGACACCAATATCTCTAACTGCGATCTCCTACGAAAGAAATGATAGAATAGTAATGAAGAAGGAAGTAGTGAAGATGTTTGTGATAATTGAGATACTATTGAATACCGTTTATAGTTTTAATAAAATAAATGAAACCTATGTTACGAGTGTGTTTGGATGGGTGGGTGATGGTGGGTTATGGTGGGTGGTGATGGTGGGTAGTGGGTGGTGGTGGGTTATGGTAGGTGGTGGTGGATTATGGTGGGTTATAGTGGGTGGTGGTGGGTTATGGTAGGTGGTGGTGGATTATGGTGGGTTATAGTGGGTGGTGGTGGGTTATGGCGGGTTATGGTGGGTTGTAGTGGGTTATGGTGGGTTATAGTGGGTTATAGTGGGTTATGGTGGGCTATAGTGGGTTGTAGTGGGTTACGGTAGGTGGTGGTGGATTATGGTGGGTTATAGTGGGTGGTGGTGGGTTATGGTAGGTGGTGGTGGATTATGGTGGGTTATAGTGGGTGTTGGTGGGTTATGGTGGGTTGTAGTGGGTTATGGTGGGTTATAATGGGTTATAGTGGGTTGTAGTGGGTTATGGTGGGCTATAGTGGGTAATAGTGGGTTATGGTGGGCTATAGTGGGTAATAGTGGGTTATGGTGGGCTATAGAGGATTGTAGTGGGTTATGGTGGGCCATAGTGGGTTATGGTAGGTTATAGTGGGTTATGGTGGGTTATAGTGGGTTATGGTAGGTTATAGTGGGTTATGGTAGGTTATAGTGAGTTATAGTGGGTTATGGTGGGTTATAGTGGGTTATGGTGGAATGATAGCGGCTAGTATGAAGATATGGGAATATAGCAGATGGTATCTTAGACCTATATCGTGGAAGAAAAACACCTCCACAGCTGCTAGTGGCCGCAAATATAAGAAGGAAAGATGACTGTGTGTCGGTCTTAATTCTATCTGACCTAAGCTGTAGTCGTGAAGAGATCCCAAGAGTCAAGAAAATACCAGAAAATACAAAGCAGGAAAAATGATATATTCATTATATGTCGAGGATGAAAGTTATCTCTCTCATACGCTCGTCCCAACAGGTGTGTGGCGTCCTGTTATCTGTTCGAGCTTCTCCTAAACAGCCACGACCCGTTTCTGAAATCATTACCTTTATTTCTCTCTGGGGTGGCACTTACACGTGTAGGCACCTGTTAAACGAGGCACTCAGCCATCAACTCGCCCGGGGAGACGGTCACTAGAGGAAGGTTCACCCTCACACAGGAAGCAATACCATTAACAGAGGAAGATAAGATTGTTGGGAGTCTGTTAGAGACGCGCTGTTCTACCATTATGAACTGGCTGTATTCTGAGAGGGGAGAGAGTCACGGTGCTTGGGAGAATGTGTTTATAATGCGTTAGGGAGTGGCAGGAAGGAAGAGTCGACTGTAAATGTTGGGAAGATTATTGAATTATTACATTACCACCTTGTAAATGAAAGGGTGTTGGATTCTGTTGTGGGAGTAAAACAGCGTCGTAGGGTGTGAGGGTGGTAGACGCCGTGACTGTACCTTAGTAAATAAACAAAATAAAGCCATTGGAAGATTTGAATACAAGTGTGTGAGGGAGTAGAGGAGAGTTAGGCTCTATTACTATAAAAGAAAGGGTGTTAGATACTTTCGTGGATGCAAGGTTGTGTTCAGTATAAGGGAAGAGGAAAGCATAAATGACAGGACAGAGAATATCACCATAAACAAAATACGGTCTGGAGGAACACAGAGACTGGGTGTTAGTTGAGAATAAGATGGAAATAGACAGAGATTTTTTTTTAAACTTTCATAAAAAAATAAAAAATAAACTAGACCGTCTTATTATAGAAAGACACAAGGAAGATTATCTGACTGAGGTATATGTTGCTGGTCTGGTATATTCATGTCAACACAGGTCGTTGGTCTGATATATGCATGTCAACACAGGTCGTTGGTCTGGTGTATTCATGTCAACACAGGTCGTTGGTCTGGTATATTCATGTCAACACAGGTTGCTGGTCTGATATATTCACAGATCGTTGGTCTGGTATATTCATGTCAACATGTCGTCTGGTTCTTCATGTCAAACTCGCAACAAAACTCTTGAAAGCTTCATCAAATTAGTCAGTCCTTGAATACAATGACAAAATTTCATTGAGTTAACGTGAAGAATATTACCCTGAGCCGAGACCTGTGCAGGAACACCCAGTATATAATAAAGAAGACAAGTGCGAGGTGAAGGAAGAAAAGGTGTATTTGAGGTTGTTATTGCTTGGTACTCGACTCTCAGGGGCAAAGTGAGCGCCGAACTCCTAACGCGAGTGCCAGATGGCGCTTAATGAGAACTCACTTTACCATTATAAGACAGAGATGTACGGCGGTAAAGGAAAGTGAATTAAATTTTCCAGTGGTGATGGCTCCTCGCCTCTTTCTGGTAACGATTTTAGCTTTGTGTAATTCACTATAGTGTCGCCCTCCCTGCCACCCACGCTGGGCCGACGTGTGGTGCCGCCCTCCCCGCCACCCACGCTGGGCGACGTGTTGTGCCGCCCTCCCCGCCACCCACGCTGGGCCGACGTGTTGTGCCGCCCTCCCCGCCACCCACGCTGGGGCGACGTGTTGTGCCGCCCTCCCCGCCACCCACGCTGGGCCGACGTGTTGTGCCGCCCTCCCCGCCACCCACGCTGGGACGACATGCGATGCCACCCTTCCTGTCACCCACGTTGGGCCGACGTGTGGTGCCGCCCTCCCTGCCACCCACGCTGGGCCGACGTGTGGTGCCGCCCTCCCCGCCACCCACGCTGGGCCGACGTGTGGTGCCGCCCTCCCTGCCACCCACGCTGGGCCGACGTGTGGTGCCGCCCTCCCCGCCACCCACGCTGGGCCGACGTGTGGTGCCGCCCTCCCCGCCACCCACGCTGGGCCGACGTGTTGTGCCGCCCTCCCCGCCACCCACGCTGGGCCGACGTGTTGTGCCGCCCTCCCCGCCACCCACGCTGGGACGACATGTGATGCTACCCTTCCTGTCACCCACGTTGGGCCGACGTGTTGTGCCGCCCTCCCCGCCACCCACGTTGGGCCGACGTGTGGTGCCGCCCTCCCTGCCACCCACGCTGGGCGGCCATGTGGTGCCCACTCTTCCTGTCACCCACGTTGGGCGGCCATGTGATACAGTTGAGTTTAATTAAGAGAAACTATTAAACAGCATCACGTGGCCATTAATACTAAACTCTATACATTATGGTCCCGATTGTAGTTCTGAATAAATTACCCATAGAATAATTTATCTGACTTAATTTGTTATTGATTCCGGCAATAGCCAGCCATTTGTCAGGTCACAGCCGGCACCCATATCTGGGTTAGTCATTAAACTTCAGGTTATTTCAAAACCTTTCCCTTTAATAATGATGTGGCGGTCATCTGTAGACTGAGACACCTGCCGGCAGGTAAGAGCACAACACTGGCAGCCACTCATTATCACTCAGACGCTTATTTCTCCATCACCGGAAAAAAATGCATTTGCAAGTGAGTGAAAAGAGGACCTGAACACCGCTGCCTGTGATTCCAACTTTGACAATTTTAAAAACAATTCAGGCAATCAGGAGGACACACTCGATGGCCGGAAAGTTGCTGAGGAATGAGGTCCTTTTGGTACGAAGCGCCCAAGGTGGTGGTAATGATGGTGGTGGCAGTGGTAATGGTGGTGGTGATAGTGGTGGTTGGTAGTGGTAGTACTGGTGGTGATAGTGGTGGTTGGTAGTGGTAGTAGTGGTGGTGTAAGTAGTGACGATAGTGGTGGTAATAGTGGTGGTAATAGTGGTGGTTGGTAGTGGTAGTAGTGATGGTAATGGTAGTGTAAGTAGTGACGATAGTGGTGGGGGCTGGAGACGACGGCTGGCCAGATGGGATTCTGAGCTTCGTACCAACAAAGAGCCAAACACCACCATCATACCTTGAGATAACACACGTGGCGATCACCTTCCCTCCGACGCACACACACACACCAATGACTGTCAAACCCACCTTTAAGATCTTCAAAAGAGTCAGACATCCACAATAACAACCACAACCACCCACAACAACAACCACAACCACCCACAACTACAACCACCCACAACAACAACCACCCACAACAACAATCACCCACAACAACAACCACCCACAACAACAACCACCCACAACAACAACCACCCATAACAACAACAACAACCTCAACCACCCACAACAACAACCACCCACCATAACAAGCTGACTTCCTTGAGTGTCCTTGCCAAACAAACGGACAACACAGACGCTCATCACCGGGTCTATAGATGCCTGGAGTCTGGTTTTAATTGGTTCGACTTCACCAGATTGCTCTGACTATTGGTTCATCTTGCAGGGGAGGGAGAGCGTCTTAAGTGTACACCCGCCTCGAGAGCATATACGCCAGATCACCGACAGAGAACTCGTCAAGGCAAAGGAAGGTGTCGACATCAAAGAGGGAGGGAAGGAGCAGCGAGGCGCCTCTCTCACAGTGCAAGAATTGAACCTCATGAGACACCCCCCCCCCCCACTCCCTCCCTCCCCCCACCTACCCAATATGGCAGTGGTCTGAACCTGTGTACCTTAATAAAATCAAGAGTGAAATTTTAGGACTCTAGAACTTTTTGTTTTCCTTATTATACGTCTTAAAATAGAATAATTATTTAGGATTCTGATATAAAAAGAAAATGAACCTTTACAGTATATATAAAACACTGTACTTGCAAGATATTCATAGTGTCTTTGAACATACCATAACAAAACAAATAATAATCCGTGCGTTTTTATTCTTCAGTAGAATGTCTTAACCAATCACGGATGATGGTAGGCTCATGCTCTATTTAATAATACAACTCTCACTCATTCTCAGAGTTGGCACACCACACATAACTCACCTAACCTAATTAATTAATGAACTATCAACAGTAATGACTTCACACATCCGGAATGAGAACGGGAGTCCCATTATTTTTTATTAACTGGTTCAGCTCTTGTGTATATCACCTACCTCCCGACCTAGCCTTAGCGAGGACGTCTGAGCTAACTTAACATGATGGTCTCCTCACCTGTATCATGTTTGTCTATAGTCACGCTTATCTTCCTCTAGTTCTCTACTCTCTTTTCAGTCAACTTTCTTACACATCCTCCTCTTTCTCTTCCTTGTAAACCTGTAAATGTTCCTCTTCCTAGTAAACTCATAAAGCCTCCTCTTCCTCAGTCCTAGTAAACTTGAAAATCCTCCTCTTTCTCTTCCTCTTCCTTGTAAACAATATAAATACCCCTCTTTCTCTTGCTTGTAAACAATATAAATACCCTTCTTCCTCTTGCTTGTAAACAATATAAATACCCCTCTTCCTCTTCCTTGTAAACAATATAAATGACCCCTCTTCCTTGTAAACAATATAAATACCCCTCTTTCTCTTGCTTGTAAACAATATAAAGACCCCTCTTCCTCTTCCTTGTAAACAATATAAATGACCCCTCTTTCTCAACTTGTAAACTGTGCTCTTACATCACCTGTCATTATCCCAGGTAATGACAAGAGCCGTCTTCCCATCTGTCTATGTTATGAGGTAGGCAATAAGGCTCTAACTACCCGTACATCAGCTGTTCCTCACACCTGCCTCACCCACACTCCTGCCTCACCCACACACCTGACTCACCCACACACCTACCTACCCACACACCTGCCTCACCCACACACCCGCCTCACCCACACACCTGCCTCACCCACACACCTACCTCACCCACACACCTACCTCACCCACACACCTACCCCACCCACACACCTACCTACCCACACACCTGCCTCACCCACACACCTACCTCACCCACACACCTACGTCACCCACACACCTACCCCACCCACACACCTACCTCACCCACACACCTATCTCACCCACACACCTGCTTCACCCACACACCTACCTCACCCACACACCTATCTCACCCACACACCTGCCTCACCCACACACCTACCTCACCCACAGACCTACCTCACCCACACACCTGCCTCACCCACACACCTGCCTCACCCACACACCTACCTCACCCACACACCTGCCTGTAGTGTAGTGTAGTGTAGTGTCTTGCCTCTATAGCTAGTCCCCTCTTCTCTTCTCTTTTTTGTTGTTTATCTTGTGCATAATATTCCTTCGCTTGAGGTTTAATTAATGCATCAAGTAAAACACAGGACATTGGATGTTTAGGCAAATATCCCAGGAAATACTTTAGGGCTGTAGACAGATAAAATATTGTTAACACGGCCGCCACAAGTGATTTACTGCCTTCAGTCTCATCCTCACCCGTGGATTAAGAGAGCAGGGCCATAAGTCATATATATATTACCTATATAAGCCAGTTTATAGTGTAGCCAGATGTTATACCTTAAGGCAGTATACACATGTCAGCTGTACTTTATATACGGTTGGGGAGATGATGACGTCTGAGTGCAGTGCCAGACATAATGAACTATAAGGTTTACTCTACTCTACTCCACTCTACTCTACAGTACTCTACTCTAACAGGTCGTCAGGTTAACTAGATCCACTTCGATCCTCCACTGTGATGATGGTTATGCCACGTGGACGAGTTGGGTCTGAAACATGAACTAACACGTTGTAGAATATCTTTATTTTACAAGTTCTCTCCTTCACTAATTACGGCACTTTCGTTAATTAATAGTACGTGATTAAATAAAAGTGTGCATTAATTAATCCTCAAGTACACAGGCGGGGCCCCGGTCTGGTCTTCAGTGTGTGTGGACCATAAAATATTTTAGCCCCGTATTGATTACAACATGAGTAAGCTCGGTCACTGCTCTGGACTGTGACACACGGTTCACTGTTCTGGACTGTGACACACAGTACACTGCTCTGGACCGTGCCCCACGGTACACTGCTCTGTTCTACTGTGACAACGGTACACTACCCTCACCCACAGTAACACACGGTACACTACCTCACCAACAGTAACACATGGTACACTAACCTCACCTACACTAACACACTGTGCACTGCTCTGGTCTACTGTAACACGGTACACTGCCCTGGTCTGTGACACACGGTACAATGCCTTGGTCTATTGTGACACACGGTACACTGCTCTGGTCTACTGTGACACGGTACACTGCCCTGGTCTGTGACACACGGTACATTACCCTGGTGTGTGACACACGGAACACAAATTTTTCGAATGGGCTGAAAAATGGCAGATGAAATTCAATGTGACAAATGTAAAGTACTCAGTATAGGAGATGTAAACAGGGAAACCAGATATCAGATGAACAGCGATGTTATTGAGAAATCCGACTGAGAGAGATTTAAGAGTAATGATAAGTAGGAATCTTAAGCCAAGTAAACAATGTGTATTTGCTCGAAACAAAGCTAATAAGGTACTTGGGTTCATACAAAGGAGTGTTAGTTACAGGACTAGCGAGGTCATCCTAACACAATATCTTGCGCTTGTGAGACCTCACTTGGATTACGCAGTTCAATTCTGGTCACCGTATTACACAATGGATATAGAATCCCTAGAAAGAATTCAGAGGAGAATGACAAGACTAATACCGGGCATTAGAAACCTTGAGTACAGAGACAGGTTAAAGCATCTTAATTTACACTCCCTCGAGAGACGTAGAGTGAGGGGCGATATGATCGAGATGTATAAATGGAAGTCAGGGCTAAACAAAGGGGACATTACAAAGGTACTCAAACTTTCCAACCAGGAGCGAACTCGTAACAATGGTTTTAAATTAGACAAATTTAAATTTAGGCGCGAAATAGGTAAACATTGGTTTGGAAATAGAGTAGTGGACAAGTGGAACAAGTCACCAAATATCATCATTAACTCGAATACGCTGGATAGCTTCAAACATAGGTTGGATGGATATATGAGCAATAGGGGTTAGGTGTAAATGGGACTGCCCAGTATGGGCCAATAGGCCCGCTGCAGTTTCCTCCATTCTTATGTTCTTATGTTCTGTCCTGGTCTATTGTGACACACGGTACACTACCCTCACCCACAGTAACACACGAAGCTCCTCGGCGTCACCATAGACAACAAACTAAATTGGAAACCACACGTCAATGAAGTTGTCAAATCCTCCAGTTTCCGTCTCCACCTCCTCCGCCGACTCAAGTCCCTCGGAGTTCCTGCACACGAGCTCCTCAGTGTTTACACAACATTCATACTTCCCAAGCTCACCTATGCCTCCCCCACCTGGTCTTCCTCCCTAAATGCCACACAACGTAAACACCTAGAAAAAGTGCAAAAGAGGGCATGCAAGATTATTCTCTCCCCCTCCTACTCCACATATCAAGAAGCGCTCAACACACTGACCCTTTCGACTCTCACTGACCATCACCACGACCTCATCTGCAAATTTGGTAAGAAGCTTCTACACCATCCCCGACACCGGCTCCTACTACCACCTGAGATCCCTTGTCCGAGAATTGCTGTGCGACACCACAACCGCATCCAGCCCATACGTGCACGAACTGATCGCTATAAGAACAGCCCAGTCCCAACCATTGTAAAAATTATCAATAACTTGTAATACTGTAACACTGTCACTATGTTGAAATGAACTGTAGTTTGAGCTTTTCCCCATCTAAGTTATTATATGTCTTATTTGTGTCACTTATGTTACTTGTATATTATTTGTAATTCGTAACCCATTCCCCAAATATGTAACTGTATATTTTCAGCCTTCTGGCTGCCAAGCTCTTTCAATAAACCGTTAATTATTATTATTATTATTATTATTACTGTACACTAAGCTCAGTCACTGACATACGGTACACACCTCAGGGTAAGATGCATCAAGTTTAACCTCATTCTAAAGTAACTTCACCTAATAATTACCTGCCATCATTGTTAACAGTTGACAGGCTGGGAGGCGTAACTATCTAACTTACAACAAGACGCTGGACAAAATTACGTCCAAAATTATCAGACTCTTCTATAACTACTTCACTATGATTTGTTTTGTGTTTTCTTAAGGTAACATTCACTTCCTTATTCAGGATGTTTCGTCTTGGTCATTTCCTGTCATCTTCAACTTCGTCCTCCAAGATAAATATAAACTTCTCTGGCTATTATAGTGACTCTCTCTCTCTCTCTCTCTCTCTCTCTCTCTCTCTCTAACATGCACACACACACACACACACACACACACGCACACACACGCACACACACACACTTATTGTACCCTGGCTGGATGGTCTCTCCTCCAAGCCACCCTCGGCAGCCGCCTTTGAAATATTCAACACTTGTTTTCGCCTTCGGGTAAAAACTCTTTTAATTAATTCAACAATCGTTACTGCCAGAATTTTATATTTTTTTTAATGGTTTTCCAGATGTCCTTCCAACTTCCAGCGTTAATTATAAGGACTCTGAAAATCTATAGAACGGATATAACGACTTTGTTTAAGTCAACGCTTCTCGCTACACACTTTTGTACAGTCGACTGCAATTACACCTGGTACAGTGACTGGCGTGTTTTGTGAGATGTGGCACCTCTGTGGAATGCTTATCTAGTCACCCATAGTGTGGCTATATTTAGTGGTTCCTTAGGGTCATTCCGGGAGTTTTAACACAATGTAAACAAACACAGAGCTGCCACATCTCACAAGACACACAAGATACTGTACCAGGTGTAAATGCAAGCCACTGAACACCAACCACAAAAATAACACTAAGACACATATAACCGAACTCATGAATGAAAATACGAATAAAAAAAAATATATATATATTTATTTATTTATTTATTTATTTATTTTTTTAATAGCAAAAGGGAAAATAGAGAAAATGGGGATGTCTGAGACGCCACAGATGCCCAGGTAAAAATGATCTCTCCGGAGTGAGGTAGGCAAGACGTACCTTGTGAGGCGGGGAGGATGGGTGTCCACATAACATGACAGGACACGGGTGTTGTTCTCACTGCCAGCATCACCACCAGCAGTTGCCACACCATCACGCAATGACAACCTGCAAAGACACATACAATACAATTAAACAAACAAACAAACAAACATTGCACGAAACAACCAAACAAACAAATAACTTACATTTATTTATGAATCAGAAATAAAATATAAACATTATCAATTTCTGCCCAAAGGAAAAGACGATATTTGGTGTGTGTGTATTTTTGGGGGGGGGGGGGGGGGGGGCGAGAAATATCGTCTAAATATTGTTATCTGGTGAAGGATCTGGACCAAAGTTAAGATATAAAACATAATTTTCGTCTCTCTCATTACAGAAAAGATGATGGTTCAGTTAGTGGTATATACTGTACGTACCTGGTCCTCATAACATATATGCCTGGCTGCTCTGACATATATGCCTAGCTGCTCTAACATACGAGTATATACCTGACTATTATTACATACATTATACACCCTGAAGATAACCCTTTAACCAATTACATTACCTTGATTAAATTAACCTCCTCTTACCTTCATAATATATAAACGTAAGTATCGTATTCAAGGTTACTAGACGAAGGTTCAGGTAAGAGATCAAGTTTACTACATCTCTTGAACCAATTAAAACTCCTTAATGAAAGTTAATACAAACATATGACAAGATCTAAAGTTGGGTAAGTCTTATTGGTCAAGGTTAAGATCACGTGACTTGTGGTGTTAAGCTGCTAATGTGAACTGATCTGTGACTAGGATCGCTACTTATGTATTAGGATATTTAATATTAAGGTAATAAAATGGTGGCGAAGGTATGGCTATTGGGGGTGGCTGGAGACCATTAGAAAAAAAAGTAGTAGTAGTAGTAGTAGTAGTAGTAGTAGTAGTAGTAGTGGGCCTGTGTGGCGTGGGTGTGTAGGAGTGTCCTCCCTGATCTAAAGTGTTATTGGAGGGGATATACTCAATTTGTGGGAGCGAGAATTTCACAGTGTGTCGGTGAAAATTGGATGTCACCTTAAGCATCGTCGCCGACGGCTCTTCTCATCCCTTACGGCATTAAACGCAAATATTGGGTGTGTTCACCGGCGATTTTCAAGTGTGCCTGTGAATCGTGGAAGGATGGTGACGGCAGATGCCAAGGGCCAGTGCCAGTGTGTTGTTAGGCCTACTTTGGCAGGGGTGGCATCGAGACTTTCGCCCTTACGGGACATAGTGCTCTCCGATTTGCGGTCCCCCCTCCCCAAGTAACGGTCGCCTCATGTAGTGTCGGTCGACCAAGAGAGTATATATAACTAATATTACATCAGTGCGACCATAGAAATAGTGGTTATTTCTGCCAAGGATATATAAACAAGTGTTAGGTGTGACAATTCTTGCTCCCAGTGGGGGGTGGCCTACACATCCGCGCGCGCACGTATGCCCCTACTACCCGGACACAGCAATTCAGCCTATCGCCTCTTGGCCCTTTACCCAGAAGAACTAGTTTCTTCTTCTGTATGGGACCAAAGCAGAGGTCGGGGACGGAAGTAACTGTCGCCCAAGGGGTTGATTACTATGCCGGGTAACAGACATTGCTGTGTCTATGCTAGCCAGTACCAAAACTGCACAAATTGTGAATGTGCGAGAAACAACCGACCATGTATGGACTGTAAAACAGGGCGTCAATTGTCGGAACCCACGTCGCAGGGAGCCGACACAGGAGGCCACAGTGGATATCGCCGGGACCCAACCGCCCATTGATATCCTAAATGGCAGCAGTGTGTCTACCCAAACCGAAAATGAAGTACTAATAAATGCTGCTCCTTTAGTAGCAGATGTTCACGGAGAGAATGAGAGACAGCCACCTCAGTGGAATGGCATGTCGATGGAAAATGCAGACATATGGGTCAAAGAAAGCTACTCAGAAATTGTCAAGTGGTCGCCCGCTAACCTATTTGAACCACCCAAGTGTGCGGCCACCAAAGAAACGATTCGGGAGATGACTCGCCTCATGACTGATTACAGTCAGGACCGCTTCCTCGCCCCTTTAGCTCTTCAAATACTGGCAATAATACCACATCTATTTTGTCAGAGGACACACACAAAGACTAAGCACAAAGAAAATGTGGCAGCAATGAAGAGAAGATTGACAATGTGGCAGACTGGGGCCCTCGCTGATCTCCTATGTGAAGCAAGAACACTGCAGGAAAGACTAAAATTATGGGTGACGGAAAGCAAAACACCGATGACGTGGCAAGAAAATTTGGACACAAAATGCGTGTGGGAAAAGTGTCTCTGGCGGTAAGATCTCTCACAGAGGAATCCTCCGGTGGGGTTCTGCCAATAAACAGAGAGACATTAAAACTACTGAAAGAGAAACATCCCCCTGCAAGTGAAGATGAAGGCATCAGATTCCAGGGTACCTATATCTCACCAAATGCTGTCCTGTTCGAGAAAATAACAGAAGAGATGGTGTGGAAAAAGGCACTGAAGACTCGAGGAGGAGCCGGCCCTTCAGGTCTGGATACAAACGGTTGGAGAGTCATCCTCAGCACTAAAAAGTTTGGCCCCGCAGCAAGTGATCTCTGCACGGCCATTGCCGTCCTTGCAAGAAAGCTGGCATCCTCATGCTGCCATCACCTTCATGCTCTGACGGCCTGCCGCCTCATTCCCCTGGATAAGAATCCAGGATGTAGGCCTATAGGGGTGGGGGAAGTGCTGAGGCGAATCATCGGAAAGTGCATAATGGAGGTGGTAAAGGACGATGTCAGGGCAGCAGCAGGGAACCTGCAAGTTTGTGCCGGCCAACAAGCTGGAGGGGAAGCTGCCATTCACGCCATGAGAACGATATTTGAGCAACGTGATTGTGAGGCCGTTCTCCTGGTCGACGCTTCAAAGGCATTCAACGTACTTAACCGCAAGGCCGCACTGCACAACATCAAGATCAAGTGTCCAAGCTTTGCAATGTACATTGAAAACTCCTATAGGAATCCATCAGACCTTTATATAGTAAACAACAAGGCCCTAAGAGGTGATACCATCTTACACTCAACCGAGGGAACAACACAGGGGGACCCTGTTGCAATAGCAATGTATGGAATTAGCCTATCAGTGCTCCAACAAGAAATACAATTTGAAACAACTTGGGTCAAACAAGTGGCGTATGCTGACGACCTTACAGGAGCAGGAAAAGTGGAGGGCATCAAAAAGTGGTGGGACTTGGTAACATCGCGAGGTCCACAAATAGGGTACCACCCAAACGCTAGGAAGTCCTTCCTCATCGTGAAGCCAGAACATTATGAACGGGCAAAGGAGGTTTTTGGCGGATGTGAGGTCAAAATAACTGAGGACGGCCAAAGACATCTAGGCGCAGTAATTGGCACTACGGGGTTCAAGACCGAGTACATAGCGGGAAAGGTGAATGAGTGGATTAGTGAAATCCAAGCTCTGTCTGAGATTGCTAACACAGAGCCACATGCGGCTTTTGCTGCATTCACCCATGGAGTCAAGCATCGTTGGAACTACCTGATGCATACTATCCCTGATATCGGACCCCTCCTCCACCCTCTGGAAGAAGCAATCAGTGTCAAGTTCATTCCCAAATTAGTGAAACACACTCACTTAACCCCAGCAGAAAGAGCACTTCTTGCACTTCCATCAAGACTGGGAGGGATGGGACTAACCAATCCTGAGGAGATTGCAGCCACCGAACATCAAAAGTCACTTAAGCTCACGGCAGCCCTCACGGACCACATAATAGCCCAGAACGCAACAGGGGAGGTCGATACCAGTGAAATAAACGAGATTCGTAGGTCCATTACGACAGATCGACAGCACTGCCAAAATGATAAGTTGCAGCAACTGTTGCTGCAGATTCCAGAAAATTTGAAAAAAAACGTAGCTATAGCGCAGGAGGTAGGCGCCTCGAACTGGTTAACTACGTTACCGATAAGGGCAAATGGTTTCAGTCTTAACAAACAAGAATTTACAGATGCCATTGCTCTAAGGTATGGTTGGCCAGTCGAAGGTTTGCCCTCCCAATGCGTGTGTGGCACTTCCTATGACGGCGATCACGCCATGGTGTGCAAGAAAGGGGGCTTCATATGCATGAGGCATGACGAAGTAACGGACCTTACAGCAAATATGTTGAGGGAAATCTGCCGGGATGTCATGGTAGAACCGACCCTACTTCCATTGGATGGCGAGATCTTTCAACATAGGACTTCAAACACATCTAACGAAGCCCGTGATGACGTCAGTGCTCGAGGATTCTGGACGCGGGGACAGCGAGCTTTCTTCGCCATCAGGATTTTTTATCCCATGGCCGCATGTCACCGTAACCTAGCTCTCGAGGCTGCACACAGGAGGAACGAGAACGACAAGATAAGGGCATATGGGGAGAGAATTGAAAACGTTGATCAAGGCAGCTTCACTCCTCTAGTGTTCACAACCTCTGGTGGGATGGGACCAAGTGCAAGATGTTTCTACGCCAGACTCGCAGAGGTGATCTCCGAACAGAAGCAGCAGCCCAGAAGTTTCGTTACAGGCTGGATGAGATGTCGACTGTCTTTCTCTCTCCTTCGGTCGGCTTTGCTCTGCCTCAGGGGAACGAGAGCTTCTGCCCCAATTCCGACAACTGCTGCAGATATCAACTATGAGGCTACAGTCACTGAATACCGCATAGATCTGCGGCTCAACCAATTCAACACAGATAGGATAGCTACATATGTATTAGGATATTTAATATTAAGGTAATTAAATGGTGGCGAAGGTGTGGCTATTGGGGGAGGCTGGAGGCCACGTAGTAAAAAAAAAAAAAAAAAAAAAAAAAAAAAAAAAAAAAAAAAAAAGTAGTGGTAGTAGTAGTAGTAATAGTAGTAGAAAGGGAGGAGGACTGCCAACACAACCAACGAAGCCCGTGTGAATGTCAGTGCTCCAACCTTATTTTATATCAGGATATTTGATCCCCTGGCCGCATGTCACCATGTCCTGTCTCTCGAGGCTGCACACAGTAGGAACGAGAGAGAAAAGAAGAGAGCATCCAGGACGTGATTACACCTCAGGCTGAGGTGTTATCAGAAGCTACGTCATGGCCTGGTGGTGGTGTCACCTATCATTCTCTTTGCTCAAGTCTGCGCTGCGGTGCCTCAGGGGAACAAGATCTTCGGCCCTTATCCCAACAACAGTCGAAGATAATTGACTTTGAGGTAACAATCACCAAATGCCACATTGATCTGTGGCTTAACTAATTCAGCTAGGGTAGTTATTTTTTTATGAGGATAGTTAGGCAATGAAATAGGGGTGAAGGTATTGCTATAAGGGGAGGTTGGAGCACATTATTGAAAACACCCTACTACTACTACTACTACTACTACTACTACTAATAGCAACAGCAGCAGCAGCAGTTGTTGTTGTTACCCAGAGTATACACATCCAAGGTTCGGTGATGTCAATAATTTTTAGCGTTCGGCGACATTTTCCATTTTTCGGTATTACAGAGCTGGAGACTTGTCAGAGCAGATGAGTCATACCAGAAGCGACGCATACAGTCACATCTACATCACTGACCCCGTTTGTCCTTCCTCACACCATTAAAATGTTTTCTGGTTGTGAAAAGGTCTAAAATCAAGTCATCGTACTCAAGGTGTTAGGTCATCGTACTCAAGTTGTCAGGTCGTCGTACTCAAAGTAAATACACCATAACAGTAATTCAGTCATCACTACCAAGATGTAAATACAATATTTTAATGAGTTTTGTTATGTTTATGTCTTTATTGTTTTAACTTTGGTTAGTTTGTAAAGAAACAGGTTCCATCCAGCCAGCTTATTTCACCTGGTAATTAAAACACTCTAATGCTGCCTGGGGGGGGAGGGGGGATAGGTTAGGTTAGGGTGTTTAATCGTCTAGTGACATAAGCTGCGTAGGCTAAAGATCAGGTGATTGCAATTTCCGTACAAGACGTTGCCGGAGTCTTGTTCTTCATGTCTATTGTGACTCTCGACCGACACACTTACAATATACAACATTTAAATGCGGGAATAATAATATAAACTAGGTGATGGACGAAGCTATGAAAGGGAGGGAAATCTGTGGTGCTAAAACATATAGAGGAAAAAATATATACAAAATGTTGGACGACCAAAAACCAGAGTAAAGTTAAAAAAATAAAATAAAATATAATATCATGTTTTATTTTTTAACCAAACTTTTTTCTGGGATTTGTATGTTACAACGTTTGTTATTAGTCTATGTTAACAGTATTTTAAATCAACTTTAGACAAATAGCTCATATTTTCTTTAATAAACTCATAAGGAAAGAGCCATATTATATTCTGAATTTACGTGTAACACTAAATTTTATAGTTCTTTATAATTATTAAAGTCACACTATTTATTATAATCCGCATTACAAAAAATAGCAGAGCTTTTTTAATAGTTCCCTATCCACTATGCAGAACACAGCGTATGATAGACCCAGTTAGTGATTAAAGATAGTTGCCAAACCGCCAACAGTAATGCTATAGTGTGGTAATTTGCTTCAATAACTATAGTGTTTAGTTAAGAGTGTACAGTACAGTAGATACAGCAGTCATCACCACTAAGAGATAGAGTACAGGTTATACATCTCTCTCATTCTCATAACACAACACTTCATAAATGGGGTGAGTGTTGTCTATGGAAGGTAATGAGGTACGAGGCTTAAGAGACAGTTTGTAACGACGAATTGGGAACTGAATTTTAAGGATACAATATTAACAGATAATTAATTGTATTGTTTGTTTGTTTATGTTGATGGTTGTTGGTGGTAATATTTACATCTGCTCTAGTCATTAGGTCTTCAGTAGTTTGTTTATAATGTTCCCGTAATAGTTTATAATAGTTGTGCTTAACTTTATTTTACAAGAGGACCAAACTTAATGGTGTCCTGATGAAACATTATCGGATACACTAGATAATTAAGCATTAGGATTACTTCTCTCGCGTTCAAATATGGCGCCAATATGACTCTAGGTCTGCCGGCCAGTCTGCTTCCCGCTGCGACGAAACGTAAATTCTCAATGTTATAATTTATCCTTATTTACTTACTTAAATATATATATATATATATATATATATATATATATATATATATATATATATATATTGATAAAATCACACGGGAAAAGGGAAACAACGTTGTTTCCCTTTTCCCGTGTGATTTTATCAAGATTTATCTTATCCACGTTTTCATTGTGGATCTACCTGAGATATATATATATATATATATATATATATATATATATATATATATATATATATATATATATATATATATATGTGTGTGTGTGTGTGCAAGTAAATCACTGTAGGTGCGCGTGATCTAGGTATATGCTGATATATATATATATATATATTTCTTCACTGAATCGACTTTCTTTTACGCTTAAATTGGAATTATCTCATAGAAGAACCTTGATACTGGATGACAGAGCTCGTTAACTCAGCGTGTGGTGGTTGTGATGGCGACAGCTGCTATACATTAAATTCACGCCTTGGTGGCCCTTAGTGCCGGCCAGCCTCCACCACGAGACACCCACTATTATTATTATTATTATTATTATTATTATTATTATTATTATTATAATTATAATTACTATGATCATCATCATCATCATCATTATTATTATTATTATTATAATTATTATTATTATTATTATTATCACACATTTCCTCTGCGGCCCAGCACAATACTTATATCATATAGCAGGTCAAATATTTTATGTACCAAGAATATTTAGGCAAAGTCGGATTAGAAAATATATATAACTAGCGGAATCGCTCTTTCGCTAGGCCACGGTAGGACGCCACCTTTCGGGAGGCTCCACATTGTCTCACTGTAGTGCATTAAGGCAGACCACATTTTTGGTTTTGCCATTAGCAGCAAGTATGTAAAGATTTTTGCCAGTTCCCACTCTGGAGCATCCAACATAGAACTGTCCATGAGAGAAGCAAGGAAACACCAGGTTTAGGCCAACCATCTTTAGGGACTGTCCCTGGCTTTTGTAGATGGTCATGGCAAAACTCACTTTAACCGGGAACTGAAGTCGCTTGAACTCAAATGGCAGGTCAGTGGTGGTGAGAGGTATCCTTGGTATGAAAACGTCCTCTCCTTTAGCTTTTCCTGTCAGTATTGTAGCTTCCAGTACATGTGGCATCATGTTCTTCACCACCAAACTTGTGCCATTGCAGAGGATTGAAGCCTGCTATATGTAGAACTTGGGTACATTAACATACAGGAGTATTTGAGCAAACTCATCTTCCTGTGAAAGCTTGAAGAATACAATGAGGGTCGTATCAGGAGGATTTGCCATTTAATTTTGGAGGGACTCTTCTGTGAAGTATACTCTTTGTCCATTTTCCAGGTGAACAGCCAGATGAACTACTGTTGGACATCGGTCGTGTATGGGAAAATTAAAAATTCTCCATAGGGCTTCATTGCTGCAGATATAACGGCCCTGCTGAAACTGTGTCACCTCATCGTGATTTCGATCCTTTTCCAATGCAAAGATCGCTTGGTCGGAGCCTTTGTTGACGTATTTGCAGACATACTTGATGGACTTGACTGAATTACAGAACTCCACATTGATGTGAGCATTGAATGCTTTACTCAAAAGAGGATTGTAGGGGACCACCCATTTGTTGTCTACTGCTATTTCACTGTCTGTTCCAGGTCGCAACACTGCTGTAACACCTCCATCACCTGGCGCTCTTCTCCTGTACTGAGGATAGCCATCTTCTCCACTCTGAGTATCCTTTATCATGTCTCTTGGGAAGTTTTTGGTGCAACGTCCATCTTTCATGCATGGAGAGTGTCTGTTGAATGGTCCACATGGCCCATGAATCATTTGCTTCTTGATAATCTCATAGAGAACTGGATCCTCTTCTGGCTCAGGAAACTCTGCTCGTATGCAGTTGTCAATCATGTTCGGTCGAAGTTTCTCTTTCAGCCAAATCAAGACAGGGCATGTGGTAGACACCGTTTCTGCCACTCAATGGAGTACATGTAGCACCGTGTAGGGCCAAAGATTGATGCTTTTGTAGGCAAGTCCATGAGTTTGATCACTTTCTGACGAAATACTCTCGCTATAATGTCATGCCGATCTTGTCATTTCTGGCCTCCCATTACAGCTTCTGTTATGTCAGTCCATACAGGGTTGCATGTAAAAGTAATGAAGAGATCTGGTCGTCCATAGTTTCTGACGTTGGAACACTGCTGTGTCAAATGGTGTAGCTCTTATTGGCGACCTGGGGTGCATTGGTAAGCATGCTCGCCTCGCCAGCAAGCGGACCCGGGTTTGATCCCAGAGAAAGGTGAACAAGCAGACAGACAGACTTCTTTGTTTTATATATATAGATCATCACTACATATAACACCATCCATCATCACTACATATAACATCATCCATCATCACTACATATAACACCATCCATCATCACTACATATAACATCATCCATCATCACTACATATAACAACATCCATCATCACTACATATAACATCAACCATAATCACTACATATAACACCATCCATCATCACTACATATAACACCATCCATCATCACTACATATAACACCATCCATCATCACTACATATAACACCATCCATCGTCATCACTACATATAACACCATCCATCATCACTACATATAACACCATCCATCATCACTACATATAACACCATCCATCATCACTACATATAACAACATCCATTATCACTACAGATCGGTAACACACACACACACACACACACACACACACACACACACACACACACACACACACACAAACAAACACACAGACCTACTTCTTTGTTTTATATAGACAGATAAGCGTTGGTCTTTCCTTTATATTTTTCTATTATTGTATTAATTTTTGTTTGTTAAAATTATGTTCAATATTTTTTTGTTAATTAATAGGGTCATAAATATAAAGGTAAGGTTAGGTTAGGTTAGGTTAGGTTAGGTTAGGTTAGGTTAGGTAAGGTAAGGTTAGGTTAGGTTAGGTAAGGTTAGGTTAGGTTAGGAGAATCAAGCACTAGAGTTAATAAAACACCAGGAAGAAGTAAACAGACAGAGAATAGAAGAAACAGGTGATAAAGCAGGTAGGGGAGAACAGAGCGAGAGTTAATTAACTACTTGAGGATACAGGTGATGGATCATGACTCAAATGTAAGTGAAATACAACGATAAATGAAGTGAATAATGAACAGGGGAATAAATGAAGTAAATAATGAACAGGGGAATAAATGAAGTGAATAATGAACAGGGGAATAAATGAAGTGAATAATGAACAGGGGAATAAATGAAGTGAATAATGAACAAGGGAATAAATGAAGTGAATAATGAACAAGGGAATAAATGAAGTGAATAATGAACAAGGGAATAAATGAAGAGAATAATGAACAGAGGAATAAATGAAGTGAATAATGAACAAGGGAATAAATGAAGTGAATAATGAACAGAGGAATAAATGAAGTGAATAATGAACAAGGGAATAAATGAAGTGAATAATGAACAGAGGATAAATGAAGTAAATAATGAACAGGGGAATAAATGAAGTGAATAATGAACAGGGGAATAAATGTGAATAATGAACAGAGGAATAAGGAATAGAGATGCACAGAAGGAAAGATCAAGAAAACAAAGTTGAAGAGATAAAAATTGAATAAACAGAAGAGAGAGAGAGAGAGAGAGAGAGAGAGAGAGAGAGAGAGAGAGAGAGAGAGAGAGAGAGAGACCAGATAATGGAGAGAATCGGGAGGAAGGGACGAGGGAAGGAAGGAAGGAAGGAAGGAAGGAGTGAGGAAAGGGAGGAAGAGTATGGGAGTAGAAGGAAGAGGAGGAGGAGGAGGGCAGAATGGGGAATAAGTAAAGAGAAGAAAATGAAGAAATGAGGCGTGAGACAAGAAGAGAAGAGGAGAAAGACAAGAAGAGAAGAGGAGAGAGGCAAGAAGAGAAGAGGAGAGAGGCAAGAAGAGAAGAGGAAAAAGAAGAGAAGATAAGAGGAGAGAGACAAGATGAAGAGAATAAGGCAAAGCAGAAAAGTAAGAGAAGAATCGGAAAAAAAATGTTGGAGGATCAGCACTCAAATGGCCCTCACGTAGTTCTAAAATGGTCCTCATATGGCCCTCAAATAGCCTTCACATGGCCCTCAAATGGAGTCGACTTCCGAGTAAAAGTGGGTCTCGTAGGCCTGACGGCACCTTAGAGCCAGTGCCAATACACCACAGTGAAGACCTCACCTTTTTCCGGCACTGCAGTCAACCTCTCTCTCTCTCTCTCTCTCTCTCTCTCTCTCTCTCTCTCTCTCTCTCCTCCCTTCCCTTCCCTCCTCTCCTCTCCTTTCCTCTCCCTTACCCTCCCTCCCTTCTTCCCCTCTCCCTCCCTCTATTTCTCCCCCTCTTCCTCTCTCCCTCCTTCAGTTATCCCTCCCTTCCTCCTTCCACTCCCCCCCCCCCCACCATGTTCACCACAGTTACCACTTCCCAACACCCAGAGAACCAGGTCATTTAGGCCACTGAGATGTCATGCCCAGAAGGCTCTAACTTCCATAACGCAAAATTAACGCCAGCTCGGGCAGTCAACAGCGTCTGGCGTTCCCCTTCATCCACCCGGTAATGACACACTATTGTTTACCAACCTTCTTCCTACTACAACGACGCCAGGCCAGAAATTACTGACGTAACCAAACCTAACCAAACCTAACCTAATTTGTCCTAACTTGACCTAACCTAACAAAGCGTAACATAACATACCAAACATACCTAACATAACATGACCTAACATAAACTAACCTAACATAACATGACCTAACATAAACTAACCTAACATAACATGACCTAACATAAACTAACCTAACATAACATGACCTAACATAACATGACCTAACAAAACATGACCTAACATAAACTAACCTAACATAACATGACCTAACATAACATGACCTAACATAACATGACCTAACATAACATGACCTAACATAACATGACCTAACATAATATGACCTAACATAAACTAACCTAACATAACATGACCTAACATAAACTAACCTAACATAACATGACCTAACATAAACTAATCTAACATAACATGACCTAACATAACATGACCTAACATAACATGACCTAATATAAACTAACCTAACATAAACTAACCTAACATAACATGACCTAACATAACATGACCTAACATAACATGACCTAACATAACATGACCTAACATAACATGACCTAACATAAACTAACCTAACATAACATGACCTAACATAACATGACCTAACATAACATGACCTAACATAACATGACCTAACATAAACTAACCTAACATAACATGACCTAACATAACATGACCTAACATAAACTAACCTAACAAAACATGACCTAACATAAACTAACCTAACATAACATGACCTAACATAAACTAACCTAACATAACATGACCTAACATAACATGACCTAACATAAACTAACCTAACATAACATGACCTAACATAACATGACCTAACATAACATGACCTAACATAACATGACCTAACATAAACTAACCTAACATAACATGACCTAACATAAACTAACCTAACATAACATGACCTAACATAACATGACCTAACATAAACTAACCTAACAAAACATGACCTAACATAAACTAACCTAACATAACATAACCTAACATAACATGACCTAACATAAACTAACCTAACATAACATGACCTAACATAAACTAACCTAACATAACATGACCTAACATAACATGACCTAACAAAACATGACCTAACAAAACATGACCTAACATAAACTAACCTAACATAACATGACCTAACATAACATGACCTAACAAAACATGACCTAACATAAACTAACCTAACATAACATGACCTAACATAACATGACCTAACATAAACTAATCTAACATAACATGACCTAACATAACATGACCTAACATAACATGACCTAACATAATATGAACTAACATAAACTAACCTAACATAACATAACCTAACATAAACTAATCTAACACAACATGACCTAACATAACATGACCTAACATAAACTACCCTAACATAACATGACCTAACATAAACTAATCTAACATAACATGACCTAACATAACATGACCTAACATAACATGACCTAACATAACATGACCTAACATAAACTAATCTAACATAACATGACCTAACATAACATGACCTAACATAACATGACCTAACATAATATGAACTAACATAAACTAACCTAACATAACATAACCTAACATAAACTAATCTAACACAACATGACCTAACATAACATGACCTAACATAAACTACCCTAACATAACATGACCTAACATAAACTAATCTAACATAACATGACCTAACATAACATGACCTAACATAACATGACCTAACATAACATGACCTAACATAAACTACCCTAACATAACATGACCTAACATAAACTAATCTAACATAACATGACCTAACATAACATGACCTAACATAACATGACCTAACATAACATGACCTAACATAAACTAACCTAACATAACATGACCTAACATAACATAACATAACATGACCTAACATAACATGACCTAACATAACATGACCTAACATAACATGACCTAACATAACATGACCTAACATAACATGACCTAACATAAACTAACCTAACATAACATGACCTAACATAACATGACCTAACAAAACATGACCTAAAATGACCTGACCTAACCTAACCTTACCTGACCTGACCTAGTGTGAGGTTGTTTAATTATCCGGTTAAATAAATCATACTTACACCTGAAGATATACCCATTATTCCCTATACCCCAAAGACACACAGTATATTCCCTTAACTATCCTGAAGTATACTCACTGATATACCTACCCCAGAAGCTATACCCAGTAATGTGGCAGCTGTCTCCAAGATAGAGTCCAGAAGAGTTAAGAATTTCACAAGTCTCAGAGGGAGATTCCCACGGACGTCATCACCAGAAAAACAGCGCCCGGCTCAGGAAACTGCCTTAATTCGTCTCTTTCCTGCTTTCGAGAAGTGGACGAGTAAAATCCAACGTTTGGGATTATATTTTTGATTAATTTAGCTGTAGTTTACGTAGTCTGTATAACCAGGAAGGAAGGATGGCTCTCAAACACTATGAAAAAGACATGGAAAAAAAATAGTTGGGTCCCGTTTCGTCATGATGAAATTAATAACTTCAATTCGTTTTATAACTGTAATGAATTTCACTTCCGTGTCACAGAACGAGGGACCAGACTATGACACACACAGATCTAACTCACTTTATTAATGTGTATTTCCCTTCTGGTTCTGTGTGATGTGTATTTTTGGCTGTGATGTTTACACGGGAGCAAATAAGCGTTCACTCGAGTGTGCTGCCGACATCAAAACCTCCTTAAACGAGTTATTAGAGTGGAAGATCATCTGTGTAGGTCCTTGTTGTGTACATGAACCCCGGGGTAACCTCTCAGGGGGGTCTGTGTGTCGGGGGAACCTCTCAGGGGGTATGTGTGTTGCGGGAACCGTTCAGGGGGTCTGTGTGTCGGGGAACATCTCAGGGGCTATGTGTGTTGGGAGAACCTCTCAGGGGGTATGTGTGTTGGAGGAACCTCTCAGGGGCTATGTGTGTTGGGAGAACCTCTCAGGGGGTCTGTGTGTTGGGGGAACCACTTAGGGGGTCTGTGTGTCGGGAGAACCTCTCAGGGTGTGTGTGTGTGTGTTGGGGGAACGTCTCAGGGTGTGTGTGTGTGTGTGTTGGGGGAACCTCTCAGGGGGTCTGTGTGTTGGGGGGAACCTCTCAGGGGGTCTGCGTGTCGGGAAACATCTCAAGGTGTGCGTGTGTGTGTGTGTGTCGGGAGAATATTTCAGGGTATGTGTTTGTTTTGGGGGAACCTCTCAGGGTGTGTGTGTGTGTGTGTGTTGGGGGAACGTCTCAGGGTGGTCTGGGTGTTGGGGGAACCTCTCAGGGTGTGTGTGTGTGTGTGTTGGGGGAACCTATCAGGGTGGTCTGTGTGTTGGGGGAACCTCTCAGGGTGTGTGTGTGTGTGTGTGTGTGTGTGTGTGTGTGTGTGTGTGTGTTGGGGGAACGTCTCAGGGTATGTGTGTGTGTTGGGGGAACCTCTCAGGGTGGTCTGTGTGTCGGGGGAACATCTCAGGTGGTCTGTGTGTCGGGAGAACCTCTCAGGGGAAGCTCTCAGGGAATCTGTGTGTCGGGGAACCTCTCAGGGGAAGCTCTAAGGGGATCTGTGTGTCGGGGGAACCTCTCAGGAGAACTGTTATTTTTCTTCTTTTCGGATGGGCCAACTGTACATTGTTGTTCCTTAAAAGTGTTATGATCACTGTGTTCCTCAGCTGTACATCATTCTTACATGTTAACAGACTCAGGTGGTTCAAGAAAACTAGTGCCAGGGTTGTTAGACTTGTGGCACCACCTGGCACCCTCCCTCGACCTACATAATCTCTGTTAACCAAAACTCACTAATACCCTTGTGAAGCCGACTGGATCTTCCTACCACAAAATGTTGTTCATATAACTTCCATCAGTTTAAATCCTCCTGCTTCAAGTATCTTCAGTCTGTGGCCGGGGGACGCCTTGCCCCGGTCAATAGATGATGCAAGAAACTGTGTAATCTTCATGAGGTTTTTTTTATTGGTTAAAAAGACGAAGAGTTCTCAGAGTTAAAGCTCACGAGACGATCCTCTTGCGGGTGAGTGAGGCGTTACATACAGGGCCTTCATGATGCACTTATCAAACGTCGTAAGAAGGGAAAGCTGATACCGAAGCTCCAGAAGAGGTTCCATATATTCACCTCCGGACTTATCTAACCTTTATTCCTGGCTATGAGGAAGCACAATCTTCTTTTTTGTCTGGGGGGAGGGGAAGGGGGAGGATTTGTGTCTGAAAACATCACTTCCCTCCTGTACTTTTTCAAAACAGACATAACTTTTCTTATTTTTTTTTCACTCTTTCAGATAATAACTTTTAAAAGGTGGACTGCTAAGTGCTTTAAATGTTTCCTTCATCCGGGTAAAAAAAAAGTTTGCTTGGTTGTCCTCACTGCTGGAGAACTTACCCACAACACACACAAGTCCTGGGAGACAATATCTGTATAATATACAACCTATCACTTCCCTCTCCTCACGCCTTGGTGTCTCTCATGAACCAATCTTTCCAAGACACTGAACAGATCTCACTCACATTGCCCTCTTACTGATCATGTCTCTCACTATCGAGGTTTCTCAGACACCCGATACAAAATATTAAGAGAGTTTTCAGGATATTTGATGCTATTGATGAGACTAAAAATATATTAATTAGATTAACAGATTTAAGCAGATCCAATATTCACCTGGGCACGGTGAGAAATACTTTAGTTATCGTAGAGCTTTCCTCTGTAACATAACATAAAAGTAGTTCTGGAAATATGAATCATTCCCTGTCACCTCAACCATGGAAAAGGCTTTAATGAGTCAGTCCCCCATTTATTTCCTGCGATGAAGGACACGAGAGAGAGAGAGAGAGAGAGAGAGAGAGAGAGAGAGAGAGAGAGAGAGAGAGAGAGAGAGAGAGAGAGGTTTCTACACACTGTTTGTTGACTGAGTCTGGCAGTTGTACACGTGAAGTAGCACAACAAGTGACAAAAAATTCAGTGAAAAACAAGTCCTCCAGAGCAGTGTGACTCAACGAACCAAACAAGGCATCCCATTCAGTCTTTGACATACTTACAACAACAACAACAACAACAACAACAATAACAACAACAGCAAAAATAACAACAACATCGACAACAACAACAGCAGCAAAAACAAGGTTTATCTAAAACACAGAGTTATGATAAACACAAGATATCACTGTGACTGAGTAGACATTCCACCTCTGCTTGTACCCCTTCTACTACTTTGCTGTCACTCGGAATCGAGTATGACGATCATCCAGCTATGATAAAATGATATGAGTTATTAAGGATGTCACCTACGTTCGTGAGCTCTGAGGGGACTAGAGAGGCCGATACGGAACCGACAGGGTCGCCCACAGATGTTATACGTGTGGAGGGCTACATCTAATGCGGGAGGGGCGGCGGCAGCGACTTTCCGGCGTTGGCGTTTGTTTACCTCGTAATGCAGTCGTGCTATCTCGAAAGTTGTGACACCTTCTCGTGTGGTGTCCTCCATGCGTTACGGTGTGGAGTAATCGTCTCCCAGGTGAGAGGGTCGATTTGGCACTTTTTCAGGCTTGTCTTAAGATTATCCTTATACCTTTTCAGTTACCGCCAGCGTTACGTTTATTATTCGTTAGGTGACTGTAAAGTAGCTGCTTTGGCAGTCTACTGTCATCCATACCTGCTAACATAATCAGTCGACCGTAGTTGTTCATGGATAATGGTAATCTGAATGCTCCTACAATTGGTGTCAGCGAGAGTACTGGCATTTGTTCTTTTGTCTTCCCGGTGAACTCGGAGGATGGAACGTAGACTACATTGGTGAAAGTATTCGAGTGCCTTGAGGTGCCTCCTGTATGTGACCCATGTCTCGCTGCCATTAAGAAAGGCGGGGAGAACCACTGCTCGATATACGTGCAACTTTCTAGATAATTTCAGCTTCCTACAGCTGAAGACACGGTTTCAGAGTCTGCCAAAGGCTTGATATGTACATCCAAGTCCGCGGTGGTGGGTAACATTAGATAGGGTAGTACCATTAAGCTGGACGGATGGCGAAGGTGTGGCTGAACCAGGGGCAGGCTGAAAGAGAATCTGAGTCTTACGTACATTTACCTCAAGGCCGAAGTGTGCATACGCATCTGTTTAGGTGTTCAGGATCTCCTGTAGGTCACGTTCAATGTGAGCAACAAGCTGATGTCGTCTGCATACTAAAGTTCAGTAATAGAAGCTGCCGAAACCTTTGTTCCTGCCTGGAGTCGTCTTATGTTGAAAAGACCTTTCATCCGGTACTGGATGTCCACATCGCCGGCTAAATTGGCACTGGCACGACTAAGGAAGGCAGCCAAGAAAATGGAAAAGAGATTTGGTGCAAGTACACGTCCTTGTTTTACCCCCGTTTGGATGGGGAAGAACTTAGACTGGGTGCCATTGTGCAGGACACTGCCGCTCATTCCATCGTGGTGTTGCTTCACAATGGTGATGAACTTTGATGGGCAGCCAAAACAGCTGAGGGTCCGCCAGAGAGCTTCCCTGTTAACTGAGTCAAAGTCCTTCGTTAGGTCGATGAAGGCCATGTACAGGTCACGACGCTGTTCTCTGCACTTTTCCTGTATCTGGCGGGCAGCAAATATAATGTCAGTGGTCTTACATGATGGTCTACAACAGCATTGAGATTCTGGGAGGTTTTTTCCGCCTCAGGAAGAAGTCGGTGTGGTAGGACTCGGGCGATAATCTTACCAGCTACGGACAGCAGCGAGATCCAGCAGTAGTTGCCACAGTCTGACTGGTCTACCTTGTTCTTATAAATATAGAAGATAGAGGCATCTTTAAGAGCTTGGGGGATTTCCTCCTTTTCCCATGTATTCTCCAGGAGAGAGTGGAGACGGCTGGTAAGTAAAGATTCCTTCTGCTTTATACACCTCGGCTGGGTTTCCATCAGGCCCTAAGGCTTTGTTATTCGTCATCTGTTTGATGGCAGTAGCAACCTCATCCAGGGGTGGAGGATAACTGAGGTGGGTCAGCTCTGGATGCTGAGAGACCTGCTGGGTAGTCAGGATAACCACATCGGTGTTTCAGTTGAACAGCGAATGGTGGTGCTCTTTCTAGCACTAAAGGATGTCTTCTTCGTCTTTAGTTAGGAAGTTACCGTCGGATGAGCGGAGGGGGGCTGCGCCATAGACGATTGGCCCATAAACTGTTTTCGGGGAATTTAAAAATTCGCGCATCTTGTGTTGTTCTGCAGATTTTTACATTTCATGTTCTTTGTTTTAAACCAGGTACTCTTTAGATTGCAAAGTTCGCGGTGTGCTGCCGCTCTCTTCTTGCTGAAAGTATCAGCTTTGGTCAGAGACTGAGGGTTGTTCCGCCAGTCAGTTAAAGCTGCACGTTTATCATTGACGAGTACATTGATTGCCGGGTCATTCTCATCAAACCAGTCTGGTGTATTCTTTTGATCTGGCCGAGTCTCTCTCTGCAGGTTTTTGTCATGACAGTGTCGAGAACACCCCACTCGGCGCTGGGATTTGGGTTTTTTGTTGTCGGGTTGTTTAATAGCCCCTGTTCAAACTGCTCTTTGAAAGCATGTGCTACTGCTGGGTCCTGCAGACGCTTAGTGTTAAAACCTCTTCTGGAGGCTTACTGACTTCGGCGATTTGGGACACACACACACACACACACACACACACACACACACACACACACACACACACACACAACACTACACAACAAATCACAACACCCAAAACACAATACAACACAACACTACACAAGAGAACACAACACTCACAGCACAAAACAACACATCGCAACACAACACACCACACACACAACACCCCACCCCACAACATAAAACTACACAACATACAACACAACACACATACACACAATACCCCACAACACAACACACAACACACACACACAACACCCCACAACACAACACACAACACACACACACAACACCCCACAACACAACACCCACAAAACAACACAACACCCCACAACACAACACCCACACCACAACACTTCGCAACACAACACACCACACACACAACATCCTCCATCACCACATAACACACAACACAACACTCATAACACAACAAAACAAAACACACAACACTCACAACACATGAAAACACAACACACAACAGTCACAACACAACACCCCACAATGCAACACAGCACACAACGCTCACAACATAACACCCCATAACACAACACAGCACACAACACCCACAACACAACACTCATAAAACAACACTCACAACACAACACCCACAACACAACACTCATAAAACAACACTCACAACACAACACAACACAGCACAACACCGCTCTCTGTATACGAGGGCAGAGAAGCATAATCTACACCACTAATAAGACTCGTACCGATAATACCACCGTATGGCTATAGTGCCCATTGAAGTCTTATGACACGTAAATATTGAGAATCTCTGTTTACAATTTATGTAAATAAGTACAGTATATTTATAGTATTTTTCACAATGGTTATAAATGAAAATAATAGTAGTTTTTTAGACAATCCATGTATTACTTTCTTACTACGACGAAGAAATTTTTAGAGACAAGTGAAAATTATGACATATGACAAATAAAACTTTTATAATAATTCTATATAATATTACCCTCTAGTGTAAATCATTTGATCACCTAACCTAACCTAACCTAATTCACGCTAACCTAACTTAACCCAAGATAACAAAAAGGTGTTTAACCATCAGGTGAAATCAGGTGAATAAGGGGAGGTGCTAGTGGTCAGGTAATCTAAGACTCCTAACTACAAGAGATAAACTAATTTAGAAGCTCTTCCTGAACCCCCCTCCCCCCCCCCCCCAAATGCCTCTTTAATTTATCTTCTACAGAAAGTTGAGATCATGGTTAAGTAAAAGTTTTGTACAAGAGATTAAAAAAAAATTAACTATAGGAGAAGTACAGTTTGTGTTGTGTGTTTATATAATCCATTATCTTTTCCATCTTCTTGTTAATTTATTCCTGTATTTTATAATGTATTTCTGAGTTTCAAGATTTAAGATGTTTTGAGTACTATAATAAGTTTATACATTATACAACAGATATTTAAGATGAATGTACTCGTATATATGTAATGAGGACTGTTGGTGTTGTATTATTAAACTTTAACAACTAAAGTCTAAGAAAACAAAACTAACACATCATTATTACACAAGATTTCACCAATTAGGAAAACATATCTAACCTAACCTAACCTAACCTAACCTATCCTAACCTAACCTAACCTATCCTAACCTAACCTAACCTAACCTATCCTAACCTAACCTATCCTAACCTAACCTAACCTATTTTAAACATCAGGTGAAATAATCCTGGGGGAATAAATCTTCAAGTGATCTGACCCAAGTGTATAAGACTTTGATTAAGATGGCAAAGAAACTCTCTCTCTCTCTCTCTCCTTAAGAAAGAATAGTGAACAGAACTGTGATTAATTATCTTCTCTTCTTCTTCTCCTTTGTTTCATCTTCCTCATTCATTCCCCAAAAAGGAGGAAGAGCGAGAGGAAGATAAGACATAGATATCTTCTCCTGTTTCAATTTGCCTGATCGTTGATTTCCTCTTCTTATTCAGTCCATGAGGAAGGGAAGGGAAGGGAAGGGAAGGGAAGGGAAGGGATAAGGAGAAGAGTAGGAAAATGGAAGAGATAAAAGAACTCCCATTTTCATTTTATCAGATTTTTCCTTTCCCATTAGTTAAGGAAAGGGAACGTAAATTGCATTATTAAAACTTTTTAATTCTTTTCATCTTTATCTTCCCTTCCATCTACTTCGTGTTTATTCTCTATCTTATATCTCCTCCTTCATTTCATTATATTCCTTTCCGCCTTAACACTGCTCTAGCTGTTATCTCAACACCAATAACAATAAAGAATTTGGAGGAACACACACACACACACACACACACACAGTGTGGCGACCTCACTGAGTGAGGACGTGTCCCCTGGTGCTCCGCAGCAGCCAAGGTCATCACGTCGACCTTCAGCTAATTTAAGGCAGTTCAGTACTTTTACGGGAAGACAGTGCGTATTTTCAAGGTGTCAGCGACTGTGAGTGCTAGACTTGTGAATATGTGCGTCACCGTGTTACGATACGTCGCACGACCTGTTCCGGCTGAAGTCTGGTGCTGGCTATCCTCCACCCCACACCATCACTCTACTGAAGGCGCTGAGAATTTTCCACAACCGCGACGGCAGACGGGGTCGCCGTATTCCCAGACGAATCCCTATCATCACGCCGAACAAGCATAAGAAAGTCAAGCCAGTGCCAGAAAGAGAGTGTGTTCGCTATGAATTGCAGCGACTATGGTACAGCCTACCATCCGTATTGCAACAAGGTGGAGGAGGTCAGTGTTACAGAGAAGTCAGTTCCTGAGATCTGTGCATTAGAAAACTATGATTTATTTCACCACCTAAGAAAGCACAGGCGAGGTGGTGGTGTAGTGCTGCACTGTCCCAGTGACCTTAAACCATCACACCTCGGTGTTAATGTACCTGAGGATGTAGAAGCTCTGTGGGTTAAGGTCACTGACCCACATTGGGGTCTGGGGGGCGAAAACGTAATAATAAGAACAAGAACAATAAAAAGAACAAGAACAACAACAACAACAACAACAATAATAATAATAATAATAATAATAATAATAATAATAATAATATTAATAATATTAAATATTAATAAAAAAATTAATAACAAATAAAATAATAATAATGATAACCGTAAATAAATACAAAATTAAAAAATATATATATATCAATAGTGAGAAACAATATATGTATGTTGTGTTGTCAAAGTAAGAGAAACAACTGAGACTCTGCAATTGTGTGTGAATGAGGCAGAAAGTCAGATCATCAACCTGGGACTTGGTCACATATGGCAGCAGGGTCTACCATTAGACAACACATTATGCTTCCAATATCTTCCCAGGCGGTAGTACCTCCCTGTTTGGTAGCTGCCTACTACCTACTTGTATGACCTGTGGTGTTTCTGACCGTTGTTAATAATAAAAACAGCAATAACAACAACTACTACTACTACAACTACTACTACGACTGCTACTACAACTACTACTACCTTTAATGATGAGAATGAGAATAACTATACTACTACTACAACTATTACTACTACTACTACTAATAATAATAGCAGTAGTTGCCCCCCCCCCTCCCTCCCATCCACCACTTTGAGTAATCAGCTTCATCTAAGATTATATCATTATCACAGCAGCTAACTTCATTACCACAAGAGCTCCTCACAGACTCTCTCTTTGACCAATTACAAAAACTTGAAAAATAAATGTTCCTATGATTCCGGATTTTCGACTCGCTCTGTATATTCGTCAATGGTGATTCTCGTTACGTCATCCTCGAGGTTTAACGAGACATAAACCCTAAAACTTGACTCTCTCTTATCTTATCTATTTTGTTTATCTTCAGTATCTTTTATGTTGCAGCTGTAGAGTGGGACATATTACACACACACACACACACACTTTCGCACACGCTGTCACACATACACACCCAACCAAATTACAACACCTGAAGCAGACCAACATCAGTCAATGGTATGGTAAGTTTAAAGAACTCTGTGGACTAAACAATAGGACACACCCCCTCCCCTTCCTCAGCCATCTCACTAATGTTGACGCAGCTGAGCAAACAAATAACCATTTCGCTACTATATGCCAGACGCTCCCCCGGCTTGACACAACCACTCTCCCTGCTTACCTACCAGCCCCCCTTCCCACTGACTTAGTAGAAGAATTTGAAGTAGCAAAACGCCTGGACAAACTAAAATTAAAATGCTCTACCTCCCCCATTGACTTACCAATGAAACTCTTCAAGGAGTTCTCCCCGGAGCTTGCTAAACCCCTATGCTCCATGATCAATGCTTCTCTCAGTCAAGCCAGATGCCCAGCTGACTGGAAGACCTCTTATGTATCACCAGTGCCCAAGTCAACCAGCCCACAATTCTTAAATCAGCTACGACCTATTGCAATCACCCCAATACCCAGCCTAATCTGTGAAAGTTTTGCGTTCGACTGGGCTTATGCTGATATTGCAGGAGTCGTAGACCCTCAGCAATTTGGCAATATGAAAACTTCCTCCACCACCCACTGTCTTGTCAGCTTTCTCGATTACATATACCGCCATCTCGAGAAACGAAAAACGTCTGTAGCTGTCGCCTTCATTGATTTCACCAAAGCATTCGACCTAGTCGACCACAATATAATCATCAACAAAGCTATTGACCTCGGGCTTCGAAGAAGTCTTATACCATGGCTTACAGACTTCCTCAGTGACCGACGCCAAGCTGTACGCTTCCGAGGGGCTGTCTTCACCTTTCAGTCACTCACCTGTGGCGTCCCCCAAGGCACCAAGATGGGACCACTCTGCTTCCTTATGCTCATCAATGATGCCCTAAGAGAAACCCCTGCTCTCTGGAAATATGTCGACGATTCCACCATTGGGATCAGCGTCAACAATTCTGCTCCGGACTATACCGCCCTTCAGGATTTATTGAACAGTCTCCAAAACTGGGCCACCAACAACCATGTCACCATCAACCATACCAAAACCATGGTTATGCACATCAACCTCTCCTCTGACATTGTCCCACCTCCTTCCATTACTTTAGGTCCGAACACACTCCAGGTTGTAGATTCCACGAAGGTCCTCGGCGTCACCATAGACAACAAACTAAATTGGAAACCACACGTCAGTGAAGCTGTCAAATCCTCCAGTTTCCGTCTCCACCTCCTCTGCCGACTCAAGTCCCTCGGAGTTCCTGCACCCGAGCTCCTCAGTGTTTACACAACATTCATACTTCCCAAGCTCACCTATGCCTCCCCTACCTGGTCTTCCTCCCTAAATGCCACACAACGTAAACACCTAGAAAAAGTGCAAAAAGAGGGCATGCAAGATTATTCTCTCCCCTTCCTACTCCACATATCAAGAAGCGCTCAACACACTGACCCTTTCGACTCTCACTGCCCATCACCACGACCTCATCTGCAAATTTGGTAAGAAGCTTCTACACCATCCTCGACACCGGCTCCTACTACCACCTGAGATCCCTAGCCCGAGAATTGCTGTTCGACACCACAACCGTATCCAGCCCATACGTGCACGAACTGATCGCTATAAGAACAGCCCAGTCCCAACCATTGTAAAAATTAATTATCAATAACTTGTAATAAACCAGTGTATTCACTCCCAGTAAATACTATCTCTTGCACTGTCACTACGTTGAAATGCACTGTAGTTTGAGCTTTTCCCCATCTAGTTATTATATATCTTATTTGTATCACTTATGTTACTTGTATATTACTTATAATTCGAAACCCATTCCCCAAATATGTAACTGTATATTTTCAGCCTTCTGGCTGCCAAGCTCTTTCAATAAACCGTTAATTATTATTATTATTATTATTATTATTATTATTATTATTATTACATGCACTTTTGCACACACTGTCTCACACACACACACACTTTCGCACACACTGTCACACACACTTTCACACACACACACACACACACACACACACACACACACTTTCACGCACACTTTTACACACACACACATTTACACATACACTTTCACACACACTGTCACATACACTTTCATACACACACTTTCATACACACACTTTCATACACACACTTTCACATACACACTTTCACATACACAATTTCACAAAGACTTTCACACACACTTTCACATACACACTTTCACTCGTTCATCAAAACAACATTTCTCAATCTTGTTTCTATTGCTACAAAGTCAACTTTTTATCAGAGAAACTTTCACTAACAGTCTTTATTCTCTTATGCCATCAACTTTCAGCAACTCCTTCCAACGTAACTTTTTTTCCTTTTCAAAAACTTTTCCTTCAATTTCGTTCTAGTTTTATATTTCGCTTCTTCTTCGCCAGTTTCTCCTCCCTGGCAGTGCAGTTACCTCCTCCCTCCTCTCATTTATTCCATTTTCTCTCTTATTTTCTCATTTATTGTTGTCTTCTTTTTCTTCTTCTTCTTCTTTGTATTTTTTATTCTTCTTCTTTTTCTTCTTCTTCTATTATACGTTATTACAACTCTTTTAAAAATCGGATAAAAACCTGGTATTAAAATTCGCTTCTAATTTTAATTCGGCAAAAAACCTGTTTGTAATTATTATTCTATTTTTTTCGTGTAATATACAGAAGATCCCATAATTGGGCTCCCCGCGGCGAGCTCAGGTGTGACGTCATATGTAAATGTTGTATTGAAAAATGAGACACTAACGAGGCCTCGAGGTCAGGGTACACACACTAACGAGGCCTCGAGGTCATGGTACACACACTGATGAGGCCTCAAAGTCAGGTACACTCTAACGAGGCCTCGAGGTCAGGGTACACACACTGACGGGACCTCGAGGTCAGGGTACACACACTAACGAGGCCTCGAGGTCAGGGTACACACACTGACGGGACCTCGAGGTCAGGGTACACACACTGATGAGGCCTCAAAGTCAGGGTACACACACTAAAGAGGCCTCGAGGTCAGGGTACACACACACACTGACGGGACCTCGAGGTCAGGGTACACACACTAACGAGGCCTCGAGGTCAGGGTACACACACTGACCAGGCCTCGAGGTCAGGGTACACACACACTAACGAGGCCTCGGGATCAGGGTACACTCTAACGGGGCCTCGAGGTCAGGGTACACACACTGACGGGGCCTCGAGGTCAGGGTACACACACTGACCAGGCCTCGAGGTCAGGGTACACACACACTAACGAGGCCTCGAGGTCAGGGTACACTCTAACGAGGCCTCGAGGTCAGGGTACACACACTGACGGGGCCTCGAGGTCAGGGTACACACGCTACCTACCAGACGAAGTTCCACAAAAACTAAGCCAAAAGTTTCAAACAAAAAGATTTATAAACTACTTTAGGTTTTAATACTGGCAGGCGTCTTGGATGGCAAGTGTTGACATCGGTGAAAGTTTTAATAAAGGTAAGTTGGTAGTTTTAGAGAAAAGAAACGTGTGGAAAGTTTACTTCAGACAACAGCAACAATAAAGTATATGTACCAATAGAAAAGTAAATTAGGCATCTCTCTTCATTGTAGGTAATTAAGTTAAATTTTAAATCAATGAATTATTCTTTAATAATAGTGAAGGATCCTCCTCATCCAAAAGATAGCAATTAAACTGTCGTTGAAGACTGAGTCACACATAACTCCCTGTAGAGGAGTGAACGGTAATACGAGTGAACACTGAGTACAGCAGCACAGATAACACTCTATAACACAGCCTTTATTAATACAGTCGTGTTTGTATTATAATTATATACTGAAAGAAACACAGGGATGACGTCAGTGTTGACGACTTGTACAGGAGGTACTGTACACACAGGGTGTAGGTCAGGACGTACACACAGGGTGTAGGTCATGACGTACACACAGGGTGTAGGTCAGGACGTACACACAGGGTGTAGGTCATGACGTACACACAGGGTGTAGGTCAGGACGTACACACAGGGTGTAGGTCATGACGTACACACAGGGTGTAGGTCAGGACGTACACACATGGTGTAGGTCAGGACGTACACACAGGGTGTAGGTCAGGACGTACACACAGGGTGTAGGTCATGACGTACACACAGGGTGTAGGTCAGGACGTACACACAGGGTGTAGGTCAGGACGTACACACAGGGTGTAGGTCAGGACGTACACACAGGGTGTAGGTCATGACGTACACACAGGGTGTAGGTCAGGACGTACACACAGGGTGTAGGTCAGGACGTACACACAGGGTGTAGGTCAGGACGTACACACAGGGTGTAGGTCAGGACGTACACACAGGGTGTAGGTCAGGACGTACACACATGGTGTAGGTCATGACGTACACACAGGGTGTAGGTCAGGACGTACACACATGGTGTAGGTCATGACGTACACACAGGGTGTAGGTCAGGACGTACACACAGGGTATAGGTCAGGACGTACACACAGAGTGTAGGTCAGGACGTACACACAGAGTGTAGGTCAGGACGTACACACAGGGTATAGATCAAGACGTACACACAAGGTAAGGGTTAGGTTAGGTAAAACATTTGTAACACCACGATCAACGACTAGGCCTGCGGTGCTTAACTGCCCATTAGACCAGCTTTTCAATAAGTGGTCTTCTGCTTGACTAACAGTAGAACAACACACTCAACTGCTCATTAAGTGGTCGTCTGCTTAACTAACTGTAAAACAACACACCATTAGACCAGTTTAAGTGGTCGTCTGCTTAACTAACTGTAAATTAACAAACAGAAAGAATTATCTTACCACATAAATAAATAAATATCATAAAATTCATAACACTTGGACCAGGTAAGTAACAGCAAAGGCTACATCAACACTGTATATCCATAACTATAACTACCTATTGAGCAACTCCCATTAAAACAACTAATGACTTTCAACTGATATATGAGCCACAATATATGAATAAAGATATATACCTGACTATGAGGGTCAGTGACGGTGATTTGAATTCGGAAATATGTGAAAAGGAGAACTATTATCATTTCAATTTGCATCGGTCACAGTGTATCATTAATGTATTTATGGTGTGGTGTCCCGGAGGCCAGTTATGTTGTGAATCATTTTAACATGTACCGAGGCATTCTGACGCAATAACAACAACAAAAAACACATAACAACAAACAAACAACAACAAACAAACAAACAACAACAGTGCATTAATACCTAATGGAACCTTTACAGGCTTAGGATCTAATTAACTATCAATTTATACCACAATGTTTGTAAAGTGAACACAATTACTAGACTAATCAACAAGTGTTATTGTCCCAAGCTCAAATTGGACGTCATTTGATGGTGAAATAAAACACAAAACAAATATCTCTCGGCATAAGTTTTTCTTTTTTTTCTAAGCAACTTTCTAAGATACAATAATCACCAAATCAACACAAAGGCCGACCGAGGGACACACTATACGTATATTAAACTTCCATTCTACAAAATATTCACTAACTCAACAAAACACACCTGTACTCAAAAGACGCACCATCCAGTCTGTAAACATCAACACATTGGCTTTTCTACATAACCGGAGAAACGACTTAAACTATCCTGTGCTTTAATGAATATCCCATTAGCATTGCCAGAGCCTCATACAATGGGACCCATGATCCTATTTCAGTCTATATATAATGTATCCACATATTCACCTTTACTGCATATAAAAACAGAAATTCCAGATATATAAATTCTAAGACCTCAAACACTGTATCTGTGAGCATTTGAGTGTCTCCTATCAAGATCTGAACCCTTGAGTAAACCATCTGAAGCCTTGAGTGAACCATCTGAAGCCTTGAGTAAACCATCTGAAGCTTTGAGTGAACCATCTGAAGCCTTGAGTGAACCATCTGAAGCCTTGAGTAAACCATCAGAACCCTTGAGAGAACCATCTGAAGCCTTGAGTGAAACATCTGAAGCCTTGAGTGAACCATCTGGAGCCTTGAGTGAACCATCTGAAGCCTTGAGTAAATCATCTGAAGCCTTGAGTAAACCATCTGATCCCTTGAGTGAACTATCCGAAGCCTTGAGTGAACCATTTGAATCCTTGAGTAAACCATCTGAACCCTTGAATGAACCATCTGAAGCCTTGAGCAAACCATCTGAAGCCTTGAGTAAACCATCTAAACCCTTGGCGTCATAATATTTCAGATTAATGAGTAAAACATAATGAATTTCAAGTCAGGGTACAAGAATTTCAGGTCAGGATACAGGAATCAAGTCTCGTCAGTAGGTCAAGACCAAAGGCGAACTTTAATGAATGATAAAAACGGAACAATGAATAATAACCTAACCTAACCTCTCCCTAACCCAACCTAACCTAATCTAAATTAACCTAACCTAACCTAAACTAATAGGTCTTGAATTTTAAGGTTTTAGTAATTGAATATTTTCGAGTTATCATTTCCCTGTGTTATTTTCATAGCTACAGTGGCTAGCGTTATCTTATGTTGTTATTATTTGTTATCTTGAGTTTGTGTTTGTTAATACTTGTTATCTTGGGTCTGGTGCTTGTTGTTTGTTATCTTGGATCTTGTGCTTGTTCTTGTTTGTTATCTTGGATCATGTGCTTGTTCTTGCTTGTTATCTTGAGTTTGTGTTTGTTAATACTTGTTATCTTGGGTCTGGTGCTTGTTGTTTGTTATCTTGGATCTTGTGCTTGTTCTTGCTTGTTATCTTGGAGCTTGTGCTTGTTCTTGCTTGTTATCTTGAGTTTGTGTTTGTTAATACTTGTTATCTTGGGTCTGGTGCTTGTTGTTTGTTATCTTGGATCTATATTTGTTCTTATTTCAGGTTGTGTGCGCGTTTCATATATAAGCTGTTATATTAGTGGTACAAAGGTCATATATAAGCTGTTATATTAGTGGTACAAAGGTCATATATAAGCTGGTACAAAGGTCATATGCAATTTACACTGTAACCAAATGCGTGAAATGGTACAACACGGAATCAATTAGAAACAGTAAATTCATATTGGCGCAATATTAATTAATTCGTTGTGTTATAAGTAAACATATAGGCGCTGCTAATTAATTATATATATACACAGGTATTTTATATATACTGTACAGTATATGTTACATTAAATAGAGATAATTGCTGATTAAGCCGGAAAAAACAACTGATTTTTTTTACCGAATAGAGATTTTCTTCTTTTTATGTTGTAACTCAATGGAAATTAATTCGCATATGGTAAATTTGCTCTGTATCACTTCAGGTGTCGTATACCACCATAACATAGCAATATTATAACTTAAGTAGGTTAGGTTAGGTTAGGTTAGGTTAGCTACCATCTTAACAAAGTAATCCTCCGCACTCCGGCATCGTATCAAAGTAATCTTCGGCACTCCAGCATTTTAACAAAGTAATCATCCGCACTCCGGCATCTTCTCAAAGTAATCGTCCGCACTCTGGAATCGTATCAAAGTAATCCTCGGCACTCCGGCATCTTAACAAAGTAACCATCCGCACTCTGGCATCTTCTCAAAGTAATCTTCGGCACTCTGGCATCGTATCAAAGTAATCTTCGGCACTCCGGCATCTTAACAAAGTAATCATCCGCACTCCGGCATCTAAACAAAGTAACCATCCGCACTCCGGCATCGTATCAAAGTAATCGTCCGCACTCTGGCATCGTATCAAAGTAATCTTCGGCACTCCGGCATCTTAACAAAGTAATCATCCGCACTCTGGCATCGTATCAAAGTAATCGTCCGCACTCTGGCATCTTATCAAAATAATCTTCGGCACTCCGGCATCTTAACAAAGTAACCATCCGCACTTCGGCATCGTATCAAAGTAATCGTCCGCACTCCGGCATCTTAAAGTAATCGTCCGCACTCTGGCATCTTCTCAAAGTAATCATCCGCACTCTGGCATCTTCTCAAAGTAATCATCCGCACTCTGGCATCTTCTCAAAGTAATCGTCTTCACTCTATCATTCATCAACACACTATGATCTTCGTGAGGGCGAATTTTACTGTGAGGCCAAAAATTCAATGATGCCAGTAATTGTTTTGTGTGTTATTGCCAGAGTTGTCAATAACGGTGCTCCTTGAGACAACCTTGCAATTTACCTTCCCGAGACTGATTCTGAGACGCCAATACCACTTGAAATACAGACTGGAATATGATCACTTCTCAAGGTATCGTATCTGTCTTCATTTTCCTGTGAGTTGTGATGTATTTTACTTTACTACACTTCTTATGAAAAAACATGTAATACCCAGCCATTTATAGTCTGTCTGTTTACCGCATCCATCACTGGCACCCAAGTACCTAAGAGTTATATACAAGCAGAGTAATCTTATACATAAACATGGTCAGTCACACTTATTAACTTTTCATAGAAAATATAAAAATTAGCAAAACTGAGAAACTTATTTTATATAAAAGACTTGAAAAATGGAGGGGGAGGAGGGGTGAGCTGTCAGCCTTGGTCTCACACACTAGTCCCATAGTCTGTGTCAGCTGTCATCGTTGGCCTAACACTCCATTATTACAGCCTGTGTCAGCTGTCAGCGTTGGTTTAACACTCATTGTCACAGCCTGTGTCAGCTGTCAGCGTTGGTCTGACACTCCATTGCCACAGCCTGTGCCAGCTGTCAGCGTTGGCCTGGCACTCCATTGCCACAGGCTGTGTCAGCTCGGCCCAGTTGCGGCCACCATCCACCTGTTGCTCACCCGCTGTGATCACCCGGCCGGGAATTATTACTTTTGTTGTTGTTTTTGTTGTTGTTGTTGCTGGGAGCCTTGAGCCATGTGTAGAGTGTGTGTGTATATATATATATATATATATATATATATATATATATATATATATATATATATATATTATATATATATATATATATATATATAATGATTGTATATTGGTTTTGAGTGAATTTATTAACGTGTTGATACTGTTGCTGTGAACATTTATTGATGGTGATATATTTTGGTGATCATTGTTAGCATATGTCAACCAGACATAGAGCAACATATGGAGAAAAGTAACAACAGCTGAGAACTAATATTGATATCACACAGGCAGGCAGGCAGGTGTGCAACTAGGTATGGATACATGCAGGTCGACAGACAGGCAAGAAGGGGGGAGGGAAGGAAGGAAGGAGGGAAGCAGGCAAGGTGGGGAGGCAGGCAAGGTGGGGAGGCAGGCAGGCAGGCGGGCGGGCAGGCAGGCAGGTAAATAAGTCAGCAAGGCCCAGTCTTCCCACCTGCAGTTCCAAACCAATATACAAAGGTCGGGTGAGTGTACACAGGTGTCCGTCCCCTAGGTGGTGGCCGTGTACCCGCACCTCTTCCGTGTCGTGTAATGATTCAACACCACTACACTAAGGTACATTGTATACATCTACTCATTATAAGGTAAATCACTTAAAGTAATAAATGGTAATAAAAGCATCACATAATTACGTGGTTGTTACCTTTTTTGTGATCAGATTTTCCAGGAAGTGCTGTTAGTCATGTCATGAAGATCCTTTGACTGAAGTAAAGACAATACTATATTGACGTCCACTTAACCATGACACCAAAGGTTCAAGTTACGGTAAGTGGCCACACACATTAAGCTTTAAAAGATAAGCAAATGTCATACACATCTAACCTTGACATAAGCTTTACATTTCAAAGTTTACTTAAATGGTTAAAATGTAGTCACAGTTTTCTTACAGCCACAAGTTACAACGACCACCAAAAGATGACATTTTTCTGATATTCTTCCCCAACATGAGACGTGTCCACTAGGTAGGAGAACTAGATTTTCTTACAAATATTTCCCAAGATTTCAAAAGTGAGTGACAACACGTTCCTGGATTTTCTGAGACTCGCACGAATATATTTTCCCCAAACTAGCGAGGAGAGAAAACATGTACCTGGCTTATTTAACCTCTGACACAAAGACGACAGCCCGAACCGTGTTGGAATTGCACTGTGACTTCAACGTGAATAGATATACACACTTATCACCTTTACGGGTACATTAACTTAAGTTTCTCTGGAAGTGTAAAACATTTTCTCCTTGTCTACTGTGTAAAGAAACGGCTTAACAATTTTCTGAAAACACATGTAAAATTTTGTACCAAGTTAGGTGTTGTGGCACACACACACACACACACACACACACAAACATTGTTGACAACCTTGTTACCGTAGTTGAAATGCTCGGATAAACACACACTTACCTAGCTCCACACATGTCACCCTTCATAATTATAAATACACACCTGTGACCCTCCATACAAATACACACCTGTGACCCTCCATACAAATTCATACCTGTCACCATACATACAAATACACACCTGTGACCCTACATACAAATACACACCTGTCACCATACATATAAATACACACCTGTGATCCTACATACAAATAAACACCTGTCACCATACATACAAATACACCTGTGACCCTACATACAAATACATACCTGTCACCATACATATAAATACACACCTGTCACCATACATATACATATAAAGGAAATACACAAAAGAAACCTTACATACATACACAATACTACATACATACATACATACATACATACATACATACATACATTGTTGTCCCTCGTGTAATGAGGATGGCCCGCCCAAGGGCCACCTCGGAATGAATTTGTAAGGTGTAGAAGCTGTCGCCAACACAACAACCACACCCTAGGTTAACGAGCTGCATGACCCAGTGTCAAGGAATAGTCCGAGAAGACCGGACAACTCGCCAACTGCACTGGCAAACCATTAACACCAAGGAACATTCTCCTTAAATCGATTAACATACAGGTTCCCAATTACGGCTGGGTAGACAGAGGCAAATGGCGTAAAGATTTTCGAACCCGCGTCCACACGCTTACGAACCGACTATGCTGGCCTTTACACCAAGTCTTGCGCCCCCGCCCCCCCCCCCCCCCCACAGACACTCAAATTATAGTAGTGTACACACAACCTGGTGACCGTAGTAGTGTACACACAACCTGGTGACCGTAGTAGTGTACACACAACCTGGTGACCGCAGTAGTGTACACACAACCTGGTGACCGCAGTAGTGTACACACAACCTGGTGACCGTAGTAGTGTACACACAACCTGGTGACCGCAGTAGTGTACACACAACCTGGTGACCATGGTAGTGTACACACAACCTGGTGACCGCAGTAGTGTACACACAACCTGGTGACCGTAGTAGTGTACACACAACCTGGTGACCGCAGTAGTGTACACACAACCTGGTGACCGTGGTAGTGTACACACAACCTGGTGACCGTGGTAGTGTACACACAACCTGGTGACCGCAGTAGTGATCTGAGAAGACTTCTAGTCATGTTTCTTACTTTTCTGACCTTCAAAATGGTTTGTATATAGACAACCATGTAGACAATTACGTAAACAATCATGTAAACAATGGTGTAAACAATCGTGGCAATCATGTACATAATGGCGTAAACAATCATGTAAACAATGGTGTAAACAACTACGTAAACAAAGTTGTAAACAGTGACGTGGACTGTGAGTCAGCAGCTGGTGTTTACATAAGAGTGACTCAGAGTGAAAGTTACACACGTTAACGAGTAAACTGGGAAGAGTTTGTAGACGAGAGTTATCAATGAATGTGAATAAGGTAGTGTAATGTGATGGAAATGGGGACCACCTGAAGATTACACACCCCAGGTTGTTAGGTTAGGTTATGTGAGGTAAGGTTAGGTTAGGTTAGGTTATGTGAGGTAAGGTTTGGTTATGTGAGGTAAGGTAAGGTTATGTGAGGTAAGGTTAGGTTATGTGAGGTAAGGTTAGGTTATGTGAGGTAAGGTAAGGTTATGTGAGGTAAGGTTAGGTTATGTGAGGTAAGGTTAGGTTATGTGAGGGTGAGGTTAGGTTATGTGAGGTGAGGTAAGGTTATGTGAGGTAAGGTTAGGTTATGTGAGGTAAGGTAAGGTTATGTGAGGTAAGGTTAGGTTATGTGAGGTAAGGTTAGGTTATGTGAGGTGAGGTTAGGTTATGTGAGGTGAGGTTAGGTTATGTGAGGTGAGGTAAGGTTATGTGAGGTAAGGTTAGGTTATGTGAGGTGAGGTTAGGTTATGTGAGGTAAGGTTAGGTTATGTGAGGTAAGGTTAGGTTATGTGAGGTAAGGTTAGGTTATGTGAGGTAAGGTTGTAGGTTGTACTGAGGGAATGAAAAGTTAACAATAAATAACGATTATATAACTGAGAAGTAGATGGGTGGAGGGAGAGGGAAGGGCCAGTAACGAGAGGGAAGGAGGAGGGAGAGGGAAGGGCCAGTAACGAGAGGGAAGGAGGAGGGAGAGGGAAGGAGGAGAGAAAAGGAGAGAAAAGGAAAGGTAATGAAGGAAAGGGAAGGAAAACGTATAGGAAAGGAGAAGGGAGAGGGAAAGAGAAAAAATGGGAAGACATTGAAGTAGAGGAAAGGAGGAAAGAGAGAGAGAGACGAAGACCATAAAAGAAAAGGTAGAATAGGGTGAAGGATGCGAGAGGGAAGAGAGAGAGAGAGAGACAACCAGGAAACAGCAGAGCGTATGGTGGAGGGGCGCCGAGTGTTACCTGGGGGTATTGTCAGGCTGTGTGAAGCGGCGTAGGGGAGGAAGAGGGATGATTTCTCGTGTGTTGCTGGGGAGGGGAGAGGATGGGGAGGGGAGAGGATGTGGAGGGGAGAGGTTGGGGAGGGGGGGGATGGGGAGGGGAGAGGATGTGGAGGGGAGAGGATGGGGAGGGGGGGGATGGTTAGGGGAGGGGAGAGTGGATTACCATAGCAACACACACACATGTTACTGCAGCACGAAGGACTGACTGACAAGGGTGTGAGGGATAAGACACACACACACACACACACTCATTCATCAGTGCTGAGCTGTCTGTGTTTTGCTGGTCAAGTGTGGATACCCTTCCCTCTGCTCCACACCACTCCACGTCTCTCCCCTCCACTCCACTTCCCTCTGCTCCATACCTCTCCACTCCCCGCTGTACAAAGGCTCAATAAGTCCCCTCCCAGACCACCACAGACTCATGGCCAGCTCCCCATCACATGAAATTCAATTAATCCAATATTTTCCCTTCACCCACATGGCTACTCTCTAACCCCTTCTCTCATCCTAATTCATTTTTCCCGCCATGTTACCCCTCACTTATTTTTAACTTTACATTCACTTGTTTTATTTTAGTCTTCACATTCGTTTCATTATTCTGTCTCATTGTACAGTGATTCCGTCCGCTGCTTCCAAAAGAGGGTTTTAATAATTATAATCTCGTCATATTTTACACGTGTCGTAGCTTAAACGAACCACGCACCTCACTTAGAGTTCAGATTTCCAGCACGGTGAGGCGTGGTTTGTGTGCGAGGCTTCTCATGTGTAGTAATGTTATGTTCTTGGGTGTTAGTAACTAAAAGGTCTTTAAAAGTGTATTGTAGTTACCACACACAAACACTAATACTACTACTTTGCTGTCACTCGGAATCCAGTATGACGATCATCCAGCTATGATAAAATGATATGATTTATTAAGGATGTCACCTAGGTTGGTGAGTTCTGAGGGGACTAAAGAGGCCGATATGGGACCGGAGGGTCGTTCACAGATGTTGCCCGTATGGAGAGCTACATCTAGTGCGGGAGGGGCAGCGGCAGCGTCTTTCCGGCGTTGGCGCTTGTCTGCCTCGGTATGTAGTCGGGCTAACTCGAAAGTATTGACACCTTCTCATGTGGTGCTCCTCCAAGCGTTACGGTGTGGAGTAATCTTCTCCCAGGTGAGGGGGTCGATCTTGCACTTTTTCAGGTTTGTCTTAAGATTATCCTAATACCTTTTCAGTCACCCGCCAGCGTTACGTTTATTATTCGTTAGCTGACTGTAAAGTAGCTGATTTGGCAGTCTACTGTCGTCCATGCGGGTAACATAGCCAGTCCAACGATTTCATGTCTTCCCAGCGAACTCGGATGATGGAACGTAGACTAAGTACGTTGGTGAAGGTTTTCAAATGCTTTGATGTGCCTCCTGTATGTGACCCATGTCTCGCTGCTATACAGCGGGGTGCAGAGGGCCACTGCTCGATATACGTGCAGCTTTGTAGATAATTTCAGTTCCCTACAGCTGAAGACACGGGTACAAAGTCCGCCAAAGGCTAGAGATACACATCTCATCCGATGTTGAATCCCTTCATCGATGTCCGCGGTGGTGGACAGGTGGGAGCCGAGATACTAAAAGTGGATAACATTAGAGAGGGTAGTACTATGAATCTGGATGGATGGTGGAGGTGTGGCTGAACCAGGGGCAGGCTGAAAGAGAATCCGAGTCTTACGCACATTCACCTCAACACCGAAGTATGCATACGCTTCTGCGTAATTCAAGATCTCCTGTAGATCGCGTTGAATGTGAACGACAAGGGTGAGGTCGCCTGCATACTGAAGTACAGTAATGGAAGCTGCCGACACCTTTGTTCCCGCCGAGAGTCGTCTTATGTTGAAAAGACCCTTCATCTGGTACTCGATGTCCTCCCCGCTGGCTAAATTGGCACTGGCACGAGTAAGGAAGGCAGCCAAGAAAATGGAAAAGAGAGTTGGTGCCAGTACACACCCTTGTTTAACCCCTGTTTGGATGGGGAAGAACTCAGACTGGGTGCCAATGTGCAGGACACTGCCGTTAATACCATCGTGGAGTTGCCTCACAATGGCGATGAATTTTGGTGGGCAGCCAAAACGGCTGAGGGTCCACCAGAGAGCTTCCCCTGGTGACCGAGTCGAAGGCCTTGGCTCGGTCGATGAAAGCCATGTACAGGTCACAACGCTGTTCTCTGCACTTTTCCTGTATCTGTCGGGCAGCAAAGATCATGTCAGTGGTGCTACGTGATGGTCTAAAGCCACATTGAGATTCTGGGAGGAGGTTTTCCGCCTCAGGAAGAAGTCTGTTTAGGTAAGAATAAGACGATAATCCTGCTAGCTACGGACAACAGCGGGATCCCGCGGCAGTTGCCACAGTCAGACCGGTAGTTAAGTCACACACACACACACACACACACACGCACGCACGCACGCACACTTATATATATAAACGTGGTTTTCTATGATTTAAATTCAATAAATATAGTCAAACAGTTTGCTATGATTTTAAGTTAATCAGCATAGTTTAGTGTATGCCATGACTCTCTCTCTCTCTCTCTCTCTCTCTCTCTCTCTCTCTCTCTCTCTCTCTCTCTCTCTCTCTCCACACACAATATCGCCACACACAGAAAGTTAAACAGGACCAAAAAAGTTCGATGGATGTTAAAAACTATAAGTCTATTGCCACTGAATCAACGATACTGTAAATGAACCAATAAATATAACGAGTGAGTGGATGAATGGATGAATGAATGAATGAATGAATGACTGAATGCTTTGTTCTTTTTCTATTATTCACCAAAGTGTATATACATTTTATTCACTAGGTGTGCAAGGTCACCATATGTCCCATAGGAATTACTGTACCTGTATCCAATTCATAAATCTGTTGACTTCAGGAAGGCTTTTGACCTTGTTGATCACTGCACTGTTATCAACAAGGCCATTGCACTAGGGCTGCCCACCAACCTGGTCTCATGGCTCACTGATTTCTTGAGTGAACGTCGCCAGGCAGTCAGGTACCAGGGCTCTGTCTCCACATTCCAACACCTCACCTGCGGTGTTCCCCAGGGGACCAAGATCAACGACGCTCTATCGGACACTCCTTACAGGTGGTAATACGTGGATGACTGCACTGTGGGCGTTGCAGTGGACAACACCTCGCCAGACTACTCGTCGCTACAAGGCACCCTGGACAGGCTACAGGCATGGGCTACGGAGAACAAGGTCACCATCAACCACACCAAAACCGTAGTCATGCACATCAGTACCGCCACCACTCCAGTGCATGGCCCAGCAGTCAGTGGGTGCACATCATCTCCAGGTAGTGCAGTCTGCCAAACTCCTGGGTGTTACCATAGACCACAAACTGGACTGGAAGGCCCATGTAAAGAACTCAATCAAGGCAACCTCGTACCGTCTCTACATGCTATGACTACTCAGGTCACTTAGGGCACCCACGCCAGAGCTGAGGACGATCTACAACGCCTTTATTCTCCCCAAACTAACGTATGCGTCACCAGCCTGGTCGTCTTCTCTCAACTCCACCCAACAACGTCAACTAGAGAAGGTACAGAAAAGGGCCTGCAGAATCATGCTCGGCGCAGACTACTCAGGCTACAACAACGCTCTCTCCACCCTGGAAATGCCATCCTCAGTGACCTCCACCACCACGCACTAGCAAGGTTTGGCAGTGGACTACTGCACCATCCTCGTCATCGCCACCTCCTGCCACCGGCAGTCCCCCGCCCACCTCGCACAGTTCGCCACTACAACAAAATTCAGCCCATAAGAGCCCGCACCGATAGATATAAGAATAGCACCATCCCATCTATTGTTAAAATAATACACAACTCCTGATTTATGTACTGTACAGCCCTGTAAATGTATTCAACGCATATCATTATGCCTAAATCAAATATAAGTTTGTATATTTTGATCCACCAGCTACAACTGTATTAATAAACCGTTTATTGTTATTATTATTATTATCATTACACACACACACACACACACACACACACACACACACACACACATACCTACCTACCTACACACACACACACACACACACACGTAGGCTCGGAGGGCCTTACAATATTCCTGCTGGAGTGTTTGTGTGACCCGCCGGGAATAAATATATATAGCCAGGACACTTCCCAGCCAGCTCTCTCTCTCTCTCTCTCTCTCTCTCTCTCTCTCTCTCTCTCTCTCTTTCATATATACAGTACAAGCCGTGAATCTGACACCTGCTTTCCCATATCCAGTGAAACCTCCATATAACAGACTATATACACAAGGAAGTGCGTTATATCGAGTGTTCGTTAGATGTAAAAAAACAAACATATAACGGACTATATGGAGAGAGAAGTTCGTTATAGGGAGCCTTCACCGTACAGTATCGTTAAATTGGTTTGATTAAAGTTTTATCATGATATGGATATGAATTTTCCAAAGGTTAATTAACAGAGAGAAATAAAAGGATAAAAATGACAAAATATATAAGACAAACCCTGAAACAGATACCAACTTATCAGTGTCTCACCTAACCTAACCTAACCTAACATATCCTAACCGAACCTACCATGGTCAGTGTCTCACCTAACCTAACATATCCTAACCTAACCTACCATGGTCAGAGTCTCACCTAACCTACCATGGTCAGTGTCTCACCTAACCTAACGTAACATAGCATAACATAACATCACATAACCTAACCTAACCTAACCTACCATGGTCAGTGTCTCACCTAACCTAACGTAACATAGCATAACATCACATAACCTAACCTAACCTAACCTAACCTACCATGATCAGAGTCTCACCTAACCTAACGTAACATAGCATAACATCACCTAACCTAACCTAACCTAACCTAACCTAACCTACCATGGTCAGTGTCTCACCTAACCATAATTCTTACTCGTTTAAACATATTCTTACTCGTTTAGATATATTCTTACTCGCTTAAATATATTCTTACTCGTTTAAATATATTCTTACTCGTTTAAATATATTCTTACTCGCTTAAATATATTCTTACTCATTTAAATATATTCTTACTCGTTTAAATATATTCTAACTCGTTTAAATATATTCTTACTCGTTTAAATATATTCTTACTCGCTTAAATATATTCTTACTCGTTTAAATATATTCTTACTCGTTTAAATATATTCTTACTCGCTTAAATATATTCTTACTCATTTAAATAGATTCTTACTCGTTTAGATATATTCTTACTCGTTTAAATATATTCTTACTCGTTTAAATATATTCTTACTCGCTTAAATATATTCTTACTCGTTTAAATATATTCTTACTCGTTTAAATATATTCTTACTCGCTTAAATATATTCTTACTCATTTAAATATATTCTTACTCGTTTAAATATATTCTTACTCGTTTAAATATATTCTTACTCGTTTAAATACAACTCGTTCATTAGGACAAATATGACCACAAGTTACACCCACATCAATACACGCCTCACCAACACTGCTACTTAGTATTCCTCTCGACGGCAGTACAACAACAGCGGCTCTTGACAATATTTACGCGGGAGTGTAGTGGCCTGTCGCTCTGTGTGTGTGTGTGTGTGCCGGCCTTGTTGACGTACCTTCACCAAAACTATTAAAAGACAGACGTACAAAGATAGAGAGACAAACACGAGGATAGACAGAGAAACAGACAGACAGATAGATACTAAAAACTGGAGAGCCGTATCCGTAGATTTAATCCAACATTATATCAAAGCTGTAAATTAATTGACATTTCCAACTTTCTCAGCTGTTTCCTGTCACTTAACACACTAATGACTACTATATTATTATTATTATTATTATTATTATTATTATTAATATTGTTATTATTATTATTATAATTCTTATTATTATTGTTATTATTATTATTATTATTATCATCATTATTATTGTTATTATTGTAATTATTCCTCTTCTAATTATCATTATTCCTATTCTATTTCTTCCTCTTTACTTTATTCTTCTTATCATTATTATATCTCAGCAGCAGTAATAATAATAATAATAATAATAATAATAATAATAATAATAATATTAATAATAGCATAGTAGTAGTAGTAGTAGTAGTAGTAGTAGTAGTAGTAGTGGAGCGTCCTCCCTGATCTAAAGGGTTATTGATGGGGACATACTCGCTGTGTGGGAGCGGGAATAATGTGTCGGTGAATATCTGATGTCACCCTAAGCATTGTCACCCAAGGTTACTTCTCATCCCTTACAGCATAAATTGTAAATATTCCGTGTGTTCACCGGCGATCACCAAGCGATTAGTGAGCTGGGGGTACTTGGTGGGTCGGCTAATGCGTAGGCTCAGTGCCAGTGTCGATAGGCCTACTTTGGCAGGGTTGGTTTCAAGACTCTCGCCCCTATGGGGCAGAGAGTTCTGCCCATGCGGTCGCCTCCCCACCATAGTAACGGATACTTCATGTAGGGTCTCGACAAACCCAGTGAGTATATATAACTGATATTACACAAGTGAGACCATATAAATAGTTGTTATTTGTGCCAAGGATATATAAACAAGTGTTAGGTGTGACAAATTCATCCCAGTGTATCATTCTGATGTGTGGATTGTCGCCCACTGGGGGGGGGGGGGGGGTAGCCTACAGACCCACGCGCGCACATATGCCCCTACTACCTGGACACAGCAATCCAGCCTGTCACCTCTCCGCCCTTCCCTCATAAGAACTAGTTTAATCTTGTGCCTGGGACCAAAGCAGATGTTCGTAGGCGGACGTAACTGTCGCCCAAGGTGCAGAACACTATGCCGGGTAACAGACATTGTTGTGTCTGTGCTAGCTAGTACAAAAATTGCACTAGCTGTGAGTGTGCGAGAAACATCCGACCATGTGTGGCTTGCAGAAAGGGAAACAATTGCCACAACCCTTATAACCTTCACGGCAGGGAGCCGACACAGGAGGCCACAGTGGATATCGCCGGGACCCAGCCGCCCGACGATATCCTAAATGATAGCAGTGAGTCTACTCAACCTGAAATTGTGTACGAATTAACGCTGAACCAATAGCAGGGTATGTCCACGAGGTGAATGAGAGACAGCCACCACAGTGGAATGGCATGTCGATGGAAAATGCAGACATATGGGTTAAAAAAACTTACTCAGAAATTGTCAGGTGGTCGCCAGTAAACCTGTTTGAACCACCCAAGTGTGCGGCCACCAAAGAAATGATTCGAGAGATGATTAGTCTCATAACCGAGTACACTCAAGACTACTTCCTTGCCCCGTTAGCTCTTCATATACTGGCAATAATACCACATCTATTCTGTCAGAGGACACACACAAAGACTATGCACAAAGAAAATACGGCAGCAATGAAGAGAAGATTGGCAATGTAGCAGAATGGGGCCCCTTGATGATCTCCTATGTGAAGCAAGAACACTGCAGGAGAGACTAAAATCTGCAGGAGACGGAAAGCAAAACACCGATGATGCTGCAAGAAAGTTTGGAAACAAAATGCGTGTGGGAAAAGTGTCTTTGGCAGTAAGATCTCTCACAGTGGAATCCGCCGATGAGGTTCTGCCAATAAACAGAGAGACATTAAAACAACTGAAATAAAAACATCCCCTGCAAGTGATGATGAAGGCATCAGGTTCCAGGGTGCCTATATCTCACCAAATGCTGTCCTGTTCGAGAAAATAACAGAAGAGATGGTGTGGAAAAAGGCACTGAAGACTCAGGGAGGCAAAGGCCCTTCAGGTCTGGATGCAAACGGTTGGAGAGTCATCCTCAGCACTAACAAGTTTGGCTCCGTAGCAAGTGATATCTGCACTGCCATTGCCGTCCTTACAAGAAAGCTGGCATCCTCATGCTGCCATCACCTTCATGCTCTGACGGCCTGCCGCCTCATTCCCCTGGATAAGAATCCAGGATGTAGGCCTATAGGGGTGGGGAAAGTGCTGAGGCGAATCATCGGAAAATGTATAATGGAGGTGGTAAAGGATGATGTCAGGGCAGCGGCAGGGAACCTGCAAGTTTGTGCTGGTCACCAGGCTGGAGGGGAAGCGGCCATTCACGCCATGAGAACGATATTTGAGCAACGTGATTGTGAGGCCGTTCTCCTGGTCGACGCTTCAAACGCATTCAACATACTTAACCGCAAGGCCGCACTGCACAACATCAAGATTAAGTGTCCAAGCTTTGCAATGTATGTTGAAAACTCCTATAGGAATCCATCAGACCTCTATATAGTAAACAACAAGGCTCTAAGAGGGGATACCATCATACAGTCAACAGAGGGAACAACACAGGGGGACCCGGTTGCAATGGCAATGTATGCAATAGACCTATCAGTGCTCCAACAAGAAATAAAATTTGAAACAACTGGGGTCAAACAAGTGGCGTATGCTGACGACCTTACAGGAGCAGGAAAAGTGGAGGGCATCAAAAAGTGGTAACATCACGAGGTCCACAAATAGGGTACCACCCAAACGCCAGCAAGTCCTTCCTCATCGTGAAGCCAGAACATTACGAACGGGCAAAGGAGGTTTTTGGCGGAAGTGAGGTCAAAATAACTAAGGACGGCCAAAGACATCTAGCCGCAGTAATTGGCACTACGGACTTCAAGACCGAGTACGTAGCGGGAAAGGTGAATGAGTGGGTTAGTGAAATCCAAGCTCTGTCTGAGATTGCTAACACAGGGCCACATGCGGCTTTTGCTGCATTCACCCATGGAGTCAAGCATCGCTGGAACTACCTGATGCGTACTATCCCTGATATCGGACCCCTCCTCCACCGGCTGGAAGAAGCTATCAGTGTCAATTTCATTTCCAAATTAGTGAAACACCCTTACTTAACCCCAGCAGAAATAGCACTTCTTGCTTTTCCATCAAGACTGGGAGGGATGGGACTAACCAATCCAGAGGAGATTGCAGCCACCGAACATCAAAATTCACTTAAGCTCACGGCAGCTCTCACGGACCACAAAATAGCTCAGAACGCAACAAGGGAGGTGGATACCAGTGAAGTAAACAAGATTCGTAGGTCCATTACGACAGATCGACAGCACTGCCAAAATGATACGTTGCAGCAACTGTTGCTGCAGGTACCAGAAAATTTGAAAAAAAGTAGCTATAGCGCAGGAGGTGAGCGCCTCGAACTGGTTATCTACTTTACCGATAAGGGCAAATGGTTTCAGTCTTAATGAACAAGAATTTACAGATGCCATTGCTCTAAGGTACGGTCGGCCAGTAGAAGGTTTGCCCTCCCAATGCGTGTGTGGCACTTCCTATGACTTCGATCACCCCATGGTGTGCAAGAAAGGGGATTTCATATGCATGAGGCATGACGAAGTAAGGGATCTCACAGCAAATATGTTGAAGGAAATCTGCCGGGATGTTATGGTAGAACCGACCCTCCTTCCATTGGATGGTGAGATCTTCCAACATAGGACTTCAAACACATCTAACAAAGCCCGTGTTGACGTCAGTGCTCAAGGATTCTGGACGCGGGGACAGAGAGCTTTGTTCGACTTCAGGATTTTTGATCCCATGGCCGCATGTCACCGTAACCTAGCTCTCGATGCTGCACACAGGAGGAACGAGAACGACAAGATAAGGGCATATGGGGAGAGAATTCAAAACGTTGATTAAGGCAGACTCGCGGAGGTGATCTCCGAACAGAAGCAGCAGCCCAGAAGTTATGTTACACCCTGGATGAGATGTCGACTGTCTTTCTCTCTCCTTCGGTCGGCTTTGCTCTGCCTCAGGGGAACGAGAGCTTCTGCCCCAATGCCGACAACTGCTGCAGATATTGACTATGAGGCTACAGTCACTGAATGCCGCATAGATCTGCGGCTCAACTAATTTAACACAGATAGGATAGCTTCTTATGTATTAGGATATTTAATATTAAGGTAATAAAATGGCGGCGAAGGTGTGGCTATTGGGGGAGGCTGGAGGCCACGTTAAAAAAAAAAGTAGTAGTAGTACTAGTAACAGTAGCAGTAGTAGCAGTAGTAGCAGTAGTAACAGTAGCAGTAGTAGTAGCACTAGTAAAAGTAGCAGTAGCAGTAGTATAAGTAAAGAACAAGAGCAGCAGTAAGGGTAGTTGTAGTAATCAGTATCGTTATCAATATTCACGAAGTAAAAAACAAAGTATAATGAATTCACTCTGGTAATTAATTACTGAGAGATGACACCCACACAGCGGCCACACGATGGTCCTCCCTCACATGTGTCCGATACTGGGATGTGTACCATATTTTACAGCTATAACATACATACATACATACATACATACATCCATCCATCCATCCATCCATCCATACATACATACATACATACATACATACATACATGCATTTACAGCTGGGTGGACTCGAGATAACCTGAGATTTAACCAGTGACCCTTAGGACAGGATATGAGCGCTGTAGCCACTCGTCCACCGCAGCCCTTAAATCACCAAACTACTGCGTCAGAAAAAGGCAATATAAGCCGAGTTTGTCAGTACATAGTGAATGAAGTTACTTTAAAATGTTTGTGACAACTCGCCAGTGAGCGTCCCATAACACTCATATGTATATTTCAATTGAAGTGTCGATGATGTTGTCAGCGTTGGTAAATCGTGCTGGGAATTGAGTTTGGTATTTGTTACATAAAGCGGTAATAAAAATAACTGTGAAAACTATAGAAAGAATTTGATGAGTAAAAAAACCATAATTGAATCTGATTAAACAGTCGAACAAATGAGCATCACCATGAAAATGTATATATGTAGTATTAGTTTTTAATTTAAATAAAAACAAATGAATTTCAGACATTAGACTGACCAAACAAACTTTGTTCTATTAAAAAAAAAAGACGAAAGAATTTAATCGAATATTTTAATTAAGCGAAGCAAAATATTTTGAAACAAACCACAAATTTTGTCACGACGAATAACGTGTTACAGTCTTGGTGTGTCGTGTGTGTCAAGTGCATGTCAGGATACGTATGACACCTGTGCCTCTGATATACCATAATGATAATAATATTTAAGTTTTCTTGGAGGATGACGGCAGGTGTGGGAAGTGGAACAATAAATGAAAAAAAAAAACGTTATTAGTTGAATATAAAAAATAAAATATAATAATTTTGCATATATAGAGGAAGTGCAGGTAGCAATTACGAGTACATATAGCAATTACGAGTACATATAACAATTGCGAGTACATATAACAATTGCGAGTACATATAGCAATTACGAGTACATATAGCAATATCGGAGTACATATAGCAATATCGGCGTACATATAGCAATTGCGAGTACATATAACAATTGCAAGTACATATAGCAATTACGAGTACATATACAAATTACGAGTACATATAGCAATAACGAGTACATATAGCAATATCGGCGTACATAGAGCAATAACGAGTACATATAGTAATTACGAGTACATATAGCAATAACGAGTACATATAGCAATTACGAGTACATATAGCAATTACGAGTACATATAGCAATTACGAGTACATATAACAATTACGAGTACATATAGCAATTGCGAGTACATATAACAATTACGAGTACATATAACAATTGCGAGTACATATAGCAATAACGAATACATATAGCAATTAAGACATTAACACCTCATTAAACTGGTAAGAATAACCTAAGTAATGATGAAGAATGTTTATGTATATTTTGAGAGAGAATGAGGGAGTTGTCGAGGTACACTTACGAGAACTGTATCATCTACCCTCATCTTGTTAATAAGGGAACCAGAAATAGCCTTCTCTCTAAACAAACAAACACACACACACACAGGCCAAACACCTCGTGCAGTAAAGACAACAAACACAAAACAACTCGGTTTTTTTTACTATTTTGTTTTTAACTCTCTATACAAACAAACAATCAGTGTGTTTGTTGGAGTATGCTATTCGGTATGGAGCGTTTTGTCCCAAATGTTCAGTGTTGTTTTGTGTACTACGATCTCTCAATTTCTTGGTCGAACACGTTTCTGAAACTTCCTTTATGGCTCTTTTCTGACGGAATTGATGGCATCGCCTTCAATAAAGTGTCCAGTAATAGTTGGTCGACTGTTGGAGACTCAAATTATCGGCTTTCACTAACTGTTCCTTCCTGTATCAGCAGACGACTGGTAAAACTGTGTTACTCTTCTCTGTTATAGTCGACCACGTTAGATATGTATTTATTGTCTTTCGTATTAACTACTACTACTACTATAAATAATAATACTATTAATATAATAATAATAATAATAATAATAATAATAATAATAATAATAATAATAAATCTACAACTACAAAAACATAATCAATACAATCATAACTACTATTACAACAACAAAAATATTTACAAGCACTACTAGGAACAATAACAATAATAGCAATATAAGACAGGCATCATCCCGTAGGTACAAATAACCATGTATTATTTCACCGGCTCTACGCCTCGGATTGAAAATAATCATCAGTTATGCTACACCGTTCAGCTGTGTAGATCAACAACAGATCATCCTAACATGAAAACAAAACATTGGGTGTTCACAATATATATATTTTTACATGGACAAAAAAGTGATGTACGATAGGGCGGGAAAATGTAAAGCTTATGTTTGCTCCCACGGCAATAGCAATGATAATGGTAATGATAATAATAATGATAATAATAATGATAATAACAACGACGACGACAACAACAACAATAATAATAATAATAATAATAATAATAATACAGGTAATAATAATATATTTCCATCACCATTATCATCCCCACCATCACCACCGCCACCACCAACATCACCATCATCATCATCGGCACCAACACAACCATCACCACCCTCATCCCCACCATCACCATCATCATCATCGCCACCATCACCACCATCACTATAAACATCAGAAAACTCAAACATCATAGGGCATCTTGTTATGGCATCAAACTCCGCCATCTTAAATTAGTTTTTAAATTGGACGAGTTTCCCCTTAAGAGGTGACAAACCAAGTTAAAGAATTAATTTTACCTTCAAGGACATCAAACAGACGAGTGATGTGAGGTGTTGATGATGATATTATTATTATTATTATTTTTACGTGTGTGTGTGTGTGTGTGTGTGTGTGTGTGTGTGTGTGTGTGTGTGTGTGTGTGTGTGTGTTCTGAAGAAAAATGAAGTCCTGCCACCAAACATTTTAACATTGGCAAAGTATGATGGGATTATGTTGTCAAAAGAACCACTAACCAAATGATAAGACGTAGACACGTTACCATGAACCATCAGCATAGGAGACACAACTACCATGAACCATCAGCTTAGGAGACACACTACCATGAACCATCAGCATAGGAGACACAACTACCATGAACCATCAGCATAGGAGACACACTACCATGAACCATCAGCATAGGAGACACAACTACCATGAACCATCAGCATAGGAGACACAACTACCATGAACCATCAGCATAGGAGACACAACTACCATGAACCATCAGCATAGGAGACACACTACCATGAACCTTCAGTATAGGAGACACACTACCATGAACCATCAGTATAGGAGACACACTACCATGAACCTTCAGTATAGGAGACACTACCATGGCCCATCAGTATAGGAGACACACTACCATGAACCATCAGTATAGGAGACACTACCATGGACCATCAGTATAGGAGACACTACACACTACCTCCAGCACTGAGGAAAAGAACCATGAACCACCTTCAAGAGAGAAGCGGTTCAACGTCTGACATCTCATCCCACAAGAGCCACCAAGGGAGCCACATTGTCCCCCAACACACCGCAACACCCACACATACACGCGGCCACTACATAGATGGAATCAGTTTACCAGGGAATACAATCAGAAAAGCTCGCATGCAAAACTACACTAAGGCCGCTACACAGATGAAGGAATCCTTACAGTCCCGATATTCCATTTGTGGTCGACCAGGATGGAAAATTACTTACCAACACAAACGGGCCTTCAGGTTTGAGTACAATGTGGAGAATTTCCTCTGAATATACCAAATTAGAAACAGCAATAGGAGAAGCTGTAGAAAAACGCCACTTCAGAAAATACTCCAAGATTAGACTTTGCCAAACAATATCGTGGATGTGTTTCTACATTGCCGCTCGCAATGTTGGTGTTGACATTCTATTACAGTAGAGATTACCGAATGACAAGCATGTTGGCAAAAGTTTGGAGGCGAAAGCGTAATGAGTATACAGTACAACAGGCCACACACATACACACACACAAGGTGCTGTCAGGCTATTTAAACAAGACAACCTTCCTCACGACCACTTCTAAGGGAGAAGTGTTTCTAAGGCTTCTGTTGACAGTCTGAAACAGCAGTAGCTAAGAGCCAGTAGGTAAACGAAAAGATTTTTAAAGCTAAGAAGCAGCGGTGATCCACCCATTGGAAATTAGTGGAGTTCCCCTTCAAGTAGTCACCCACAAAAACGTCCTGTCGCCTCTCATCCTGAATGACCAACCACGAGAGTCAGAATCGTAAATCCGAAGCATTTATGGTCAGAATAATGCATCAGTATTAACTGCTTCGGGATCACGAATCTGAATCTCGGGGTTGGTGATTCAGGAGGAGAGACGACAGGGCATTTGGGGGTGACTGTACCTCGTTGAGCTACAGGTGACCACTATACATGATGGATGATATAAATTATCTCCTGATTGACAACTTAACACTTAAAAGAGCACTTCTACCTGTCAAACCAAGAGAAGAACAGTGTTTTGGGAGTAAAACTCTTTTCATGTCTCGCTACATGAAGTCTTGAATCTCTCCACCTTCTGTATATAATTAAAGCGTCTGACGAGATATCAATCACTTGAAGAGTTGAGCCTCGTACCAAGACCAGACCAAGAACAGTGTAAACACTCACGACTCGTGTTGCTTACCACAATAACTCTTTGTTGTTTTTCTCTTCACATTTAATGACTTCTTACACAGAAATTATTTTGGGGGAACCCATAAGATATCGGATTTTAGTCAGATATCGGATTTTAGTCAAAGTTATTCTCTAAATTATTATTTTTTTTTATGTTTACTGCACCTTTGTCTGATGTCAGAAGAAAGTGCTGAGGAAACGTCAGCTAATTAATGATGCCGATAAAGAAAATGTTGTTTCCTGTAATAGTGGTTGTGGTGCTCTCTCTCTCTCTCTCTCTCTCTCTCTCTCTCTCTCTCTCTCTCAGAGAAACCAAAATATAAGTACCCAAATATAAAGAGCAAGAAGAACAAACAGCTCATACAGTCACCCGCCTCAGTTAGTCCTTAAGAGGCGTGACGGGTGTAAGTGTCTTCCCCGAGCAAGATTTAATGAATTAACACATTACACCTCACAGTTTATGCTTCGCCTTCCCTCTCTCCCTCCCTCCCTCCTTTCAACTAATCCACTCATTAACGCCCTCCCACCTTCCTTCCACCGAATCTCCTTCCCCCTCCAACTTCAATCCATCCAATCATTCACCCCCCTCTCTCTCCCTCCTTCCAAACCATCCACTCGCTCACCCCCCCCCCTTCCTTCCACCGAAGCTCCTTCCCTCCCTCTCTCCAATCCTTCCACTCATTTACCCCTCCCTCCCTCCTACCCACCCTTCCCACCAGCTTCCCTCACACCCACGCCCCCCTCATCTTTTACAGCAGCAACAGAGTGATTTATTTTTTACGGTGAGTCTTTCATTTACAGACTCTCATGGTAATTTCTACCAATGTTATGTTGACAGTCATAACACTACTACCAGGGGCTGGGATCAACCCCCGACACTCTGCTCTCCATTTTACCTTCTGAATTACTACTAAACACCGCCTTAGGATCTCTCTCTCTCTCTCTCTCTCTCTCTCTCTCTCTCTCTCTCTATGATTGTTCCTACCTGTGTTGTTTTACGTCAGAATCTACCTGAAGCTCCTCACCTTACATATATACATACACATATCTCCTGTCATCAGTTAATTAATAGCTTACCTCAAGCCTTGTTCATGTATATGTTTTAGGGTGTGTGTTTGTGTGTGTGTGTTATTTCTCCCACCTGTGTAAAATAATATCTAATTAAAGAAGTTCTCACAGGCATGACTTTCCATTAGAGACAGGTGGATACAACACACTGTGCATTAAGCCTTCGGTACACAAGGAGGCAGCGTGGCCGGTACTGCACTCGATCACATTCACTTCCTCAAGTTGAAGCAGGTGGCGAGCACTGTATCCACTTGCCCGCCGAGTTCCTTAGTAATATTATCCTCAGGTAAACTACCACACCAAACACCTCCCTCGTCAATGTGTACACCACGAAAGAGAGTCACAGCTAAACCTTACCTGGCACAACCATCAATATAACTCTACAGAAGAGATGATCCCAGGTGCTGTTATGACTCAGTGACGACGGTATGGGTCACAGACAAAGCCTTCTCGTGTGTAGATAACTTGGGCATGTCAGGAAGGAGGAGGAGAAGGTTGCATATGTCAAGGGAAGAGAAAGTTAAGACTGTTTGGGAAAAGATCCGAACACAGACAGTGGAAGAAATGGATGCATGAGGCAAGTTTATATTGTCGGGAGGAACAGTATGACTCGTAAATTTAAACAAAACTTGTGGTAAGAGCAAGAAGATGACTTTATCCCACACACACACACGAGCCGGATCTTCAAACGTCTCCAATATGAATTTTATCCTAAAGTTATGACCAAAAAAAAAAAAAAAACATCTTAATTACTCATTCAATATACGACACAAAGTTGGTAGCCGGAGTGAAGTTATTTTTACAGGAATGAACCATGATAACGGAGGTTATTTCTCATTGTAATTAAAGTTTAATTTAATGCACTAAAGATGTTTCTACTTTCAACTCGTTAAGCTTTGATACTAAACCCTTTTTGTGAGAACGGTATTTTCACTAATGGTCAACTTATAGTACCACCCAGCACCACGTACCACCCAGCACCACGTACCACCCAGCACCACGTACCACACAGCACTACGTACCACCCAGCACCACGGACCACCCAGCACCACGTACCACACAGCACTACGTACCACCCAGCACCACGTACCACCCAGCACCACGTACCACCAAGCACCACGGACCACTCACACAATGTACAAATCAGAACCACGTACCACCCAGCACCACGAACCTCCCAGCACCACGAACCTCCCAGCACCACGAACCTCCCAGCACCACGTACCACCCAGCAGCACCACGTACCACCCAGCACCAAGCAGCACCACGTACCACCTAGCACCAATAACCACCCGGCACCACGTACCACCCAGCACCGATAACCACCCGGCACCACGTACCACCTAGCACCAATAACCACCCAGCACCACGCACCACCCAGCACCACGTACCATCCAGCACCACGTACCACCCAGCACCACGCACCACCCAGCACCACGTACCATCCAGCGCCACGTACCACCCAGCTCCACGTACCACCTAGCACCACGTACCATCCAGCACCACGTACCACCCAGCAACACCACGTACCACCCAGCAGCACCACGTACCACCCAGCAGCACCACGTACCACCCAGTAGCACCACGTACCACCCAGCAGCACCACGCACCACCCAGAACCACGACCACCCAGCACCACGTACCACCCAGCACCACGTACCACCCAGCAGCACCACGTACCACCCAGCAGCACCACGCACCACCCAGCACCACGCACCACCCAGCACCACGCACCACCCAGCACCACGCACCACCACGTACCACCCAGCACCACGTACCACCCAGCACCACGACCACCCAGCACCACGTACCACCCAGCACCACGTACCACCCAGCACCACGTACCACCCAGCACCACGTACCACCCAGCACCACGTACCACCCAGCACCACGCACCACCCAGCACCATGTACCACCCAACACCACGTACCACCCAGCACCACGTACCACCCAGCACCACGACCACCCAGCACCACGTGCCCCCCAGCACCTAACCTCACCCCCTCAACCTCCTACCCTCATCCCCTCTACCACCTACCCTCACCCCCCTCAACCACCTACCCTCACCCCCCTCAACCTCCTACCCTCACCCCCCTCGACCTCCTACCCTCACCCCCTCAACCACCTACCCTCACCCCCTCAACCTCCTACCCTCACCCCCTCAACCTCCTACCCTCACCCTCCTCGACCTCCTACCATCACCCTCCTCGACCTCCTACCCTCACTCCCTCAACCACCTACCCTCACCCCCTCAACCACCTACCCTCACCTCCTCAACCTCCTAACCTCACCCCCCTCAACCCCCTACTCTCACTCCCTCAACCACCTACCCTCACCCCCCTCGACCACCTACTCTCACCCCCCTCAACCACCTACCCTCACCCCCCTCGACCTCCTACCCTCACCCCCCTCGACCTCCTACCCTCACCCCCTCAACCACCTACCCTCACCCCCTCAACCTCCTACCCTCACCCCCCTCAACCACCTACCCTCACCGCCCTCGACCTCCTACCCTCACCCTCCTTGACCTCCTACCCTCACCGCCCCCCTCAACCCTCCAGACCTCTTCTCACAACACTTCACTATCGACCCGGGGGAAGACATCGCCTTCCCCCCCTTCCCCACTTCACTCCTACTCTTATTCTTTCAGTTATTTCCTCCTCCACTTGTCATCTTCCTTCCGTCTCTCCCGCTCTCACTTTGTCTTTCTTCCCTCCCTCATATTACTTTCTTCCCATCATTTTGTTTCTCTACTTTTTTCTTTATTCCTTTCCTCTCTCTCTATCTTCCTCCCTTTCTTATCCCCCCCCTCTCTCTCTCCCCTTCCCTTCACTTCCTCACCTCCCTCCCTCCCTACACTTTTCTTTCCCCTCTCCTCCCTCTCTCTTTTTCCTCCCTTCCTCCTCACCTCTCTCCCCTTGTCATCCTTTCTCCTATACCCTTCCTTCCGCCTTTCCTTCCCTTCCTTTATCTGTATCTCCTTTATCTCTTCTTTCCTTTCTCTCTTCCTATGTCTGTCCCCTTTCCCTCCTCCCTCCTCTCTCCTTACTCTCTCCTCACCACTTGATCTCCCCATTAAGCTCCCTACTCCCTCTCACATCTCCACCCCAAGCTCTTTACTCACCCCTCCCTCTCTCTCCCCCTCTAGCCTCCCCACCCACCACCTCCTAGCCATGGTCTGGGAGATTGTTACAGTTTGTTTAATTACATTGTCATCGCCACGCGTTTAAGAAATGTTGGATAATGACAAAAAAAACAAGAACACCTGTTGGCCCAAGTTAATTATGTTACTTGTTGGTGGCAGACGTCCTCACCAGGAACAGGGAAGGAACGTCACTGTCCACGTTACTGATACTTAAGGAGTGATTCTGGCAGCAGTGAATAAATACATTAGTTCCATTTTTTTCCGTGTCTAAATTTATGATACTTTCGATTTATTTTTTGTTTTCTATACAATACCCTGACCCGCCATGACCTCTTCCCCTCACCCCTCATGACCTCTTACCCTCACCCTCCTGATCTCTTACCCTCACCCCGAATTAACTGACTGACGAGGAACACATAAATGACGTCATAAAGTAGTACAACAACCATATTAAACACAGCTAAATATATACAACTATAGAAATTTATAATCAATATTACACAACTGATAACAACTATTCAACCAGGAAGTCATGTAACTATTTTATCCAATAATTTAGAAATGCTGATTTTAGTAAATGATAATACAACTTTTAATAATACCCTGTTAACAGATTCGCAAGTTAGGGTAAGTTATATCTGTTGGACATAAGTTAAGATGAATAATCAAGTCACTGTGCGTACTCCAAGACCTACTACGTGTGTTACAATAACCTGTTGTTAACTTCCTCTCGCTGATAAGACCAACTCATCTGTGTCTGGCTTCAGGGACAAGTGTGTGTGTTGACTGTTAAGAGCAAGTGATGGGTACAGGGAGTTTGTGATGATGATGATGATGATGATGAGACTGATAGTGATGATGATGATGAGACTGTGATAGTGATGATGATGAGACTGTGATAGTGATGATGATGAGACTGATAGTGATGATGATGATGATGATGAGACTGTGATAGTGATGATGATGAGACTGTGATAGTGATGATAATGAGACTGTGATAGTGATGATGTTGATGATGATGATGATGATGAGACTGTAATAGTGATGATGAAAAACAGTTCATTTTACAGATACCTGATAATTACTAATATTTCTCACATTTAGCTCTTAACCTGACAGAGTTGGCCACTGACAGGCTCCCCACACACACTGCTGAAAGAGCTGTCTGTGTAAAAATTCTGTGGGAGTTACTAATCACATTGCATATTATAATGGTATTCAAGATAAATTATTTTGGTCATGTACTGAAGTTAGTGGATATGATTTGATTGGATTCTGTGTTATTGAACAAAAGTAAATAACAGTCAAATAATTACCATCATTTAGAAGTAAATTCGTATTAAATTCGATATTTAATAAAAGATCAACAAAAGTACAGCATGAGAGAAGTGAAAGTTAAAAGCCTTTCACTTTCTCTCATGGTATCCGGAACTTGTAGCATATTGTATCCCGTGTGTCCAAACCTGTGTCACAACGTCACCCTTAAGCTCTTCTCTTACTGCTGCTCAACAAGTAATCTGTTGTGTTATTTCCTCCACTTCTACAGAGACGAGACACCACCCGCCTCACAACATGTTACTCTCAGTACCGCTTCATACGTACACATGTTACTCTTAACTTGTTAACATCACCATAATTGTATGTTACAGTTCTCGCTTCAAGGAGGTACAGTCCCTTTTATTTGAGCGTTAACAGGAGCTCGTCATATAATCATTCCCGCAAATCATTACATTGAAATATTTGTTTTAAAACTGTTTCATTTTGACTCCACAGTATATTTACTAATGCGAGTTTCCTTCTGTTGAATGTAAGCAAACACAGGGCTGCCACACAGCACAAAACCTGACTAGCCCTTGTAAACGCACTATTGAAGGGGACTGTACATTAAGTGGAACTCTTACCCCACTCCCGGAGGTGCCAGCAGTCCACGGAACATGAAACTTTGGAAGCTGGACGTGAATTACAATCCATATGTTGCAGAAGTTTGTCAGTAAACAGCATCACTTGACCTTATACGAAAGTCACACGAACAGAACACGAGTAAAATGTTCATGTCTTAAGTGTTTCTTGTACTGTCACTCAGTCGCTACAATGACTGTACCTCAGTCATCCAGTCAAGACACAAAGGTAAGGCAGTACCTCAACACACGTACTAATGTGACAGGTGTAAAAAGTGATTAAGGTGAGAGATGGGCTGTACCTACAATTCTTGCACCCCACTTAGTTACCTGTCAATATTTAACTCCCATTAGTTACCTATCAATATTTGACTCCCATTAATTACCTGTCAGTATTTAACTCATTAGTTACCTGTCAATATTTAACTCCCCTTAGTTACCTGTCAATATTTAACCCCATAGTTACCTGTCAGTATTTAACTCCCCTTAGTTACCTATCAATATTCAACCCCTTAGTTACCTGTCAGTATTTAACTCCCCTTAGTTACCTGTCAATATTTAACTCCCCTTAGTTATACACCATTTACATATATATATTAAAATTACATTAGGCAGTGTTGGAGCAGCACAAGTTAATGGTTAGGTTAGGTTAGGTTAGGTTAGGTTAAGTCCAACAGCGTGAGGCTTTAAGTTCTAGGTTAATGATTCCCTTCTCATCCCCTAGTGTGGTGAGGACAGGGGAAGGGCCACTCTCCCTCTCCCTGGTGTGGTGAGGAGAGGGGAAGAACCACGCCTCCCCCTGGTGTGGTGAGGAGAGGGGAAGAGCCACGCCTCCCCCTGGTGTGATGAGGAGAGGGGAAGAGCCACGCCTCCCCTTGGTGTGGTGAGGAGAGGGGAAGGGCCACTCCCTCTCCCCCTGGTGTGGTGAGGAGGGGGAAGAGCCACGCCTCCCCTTGGTGTGGTGAGGAGAGGGGAAGAGCTACGCCTCCTCTTGGTGTGGTGAGGAGAGGGGAAGAGCCACGCCTCCCCTTGGTGTGGTGAGGAGAGAGGAAGAGCCACGCCTACCCCTGGTGTGGTGAGGAGAGGGGAAGAGCCACGCCTCCCCTTGGTGTGGTGAGGAGAGGGGAAGAGCCACGCCTCCCCTTGGTGTGGTGAGGAGAGGGGAAGAGCCACGCCTCCCCCTGGTGTGGTGAGGAGAGGGGAAGAGCCACGCCTCCCCCTGGTGTGGTGAGGAGAGGGGAAGAGCCACGTCTTCCCCTCCCCTAGTATGGTGAGGAGAGGGGAAGAGCCACTCTCTTTCCCCCTAGTGTGGTGAGGAGAGGGGAAGAGCCACACCTCCCCCTGGTGTGGTGAGGAGAGGGGAAGAGCCACTCTCTTTCCCCCTAGTGTGGTGAGGAGAGGGGAGGAGCCACGTCTCCCCCTCCCCTAGTATGGTGAGGAGAGGGGAAGAGCCACACCTCCCTCCCCCTAGAGTGGTGAGGAGGGAGGAAGAGCCACACCTCCCTCCCCCTAGAGTGGTGAGGAGAGGGGAAGAACCACAGAGCCACGAAAATAACAAATCTTTCTGAGGGATTTAGACAAAGTTGTCGACATCAAAAGGTGGACGAATGTAAAATGGACTCCATCATCTGTTATCAACCCTGAAAAAGTCCTTGTATACTTTTGTGGTCGTCAAGTTGATGAATACAAGTCGAGGTCCTGCTACATGTTTTGTGAAGATACCCAGCGGGATATAGGCGCCTTACACTGCACATTGAGGTACATAACGATATAGGAGTAATGTACTAACCCATTCATAACGATATAGGAGTAATTTACTAACCCATTTATAACGATATAGGAGTAATTTACTAACCCATTCATAACGATATAGGAGTAATTTACTAACCCATTCATAACGGTATAGGAGTAATTTACTAACCCATTTATAACGATATAGGAGTAATTTACTAACCCATTCATAACGATATAGGAGTAATTTACTAACCCATTCATAACGATATAGGAGTAATTTACTAACCCATTCATAACGATATAGGAGTAATTTACTAACCCATTCATAACGATATAGGAGTAATTTACTAACCCATTCTTCTCTGTTTACAAGCATTATGTAGCCTCTTTATTTATTAACAACCTGTACTGTATTTACCTCCAGAATGTGAGAAAAGTGACCATTAACGTATTTTGTAGAGCCATTTAGATGGGGAAGGGAAAACAGTTTAAATACATGAACGTTTACTGCGGCATGTTAACCAGTTGACTGTCAAGGTAGTGTCATGGACGTTCACCAGTTGACTGTCAAGGTAGTGTCATGGACGTTCACCAGTTGACTGTCAAGGTAGTGTCATGGACGTTCACCAGTTGACTGTCAAGGTAGTGTCATGGACGTTCACCAGTTGACTGTCAAGGTAGTGTCATGGACGTTCACCAGTTGACTGTCAAGGTAGTGTCATGGACGTTCACCAGTTGACTGTCAAGGTAGTGTCATGGACGTTCACCAGTTGACTGTCAAGGTAGTGTCATGGACGTTCACCAGTTGACTGTCAAGGTAGTGTCATGAACGTTCACCAGTTGACAGTCAAGGTAGTGTCATGGACGTTCACCAGTTGACAGTCAAGGAAGTGTCATGGACGTTCACCAGTTGACTGTCAAAGTAGAGTCATGGACGTTCACCAGTTGACTGTCAAGGTAGTGTCATGGACGTTCACCAGTTGACTGTCAAGGTAGTGTCATGGACGTTCACCAGTTGACTGTCAAGGTAGTGTCATGGACGTTCACCAGTTGACTGTCAGGGTAGTGTCATGGACGTTCACCAGTTGACGGTCAAGGTAGTGTCATGGACGTTCACCAGTTGACAGTCAAGGTAGTGTCATGGACGTTCACCAGTTGACTGTCAAGGTAGTGTCATGGACGTTCACCAGTTGACTGTCAAGGTAGTGTCATGGACGTTCACCAGTTGACTGTCAAGGTAGTGTCATGGACGTTCACCAGTTGACGGTCAAGGTAGTGTCATGGACGTTCACCAGTTGACGGTCAAGGTAGTGTCATGGACGTTCACCAGTTGACTGTCAAGGTAGTGTCATGGACGTTCACCACTGGCATCTCATTGACTACATCATTGTCAGAGAAAGAGATCGCCGAGATGTCCCCATCACCCGAGCCATGTATGGCTCAGACCACTGTGACACTGTGACTCGTCGGAGCAAAGCTCTCACTTCACGTCGCCCCAAAATGGCGAAGGCAGCACGCCTCCAGAAGAGGTTTTAACACTAGGCGTCTGGAGGATCCAGCGGTAGCACATGCTTTCAGAGAGTAGCTTGAAAATGGTCTGATAAACAACCTAACAGCAAACAACCCACATCCCAGTGCTGAAAAGGATATTCTCGACAATGCCATGACACAAAATCCTGCAGAGAGACCCTCGGCCAGATCGAAAGAATACACCAGGACTGGTTTGATGAGAATGACCAGGCAATCAATGTACTCGTCGATGATAAATGTCCTGCTTCAACTGAATTGCAGAACAACCCTCAATCTCGGACCAAAGCTGATACCTTCCGCAACAAGAAGGCGGCGGCCCAGCGGGAACTTCGCATTCTAAAGAACTACTGGTTTAAATATAAAGCATGTTGACCACAAAAATTTGCAGATCAATACAAGATGTGCGAATTTTTAAATTCCACCAAAACATTTTATGGGCCAATCACTCATGGCGCAGCCCCCTTCACTCATCCGACGGTAACTCCATAATTAAAGACGATGAAGGCGTCCTTCAGCGCTGGAAGTGCGCTACCATTCACTGCTCCACCAAATCACCGATGTGTGTCCTGACTGCCCAGCAGGTCCCTCAGCATCCAGAGCTGACCCACCTCAGCTATCCTCCATCCCTGGCTGGGGTAGCCAGATGAAAAATAACAAAGCCTCAGGGCCTGATGGAATCCCAGCTGAGGTGTATAAAGCAGGAGGACCTCTGCTTATCAGCCGTCTCCACTCTTTCCTGGAGAACATATGGGAAAAGGAGGAAATCTACCAAGCTCTTAAAGATGCCTCCATCATCAATATTTATAAGAACAAGGGAGACTGGTCAGACTGTGGCAACTACCGCGGGATCTCGCTGCTATCCGCAGCTAGCAAGATTATCGCCAGAGTTCTCCTGAACAGACTTCTTCCTGAGACGGAAAACTTCCTCCCAGAATCTCAACGTGGCCATAGACAATCAAGTGGCACCACTGACGTGATCTTTGCTGCCCGCCAGATACAGGAAAAGTGCAGAGAACAGCGTCGTAAGCTGTACATGGATTTCATCGACCTAACCAAGGCCTTCAATTCGATCAACAGGGAAGCCCTCTGGTGGACCCTCAGCCGTTTTGGCTGCCCACCAAAATTCATCGCAATTGTGAGACAACTCCACGATGGTATGAACGGCAGTGTCCTGCACAATGGCACCCAGTCTGAGTTCTTCCTTATTCGTGCCAGTGCCAATTTTTGCCGGCGGGGTGGACATCGAGTACCAGATGAAGGGTCTTTTCAACTTAAGTCGACTCTAGGCAAGAACAATGGTGTCGGCAGCTTCAATTACTGAGTTTCACTATGCAGACGACCTCACCCTTGTTGCACACACTGAACACAACCTACAGGAGATCCTGAGGTCAATGTACGTAAGATTCAGATTCTCTTTCAACCTTCCCCTGGTTCAGCCACACCTCCATCATCCATCCAGCTTAACGGTACTACCCTCTCTAATGTTACCCACTTTCGGTATCTCGGCTCCCACCTGTCCACCACCGCGGACATCGATGAAGAGATTCAGCATCGGATCATATGTGCATCTAAAGCCTTTGTCAGACTCCAAAAACACGTTTTCAGCTGTAGGGAACTGAAATTATCTACAAAGTTACACGTATATCGGTCACATACAGGAGGCACCTCAAGGCACTTGAGACTTTCGCTGGGAAGATGAGAGAACAAAAGCCAGTATTCTTGCTGACACCAACTGTAGGAGCATCGAGGTTACCATTATCCATAAGCAACTACGCTGGACTGGCCATGTTACCCGACTGCAAGCCGAGGCAGACAAGCGGCAACGCCGGAAAGACACTACCACCGCCCCTCCCTCACTCGATGTAGCCCTCCCATGTGCAACTCATGTGAACGACTCTGCCGTTCCGTATCGGCTTCTTTAGTCACCTCAAAACTCCCTAATAATTCATATCAATGCTTCATAGCTGGTTGATCATCATACTCGATTCCGAGTGACAGCAAAGTAGTAGTAGTAGTAGTAGTAGTATAGGGTTATGAAACAGCATTCATTAACAGTATCGTTAAGTGCGTGTTATAGCGTTACTACACAACACTCATCAACAGTATATTTACGTGCGTATTATGGGGTTACTACACAATACTCATACATTCCTCTGGTTAACTCAAGTATCTCGTATCAAACTCGTTACCAAGGCAACCAAGACTCACAGTTACCAGATGTAAGACAAATTTAGCTTGGTCTATTTCTGGTTAATATCGCATCAAGTTTCCATCTTTCCCTGGTGAAGGAAATAGAGGGTAATTTATCCATTTTATTTGACATTCATTTGCTGTAACATAGTCGGATCATATGAAGATTAGCCCCCTAGTTTATTTTACCTGATGATTTAACACCCTAGGTCTATTTTGGGGGTTAGGCTAGGTTAAGTGTCTGTCCATTTGTAGAGAGAGAGAGAGAGAGAGAGAGAGAGAGAGAGAGAGAGAGAGAGAGTATTTGCCAGACTACCCGCAGTGTTTGAGGCTCTACAGTATGTGGCCAACTGGCAACATAGTCGGGGCCGTTTTATCCCCATATAAATTGGCCAGACCTCACCTGCCCAATTTATATCACCCTGTTCTATCGTCCTGTACAAACACTAATATTCTGGCCGCTAGTATTGTCAGGGTGAACAGTCCTAGTTATATACTGGGTGAACAGTCCTAGTTATATACTTTATGTTATGTTCCTCAAATGTTCAAAATGTTCAGCTGCGTTATATCTATGTACAGTATATCAGTTTGTGCTTAAGATTAACAGTAAGTTTATAGAGAGTGTTTTGTGTCTACCTGGACAACAGAAACCACATTTATGTAGGGAAGAACGAGGCCAATAGTGTGTGTGTGTGTGTGTGTGTGTGTGTAAAACCACTGACCAGCGGGCTTAGTCTCTAAGTTTTGTGGGAGTCCAGAGTTTTAGATAAGGTGTGTGTTGAAGTTGTTTTGTGTTAAGCTTGTGGACCCCATGATTCCCCTCCCCTCCCCCCCCCCTCTGGCTGTTTGGTGACCAATTGAGAAATGGTGACTTTATGGTTAGGTTAGGTTAGGTTAGATTCCTATTCTGAACTTTTCTGGGATTAATTAAATAACCTGTACACTCCTGCAGTCGCCATTCCTACACACACACACACACGTTACCCCCCCCCCCCCCAAAAAAAAAACCAATGTAAAACACGTATCAATAAATTTCGTTTTCGTTCTAAGAATTCCTCGTACACATACCCCATTATACAGGTTGCATTACGTTTCATTACAAGGGACAAACACTCACTACACGTCTAACATGTTTCTTGTCTTGCTCTGTATTTGTCATCTTATCCTTCGTGTAATCATAGCGTCGTATATTGGGGCACCTGGCAAGACCAATAGATGTGTTGGTCGGCGGGATCTTTCTCTATAATTACCTTTGTTCACGTATCTGTAGACTTTGAAGTTGTGTTAATATATGTCGTCTCTCTCTCTCTCTCTCTCTCTCTCTCTCTCTCTCTCTCCGGTGCTGTTCGAGATCTTTACCTATATACTCTACTGTGGTCCTACTCTGCCAAGTTGTTAAATAATAAAACACGTTAACCTAACCTAATGCTAACCTAACCTAACCTAACCTGTTAAATCTCCAGTAAAGTACAAAAAATAATAATTGCGCCATTAACAGTCCCTCTGGCAGGATAAACTTTCGACAACATCACCTGCAGCAGCCAATTAATTCCGTGTCAAATACTTTTTCTTTTCTCGCCGCTAAACTGTTGACATCAGCTTTCATCAATTTCCTCCATGTTAGCAACTTCTGTCGTTTACCGTGTAAGGTGGTCCACTTCCCTAACCTAACCTAACTTAACCCAGCTTAACCTAACCTAAAATACTCAAACTAACCTAACCTAACCTAACCCAGCTTAACCTAACCTAGAATACTCAACCTAACCTAACTTAACCTAACCAAAAATACTCAACGTAACCTAACCTAACCTAACCTAGAATACTCAACCTAACCTAACTTAACCTAACTTAACCTAACCTAAAATATTCAACGTAACCTAACCTAACCTAACCTAACTTGAGCGTGAGGTTGGAGTACTGACTCACCCTGGCAGCTTACACTCCGGTTAAAGTTGCTTATAAGTTTCCACCCGGTAAATCACACAACTCTGGGCTCTGTTTTGTGTCTTTTCTCAATAAATTTTTACCTCTACTACGTCTATTATTTAACACACACACACACACACACACACACACACATACTTACTACCTCCTACAGTACCATTAAAAGAATAATTACCTGAATCTTTCGCTGATCCTAAAACTCGACCCGACAAACATTTATTCACGTGTCGAACAATTCCCTGCTGATAATTTAAAATTTCTTCACTGGATGACAAGGCATGTTTTCTGGTGGATGACAAGGCATGTTTTCTGGTGGATGACAAGGCATGTTTTGTGGTGGATGATAGGGTAGGTGTTGTGGTGGATGATAGGGTAGGTGTTGTGGTGGATGATAGGGTAGGTGTTGTGGTGGATGACAGGGTAGGTGTTGTGGTGGATGATAGGGTAGGTGTTGTGGTGGATGACAGGGTAGGCTGATCATTGCCCTTGCTACAACGATCCTCCCTCGCTCAACACAGTCCATATACTGTTAATTAGTTTCTGTAGTGACTGGTGGTGGAGCTGCTTCATGGAACATACAGGTAAGTGTAAGCTGTGAGGCCGCTTAAGATAGACAGCCACACCCACCTAACACCTCAATACAACCTCACAGCAATGGCTACCAATTGCCTCGCTGGCGAGATGTCAGGGGTTCGATTCCCGGACCGGTGGAAGTTGTTTGGACACACTTCCTAGCCCCCTTGGTCCCTGTTCACCTAGCAGTAAAGTAAGTACCTGTTGTAAATCGAAAGTTGCGAATTCGTATTCAGGGAAAGTTGTTGGAGCTTCCAATAACTTGCTTCTACGCCCTTGACATAAAACCTATGGCCCTTCAGGCTTCTACGCCCTTAAATCATGAGACATAAAGGCAAGCATGAACTTAGCATGCTTCCCAGATGGGCGCTGTAAACGCTTCTGCGCTTCACACATCAACATACACTCAGAGTAAAACAAGTCAATATAAAATACTTAAACTAATTATCCAGATTTTCGACTTCAACATTTCCACACAATCAGAGCAGTTAAGTGCTCCATCTACGGCAGATTTCCTCGAGAAAAAATTAAAATTCCCCCCCCCCCCGTTAAGATTCTTATGAACTAAAAATTAGATTATACACAAGATATATAATTACATTTACTAAGGCTACGCTTTTATTAATGACCCTGGCACCTGTTATATGACCCTGGCACCTGTTATATGACCCTGGCACCTGTTACATGACCCTGGCACCTGTTACATGACCCTGGCACCTGTTACATGACCCTGGCACCTGTTATATGACCCTGGCACCTGTTACATGACCCTGGCACCTGTTATATGACCCTGGCACCTGTTACATGACCCTGGCACCTGTTACATGACCCTGGCACCTGTTACATGACCCTGGCACCTGTTATATGACCCTGGCACCTGTTACATGACCCTGGCACCTGTTATATGACCCTGGCACCTATTATATGACCCTGGCACCTGTTACATGACCCTGGCACCTGTTACATGACCCTGGCACCTGTTATATGACCCTGGCACCTGTTACATGACCCTGGCACCTGTTATATGACCCTGGCACCTGTTACATGACCCTAGCACCTGTTACATGACCCCTAGCACCTGTTACATGACCCTAGCACCTGTTATATGACCCTGACACCTGTTATATGACCCTGACACTTGAAACTACTAAATGGAGGTCACTGTCACACTTACCTTGTGTCATCTCTGGTGGCGGCAGGTGAACAGCGGTCACCTCGGGTTACCTGTTCATTGTAATCATTACCCAATTACTCTGTTTATCACGTCTTCTCTCACTGTTTCCCTCTTTTACTGGTTCACAGCCTCTATTATTGTTCTCCTCAGTTCTCCATCAGTGTCGTTCATATCTCTTCCGGCTCACTTCAGTACCTTAACTTCAGGTCACTTAAGTTCTAAACCTTATGATTTAGGCCACTTAAGTTCCCTTCATTTCAGACCCCCTAAGTTGTAAATCCGGTTACTTAATTTCCCTAGACGACACTTAAATTCTGATCAACGGTACTTAAGTTATTGTTCTCTTAACTTGATCAGTTTTTGTTCAACGGACGCTATAATCAAGCAACTTTCATTTTTGATCAATTGACCATCACTCAATTGGTATAAATCTCCTTTTTCAATTTCAATTTATTCAACCAATTAACAAAATACTATTTGTTTCTCACATTTGCTCTAATTTTGATCAAGTTAACATCATTCTTTGGTCTGATCAATTCTCAGTTTTGTTCTATTATTGATCAATTCTCCTCGCTTTTATTATCGCACTGATCAATTGTACGTCAGTCTGTTACGTGGGCAGATCATAATTATTTATATTCAGTTTATTTTCAATTTATTCAGTTCACTTCAACAATATTGATCAAAAATCTTATTCACAATAGTAGTTTTCCCCAGATTTGACCAGTGACTATTTCCTGGTTCTGATCACTGTGTTTATTTCCTCCATAGTGCTCATCACTTATTAAATTGATTATTTCCAGGTTATGATCACGTGACTATACTGATTATTTACAGGTTTTGATCACGTCTCCAAACTGATTAATTCCGGGTTTTGATCACGTCACTAAACTCCCTATTACCAGGTTCTGATCCCGTCACTAAACTGATTATTTCTGGGTTATGATCATGTCACTAAACTGATTATTTCCAGGTTATGATCACTTCACTAAACTGATTATTTCCAGGTTATGATCACTTCACTAAACTTATTATTTCCAGGTTATGATCACTTCACTAAACTGATTATTTCCAGGTTATGATCACGTCACTAAACTGATTATTTCCAGGTTATGATCACTTCACTAAACTGATTATTTCCGGGTTATGATCACTAAAATTGATCATAAACTACAAATCATTAATTCTACTTCAGATTATTTCCGTGTTCATGAAGCCATAGACAACAACAATACTAATCTATATACACTTGACCTTGTGGTTGGCTGTACACTTCTGTATTTTCTATCTCCGTCCTACACGTTAGTTGTGACACAGATCTCAGTGACACAGTGTTTTATCTATGCCTCATACTAGTGTTAATGTCTCATACTTATTATATTTAGTAGAGTATGTCGGTCACACACACACACACACACACACACACTCAACTTCTGCAAAAACTCTGAGGATTTTAATGGTCTGGAGTTTGATGTGTTCCCTATTTATTTTGTTTATTTAAATGTCAACTTACTTAAAATAAACTAAAGTGTTCAATACATAAAATTTCACTACGACTACTAAAAATCACTTAAATATCCACTACAAAGTCTTATTTTGTCATTATATTCAACTATATAGTTATATGATATAAAGACATAACGATTAAATGATAGCATTTATTTAATATATCGTTCATATAGAGCCAGGGGTTCTCAACCGGGGGGGGGGGGGGGGGGAATTTCCCCCCCCTCAGGTTTTCAGGAGGGGGAAAACTGATACTAATATGGAAAAAATAAAGGATTTTCAGTATTATATGCATATTATTTGGAATGCACTTTTTGAGGCAGACAATCTTGGAAAGGAGGGGGAATGACATTCTGACATATTGTGAAAGGGGTGCATGGGGCAAACAAGGTTGAGAACCACTGATATAGACTGTACCTCTGCCCACACAAAACGATAACGATATAGCCACATACAGCTGTACCACTTAATGCACGTCCATATACTGACACATACAGGAGGTAAAAAATTATATAATGGTAAAGCTGAATATGTAAAATGTATCACACGATATTCTATCTCAACCTGTGTCAGTAAAAACATAACGAGAGAGAGAGAGAGAGAGAGAGAGAGAGAGAGAGAGAGAGAGAGAGAGAGAGAGAGATAATATTATACAACTAATATATAAAGGGTAACGTTCACTAAAGTTCCCAGTGTTTTATAAATGAAAGTAATTATTTCTGGAATCACAAAAAAATAAAACAAAAAATAAATTATATGTTCTCACTACTGTGTAATGTGGCTCCAACTGTAATGTTTTTTGATGAGTAAATTGTTGAAGGTTAAATAATTGTTAATTTAACATTGCCGATAGTGATAAAGTAATACATGTGTTTGGTCATATATATACTAGTGGCTGGTGCCTGTGTCAGCGCCCAGTAACTGTCCACACGTACAGTATATTTCACCGTGGTCAGGAACGACACTCTTACGTCAGCACGGTTGTAAACTATCCAGGCTGACGACACTGTCGACCCCAACACAAAAGCAAACAACAAACGTAATAAGTACCATTGTACACAACAATGGTAGATAACCATATTAGCAACACTGTAGACAACAAGAGCCACTACTAGCACCACTGTAGACAACAGGAGACACTACTAGCACCACTGTAGACAACAGGAGACACTACTAGCACCACTGTAGAAACCAAGAAGTGCAACTAGTACCGCCGAAGACAACAAGAGGCACCATTAACACCACTGTAGGCAAGAAGCACCACTAGCACCACTGTAGACAAGAAGCACCACTAGCACCACTGTAGACAAGAAGCACCACTAGCACCACTGTAGACAACAAGAAGCACCACTAGCACCACTGTAGACAACAAGAAGCACCACTAGCACCACTGTAGACAACAAGAAGCACTACTAGCACCACTGTAGAACAAGAAGCACCACTAGCACCACTGTAGACAACAAGAAGCACCACTAGCACCACTGTAGACAAGAAGCACCACTAGCACCACTGTAGACAAGAAGCACCACTAGCACCACTGTAGACAACAAGAAGCACTACTAGCACCACTGTAGACAAGAAGCACCACTAGCACCACTGTAGACAACAAGAAGCACCACTAGCACCACTGTAGACAAGAAGCACCACTAGCACCACTGTAGACAACAAGAAGCACCACTAGCACCACTGTAGACAAGAAGCACCACTAGCACCACTGTAGACAACAAGAAGCACTACTAGCACCACTGTAGACAACAAGAAGCACCACTAGCACCACTGTAGACAACAAGAAGCACCACTAGCACCACTGTAGACAACAAGAAGCACTACTAGCACCACTGTAGACAACAAGAAGCACTACTAGCACCACTGTAGACAACAAGAAGCACCACTAGCACCACTGTAGACAAGAAGCACCACTAGCACCACTGTAGACAAGAAGCACCACTAGCACCACTGTAGACAAGAAGCACCACTAGCACCACTGTAGACAACAAGAAGCACTACTAGCACCACTGTAGACAAGAAGCACCACTAGCACCACTGTAGACAACAAGAAGCAATACTAGCACCACTGTAGACAAGAAGCACCACTAGCACCACTGTAGACAACAAGAAGCAATACTAGCACCACTGTAGACAAGAAGCACCACTAGCACCACTGTAGACAACAAGAAGCACCACTAGCACCACTGTAGACAAGAAGCACCACTAGCACCACTGTAGACAACAAGAAGCACTACTAGCACCACTGTAGACAACAAGAAGCACCACTAGCACCACTGTAGACAACAAGAAGCACTACTAGCACCACTGTAGACAACAAGAAGCACCACTAGCACCACTGTAGACAACAAGAAGCACTACTAGCACCACTGTAGACAACAAGAAGCACTACTAGCACCACTGTAGACAACAAGAAGCACTACTAGCACTACCCCTCCCCGTTTCCCCTCACTAGACTGGACAGCGACGATTTATACATAAAGAACACTGATGACCAATTAATGGCCGCCTAGTATTTCGGGTCTCTGCTCCACTAAACATCTGCTCCACTAAACATCTGCTCCACTAAACATCTGTTCTACTAAACATCTGATCCACTGAACATCTGCTCCACTAAACATCTGCTCCAATAAACCTCTGCTCCACTAAACATCTGCTCCAATAAACCTCTGCTCCACTAAACATCTGCTCCAATAAACCTCTGCTCCACTAAACATCTGCTCCAATAAACCTCTGCTCCACTAAACCTCTGCTCCACTAAACATCTGTTCTACTAAACATCTGCTCCACTAAACATCTGTTCTACTAAACATCTGATCCACTGAACATCTGCTCCACTAAACATCTGTTCTACTAAACATCTGATCCACTAAACATCTGTTCTACTAAACATCTGATCCACTGAACATCTGCTCCACTAAACATCTGTTCTACTAAACATCTGATCCACTAGCATCTGATCCACTAAACATCTGCTCCACTGAACATCTGTTCCACTAAACATCTGCTCCAATAAACACCTGTTCCACTAAACATCTGTTCTACTAAACATCTGCTCCACTAAACATCTGTTCTACTAAACATCTGATCCACTGAACATCTGCTCCAATAAACATCTGTTCTACTAAACATCTGCTCCACTAAACATCTGTTCTACTAAACATCTGATCCACTGAACATCTGCTCCACTAAACATCTGTTCTACTAAACATCTGATCCACTAAACATCTGTTCTACTAAACATCTGATCCACTGAACATCTGCTCCACTAAACATCTGTTCTACTAAACATCTGATCCACTAGCATCTGATCCACTAAACATCTGCTCCACTGAACATCTGTTCCACTAAACATCTGCTCCAATAAACACCTGTTCCACTAAACATCTGCTCCACTAACATCTGCTCCAATAAACCTCTGCTCCACTAAACATCTGATCCACTAACATCTGCTCCAATAAACATCTGTTCTACTAAACATCTGCTCCACTAAACATCTGTTCTACTAAACATCTGATCCACTGAACATCTGCTCCACTAAACATCTGTTCTACTAAACATCTGATCCACTAGCATCTGATCCACTAAACATCTGCTCCACTGAACATCTGTTCCACTAAACATCTGCTCCAATAAACACCTGTTCCACTAAACATCTGTTCTACGAAACATCTGCTCCACTAAACATCTGTTCTACTAAACATCTGATCCACTAACATCTGATCCACTAAACATCTGCTCCACTGAACATCTGCACCACTAACATCTGTCCACTAAACATCTGTTCTACAAAACATCTGTTCCAGTAAACATCTGCTCCACTGAACATCTGCTCCACTGAACATCTGTTCCACTAAACATCTGTTATACTAAACATCTGCTCCACTAAACATCTGCTCCACTGAACATCTGATCCACTGAACATCTGATCCACTGAACATCTGTTCCACTAAACATCTGTTATACTAAACATCTGCTCCACTAAACATCTGCTCCACTGAACATCTGATCCACTAAACATCTGCTCCACTGAACATCTGATCCACTGAACATCTGATCCACTGAACATCTGCTCCACTGAACATCTGGTCCACTGAACATCTGGTCCACTAAACATCTGTTCTACTAAACATCTGTTCTACTAAACATCTGCTCCACTAAACATCTGTACAATAAATATAGATATTAATAAAATTTCAGTATTTACGTCACCTGACCTGACCTGTCCTCCTGTAAACCTTGGTACAACAACAGTATATAACAAACACAACAATTATTAATACTCTCCTTCTTGTTTCTCTGTTTATTTGCTTCTCATCGTCATTTTTGTATTTTATTTGTTTTGTTTCTATATTTATTATTATTAGTTGTTGTTGTTTGTACCGTGTTGTGACGCCTCGTAACAATGGCCTTCGTTTCGTTCCCTCGTCAGTGTGCTCCTGAAGGTGCTGTAACAAGTGCTGGTGCTCGCCATCAACGGCGTCTTTTACCGAATATTTCCTAGGTGGTAGAGACTCTCTCTCTCTCTCTCTCTCTCTCTCTCTCTCTCTCTCTCTCTCTCTCCTGCAACAACATATTACCAAACATTCGCCAGACGAAGGTTCGCCCACATTTCGTCAGCAATGTGTGCACTCATTTATGGTACGAACATTACAGTAATGGCTGACGGTCATGAAAAACAGACTACAAGAGAGCATGTCAGACGACCTTTACCTGTCGACCATACTGACTCTCTCTCTCTCTCTCTCTCTCTCTCTCTCTCTCTCTCTCACACACGAGAAAACATCCTCCGACATGCGCTTCCTATCAGCCCCGGTTATCTAAAGTGCAGCTGAAGGCTAATGTGTTGCCTAATTACAGTTAATAGGATAGTGAGGAGGGTACGACCGTATCTGGTCTTATCCTCAGCTAGTGTGTCGCCCCCATTCTTGCCCCTCCCTCTCACCCTCCCCCCGTCTCACCACCATCCCCCACCCCTCCCCCACCCTTCCCCCGCTCTGCTTCCCCCTCCCCCGCCATGATTAAAGACTCTCGCCCTAATTTGTGTTCCTTTCCCGGTTGTGGATGCGAGAGGACGGTGAGCTGACTTAGCATAATCTTAGATGAAAGCAATATGGAGGACAAAATGGAGTGTAAATCGTTCTGAGACTCTACTTCAACTCTACCTGTCCTACGAGAATGGAAAACAAAATTGAGGGGAAATTATACCGCGTGACTATCCTGGTTCAGCTACAAGCAAAATATTAATTTACTAACCTAACCTAACTTAATCTAGCCTAGCCTAACCTAACCTAGATAAGAGATACTAGCCAGAGGTATCTAGACCTTCTAAAAATGAAGTCCAGCTTGAGTCCGTGTTATAGACTAGTTTGATTCGGTGTTATAGAATTCAGCTTAAGTCTGTGTTTTAGTCCAGCTTGAGACCGTGTAAAAGAGTTCAGCATGAGTACGTGATGTAGAGTCGAGCTTGAGCCCGTGTTGTAGAGTCCAACTTGAGTTCGTGTTATAAAGTCGAGCTTGAGTCCGTGCATTAATATCCAGCTTAAGCCTATGTTGTAAGCTCCAGCTTGAGTCCTTGTTATAGAGTCCAGCTTAAATCTGTGTTTTAGAGTCAAGCATGAGTCCGTGTTATAAAGTCCAGCTTGAGTATGCGTTGTAGAATCCAGCTTGAATCTGCATTGTAGAGTCTAGCTTGAGTACGTGTTGGGGTTCTCTGAGGGACAGCTTGACTGAAGATTATAAACTCGGTGGTTTTTATCTGCGTGAGTCCTGGTCGATGGTGATTAAAGCTGAGAACATCGTCATCAAGAGGTGAGCTGCTTGACCGACCTACCGCGGCCGGCGTCAGGTGGTACTGTACACTACAGCCTAACGTAACCTAACGTAACGTAACCTAACCTAACCCAAACTAACATAACGTAACGTAACGTAACCTACTATCTCTCACCACCACCACCGCCACCATCACCACCACCACCACTATCTCTCACCACCACCACCACTATCTCTCACCACCATCACCACTATCCCTCACCATCACCATCACCACTATCTCTCACCACCACCACCACTATCTCTCACCACCATCACCACTATCCCTCACCACCATCACCACTATCCCTCACCATCACCACCACCACTATCCCTCACCACCACCACCGCCACCATCACCACTATCCCTCACCACCATCACCACTATCCCTCACCATCACCATCACCACTATCTCTCACCACCATCACCACTATCCCTCACCATCACCATCACCACTATCTCTCACCACCACCACCACTATCTCTCACCACCATCACCACTATCCCTCACCACCATCACCACTATCCCTCACCATCACCATCACCACTATCTCTCACCACCACCACCACTATCTCTCACCACCACCACCACTATCTCTCACCACCATCACCACTATCTCTCACCACCATCACCACTATCCCTCACCACCATCACCACTATCCCTCACCATCACCACTATCCCTCACCACCATCACCACTATCCCTCACCATCACCATCACCACTATCTCTCACCACCATCACCACTATCCCTCACCACCACCACCACCACTATCTCTCACCACCATCACCACTATCCCTCACCACCATCACCACTATCCCTCACCATCACCACTATCTCTCACCACCACCACCACTATCTCTCACCACCACCACCACTATCTCTCACCACCATCACCACTATCTCTCACCACCATCACCACTATCCCTCACCACCACCATCACCACTATCTCTCACAACCATCACCACTATCCCTCACCACCACCATCACCACCATCACCACTATCTCTCACCACCATCACCACTATCCCTCACCACCATCACCACTATCCCTCACCACCACCATCACCACTATCTCTCACCACCATCACCACTATCCCTCACCACCACCATCACCACTATCTCTCACCACCATCACCACTATCTCTCACCACCATCACCACTATCCCTCACCATCACCATCACCACTATCTCTCACCACCACCACCACTATCTCTCACCACCATCACCACTATCCCTCACCACCATCACCACTATCCCTCACCATCACCATCACCACTATCTCTCACCACCACCACCACTATCTCTCACCACCACCACCACTATCTCTCACCACCATCACCACTATCTCTCACCACCATCACCACTATCCCTCACCACCATCACCACTATCCCTCACCATCACCACTATCCCTCACCACCATCACCACTATCCCTCACCATCACCATCACCACTATCTCTCACCACCATCACCACTATCCCTCACCACCACCACCACCACTATCCCTCACCACCACCACCACCACTATCTCTCACCACCATCACCACTATCCCTCACCACCATCACCACTATCCCTCACCATCACCACTATCTCTCACCACCACCACCACTATCTCTCACCACCACCACCACTATCTCTCACCACCATCACCACTATCTCTCACCACCATCACCACTATCCCTCACCACCACCATCACCACTATCTCTCACAACCATCACCACTATCCCTCACCACCACCATCACCACCATCACCACTATCTCTCACCACCATCACCACTATCTCTCACCACCATCACCACTATCCCTCACCACCACCATCACCACCATCACCACTATCTCTCACCACCATCACCACTATCTCTCACCACCATCACCACTATCTCTCACGGTCTATAATAAGTCTCGTCATATCTCTAAGTCTCTGGGGTCATCCATGTTTTTATTTCTACACCACAGCCACACACCCCTGACTCTTATTTACCACAACTCACTCTTCTAGATGATGAGTGAGTGAGTGAAAGAGAAAGATTGAATGACAAAGAATGTGTACAGTATGTGTGTGTGTGTGTGTGTGTGTGTGTGTGTGTGTGTGTCTCGTGCTACAGGTCTTGTACTAATGACACACACATATCGCTCTAATATAAAACACACACACACACAGGTCACGTACTACAGGTGTCGGGAAGGTGTGGCCTTGCGTGTCAGGTGTCGGGAAGGTGTGGCCTCGCGTGTCAGGTGTCGGGAAGGTGTGGCCTCGCGTGTCAGGTGTCGGGAAGGTGTGGCCTCGCGTGTAATGTCTCGTGACAGTGTTCTCGTATGACCTGGTCTGAACCAATCAATGGTTCGTCTACCAGGGTACTGTGATCTCGTGTCAGACCTAGCGAGAAAGACAGACGGATGGAAGGAAGGAAGGAAGGAAGGAAGGAAGGAAGGAAGGAGAGAGAGAGAGAGAGAGAGAGAGAGAGAGAGAGAGAGAGAGAGAGAGAGAGAGAGAGAGAGAGACATCAACTCTCTCACCATACGTCACAAGAGAGCCTCACCTTCCCTCCCGAGTCACCTATAAGACAATATTCTTCCATCTATTTTCTGTGTATTTTCCTCGTTTTGCTTCGCCCATCCTTATCTTGCTACGCCTTTTCTCATCTTGCTTCGTCTTTCCTCGTCTTGCTTCACCTTTCCTCACCTTGCTTCACCTTTCATCGTCTTGCTTCGCCTTTCTTCACCTTACATCAGTCATTCATTCCTCTAGCTGACCAGAGCCAGTAGGAATAACGTAGTTACTATGGCAATTGAAAGAAATGACCCCCCCCCCCCCTGCCATAACTATAGAGATAAGCGCTATATTATTCACATACATTGGTTATACAGTCACATACATCATACATTCATACAACTAATTTATACCATTAATATACATAAGTTATACATTCTCATACGGGTCAAAAGGTTGTAGAGGTCATGGAGGTCACTTGAGGTCACGTATATCACACGAGGTCATTGCAGGTCACAGATCAAAGGGTTCATTATGAGGTAAGAGTCAACGCTTCCCTCGAGAATAGTGAGTGAGTCTGATAATAAGACCATCTATATACTGTACCGCGTTAAATACTGCTTCACTTTCTCTTCATTTTTCAATAGTTATTTCTATATGTTTTTTTACTTTTATTTTTCATCAAGTATTGCATATTTACTTTTATTATTTATTACTGTTTGATTCTGTATTATTCATTATTTACTACTACTTTATTTTTTGTTATTATTATTCATTACTTTCACTATTTGCCTAACCTAACCTAACCTAACCAAATTCGCAAGTCCTGAACGAAAATTCTATCTGTGCAGCTGGTTCATCATCATAATTTTACGATTGAAAAAGATAAATAAGTTTTCTTTTGTTTCCATAATACAGTAAAGGTGTTGAGAAGCAAGTATCACACTTGTGGGGGAGTATTCTTGAGGCATACATAAGGAGAAATGACACCATCACCATAGGGAAGGGGAGGACTGCAACAAGTCTATGGTCATAAAACATAAAATATCAACTAGATGGTAAGAGTCGGGTGGTTCTGTTGACACTCCACATGTACAGTACAGTACATCTCATCAGATATGGTTCACAATCAACGTTTCGACCGGCATTATTGGTGACCACCTTATTGGGCCAAACCTGCTGCCCCAGCGACTGGCAGGTGAAACATACACACATTATCCTGAGGACACTTTGTCAGTGATGCTTGGGGATGTGGCGCCCATCAGGGTACGCCAACAACTGTGGTACAGGCATGATGGTGCCCCAGCTCATTATGCCCGAGTAACAACGGAATTCCTAAATGTCGGGTATCCTGGCAGGTGGGTAGGACCCTGTTCCAATGTCCCATGGCCATCTCAATCACCTGACCTAAATCCCTTTGACTTCTACTTGTGAGGTCACATTAAAAGCGTTATGCTACAGAGGTCCCGACTCGTGAGGAACTGTGGCGCCGAGTGCAAGACACTCACAACACCCCTGGAGTCTTCCAACGTGTACGACAGTCACTTTTAGGGCGCGCTGAATCCTGTATTGAGGAAGAGTCCCCCAACTTTGAACATTTACTGTAAAATCCATATTAAATTGTAACTAAAGTGCACTAGAAACTCTGGATATTTCATTTATACTCCGTAGATATGACCACATTCCATACCAACTGTCATGTGTTATAACTCCCAAACTCTGTATGTCCAGGAATACCGCCCAAATTATGAAGCGTATTTCTGAAACATCCAGTATTTTCGATTTTAGGGATAAAATTTTGGGTAAGGTTTGCGACCTTTCTATTGAAAAAACGTATGTCTTATATTTCGACGTTTAGGGTTGAAAAAAGGTAATTAACTTTCTATTGTTTTCATAAAGTTTCGTCTTTTAGGAATTATAAAGAAAATTAGTTTTCTCTTAATATCGTACAGGTTTGTTAGTTCTTAAAATTAAAATAGACTCGATTTTGTAATATATTTTCAACATTTATTGGGATTTAAAAATATAGATAATTTTCTCTTGCTTTCATATATTTTCTGACTCCTTTTAGGCCTTAAAGAGACGTGTTTTTTATTATATGTCAGAATGAATTTTAGGATTGAAAAAGTAAAAATAATTTATCTCGTCTTCATGTATATTCTAAACTAAAAAAATACGTATTTTCTCTTGTCATAATACATTATCGATTACTAGAATTGAAAGTAACAAGTCATTTTCTTTGCGAGACGAGTTTAATATTGTTAAAATAAAAAAAAAATATTTACCAATTTTGTTTTATAGTTGTGAATTCTTATTGTGAATAAAATCTCACTATACCCTGAAGAAACGACCTAATGACCTGGATTACCAAAGACTCGTAACTTAAATTAACCATAAATAATGATACGAGAGCACATATAAAAGTCCCATTTAAGAGAAATAATAAAAATCCATATATAAAATGGCGTCAAACTTACACAGAGACGCTACCGAAACTAGAAACGTTCTCGCTAGTTACAACATCAAAAGACAACCTACTGCCGTAACTACCCCTGAAAATCCTGACGGAAAATTTGGAAAATCGTACGAAATAATGTAGAAAAAACAAACTACAAAACGTGACCCAGAAAATTTTTGTGACGTGCCCAAACAAACAAAAATCTACCCAAGCCTATACAAACATACCCAAACAAACACCTAAACATACCAAAAAACAAACAAATATATCCAAACATACCCAAATATACCTAAACATTCTCAAGCAAACAAAAATATATCCATACATGCATACAAATCATCCCAATCTCTTACATAGTAGTTTGCTGAGTCAGAAGGTCTGTTGAGTCAGTAGGTCTGTTGAGTCAGTAGGTCTGTTGAGTCAGTATGCCTGTTGAGTCAGTAGGTCTGTTGAGTCAGTAGGTCTGTTGAGTCAGTAGGTCCGTTGAGTCAGTAGGTCCGTTGAGTCAGTAGGTCTGTTGAGTCAGTAGGTCCGTTGAGTCAGTAGGTCCGTTGAGTCAGTAGGTCTGTTGGGTCAGAAATTCAGGTGAGGTCTAGAGAATTAGGTCATAAGTCACTCCCTGACTCTACTGATGCCCCTAAGCTGATAATTAAATGCATAATAGCGAATAGTTTACACTACTTTACTAATACTACTACTACTACTACTACTACTACTACTACTACTACCTTTACTACCAATGACAGCTTTACCTTACTTAAGTGTCACTTTACCTGTTGTATGATAGTTATTTAAATAACTATATTTCACTTAGCTGGTTGATATACGACGCTTAATTGATTAATATATGAAAACTTTACTGGCGTTTAAGTCACTCCACTGGTGTATAAGTCACTCCACTGGTGTATAAGTCACTTTACTGACGTTTAGGTCAATTTACTTATGTATAAGTCACTTTACTGACATATAAGTCACTTTACTGATGAATAAGTCACTTTACTGATGAATAAGTCACTTTACTGATGAATAGGTCACTTTACTGATGAATAAGTCACTTTACTGATGAATAAGTCACTTAATTGATGAATAAGTCACTTTATTGATGAATAAGTCACTTTACTGATGTATAAGTCACTTTACTGATGAATAAGTCACTTTACTGACATATAAGTCACTTTACTGATGTATAAGTCACTTTACTGATGTATAAGTCACTTTACTGATGTATAAGTCACTTTACTGATGAATAAGTCACTTTACTGACATATAAGTCACTTTACTGATGAATAAGTCACTTTACTGATGAATAAGTCACTTTACTGATGAATAAGTCACTTTACTGATGAATAAGTCACTTTACTGATGTATAAGTCACTTTACTGATGTATAAGTCACTTTACTGATGTATAAGTCACTTTACTGATGTATAAGTCACTTTACTAATGTATAAGTCACTTTACTGATGAATAAGTCACTTTACTGATGAATAAGTCACTTTACTGATGTATAAGTCACTTTACTAATGTATAAGTCACTTTACTGATGAATAAGTCACTTTACTGATGAATAAGTCACTTTACTGTACGCAGGTATATGTCGTTTTAATTCGTCTCGTTCAGAACTTTACTACGAATGAGTTTTATTGACTTGTTTTATTTGTTTTAAATAGTTAACGTCACTTTACGACCTAAGAGTCACTTTATATACTTTACCATCTACTTTATTCATTCACTATACGAGATGTTTCAATAAAATAGTAAAATGAACTTTATTAAGCTGTGTTGTTTTACTGTTGCTCGTTTTATAAAAGATCTCACTAGCCCAGTTGTATGGGTGTATTAGGCTAGTTAATAGTGCATTCTACTAGGCTAGTCTCACTCACTCACTATCAGCTATTAACTAAATATTTCAGACAGACAGAAAATAGTTGTCATTTAAATAAAATAAATTCCATAATTAGATATTTTCCTTTCCTTAATCAGCACACTTTATTTATTTCATATTTTTGATGTTTTTTGTAAATAAAATTTATAGTAATAAAAACGTAAATAAATAAAATCTTTTGTTTTACATTTACAGATAAGAAATAAAAAGATCGATGGAATTTACTATTGAATAAAATAACGATGATTTATTTCACAATTTATCAGTAATCCGTAGTGCTTCGGTAACGGGTTTGGGGTGTTAAGTAGAGACGGTGATTTACTGAAGAAGTGGCGAGCGTTGGTTGGCACAAGAGCAGCAGGAGCAGGAGGCGGCGGCGACGCGGACAACCTTCCCCACCGAGGGTTTGAGGCAGACTGATTGAGCGAGCGTGTTGCTGCTGCTTCACCACCACCACCACTCCACCCTTCCTTCTCTTCCACCTCTCCACCACTAATTCCTCCATCTCCATCAACCCTCTTCCTCCATGTCCACCCAACCTCCTCTTCTATCTCCACCACCCCCCTCCACAATCACCCCACTAATACCTCCACCCCAGCACCCCACAACCTTCTCATCTTCACCCCTTCCTCACCCCTCCCCTCACTCACCCTCGTCCAGCATCCTCCCTTCCCTCACGCGCCCTCCCCTCACACTCATTTCCTCATCATACTCTCTCTCCCTCCCTCATCCTAATGCCACTGCTCTTCCCCCATCCTCCCTCACCCTACTTCCCATCATCATCCCTCCCCTACACCTCACCACCCTCCCTCACCCCCCACTTATCTACCTCCTCCCCCCCCCCTCATCCTATCCGTCTCTCAAGAATGACCATAAATTTCAACGTTCGCTCATTCAAGTACGTTCATATTTTGTGTCTCAATACCGCCATCTTCTCCCCTCTCCCCCACCCCACTTTTTTTGGCTCTTAAGAGGACAAATTCACCTTAATGCCTCTCAGTGGAACAACTTCGCAATTTTATGTCTCAGACGAAAACCTGCACATTTCCACGTCTCAATAATATGACTTTGAATTTTATGTCTCAGCAGAAAAATGCATTATATTCTATCTGATTGAGACGGTATATTTTATTGTTCATTAGAATAACTTTACACTTTATGTCTCTCTCAAGATTTTCGTATTTTGTTTCTCATTGGAATAAGACTTTGGGAAAAAAACAAACATTACGTTTCATGTCTCACGGCCGCCTATTAAATGTCTCATATTTTTGCCTCTTAAGTAGATACCGTCACATTATTTTTTTTTTTTGTCTCTTGGTGGGATAACCACATATTTTTTGCCTCACTCTAGTGATACATCCCAACACACTTCATATGAGAACTCTGGGGATTTTATGTCTCAGGAGGATAGTCTATTTTATGTCTCACTTTAGCGAATCAAATTTCACACTATCTCTCACAGCCGATCCAATTTTTCGTATTTATTTCTCATTATTTGTCTCTCACTGTAAATGTCACACCTTAACCTTCCTTCACCAGTTCTCTCAACATTAACAACAGGTGAGACATAAATCTTTCTTGGTAGTCGAGAAACGAGACAAAATACATGATACTTTAAAATACAATATAAAGAAGAATAAATTAAGTGATAAAAATGAAAAAAAAACAATACAGTATTTATTTTAAGTAATAATAAATCAATAAAAATAATAAAATACAAGAATTAAGTAAACTAATAAAGTGATTAATTTTACAAAAATTATATAGCACAAATACAAAACACTATTTCAGCCTGTGTGTGTGTGTGTGTGTGTGTGTGTGTGTGTTTAGCAGAGACGTGGGTAGAGTGTAGCCTGTAGCCTACCACACCCCCACACACCACTCATCCCACCCACACACACCTCCCACACACACACCCACACACCTCCCACACCCTCACACACACACACCTCCCACACACCAGCCACACCCCCACACACCTCCCACACCCCTACATACCTCCCACACACACACCTCCCACATCCCCACACACCTCTCACACATCTCCCACACCCCCACACACCTCCCACACCCCCACATACCTCCCACACACACCCACACAACCCCCACACCCCCACACACCTCCCACACCCCCACACACCTCCCACACACCGTCCACATCCCCACACCCCCACATCCCCACACACATCCCACATCCCCACACACCTCCCACCCCCACAAACGTCCCATACACCTCCCACCCCCACACACTTCCCACACACCCCTCATCCCACCCACACACCTCCCACACCCACCTCCCACCCCCCACACACACCTCCCACCCCCGCCCCCACACACCTCCCACCCCCACACACCTCCCAAACCCCCACACACCTCCCACAACCCCACACACATCCCAAACACCTCCCACACACACCCACACACATCCCACACACGCCTTACACACCCCCACACTCCCACACCCCCACACACCTCCTACACACACCTCCCACACCCCCCCCACACACACCTCCCACACCCCACATACCTTCCACACACACTCACACACCTCCCACACCCCCACACACCTCCCAACACACCCCCAAGACACGCCCCGAACACCTCCCACATCCCCACACACCTCCCACTCCCACATACGTCCCATACACCTTCCACCACCACACACTTCCCACACCCCACCCCACATACCTCCCACCCCCACACACCTCTCACCCCACCTCCACACACCTCCCACCCCACCTCCACACACACCTTCCACCCCCACCTCCACACACACCTCCTACCCCCACCCCCACACACCTACCCCCACCCCCACACACCTCCCACACCCTTCCCACACCCCACACACCTCCCACCCCCGCCCCCACACACCTCCCACCCCAACCCCACACACACCCCACCCCCACACACCTCCCACCCCACCTCCACACACACCCTACCCCCACCTCCTCACACACCTCCCACCCCCACCCCCACACACCTCCCCCACCCCCACACACCTCCCACCCCCACACACCACTCATCCCACCTCCCACACCCCCACACACCTCCCACACCCCCACACACACCCCACACACCTCCTACACACACCTCCCACACCCCACAAACTTCCCACACACACCCACACACCTCCCACACCCTCACACACACCTCCCACCCCCCACACACCTCCCATACACCTCCCACCCCCACACACTTCCCACACACAACTCATCCCACCCACACACACCTCCCACACACCTCGCCACACTTATCACACACCTCCCACACCTCCCACACACCCCACACGCCTCCCACACACTTCCCACACAGTAATTTATTTACATTCATGTAGATGTGTGGATGATGGTGATGGTGATGGTGTGGATGATGGTGGTGGTGATGGTGTGGATGATGAGCAATGGTGGTGTTAGATGTGTGGATGACGGTGTTGGTGGTAGTGTGGATGATAGCGGTGGTGGTGGTGGTGGTCGTGTTAGCTGTGTGGATGATAGTGATGGATGATAGTAGTGGTGGTGGTAGTGTGGATGATAGCGGTGGTGGTGGTGGTGGTCGTGTTAGCTGTGTGGATGATAGTGATGGATGATAGTTGTGGTGGTGGTAGTGTTAGTTGTGTGGATGAGAGTGAAGAGTGAGAGTGAAGTGCGAGTGTGAGTGAAGAGTGGGAGTGAAGAGTGAGTGAGAGTGAAGAATGAGAGTGAAGTGTGAGTGTGAGTGAAGAGTAGGAGTGAAGAGTGAGTAAAGAGTGAATAGTGAGAGTGAAGAATGAAAGAGGGAGAATGAAGAGTGGGAGTGGGAGAGCGAAGAGTGAGTGACAGTGAAGAGTGAGTGAGGGTGAAGAATGAGTGAAAAGTGTGAGTGTGAGTGAAGAGTGGGAGTGTGAGTGAAGAGTGTGATTGTAAGTGAAGAGTGAGGGAGACTGAAGAGTGAGTAAAAGTGAAGAGTGAGTGAGAGTGAGGAGTGGGAGTGTGAGTGAAGTGAGAGTGAAGAGTGGGAGTGAAGAGTGGGAGTGAAGAGTGAGTGAGAGTGAAGAGTAAGTGAGAGTGAAGAGTGGGAGTGAAGAGTGGGAGTGAAGAGTGAGTGAGAGTGAAGAGTGAGTGAGAGTGAAGAGTGGGAGTGTGAGTGTGAGTGAAGAGTGAGTGAGAGTGAAGAGTGAGAGTGAAGAGTGGGAGTGAAGAGTGGGAGTGAAGAGTGGGAGTGAGAGTGAAGAGTGGGAGTGAAGAGTGAGTGAGAGTGAAGAGTGAGAGTGAAGAGTGGGAGTGTGAGTGTTTGGCTCACTTCTCTCTCCTCGATAATGTAAACACCGATTCGTTATAGCGTGTGAATATGTTACACTTGAATTACAAATCAATGACAATGTTATATCCTTGTTCGTTGTGTTATTGATGTATCGTAGCATCGGATAGTGAATAGTGTGCAAAAACGTATAGGTGGTGGTGGTGGTGATGCCTTTGATGAGACCGAGGCCTCCCAGGTGAACACTGTGTTGTGGGGCCTAATTAAGAAAAACCGAGGTGCTCACAATGACACACACATGACGTGACTTCGTGTGTGTGTGTGTGTGTGTGTGTGTGTGTGTGTGTGTGTAACAATAATAATAATAATAATAATAATAATAATAATAATAATAATAATAATAATTAACGGTTTATTGAAAGAGCATGGCAGCCTGAAGGCTGAAAATATACAGTTACATAATTGGGGAATGGGTCTCTTGATTGACAAATAATATACAAGTAGCATAAGTGATACAAATATGACATACAGTTAGATCTGCTGTAACGCGTGTTTTGGTAACGCGAATTTGCTCTAACGCGATTTATGAATTAGGAACGATATTTGTATAAAGCGAACGCTTGTTTGCTATAATGCGATTTTTGCTTACTATTTCTCCAATTTTGTGGTATTTATTGTGAATATGGTAAAGAAGAATATCTCCAAAACGCGTTCTGGTGATAGAATTCCCGGTAGTGATCGTAAAAGAAAGGATATATCACTTGAAGAGAAGCTCGATGTTATCAACCTCAAAATCACCCTTCTCCCCCATCAAGTTACATTAATATTTTTTCAAGGTAGAGTGTTACATTTACTGTATGATTTCATTATTAGATATGAATGTAACATTTATTTAGACTGTGCTATCCTTTGTGTTAGGCTAACTACTAAATTTTTTCGATTTCGAGTAATCTGCACCTAACCCTATTTTCTCCATAAGCCCTGTTATTTCTATTACGCGATTTTCTATAACACGATATTTTACAAGAACACAATTATCCCGTTATAGCAGAACGACCTGGTATAATAACAAGGTGGGGAGAAGGTCATACTACAGGGCATTTCAACATGATGACAATGCAAAACGGTAAGATTGACTGGGAGTGACTACACTGGTTGATTAAGATTTTTTTATAATTTTTACAATGGTTGGGACTGGGCTGTTCTCATAGCGATCAATACGTGCTCGGATGGGCTGGATGTGGTTGTGGTGTCTAACAGCAATTCGCGGACGAGGGATCTTGGGTCGTACAGTAGTAGGAGCCGGTGTACAGATGAGATCGTGGTGATGGTCAGAGAGAGCCGAAAGGGTCAGTGTGTTGAGCACTTCTTGGTATATGGAGTAGGAATGGGAGAGAATAATCTTGCATGCCCTCTTTTGCGCTTTTTCTAGGTGTTTACGTTGTGTGACATTTAGGTAGGAAGACCAGGCAGGGAAGGTATAGGTGAGCTTGGGAAGTATGAATGATGAGTAAACATTGAGGAGTTCGGGCGCAGGAACTCCGAGGGACTTGAGGTGGAGGAGGGGGTGGAGACGGAAACGGGAGGATTTGACAACTTTACGGACGTGTGTTTCCCAATTTAGTTCGTTATCTATAGTGACGCCGAGGAGCTTAGCGGAGTCAACAGCATGAAGTGTGTTGGGGCCTAAAGTAATGGAAGGGGGTGGGATAACGTCGGAGGAGAGGTTGATGTGTTATAACCATGGTTTTGGTATGGTTGATGGTGATGTGGTTGTTCGTGGCCCAATTTTGGAGACTGTTCAATAAATCCTGGAGAGCGGTGTAGTCGGGAGCAGAATTGTTGAAACTGATCCCAATGGTGGAGTCGTCGACATACTTCCAGCGAGCCGGAGGTTTCTCTTAGGGCATCATTGATAAGCATAAGGAAGCAGAGCGGTCCCATCTTAGTGCCTTGGGGGACGCCACAGGTGAGTGACTGAAAAGTGGAGACAGCCCCTCGGAAGCGTACGCCTTGGCGTCGGTCACTAAGGAAGTCTGTAAGCCATGGTATAAGACTTCTTCGAAACCCGAGGTCGATAGCTTTGTTGATGATTAAATCGTGGTCGACTAGGTCAAATGCTTTGGTGAAGTCAATGAAGGCGACAGCCACAGACGTTTTCCGTGTTTCCAGATGACGGTATATGTAACCGAGAAAGCTGACAAGACAGTGAGTGGTGGAGGAAGTTTTCATATTGCCAAATTGATGATGATCTATAGCGCCTGCAGTATCAGCATAAGCCCAGTCGAACACGAAACTTTCACAGATTAAACTGGGTATTGGGGTGATTGCAATGGGTCGTAGTTTATTTAAAGATTGTGGACTGGTCGACTTGGGTACTGGTGATACATAGGAGGTCTTCCAGTCAGCTGGGCATCTTGTTTGGCTGTGAGAAACATTGATGATGGCGTAGATGAGTTTAGCTAGTTCCGGGGAGAACTTCTTGTGGAGTTTCACTGGTAAGTCAATGGGGGAGGTGGAGCGTTTTAACTTCAGTTTGTCGAGACGTTTTGCTACTTCAAATTCTTCTACTAAGTCAGTGGGAAGGGGGGCTGGTAGGTAAGCAGGGAGAGTGGTTGTGTCAAGCCGGGGGAGCGCCTGGCATATACATACCTGTAGTTTCGAAATGGTTGTTTGTTTGCTCAGCTGCGTCACCATTAGTGAGATGGCTAAGGAAGGGGAGGGGGTGTGTCTTATTGTCTAGTTCACAGAGTTCTTTAAGCTTACCATACCACTGACTGATGTTGGTTTGCTTCAGGTGTGTGTGTGTGTGTGTGTGTGTGTGTGTGTGTGTCAAGATATTCAGCTCATGAGACAGTGATACTCAGGTAAAGTTTCTTGAGGCTGGTCATCTCTGTTTACTATAAAAGTGGGAGGTGCAGAGGCTGAGTGGATACAGCACTCTTCTAATGGTCTAAGGGTCGCTGGTTCTCGCCCAAGGCACCCCTAAGCCACCCACCTAAGAAAGTGAAAGTGGTTGAGTACATTACCCTCCGCGCTACCTCCTCGTGTGCCAAACATAAGCCTAGTATAGTGTGCTATATATAGTCCTTAATGGTCAGTTAGGCCTATAGGACCTACTTTCAGCAGTAATTGGGGTCTGGTTGTTGTTGTTTCGATGGAGGGTGAGACACCATAAACAAAAGGGCCGCTGGGCTGCCGCCCCAGCTTATTCCTACTAATAATTGAACACCTTAAATTGACCGCGCGCGCGCACACACACACAAAACCAATGCCAAGGTCCTCCTGGGTCACCACCACCACTAGCTACGCCAGGAACAAGTCTATGGTCACCGCCTTATATCATCCTGGGCTCCTGCTGGTTCCGATATCGGGGAATGTGTCCTCACCGCGTGCTTACATCACTTCGGGCTCTGGAGTATCGTACACGCTAGTGAGTGTTTCTTCGTCTAACAGTGTATATAAAAGTTATCCATTTTGATGCCGTGTCGTGCACTCTTAGCCAGAATAAACGTCATCTTCCCAGTCACACTCTTCTCCCAGTCGGTCACACTCTTCTCCCAGTCAGTCACACTCTTCTCCTAGTCAGTCACTCTCTTCTCCCAGTCAGTCACACTCTTTTCCCAGTCAGTCACTCTCTTCTCGCAGTCAGTCACTCTCTTCTCCCAGTCAGTCACTCTCTTCTCCCAGCCAATCACACTCTTCTCCCAGTCACACTCTTCTCCCAGTCAGTCACTCTCTTCTCCCAGTTACTCTCTTCTCCCAGTCACACTCTTCTCCCAGTCACTCACATTCTTCTCTCAGTCACTCTCTTCTCCCGGTCACACTCTTCTCCCAGTCAGACTCTTCTCCCAGCCACACCCTCCCACCCACTCTCTCCCACCCGCACCCTCTCACCCCTCTCAGTCGCACTCTCCCACCCGCACCCTCCTAGCCGCCCCCTCCAAACCGCACCCTCTCACCCGCACTCTCCCAGCCACACCCTCCGAGCCACACCCTTCCAGCCACACCCTCCCAACCCTATTGTCTCGAACGCTTTGAATAAAAAACCAACCAGAGACTCGACTCAGATGAAGGGGTACAGATGTTGCCCCATTAATTCCTCTTTATCATATCTTTGTAAGTCTTCCTGTAATTAATCGTTCACGTACAGGTGTTTGGTCTCACACAGATGTTTGCTTCTCGTGTTGGTGTCCTAGCTCTCGTATAGGTCTCTCTCGTTCTCGTGTAGCTGTCTCGTTCTCGTGCTAGAGTCTCGTTCTCGTACAGGTGTGTCTCGTTCTCGTACAGGTGTGTCTCGTTCTCGTACAGGTGTCTCTCGTTCTCGTACAATTGTCTCGTATATCTGCATTCATTAACTTATGGTTACTGTTCTGTACTTCACCTAATTGTGTTCTGACCTCACTAGAAGAACGGTCACAGCAGGCTTAGCTCCATGGGAACAACTGTCAGTCACGACAAGTGATACTTGTGAACAGGGCTGTGCCCTGAAGGCCGAGTTAGAGAGGACCAAGGAAGAAATCTTGAAATTAAAGGAATTGATAGCGAAGATGAATGAAGAAGATACGAGAAGAAAACTCAGGCGAATGGAAGGTTGTGAGGAGAGGAACGACCAGACTGGTCGCGAGAAAAGACACCAAGGAAACGACAACAGCTAAGTATAAAAACTCTTTTAGTCCTTTGATAGACGAATTGGACCTAAGCATAGTCAGGGACAAGGCTGACAAGGAAGGTACGAAAACCTTAATTGTTGGGGATTCCCAGGTACGGTACCTGGACAGAGCTTTTTGTGGTAAAATTAAAAATAAGATGAGGGTGTGTTTGCCAGGAGCTGGGGTGGGGGATATAGTTGACAGGATGGACAATATCTTCTCTGGTAATGGGAACAAACCCATTATCTGCCTCAGTGCAGGAGGCAATGATACTGGCCGGTGTAGGAGTGAGGAGCTTCTTGATAAGTTCAAGACAGCTACAGAACGTATTAGGTCGAAGGGAGGGATCCCTATCATATGTGGTGTCCTGCCTAGAAGGAGAGTTGGCAATAAATGGTTGTCAAGGGCAGTTGGTGCCAACGGCCGTCTTGACGGATATTGCAATTCAATATAAGTCCCATTCATTGACAACTGGGACAACTTCTATGGCAAGAGGGACCTTTATGCTAGGGATGGGGTGCACCTGTCTAGGGATGAGGTGGCAACCCTGGCTGCGTCTCTCGAGAGGGCAGTTCAAAAGATGTCGAAGTCTTTAAACTGCTAGGAGAACATAAGAGCACGGGGGTGGAGGAGACTCCAGCGGGAGCGGGAAAACAAAGTGAAAGGTTACAGGGAAATAGTGCTAGGAATGATGACAAAACTAAATTAGGCAGGGAGATAAAACATAAACGCGACAAGGAGAGCACTTAGAACACGACTAACTTAAATATCTACTACGCAAACAGTTAGAAGTATGAAAAACAAAATGGATGAAATTAGGGCGTTGGTATGTATTGAAAAAAATCGATATAATAGCACTCGCCGAAACATGGATAAACTTAGACTTACGTGAGTTACCTGTCGAATACCAAATTGCAGGTTACAAATTATTCCATACCGATAGGTAGATTAGGATCGGAGGCGGAGTAGCAATCTACGTCAAGGATAATCTGAAGTGTGAAATAAATAGGAAATAGAAACTGAGCGGAATACAGAAACAATTTGGATAGAACTAATCGACGGTAGGGAAAAAATTAATCACAGGAGTAACATATAGACCTCCTAATCTTGATAGTTAATGAGCGGCTTATTTGGGATGAAATGCGCAGGGCTTCCATACATAGCAAAGTCTGTATATTAGGCAACTTTAACTTTAGCCAAATAGATTGGATCGACCTTACGTGTAACTCGGAATCAGAGGATATTCTCGAAACAATCCAGCGCTGTTTCCTAAGCCAACATATAACCGAACCCACCCGGGGTAATAATATACTCGATTTAGTTCTGTCAAACAGAGAAAACCTCATTAGTAATGTCGAGGTAGGGAACGAACTTGCTAACAGCGATCACAAAGAAATATGATTCCAATTGGAATTTCAAGGCAAAAGCAAGGAAAATTCCCTGAAGTCCCAGATTTCAGAAAGGCAAACTTGGATAGTTTGAAGATGCAGCTGAGAGAAGGGGTATCACGCTTGGGGGTGAATTACATGACCTCACATGAGGTGTCCCCACACAATGTACCCACAGAGGGCGACCTCACCTTACCTGGAAACCTGATGGTTGAGGATGACCTGATCACGAGATCTGAGGTTGACGAGTTCCACAAAAATTTAAATCATGACTTACCTAAGGACAAATGAGGGCTATAGGTAGGAGAATAAATCGTGGTGAAGTTTACCTCCGAGAATATTATAAGGTATTGGCCGGTAGGGTTAAGACCGAGATAAGAAAAGCAAAGAGGAATAATGAACTGAAGGTAGCAAGGGAGGCGAAGTCGAACCCCAAGGGATTCTATCAAATGTTTCAAACTGAAACACGAGAAAAGATTGGACCAATACAATCAGATACCGGCGAGCTGACTTATAACTACGGAGAAATGAGCAATAATCTGAATACATATTTTTCAACAGTTTTCACCACCGAAAATTTAAACATGATACCCAAGGCACCGACTGTATACAGAGATTGCGAAGAAAATAAAGTAATCGAGATATTAGTGACTAGTAACGATGTAAGTAAGCAAAGAATTAAACAGCTACTTCTTATCAGTTTTCACAGAAGAAATTCGCGAGGAAATTCCAGAGGTGGAACTGATATTTAGGGGAAAGGAAGAAGGGAAATTAATGAATATCACTATCAGAAAAGTGGATGTTCTTAAAAAGATAAATAAACTAAAGAAGACAAAATCCCCAGGGCCGGATGAAATTTTCCCTCGAGTCTTGAAAGAGTGTAAGGAACAGATTAGCGGACCCCTTGTAAATATATTTAAAAAATCATTAGACACGGGAGTTGTGCCAGACTTGTGGAAACAGGCAAATGTAGTACCCATATTCAAAAAGGGAGACAGAGCATCAACGTCAAATTACCGGCCGATCAGTTTGACGTCAGTAGTGGGGAAATTTCTTGAATCAATTTAGCAGATAGCATCCGATCGCATTTAGAGAAAAGCAAATTAATCTACGACTCTCAACATGGGTTTACAAAGGGAAAATCTTGTCTAACAAATCTGCTGACGTTATTTAGGAAAGTCTTCGAGGTAGTAGATAATGACGAAAATTACGATGTTATTTACTTAAACTTTAGCAAAGCATTTGACAGAGTACCGCATCAGAGGCTTCTGAGAAAAATTAAGGCTCATGGTATCGAGGAGAAAGTTTTAAATTGGATAAAATCATAGCTCACCGATAGAACGCAGAGGGTCAGCGTAGATGGTGTTAAATCTGAGTGGGGCCGTGTAACCAGTGGGGTTCCCCAGGGGTCAGTACTGGACCCACTCTTGTTCATAATCTACATAAACGATCTAGATACTGGGATCAGCAGTGACATAAGCAAGTTTGCGGATGACACCAAAATAGGGCGGCAGATTAATTCAGGGCAGTATGCGAATGCATTACAGGAGGATCTAAATAAACTGCAGGGGTGGTCTGAAAAATGACAAATGAAATTCAACACCAGCAAGTGCAGCGTACTTAATATTGGAAGAACAAATACTGTCAATGTATACAACCTTAACAACATCAACCTAGAGAAGTCGAACTTGTGAAAGAGACCTAGGGGTACTTGTAACTCCGGACCTACGGCCTAGAAAACAGTGCGTTAATGTTCGAAATAAGACAAACAGAGTATTAGGTTTTATATCTAGAAGTGTAAGTAATAAGAGTGTGGAGGTCATATTGCAACTATATCTTAAGCTAGTCAGGCCGCACCTCGATTATGCTGTTCAGTTCTGGTGCCCTTATTATAGATGGATATCAATTCACTGGAGTCGGTGCAGCGAAGAAAGACGAAAATGATTCCGGAACTTAGAAGCCTTCCATATCAAGATAGATTAAAGAAACCAAAAATGCATTCCCTAGAAAGACGAAGAGTGCGGGGAGATATGATAGACGTGTTTAAGTGGGTGAAGGGAATCAATAAGGGCGATATAGATAAAGTTCTTATAATATCCGAGCAAGATAGGACTCGGAACAACGGATCTAAGTTGGACAAGTTTAGGTTTAGGAGGGAGACAGGAAGGAACTGGTTCACAAATAGGGTGGTGGACGAGTGGAACAACTTAGCAACTTTGTAGTAAGTGCTGGGATGCTGAAAAGTTTTAAAAGGAGGCTAGATAGATTCATGGATGATAGAGTGGTTTAAACTCTAGACAGGAGCTGCCATGCACATGCCAACCGGCCTACTAGAGATTAATTATTTTCTTATGCTCTTATGTTATTGAATAATCGACTGCGAGAAAGATTTAGGAGTAATGATTAGTAGGAATCTTAAGCCAAGTAAACAATATGTATTTGCTCGAAACAAGGCTAATAGAGTACTTGGGTTCATACAAAGGAGTGTTAGTTACAAGACTAGCGAGGTCATCTTAAAACTATATCTTAAGCTTGTGAGACCCCACTTGGATTACGCAGTTCAATTCTGGTCACCGTATTACAGAATGGATATAGAATCCTTGGAAAGAATTCAGAAGAGAATGACAAGACTAATCCTGGGCATTAGGAATCTTGAGTGCAGAGACACGTTAAAGCTTCTTAATTTCACTCCCTGGAGAGACGTAGAGTGAGGGGCGATATGATCGAGGTGTATAAATGGAAGGCAGGGCTGAACAAAGGGAACATTACATAGGTACTCAAACTATCTAACCAGGAGCGAACTCTTAACAATGGTTTTAAATTTGACAAATTTAGATTTTGGCGCGAAACAGGTAAACATTGGGTTGGAAATAGAGTAGTGGATGAGTGAACAAGTTACCAAATATCATCATTAACTCGAATACGCTGGATAGCTTCAAACATAGGTTGGGTGGATATATGAGCAATAGGGGTTGGGTGTAAATGGGACTGCCCAGTATGGACCAATAGGCCCGCTGCAGTTTCCTCCATTCTTATGTTCTTCCATTACCTTAACCCCTTGTGTATTAAGTCCGTCTGTAGTGAATAACAAAATCTGGTATTAACCTAACCTAACCTAACCTAACCTTGCCTAACCTAACGGGCTCTAAGAGGTTAGGTTAGTTTTTTATGGGGAATAGCCCTCCCGGGTTAGGTTAGGTTAGGGTAAAGGAGTCTTACAGAGTGATGTTGACGGTGTGGCTGTTACGGGGATATGTTACGGAGGCTGTTACAGGAAGGGTAACATGGGGTGGTACTGGGGGGGTTACGAGATATGTTACAGAGGATGTTACAGGATGTTACTTGGGAACTTTGCGAGTGATGTTACAGGTGGGAGGCGTTACTCGGGCTGTTATAGAGGGTTTTACAGAGGATGTGTTACAAGGTGTTACAGAGGATGTGCTACAGGGTGTTACAGATGATGTATTACAGGGAGTTAGAGGGGATATGTTACAGCGCGTTACAGGGTGTTACAGCGGATGTGTTACAAGGTGTTACAGAGGATGTGTTACAGGGTGTTACAGATGATGTGTTAAAGGGTGTTAGAGGGGATGTGTAACAGGGGAGGTGCAACAGAGGATGTGTTACAGGGTGTGAGAGGATGTGTAACAGGGGAGGTGCTACAGAGGATGTGTTACAGAGTGTTAGAGAGGATGTATTACAGCATGTTACAGGTGTTACAGGGGAGGTGCTACAGATGATGTGTTACAGGGTGTTAGAAGATGTGTAACAGGGGGGGTGCTACAGAGGATGTGTTACAGGGTGTTAGTGGGGATGTGTTACAGCGTGTTACATGTGTTACAGGGGAGGTGCTACAGGGTGTTAAGGGAATGTGTTACAGGGTGTTACAGGGGAGGTGTTGCAGGGAAGGTGTTACAGAGTGTTACAGGGGAGGTGTTACAGCGTCAACCTAACAATTTATCTGGAACACTCAACACAGGTCGCAGCTAAGCAACACGCAATAAGTTACTTGGAACACCCAACACAGTCGCAGTTAAGTAACACGCAAAAAGTTAGCTAGAACACTCAACACAATTCGCAGTTAAGTAACACGCAACAAGTTACTTGGAGCACCCACCACAAGTCGCAGTCAAGTAACACAAAACAAGTTAGCTGGAAAACTCAACACAAAACGCAGCTCAACAAGTAACATAAAGGAACTTAAACGTACCTGAGGACGACCAGAAGTGTTACTGTCCCTCGAGGAGCTGTTACTTATCGCTTACCTGGAGAGACAGAAAAGACAGTAATCACTATAGCATCACCTGTCACACTATAACATCACCTGTCACACTATAACATCACCTGTCACATTATAACATCACCTGACACACTATAGCATCACCTGTCACACTATAACATCACCCGACACATTATAACATCACCTGTCACACTATAACATTACCTGTCACATCACACTATAACATCACCTATCACACTATAACATCACCTGTCACACTATAACATCACCTGTCACACTATAACATCACCTGCTCACTATAACATCACCTGTCACACTATAACGTCACCTGTCACACTATAACATCACCTGTCACACTATAACATCACCTGTCACACTATAACATCACCTGTCTCACTATAACATCACCTGTCACACTATAACGTCACCTGTCACACTATAACATCACCTGTCACACTATAACATCACCTGTCACACGACAACATAAGAACATAAGAAAATAAGGAATCTGCAATAGGCCCGTTGGTCTGTGCATGGCACTTACTACAAAGTTGCTAAGCTTGTTCCACTCGTCCATCACCCTATTTGTGAACCAGTTCCATCCTTTCTCCCTCCTAAACCTAAACTTATCCAACTTAAATCGGTTGATTCGAGTCCTATCCTGCTCGGATATTATAAGAACTTTATCTATATCCCCTTTATTGATTCCCTTCACCCACTTAAACACTTCTATCATATCTCCCCTCACTCTTCGTCTTTCTAGGGAATGCAAGATTAGTTTCTTTAACCTTTCCTGATATGGAAGGTTTCTAAGTCCCGGAGTCATTTTTCGAGGTGCGGCCTGACTAGCGCAAGATATACTTGCAATAAGACCTCCACACTCTTATTACTTACACTTCTAGATATAAAACTTAATACTCTGTTTGCCTTATTTCGAACATTAACGCACTGTTTTCTAGGCAGTAGGTCCGGGCTTACAAGTACCCCAAGGTCTCTTTCACAAGTCGACCTCTCTAGGTTGATGTTGTTAAGGCCGTATACATTGACAGTATTTGTTCTTCCAATATTAAGTACACTGCACTTGCTAGTGTTGAATTTCATTTGCCATTTTTCTGACCACTTCTGCAGTTTATTTAAATCCTCCTTTTCTGCATTTGCATCCTGCCCTGAATTAATCTGCCGCCCTATTTTGGTGTCACTCGCAAACTTGCTTATGTCACTGCTGATCCCAGTATCTAGATCGTTTATGTAGATTATGAACAAGAGTGGGCCCAGTACTGACCCTTGGGGAACCCCACTGGTTACACAGCCCCACTCAGATTTAACACCATCTATGCTGGCCCTCTGTGTTCTATCAGCGAGCCGTGATATTATCCAATTTAAGACTTTCCCCTCGATACCATGAGCCTTAACTTTTCTCAGAAGCCTTTCATGCGGTACTCTGTCAAACGCTTTGGTAAAGTCTAAGTAAATATCATCGTAATTTTCGTCATCATCTACTACCTCGAAGACTTTCCTAAAAAACGTCAGCAGATTTGTTAGACAAGATTTTCCCTTTGTAAACCCATGTTGAGAGTCGTAGATTAATTTGCTTTTCTCTAAATGCGATCGAATGCTATTTGCTATAATTGATTCAAGAAATTTCCCCACTACTGACGTCAAACTAATCGGCCGGTAATTTGACGCTGATGCTCTGTCTCCCTTTTTGAATATGGGTACTACATTTGCCTGTTTCCACAAGTCTGGCACAACTTCCGTGTCAAGTGATTTTGTAAATAAATTTACGAGGGGTCCGCTAATCTGTTCCTTACACTCTTTCAAAACTTGAGAGAAAATTTCATGTGGCTCTGGGGATTTTGTCTTCTTTAATTTATTTATCTTCTTAAGAACATCCTCTTTTCTGATAGTGATATTCATTAATTTCTCATCTTCATTTCCCCTAAATATCAGTTCCACCTCTGGCATTTCCTCATGAATTTCTTCTGTGAAAACTGATAAGAAGTAGCTGTTTAATGCTTTGCTTATTTCCTCACTGTCATCGATCACTTCTCCTCTCCCTGACTTTAAAGGCCCAACTTTGTCCTTGACCTTTGTCCTATATTCCTGGAAAAATCACTTGGGACTTGTCTTGGATTCTCTTGCTATCCTGATTTTGTAGTCCTTCTTTGCCTTCCTTACATTTTTCTTAACATTCCTAGATAGTTCATTATACCTGTTTCTGAGCTACTCCTCCCCTCCCTTTAATTTCTTATAAATTCCTTTCTTTATTCCTATGTCATGTTTAAGATTTCTGGTCATCCACCTTGGCTCATTCTTATTTGACTTAATTTTTCTGTATGGTTATATTTTGATCTTGTGCTTTACATACGTAGTATACGAGAGAATATATTATAGTCATGATCAATTATTGTGTCACCTGTGACCTCACCCGTTCCTACTGGGGACTGACCTGACTGTTCCCAGGTGACCTCACCTAGGTACCTTCTTAACCCCTGATAATCCCCTAATCGAAAGTTTGGGACTCTGACCATATTGTCATTGTTTTTCGTTTCCCAATTTAGGGTGAACCTGATTTCTCTGTGATCACTGTTCACTAGTTCTTCCCCTATTGTGATATCTCTGATATTTTATTTATTTGTTAATACTAGGTCTAATACATTGTTACCTCTAGTAGGTTCTGCAATTAGTTATTTCAAAAAGTTGTCCTGTACTGCGTCTAGAAAGTCTTCAGATTCATAGTCACCTACAATGTTGTCCCAGTCAATATTTTCGAAGTTGAAATCCCCCATAATGCACTCCAACATTACCTGCCATGCTACGCTCTACTCACATTATCTGTAAGTGGTATATTAATCAAAATATAATAGCTTCCAACATTATGATACATAGAATTTATATATTAGTTTACATGATGAGAAGTTTACCTTTTATAGGGAAAACTACTAGACACGTCATTACAGTCAACCAGCCCCACCCACCAACTAAACACACACACACACACACACACACCCTTCCTTACCCACCCACCCAGATAAAAATACATACAGGTGTTGGTTCAGGTACAAGTGAAGATACATACACAGGTACATGAAGAGATACAGATAGATATATATGTACTGATAACGGGACAGCAACAGGTGAAACAATATAATAATAATAATAATAATAATAATAATAATAATAATAATAATAATAACAATAACAATAATAGTTTCCTGACTCACTATAAACTCCATTACTAGACATAATATGGTAGCCAATAAACCCAAATAGTGTTTTATATCCTCGTATCTGTTTTAGCTTTATTTCAAACACAAATTTTAATAGCATCTGGGTATAAACCTTTGTAAACCTAATCCTCCCAAAAAATTTAAGCCAAATAAAAACTAATATTACGGTTATAATAAGAAGTAAAATTCCATCTCGGTAAACCAGGTTGGAATTAAATGCTAAAAATAAATATAAAAATTCTCTCTTTGATGTCCTGGTCTTTTTAAGTCTGGTTATTTGCATAATATTTGGGTCTTGTGGCTCACCTACTGAAGAACCCGACTCTGTTTTGTTTTTTCTTATTTATAAACTTGACTTGTTTTTGTGTGTTTTTTGTGCATCTAAATTCAAGTCTATTTTTTTTTAATATATACATAACGACCATTGACGTATTTCGGAGACAGTTTTACGTCTCTCTCTCTCTCTCTCTCTCTCTCTCTCTCTCACCTCGGAAAACGCTTAATAATGAGAAAATTCATATTTATCATTTATTTTCATTCTCATCTCTTGAAGATCAGACACTCCAGCATATTTCACCTGATCATTAAGCACCCTGTTGCTAATCGAACGTAACCTGGCTTAATTTAACCTCAAATTAATCTTAACCTTACCTAACTTAACCTAACCTAACCTAACCTAACCTAACTTAACATAATCTCCAGGTAGTGTTGAAGTGTTTTAGTCATTAGGTGAAATAAGGTAATGGGGCTATTTTCATCAGCATCATCCCCCATTACCCCATCCTCTCACCCACCCATTACCCCATCCTCTCACCCACCCATTACCCCCACCCTCTCACCCATCCATTACCCCATCCTCTCACCCACCCATTACCCCATCCTCTCACCCACCCATTACCCCATCCTCTCACCCACCCATTACCCCATCCTCTCACCCACCCATTACCCCCATCCTCTCACCCACCCATTACCCCATCCTCTCACCCACCCATTACCCCATCCTCTCACCCACCCATTGCCCCCATCCTCTCACCCACCCATTACCCCATCCTCTCACCCACCCATTACCCCATCCTCTCACCCACCCATTGCCCCCATCCTCTCACCCACCCATTACCCCATACCCTCAACAACCCCCTCCACCATTCCCTACCCATCTCTCCCATCACCCTCCCACCTTCACCCCCCCACCACCCCCCCCCCCCCCCGGTCTCTTAAACCCAGCAGTGGTGTCAGTCTCAGAGAATATACATCATTGCTTTAACTCTGGATAATTACGAGGAAATATGTTTGTTTTAAGAGTACGAGGCAGAGTACGTTATTGGTGAGTAGCAACACACACACACACACACACACACACACACACACACTATAAACAGATCATCCAGGGTCGTATTTGGAGTTTGCACCCTCAGATCCCTCTGCATGTCTCGGAAGATTCATTACTAAGTGACGTAAAGCCCATCTGTGTGTGAGGAATAGATAGCTTTCCTAATTTCCCTCTTTAACTAAATCTGTTATCGCATTTATGTTGGGTAAAAAATAGTTCATATCTCTGAAATTCTGTCATTTTCCTCAGAGAGTGAGTATTAACGGCACTAAGTCCCTTTGGAGTAACGTCACTAGTGGAGTTCCCCAAGGCTCAGTACTTGGACCATTATTATTTATTATATACATAAACGACATAGATATCGGCATAGACAGCAACATAAGTAAATTTGCTGATGATACTAAAATAGGGCGTGTAATTAAATCTGACGATGACTCCGCAAAACTACAGGGAGATCTAAACAAATTTTTCGAATGGTAGGAAAAATGGCAGATGAGATTCAATGTGGACAAATGTAAAGTACTCATTATAAGAGATGTAAACATGGAGACCAGATGCCAGTTGAACAACGATGTTATTGAGAAATCCGACTGCGAGAAAGATTTAGGAGTAATGATAAGTAGGAATCTTAAGCCAAGTAAACAATGTGTATTTACTCGTAACAAGGCAAATAGAGTACTTGGGTTCATACAAAGGAGTGTTAGTTACAAGACTAGCGAGGTCATCTTAAAACTATATCTTGCGCTTGTGAAACCCCACTTGGATTACGCAGTTCAATTCTGGTCACCGCATTACAGAATAGATATAGAATCCTTGGAAAGAATTCAGAAGAGAATGACAAGACTAATCCTGGGCATTAGGAATCTTGAGTACAGAGACAGGTTAAAGCTTCTTAATTTCACTCCCTAGAGAGACGTAGAGTGAGGAGCGATATGATCGAGGTGTATAAATGGAAGTCAGGACTGAACAAAGGGAACATTACGTAGGTACTCAAACTATCTAACCAGGAGCAAACTCGTAACAATGGTTTTAAATTAGACATATTTAGACTTAGGCGCGAAATAGGTAAACATTAGTTTGGAAACAGAGGAGTGGATGAGTGGAACAAGTTACCAAATATCATCATTAACTCGAATACGCTGGATAGCATCAAACATAGGTTGGATGGATATATGAGCAATAGGGATTGGGTGAAAATGGTACTGCCCAGTATGGGCCAATATGCCCTCTGCAGTTTCCTCCATTCTTATGTTCTTATGTGTTCATATTTAGTGTGTGTTCGACAAGTAAAATTGACGAACATCATTAATATGAATTTGTACCAGTGAATGCCCCTCTACGTAACACTATCACTGTATGTATATTGTCGTGTATATATTACCCGAGTTGATGTTGTTTGTTACTTTGTACTCACGGGTAAAAATGAATACATACTCAGGCCACAGGTGAACCTCTACGTCTTAATTACTTCAGCCTTGGTGGAATAATTGCCCGCTTAATTAATGTTTATGACCACAACACTGAGCTACACACACACACACACACACACACACACACACACACACACACACATATATTTTTAATAATTAACTTCATTTATACATCACATCAATATGGCCAGCAGTAACTTCAGGTAAGTTATATTAACAACTAGCGGAATCGCCGCCCTCAGGGCGCCTCTTTCGCTAAGCCACGGTAGGACACCACCCTCCGGGAGGCTCCACATTGTCTCACTGTAGTGCATTAAGGTGTCAGCTTTGATCCTTACTTTGTACTCGCCAGAAGGCATGTTTTCCAGAGCATTTTTAAATGACTGTACATACGTGTTGCACTCATGCAGCATTTCTTGGATAGATAGGACAATATCATGTCTGACACCTTGAATGTTGCCACACCTGATAGTAGTCTGCTTTTCATGATCTCCCATGAAGTAGATTTGGAGGAACTTTGCCTGCTCATCTTCCAGTGGTAAGAGGGATCCTGCTTTGTGATAGACTTGAACCTGGACTTTGAATGTGGGCATGTATCCGTGCTCACGAACTACTCTGGTAGCTCCAAAGGATGTCATCTGGAAGCATGAATTGTACTTCCGTATATTTTCCAAGAAGTGTTTTGACTCTGGTGTTGTTCCCAGCATGAGATTCTTCAATGGTTGTGGTGGTTTTTCCAAATTTGGCAGTCGTACTTTCCCACGAGAGCAGCACAGTCCAGCAGATTCTCCTTTGTATTTCTTTGCACCGCAGTATTTACATTTCTTATCCATGTTGCCAATGACAACAGAGGGATACTTTTCATATTCTATATAAAACATCATCCATCATCACTACATATAACACCACCCATCATCACTACATATAGCAACATCCATCATCACTACATATAACATCATCCATCATCACTACATATAACACCATCCATCATCACTACATATAACACCACCCATCATCACTATATATAACACCATCCATCATCACTACATATAACACCACCCATCATCACTACAGATCGGTAAAGTAGTTTCCGAGAATCTCGTGCGGACACACAAACACACTTCTTTGTTTTATATACAGATAAGATAATCAATAAGCATAGAATATAATGAACAGGTATAAAAAGTTCATTGATATATATTATATTAAAACAATCTACCTTACATACAGAAAAGACCAAATCTCAATAAAACATTAAATAAAACAAGTCAATTAGTTACGTTAAGATACATCGTTAAACCCGAATAAGTACAGACTATCTCTAAATAATGAAGTATTAATTTATTATCAACACAGGAAGCGTAGGAGGTGGCCACAAGCAGGAGGTGGCCACAAGCAGGAGGTGGCCACAGGCAGGAGGTGGCCACAGGCAGGAGATGGCCACAGGCAGGACTGAAGCGTGGAGGTTTTAGTGTTGAACTTCACCATCACTATCGCCATAAACTTCACCATCACTATCACCATAAACTTCACCATCACTATCACCATAAACTTCACTATCACTATCACCATAAACTTCACCAAGACTATCACCATAAACTTCACCATCACTATCACCATAAACTTCACCATGACTATCACCATAAACTTCACCATCACTATCACCATAAACTTCACTATCACCATAAACTTCACCATCACTATCACCATAAACTTCACTATCACTATCACCATAAACTTCACCAAGACTATCACCATAAACTTCACCATCACTATCACCATAAACTTCACTATCACTATCACCATAAACTTCACCAAGACTATCACCATAAACTTCACCGTCACTATCACCATAAACTTCACTATCACTATCACCATAAACTTCACCATCACTATCACCATAAACTTCACCATCACTATCACCATAAACTTCACTATCACTATCACCATAAACTTCACCAAGACTATCACCATAAACTTCACCGTCACTATCACCATAAACTTCACTATCACTATCACCATAAACATCACCATAAACTTCACTATCACTATCACCATAAACTTCACCAAGACTATCACCATAAACTTCACCATCACTATCACCATAAACTTCACCGTCACTATCACCATAACCATCACTATCACCATACCATCACTATCACCATAAATTACCACTTCCTACCCAGTAATGACCTGCCTGGTGCTTCCTGCCTCCTTTAACTAAATTAAATTACACTAATTTAATCTTAATTTCATATATTCAATACTTCCATATTACTTCAGTTACCGCTGTGTTTTATACTTATTAAAGCTGTTTTATGATAATGTTTACTGCCTGCTATATTCCTTTAGTGTACTTGTTTAGGGCAACACAGTAATGGTAACTCTCTCTCTCTCTCTCTCTCTCTCTCTCTCTCTCTCTCTCTCTCTCTCTCTTGTGTGGGACCGCCTGAAGATTATCCCTCCAACTTATTTCACCTGAACATTAAACACGTAATGATGGTTCTGTTAGGTTAGGTTATTCAATAATCAGGTGAAATGAAATGGGATGCCTAATCTTCAGGTAATCCATTTTATACTCAGGTATACTATCTGGCTACGGTTACCTGAGTAATAAGGAAGTAATCACAGTGATAGTCCTTCCTTCCTTCCTGCATCATTTTCTTCACCCTTCATCCAATACTCTTCGTTTCTCTCACATAAAGCCAGAATGGTATTGAGTAATCATGATGCAGAAGATCTTAATTTGTGTATCATGTCACTCCCGTGTTTAAGCTCCGAGATACTCCAGCTGTATGTAGACGTTACTGATATACTATACTCTATTGTCGAGAAGATGTTGATGTTAAGTTAGCTAGCAAGTATTTTTTCCACGTTCTATCATATCTGGGTTATGGCACCAACACCGCTCTATTTTATTCGCCTCTTAATACCGAAACACAGAATTGACAACACCTGACTGACAACTTTAGATGATTTTGGCTCTCACCTACAAAACGCACCCACGCTCGCTCCATTCACTTAAAACCTCGGGTATTGTGTAAAAACATTCAGACATTCATACAACACACTTTACCCCCACCACCAAGGCTTCAGCTCAGGCTGAACCCTAGAGCGTGAGGGCCACTCAGAGCTCCACAACGAGCAAGCCGCAGTCGATCAGTTTTAATCGTATATTCCTGGCACTCAGACTGACGGCCCCGGGTTAAGTCCCGTTGTTGCAGATCATAATATACTTACAACTATTTATGTCCAATTTCAGATCATATGTATCACACGACTCCAAAAAGAATCTCTACAAAGGGTCCGATTATATTAAAAATAAACACTGCGACTCCTGTTGTCTCGGTAAGGTTGACAAAATCCTTCGTCCGTTGTGTAATATTGTCTCACAAAATCATAGATTTTTTTTTTGGGTGGAGTGTGTTTACTCTGTGTTTGAGCAGTGAGAGTGGCAAAAGTGGCCTCTGGGTTACTGGTGTTAGACTGTGTGATACCCGCGAGGTCTGGTGAGATTATTGGTTTGTTATCGACTATGAATGACGGGATGGATGTGTTCTTGTTGGGTAACACTCACAGCCTCTCACGCTAGGGGACCGCAGCTTACAGCATTAGGGGAAAGGTTAAGTGTATAAAAGGGTGTGGGTTTACCCAGTTCAAATGAAATTAAAATGTAATGTTTCTAAAAAAAACTTGACATTATTATACCATACCAGACAGCGTATTGCCTGTCTGTCTGTCAGTCTGTTACAGAGGGGTAAAATGTAAGTTTGATACGTTCTCGTTCATGACACAAACCAGTAAAGTGAACGATACTAACAATAAACGGTTAAGTGGGCTGTTACATGTGGAGGTTAGGTTAGGTTAGGTTAGTGTATTTAATCATCAGGTTAAATAAGCTGGGGTGTCAAATATTCACGTGATCTTAAAATGTGCTCACAGAATTATCCAGGGATTATCAGCCTCAGTGATCGTCTGCCTTTACACCGTGGTCGAGGGAAGAGCTCCTCGTTCCTGCTCCTTTCCTCCGCTCCTACACCTCCCCCAAGGAACTAGAAATATCGCCAGTGCCAACAACAGATGCCTCTCTCTTCATTTGGCCCTGGTGCAAGCTCTTGGCTGGATTAACTTACATCCCTCTGAGGTGGTGGGCGAGAGCTGACCACAACCCTGCTTTACTACACAGCCTCAAGACGCCTGTCTGTTTCAAGAAGTTGGAGCCATCAAGGGTCTGTTGTTAAAGGCCAACTTGTCTACATCGGTGTGTTGTTAAAGGCCAACTTGTCTACATCGGTCTGTTGTTAAAGTCCAACTTGTCTACATCGGTCTGTTGTTAAAGCCAAACTTGTCTACATCGGTGTGTTGTTAAAGTCCAACTTGTCTACATCGGTCTGTTGTTAAAGCCAAACTTGTCTACATCGGTCTGTTGTTAAAGGCCAACTTGTCTACATCGGTCTGTTGTTATAGCCAAACTTGTCTACATCGGTCTGTTGTTATAGCCATACTTGTCTACATCGGTCTGTTGTTAAAGCCAAACTTGTATACATCGGTCTGTTGTTAAAGTTCAACTTGTCTTCATCGGTCTGTTGTTAAAGGCCAACTTGTCTTCATCGGTCTGTTGTTAAAGGCCAACTTGTCTACATCGGTCTGTTGTTAAAGTCCAACTTGTCTACATCGGTCTGTTGTTAAAGTCCAACTTGTCTACATCGGTCTGTTGTTAAAGCCAAACTTGTCTACATCGGTTTGTTGTTAAAGCCAAACTTGTCTACATCGGTCTGTTGTTAAAGTCCAACTTGTCTACATCGGTCTGTTGTTAAAGTCCAACTTGTATACATCGGTCTGTTGTTAAAGCCAAACTTGTCTACATCGGTTTGTTGTTAAAGCCAAACTTGTCTACATCGGTCTGTTGTTATAGCCAAACTTGTCTACATCGGTCTGTTGTTAAAGTCCAACTTGTCTACATCGGTCTCTTGTTAAAGTCCAACTTGTATACATCGGACTGTTGTTAAAGCAAAACTTGTCTACATCGGTCTGTTGTTATAGCCAAACTTGTCTACATCGGTCTGTTATTAAAGCCAAACTTGTCTACACCGGTCTGTTGTTAAAGGCCAACTTGTCTACATCGGTCTGTTGTTATAGCCAAACTTGTCTACATCGGTCTGTTGTTAAAGCCAAACTTGTATACATCGGTCTGTTGTTAAGTCCAACTTGTCTACATCGGTCTGTTGTTAAAGTCCAACTTGTCTACATCGGTCTGTTGTTAAAGGCCAACTTGTCTACATCGGTCTGTTGTTAAAGGCCAACTTGTCTACATCGGTCTGTTGTTAAAGTCCAACTTGTATACATCGGACTGTTGTTAAAGCAAAACTTGTCTACATCGGTCTGTTGTTATAGCCAAACTTGTCTACATCGGTCTGTTATTAAAGCCAAACTTGGCTACACCGGTCTGTTGTTAAAGGCCAACTTGTCTACATCGGTCTGTTGTTATAGCCAAACTTGTCTACATCGGTCTGTTGTTAAAGCCAAACTTGTATACATCGGTCTGTTGTTAAGTCCAACTTGTCTACATCGGTCTGTTGTTAAAGTCCAACTTGTCTACATCGGTCTGTTGTTAAAGGCCAACTTGTCTACATCGGTCTGTTGTTAAAGGCCAACTTGTCTATATCGGTCTGTTGTTAAAGGCCAACTTGTCTACATCGGTCTGTTGTTAAAGTCCAACTTGTCTACATCGGTCTGTTGTTAAAGGCCAACTTGTCTACATCGGTCTGTTGTTAAAGGCCAACTTGTCTACATCGGTCTGTTGTTAAAGGCCAACTTGTCTACATCGGTCTGTTGTTAAAGTCCAACTTGTCTACATCGGTCTGTTGTTAAAGGCCAACTTGTCTACATCGGTCTGTTGTTAAAGCCAAACTTGTCTACATCGGTCTGTTGTTATAACCAAACTTGTCTACATCGGTCTGTTGTTATAGTCAAACTTGTCTACATCGGTCTGTTGTTAAAGCCAAACTTGTCTACATCGGTCTGTTGTTAACTCCAACTTGTATACATCGGTCTGTTGTTAAAGTCCAACTTGTATACATCGGTCTGTTGTTAAAGTCCAACTTGTCTACATCGGTCTGTTGTTATAGCCAAACTTGTCTACATCGGTCTGTTGTTATAGCCAAACTTGTCTACATCGGTCTGTTGTTATAGCCAAACTTGTCTACATCGGTCTGTTGTTAAAGCCAAACTTGTCTACATCGGTCTGTTGTTATAGCCAAACTTGTCTACATCGGTCTTTTGTTAAAGCCAAATTTGTCTACATCGGTCTGTTGTTATAGCCAAACTTGTCTACATCGGTCTGTTGTTAAAGTCCAACTTGAACACATCGGTCTGTTGTTAAAGTCCAACTTGTATGCATCGGTCTGTTGTTAAAGTCCAACTTGTCTACATCAGTCTTTTGTTAAAGCCAAACTTGTCTACATCGGTCTGTTGTTATAGCCAAACTTGTCTACATCGGTCTGTTATTAAAGCCAAACTTGTCTGCATCGGTCTGTTGTTAAAGCCAAACTTGTCTGCATCGGTCTGTTGTTAAAGCCAAACTTGTCTGCATCGGTCTGTTGTTAAAGCCAAACTTGTCTACATCGGTCTGTTGTTAAAGTCCAACTTGTCTACATCGGTCTGTTGTTAAAGCCAAACTTGTTTACAAACACTCGTATAAAGACAAAATTGTGGAATGTAACTCTCTTAATAAAACCTTTATACTCGTATACATCACAACAATACCTTCATCAGGTCACCATTACCACTTAACCTAACCTAACCTAACCTAACCTAACCCAACCCAACCCATGCAAGTGACGTACGGCTCTGTTTCGCTTACTCATAAATGTTTTAGGGGGCTGTACCTTATACATCTTACCACACCTCCTGAGTCCACCTCTTGGCAAATTTGTCACGTCATCGCTGGTACACGTAATACAGTATGACTTGGTGGTGATGTTAAAGTGTGTGAGGCTACCCGAGGTCCTATATTGTTTTGACAGTGTAAATAATAACACCCCTGTTGAATGGTATTTTATCAAGCAAGCTTTAAGACACAGAAAGACAATCAGTAAAGACAACAAACTAACTAACTGACAAACAAATGAACAAACAAATGAACAAGCTAACTCACAACACAACACAAATCTCCAGAGGTGAATTGAATTAAAATCTCTCTCTCTCTCTCTCTCTCTCTCTCTCTCTCTCTCTCTCAGAAAATAGCGTCTCGGTGGGAGTGTGTAAGAGCCGACTGAAAGATCCTCGCTCTCCCATTAAACCTTCACATCATACAGTACTTCCCATTGAGGAAATTTTTTCAATATTTTCCACCATTCTCTCAAACCTCTCCCTTGTTATTTTAAGTTTGTATAGTTTCTTATTATCTGTTTCACTTTTGCAATTGTGATAAAATTCTCTTAATTGTGTGTTTCTCTTTGGCATTTTGTACTGTGACTAAACATTTCTTGGTATTAAAAACATTCTTTAAAAAAATAGGTGATATTTTTTCGTTCTATCTTATTCCTATCGTTATCTTTCTATCTTATTCTCTATTTTATTATCTTCCTTATTCTTGTCTTTATTATCTTTCTATTTTATTCTTCTTATTTTTCTCTTTGGTTCCTCCCCAAACTATTTAGTGCACGACTCACTAGCACGACAACCTAACACGTACTCACTGGCCCCACTAACACGTACTTACTGGCCCTACTAGCACGTACTCACTGGCCCCACTAACACGAACTTACAGGCCCTACTAGCACGCACTCACTGGCCCTACTAGCACGTACTCACTGGCCCCACTAACACGTACTTACTGGCCCTACAAGCACGTACTCTCTGGCCCCACTTACACGTACTCACTGGCCCCACTAATTCGTACTCTTTGGCCCCACTAACACGTACTCACTGGCCCCACTAACTCGTACTCTCTGACTCCACTAACACGTACCCCGTGGCACCACTATCACGTACTCAATGGTCCTACTAACACGTACTCTAGGACCATTACCCAGCAAGAGGCTCACGGACACGTACGCCTGAATGTCCTGACCTTCACTCCCATGAACCTGTCCACATGAAGTAAGTAATGTTACGGTTCTCACTACCACGAATGTCGCCAAACTGAGTAATGGTAGAGGTCTGGTTCTCACTACCACGAATGTCGCCAAACTGAGTAATGGGAGAGGTCTGGTTCTCACTACCACGAATGTCGCCACACTGAGTAATGGTAGAGGTCTGGTTCTCACTACCACGAATGTCGCCACACTGAGTAATGGGAGAGGTCTGGTTCTCACTACCACGAATGTCGCCACACTGAGTAATGGTAGAGGTCTGGTTCTCACTACCACGAATGTCGCCACACTGAGTAATGGTAGAGGTCTGGTTCTCACTACCACGAATGTCGCGAAAATCAATGTAATAGCGATGGTGGGAATGAAGGAAGGGGAATGCTGAAGTAATGTCATAGCGGTGCCTTGAGAGTACGACAGGAGGGCCAGAAGATTGGGAATAGAGTGCCAAGACGTGTTGATGGGTGTGAGGGGACAGTAGAGGATCGGAGGAGGGTACCTGGAAGTGTCAGAGGTGTACCTGGGAGTGTCAGAGGTGTACCTGGGAGTGTCTGAGGTACACCTGGGAGATTCAGAGGTGTACCTGGGAGTGTCTGAGGTGTACCTGGGAGTGCCAGAGGTGTACCTGGGAGTGCCAGAGGTGTACCTGGGAGTGTCAGAGGTGTACCTGGGAGTGTCAGAGGTGTACCTGGGAGTGTCAGAGGTGTACCTGGGAGTGTCTGAGGTGTACCTGGGAGTGTCAGAGGTGTACCTGGGAGTGTCAGAGGTGTACCTGGGAGTGTCTGAGGTACACCTGGGAGATTCAGAGGTGTACTTGGGAGTGTCTGAGGTGTACCTGGAAGTGTCAGAGGTGTACCTGGGAGTGTCAGAGGTGTACCTGGGAGTGTCAGAGGTGTACCTAGGAATGTCTCAGGTGTACCTGGGAGTGTCTCAGGTGTACCTGGGAGTGTCAGAGGTGTACCTGGGAGTGTCAGAGGTGTACATGGGAGTGTCTCAGGTGTACATGGGAGTGTCTCAGGTGTACATGGGAGTGTCACAGGTGTACCTGGGAGTGTCACAGGTGTACCTGGGAGTGTCACAGGTGTACCTGGGAGTGTCTGAGGTGTACCTGGGAGTGTCTGAGGTGTACCTGGGAGTGTCTGAGGTGTACCTGGGAATGTCTGAGGTGTACCTGAGAATGTCTGAGGTGTACCTGGGAGTGTCAGAGGTGTATCTGGGAGTGTCAGATGTGTACCTGGGAGTGTCAAAGGTGTACCTGGGAGTGTCAAAGGTGTACCTGGGAGTGTCAGAGGTGTACTTGGGAGTGTCAGAGGTGTACCTGGGAATGTCTGAGGTGTACCTGGGAGTGTCTGAGGTGTACCTGGGAGTGTCAGAGGTGTAACTGTGAGTTTGAGATTAGTACCTGAGAGTGTCAGAGGTGTACCTGGCAGTGTCTGAGGTGTACCTGGGAGTGTCAGAGGTGTACCTGGGAGTGTCTGAGGTGTACCTGGGAGTGTCTGAGGTGTACCTGGGAGTGTCTGAGGTGTACCTGGGAGTGTCTGAGGTGTACCTGGGAGTGTCAGAGGTGTACCTGGGAGGGTCAGAGGTGTACCTGGGAGTGTCTGAGGTGTACCTGGGAGTGTCTCAGGTGTACATGGGAGTGTCAGAGGTGTACATGGGAGTGTCTGAGGTGTACCTGGGAGTGTCTGAGGTGTACCTGGGAGTGTCTGAGGTGTACCTGGGAGTGTCAGTGGCAGCAGAGGGGCGAAAACAAAAAATGGCAACAATTGCCATATATGTGATTAATGGCAGGAGAGGGGCGACAATAAAAAATGGCGACAATTGCCTTATATGTCATTAATGGCAGCAGTGGGGCGAAAACAAAAAATGGCAACAATTGCCTTATATGCGATTAACGGTGGCAGAGGGACGAAAACAAAAAATGGCAACAATTGCCTTATATGTGATTAATGGCAGCAGAGGGGCGACAATAAAAAATGGCAACAATTGCCTTATATGTGATTAATGGCAGCAGTGGGGCGAAAACAAAAAATGGCAACAATTGCCTTATATGTGATTAATGGCAGCAGAGGGGCGAAAACAAAAAATGGCAACAATTGCCTTATATGTGATTAATGGCAGCAGAGGGGCGAAAACAAAAAATGGCAACAATTGCCTTATATGTGATTAATGGCAGCAGAAGGGCGACAATAAAAAAGGGCAACAATTGCCTTATATGTGAATAATGGCAGCAGAGGGGCGACAATAAAAAATGGCAACAATTGCCTTATATGTGATTAATGGCAGCAGAGGGGCGACAATAAAAAATGGCAACAATTGCCTTATATGTGATTAATGGCAGCAGTGGGACGAAAACAAAAAATGGCAACAATTGCCTTTTATGTGATTAATGGCAACAGAGGGGCGAAAACAAAAAATGGCAACAATTGCCTAATATGTGATTAATGGCAGCAGTGGGGCGAAAACAAAAAAAGGCAGCAATTGCCTTATATGTGATTAATAGCAGCAGTGGGGCGAAAACAAAAAATGGCAACAATTGCCTTATATGCGATAAACGGCAGCAGAGGGACGAAAACAAAAAATGGCAACAATTGCCTTATATGTGATTAATGGCAGCAGAGGGGCGAAAACAAAAAATGGCAACAATTGCCTTATATGTGATTAATGGCAGCAGAAGGGCGACAATAAAAAATGGCAACAAATGCCTTATATGTGAATAATGGCAGCAGCGGGGCGACAATAAAAAATGGCAACAATTGCCTTATATGTGATTAATGGCAGCAGTGGGGCGAAAAAAAAAATGGCAACAATTGCCTTATATGTGATTAATGGCAGGAGTGGGGCGAAAACAAAAAATGGCAATTATTGCCTTATATGTGATTAATGGCAGAAGAGGGACGAAAAAAAAATGGCAACAATTGCCTTAAATGTGGTTAATGGCAGCAGTGGGGCGAAAACAAAAAATGGCAACAATTGCCTGATATGCGATTAACGGTGGTAGAGGGACGAAAACAAAAAATGGCAACAATTCCCTTATATGTGATTAATGGCAGCAGTGGGGCGAAAACAAAAAATGGCAACAATTGCCTTATATGCGATTAATGGCAGCAGTGGGGTGAAAACAAAAAATGGCAACAATTGCCTTATATGTGATTAATGGCAGCAGTGCGGCGAAAACAAAAAATGGCAACAATTGCCTTATATGTGATTAATGGCAGCAGTGGGGCGAAAACAAAAAATGGCAACAATTGCCTTATATGCGATTAACGGCAGCAGAGGGACGAAAAAAAAATGGCAACAATTGCCTTATATGTGAGTAATGGCAGCAGAGGGGCGAAAACAAAAAATGGCAACAATTGCCTTATATGTGATTAATGGCAGGAGAGGGGCGACAATAAAAAATGGCAACAATTGCCTTATATGTCATTAATGGCAGCAGTGGGGCGACATTAAAAAATGGCAACAATTGCCTTATATGTGATTAATGGCAGCAGAGGGGCGACAATAAAAAATGGCAACAATTGCCTTATATATGAAAAATGGCAGCAGAGGGGCGACAATAAAAAATGGCAACAATTGCCTTATATGTGATTAATGGCAGCAGTAGGGCGAAAACAAAAAATGGCAACAATTGCCTTATATGTGATTAATGGCAGCAGTGGGGCGAAAACAAAAAATGGCAACAATTGCCTTATATGCGGTAAACAGCAGCAGAGGGACGAAAACAAAAAATGGCAACAATTGCCTTATATGTCATTAATGGCAGCAGAGGGGCGAAAACAAAAAATGGCAACAATTGCCTTATATGTGATAAATGCCAACAGAGGGACAAAAACAAAAAATGGCAACAATTGCCTTATATGTGATTAATGGCAGCAGTGGGGCGAAAACAAAAAATGGCAACAATTGCCTTATATGTGATTAATGGCAGCAGTAGGGCGAAAACAAAAAATGGCAACAATTGCCTTATATGTGATTAATGGCAGCAGAGGGGCGACAATAAAAAATGGCAACAATTGCCTTATATGTGATTAATGGCAGCAGTGGGGCGAAAACAAAAAATGGCAACAATTGCCTTATATGTGATTAATGGCAGCAGAGGGGCGAAAACAAAAAATGGCAACAATTGCCTTATATGTGATTAATGGCAGCAGAGGGGCGAAAACAAAAAATGGCAACAATTGCCTTATATGTGATTAATGGCAGCAGAGGGCGACAATAAAAAATGGCAACAATTGCCTTATATGTGATTAATGGCAGCAGAGGGGCGACAACAAAAAATGGCAACAATTGCCTTATATGTGATTAATGGCAGCAGAGGGGCGACAATAAAAAATGGCAACAATTGCCTTATATGTGATTAATGGCAGCAGTGGGGCGAAAACAAAAAATGGCAACAATTGCCTTATATGTGATTAATGGCAGCAGAGGGGCGAAAACAAAAAATGGCAACAATTGCCTTATATGTGATTAATGGCAGCAGAGGGGCGACAATAAAAAATGGCAACAATTGCCTTATATGTGATTAATGGCAGCAGTGGGGCGAAAACAAAAAATGGCAACAATTGCCTTATATGTGATTAATGGCAGCAGAGGGGCGAAAACAAAAAATGGCAACAATTGCCTTATATGTGATTAATGGCAGCAGAGGGGCGAAATCAAAAAATGGCAACAATTGCCTTATATGTGATTAATGGCAGCAGAGGGGCGACAATAAAAAATGGCAACAATTGCCTTATATGTGATTAATGGCAGCAGAGGGGCGACAATAAAAAATGGCAACAATTGCCTTATATGTGATTAATGGCAGCAGAGGGGCGACAATAAAAAATGGCAACAATTGCCTTATATGTGATTAATGGCAGCAGTGGGGCGAAAACAAAAAATGGCAACAATTGCCTTATATGTGATTAATGGCAGCAGAGGGGCGAAAACAAAAAATGGCAACAATTGCCTTATATGTGATTAATGGCAGCAGTGGGGCGAAAACAAAAAATGGCAACAATTGCCTTATATGTGATTAATGGCAGCAGAGGGGCGACAATAAAAAATGGCAACAATTGCCTTATATGTGATTAATGGCAGCAGTGGGGCGAAAACAAAAAATGGCAACAATTGCCTTATATGTGATTAATGGCAGCAGAGGGGCGAAAACAAAAAATGGCAACAATTGCCTTATATGTGATTAATGGCAGCAGAGGGGCGACAATAAAAAATGGCAACAATTGCCTTATATGTGATTAATGGCAGCAGAGGGGCGAAAACAAAAAATGGCAACAATTGCCTTATATGTGATTAATGGCAGCAGAGGGGCGAAAACAAAAAATGGCAACAATTGCCTTATATGTGATTAATGGCAGCAGAGGGGCGACAATAAAAAATGGCAACAATTGCCTTATATGTGATTAATGGCAGCAGAGGGGCGAAAACAAAAAATGGCAACAATTGCCTTATATGTGATTAATGGCAGCAGAGGGGCGACAATAAAAAATGGCAACAATTGCCTTATATGTGATTAATGGCAGCAGTGGGGCGAAAACAAAAAATGGCAACAATTGCCTTATATGTGATTAATGGCAGCAGAGGGGCGACAATAAAAAATGGCAACAATTGCCTTATATGTGATTAATGGCAGCAGTGGGGCGAAAACAAAAAATGGCAACAATTGCCTTATATGTGATTAATGGCAGCAGAGGGGCGAAAACAAAAAATGGCAACAATTGCCTTATATGTGATTAATGGCAGCAGAGGGGCGAAAACAAAAAATGGCAACAATTGCCTTATATGTGATTAATGGCAGCAGAGGGGCGAAAACAAAAAATGGCAACAATTGCCTTATATGTGATTAATGGCAGCAGTGGGGCGAAACAAAAAATGGCAACAATTGCCTTATATGTGATTAATGGCAGCAGAGGGGCGAAAACAAAAAATGGCAACAATTGCCTTATATGTGATTAATGGCAGCAGAGGGGCGAAAACAAAAAATGGCAACAATTGCCTTATATGTGATTAATGGCAGCAGAGGGGCGAAAACAAAAAATGGCAACAATTGCCTTATATGTGATTAATGGCAGCAGAGGGGCGAAACAAAAAATGGCAACAATTGCCTTATATGTGATTAATGGCAGCAGTGGGGCGAAAACAAAAAATGGCAACAATTGCCTTATATGTGATTAATGGCAGCAGTGGGGCGAAAACAAAAAATGGCAACAATTGCCTTATATGTGATTAATGGCAGCAGAGGGGCGACAATAAAAAATGGCAACAATTGCCTTATATGTGATTAATGGCAGCAGAGGGGCGAAAACAAAAAATGGCAACAATTGCCTTATATGTGATTAATGGCAGCAGAGGGGCGAAAACAAAAAATGGCAACAATTGCCTTATATGTGATTAATGGCAGCAGAGGGGCGACAATAAAAAATGGCAACAATTGCCTTATATGTGATTAATGGCAGCAGTGGGGCGAAAACAAAAAATGGCAACAATTGCCTTATATGTGATTAATGGCAGCAGAGGGGCGAAAACAAAAAATGGCAACAATTGCCTTATATGTGATTAATGGCAGCAGAGGGGCGAAAACAAAAAATGGCAACAATTGCCTTATATGTGATTAATGGCAGCAGAGGGGCGACAATAAAAAATGGCAACAATTGCCTTATATGTGATTAATGGCAGCAGAGGGGCGACAACAAAAAATGGCAACAATTGCCTTATATGTGATTAATGGCAGCAGTGGGGCGAAAACAAAAAATGGCAACAATTGCCTTATATGTGATTAATGGCAGCAGAGGGGCGAAAACAAAAAATGGCAACAATTGCCTTATATGTGATTAATGGCAGCAGTGGGGCGAAAACAAAAAATGGCAACAATTGCCTTATATGTGATTAATGGCAGCAGAGGGGCGAAAACAAAAAATGGCAACAATTGCCTTATATGTGATTAATGGCAGCAGAGGGGCGACAACAAAAAATGGCAACAATTGCCTTATATGTGATTAATGGCAGCAGTGGGGCGAAAACAAAAAATGGCAACAATTGCCTTATATGTGATTAATGGCAGCAGTGGGGCGAAAACAAAAAATGGCAACAATTGCCTTATATGTGATTAATGGCAGCAGAGGGGCGAAAACAAAAAATGGCAACAATTGCCTTATATGTGATTAATGGCAGCAGAGGGGCGAAAACAAAAAATGGCAACAATTGCCTTATATGTGATTAATGGCAGCAGAGGGGCGAAAACAAAAAATGGCAACAATTGCCTTATATGTGATTAATGGCAGCAGAGGGGCGACAATAAAAAATGGCAACAATTGCCTTATATGTGATTAATGGCAGCAGTGGGGCGAAAACAAAAAATGGCAACAATTGCCTTATATGTGATTAATGGCAGCAGAGGGGCGAAAACAAAAAATGGCAACAATTGCCTTATATGTGATTAATGGCAGCAGAGGGGCGAAAACAAAAAATGGCAACAATTGCCTTATATGTGATTAATGGCAGCAGAGGGGCGAAAACAAAAAATGGCAACAATTGCCTTATATGTGATTAATGGCAGCAGAGGGGCGACAATAAAAAATGGCAACAATTGCCTTATATGTGATTAATGGCAGCAGTGGGGCGAAAACAAAAAATGGCAACAATTGCCTTATATGTGATTAATGGCAGCAGAGGGGCGAAAACAAAAAATGGCAACAATTGCCTTATATGTGATTAATGGCAGCAGAGGGGCGAAAACAAAAAATGGCAACAATTGCCTTATATGTGATTAATGGCAGCAGAGGGGCGACAATAAAAAATGGCAACAATTGCCTTATATGTGATTAATGGCAGCAGTGGGGCGAAAACAAAAAATGGCAACAATTGCCTTATATGTGATTAATGGCAGCAGAGGGCGACAATAAAAAATGGCAACAATTGCCTTATATGTGATTAATGGCAGCAGAGGGGCGAAAACAAAAAATGGCAACAATTGCCTTATATGTGATTAATGGCAGCAGAGGGGCGAAAACAAAAAATGGCAACAATTGCCTTATATGTGATTAATGGCAGCAGAGGGGCGACAACAAAAAATGGCAACAATTGCCTTATATGTGATTAATGGCAGCAGAGGGGCGACAACAAAAAATGGCAACAATTGCCTTATATGTGATTAATGGCAGCAGAGGGGCGACAATAAAAAATGGCAACAATTGCCTTATATGTGATTAATGGCAGCAGTGGGGCGAAAACAAAAAATGGCAACAATTGCCTTATATGTGATTAATGGCAGCAGTGGGGCGAAAACAAAAAATGGCAACAATTGCCTTATATGTGATTAATGGCAGCAGAGGGGCGAAAACAAAAAATGGCAACAATTGCCTTATATGTGATTAATGGCAGCAGAGGGGCGAAAACAAAAAATGGCAACAATTGCCTTATATGTGATTAATGGCAGCAGAGGGGCGAAAACAAAAAATGGCAACAATTGCCTTATATGTGATTAATGGCAGCAGAGGGGCGAAAACAAAAAATGGCAACAATTGCCTTATATGTGATTAATGGCAGCAGAGGGGCGAAAACAAAAAATGGCAACAATTGCCTTATATGTGATTAATGGCAGCAGAGGGCGACAACAAAAAATGGCAACAATTGCCTTATATGTGATTAATGGCAGCAGTGGGGCGAAACAAAAAATGGCAACAATTGCCTTATATGTGATTAATGGCAGCAGAGGGGCGACAATAAAAAATGGCAACAATTGCCTTATATGTGATTAATGGCAGCAGTGGGGCGAAAACAAAAAATGGCAACAATTGCCTTATATGTGATTAATGGCAGCAGTGGGGCGAAAACAAAAAATGGCAACAATTGCCTTATATGTGATTAATGGCAGCAGAGGGGCGAAAACAAAAAATGGCAACAATTGCCTTATATGTGATTAATGGCAGCAGTGGGGCGAAAACAAAAAATGGCAACAATTGCCTTATATGTGATTAATGGCAGCAGAGGGGCGAAAACAAAAAATGGCAACAATTGCCTTATATGTGATTAATGGCAGCAGAGGGGCGAAAACAAAAAATGGCAACAATTGCCTTATATGTGATTAATGGCAGCAGAGGGGCGAAAACAAAAAATGGCAACAATTGCCTTATATGTGATTAATGGCAGCAGAGGGGCGAAAACAAAAAATGGCAACAATTGCCTTATATGTGATTAATGGCAGCAGAGGGGCGACAATAAAAAATGGCAACAATTGCCTTATATGTGATTAATGGCAGCAGAGGGGCGAAAACAAAAAATGGCAACAATTGCCTTATATGTGATTAATGGCAGCAGAGGGGCGAAAACAAAAAATGGCAACAATTGCCTTATATGTGATTAATGGCAGCAGAGGGGCGACAATAAAAAATGGCAACAATTGCCTTATATGTGATTAATGGCAGCAGTGGGGCGAAAACAAAAAATGGCAACAATTGCCTGATATGTGATTAATGGCAGCAGAGGGACGAAAACAAAAAATGGCAACAATTGCCTTATATGTGATTAATGGCAGCAGAGGGGCGAAAACAAAAAATGGCAACAATTGCCTTATATGTGATTAATGGCAGCAGAAGGGCGACAATAAAAAATGGCAACAATTGCCTTATATGTGAATAATGGCAGCAGAGGGGCGACAATAAAAAATGGCAACAATTGCCTTATATGTGATTAATGGCAGCAGTGGGGCGAAAACAAAAAATGGCAACAATTGCCTTATATGTGATTAATGGCAGCAGAGGGGCGACAATAAAAAATGGCAACAATTGCCTTATATGTGATTAATGGCAGCAGTGGGGCTAAAACAAAAAATGGCAACAATTGCCTTATATGTGATTAATGGCAGCAGTGGGGCGAAAACTAAAAATGGAAATTATTGCCTTATATGTGATTAATGGCAGAAGAGGGACGAAAACAAGAAATGGCAACAATTGCCTTAAATGTGGTTAATGGCAGCATTGGGGCGAAAACAAAAAATGGCAACAATTGCCTTATATGCGATTAACGGTGGCAGAGGGACGAAAACAAAAAATGGCAACAATTGCCTTATATGTGATTATTGGCAGCAGTGTGGCGAAAACATAAAATGGCAACAATTGCCTTATGTGTAATTAATGGCAGCAGTGGGGCGAAAACGAAAAATGGCAACAATTGCCTTATATGTGATTAATGGCAGCAGTGGGGCGAAAACAAAAAAATGGCAATTATTGCCTTATATGTGATTAATGGCAGAAGAGGGACGAAAACAAAAAATGGCAACAATTGCCTTAAATGTGGTTAATGGCAGCAGTGGGGCGAAAACAAAAAATGGCAACAATTGCCTTATATGGGATTAACGGTGGCAGAGGGACGAAAACAAAAAATGTCAACAATTGCCTTATATGTGATTAATGGCAGCAGTGGGGCGAAAACAAAAAATGGCAACAATTGCCTTATATGTGATTAATGGCAGCAGTGGGGCGAAAACAAAAAATGGCAACAATTGCCTGATATGTGATTAATGGCAGCAGTGGGGCGAAAACAAAAAATGGCAACAATTGCCTTATATGTGATTAATGGCAGCAGAGGGGCGACAATAAAAAATGGCAGCAATTGCCTTATATGTGATTAATGGCAGCAGTGGGGCGAAAACAAAAAATGGCAACAATTGCCTTATATGTGATTAATGGCAGCAGAGGGACGAAAACAAAAATGGCAACAATTGCCTTATATGTGATTAATGGCAGCAGAGGGGCGAAAACAAAAAATGGCAACAATTGCCTTATATGTGATTAATGGCAGCAGTGGGGCGAAAACAAAAAATGGCAACAATTGCCTTATATGTGATTAATGGCAGCAGTGGGGCGAAAACAAAAAATGGCAATTATTGCCTTATATGTGATTAATGGCAGAAGAGGGACGAAAACAAAAAATGGCAACAATTGCCTTATATGTGATTAATGGCAGCAGTGGGGCGAAAACAAAAAATGGCAACAATTGCCTTATATGTGATTAATGGCAGCAGAGGGCGAAAACAAAAAATGGCAACAATTGCCTTATATGTGATTAATGGCAGCAGAGGGGCGAAAACAAAAAATGGCAACAATTGCCTTATATGTGATTAATGGCAGCAGAAGGGCGACAATAAAAAATGGCAACAATTGCCTTATATGTGATTAATGGCAGCAGAGGGGCGACAATAAAAAATGGCAACAATTGCCTTATATGCGATTAACGGTGGCAGAGGGACGAAAACAAAAAATGGCAACAATTGCCTTATATGTGATTAATGGCAGCAGTGAGGCGAAAACAAAAAATGGCAACAATTGCCTTATATGTGATTAATGGCAGCAGTGGGGCGAAAACAAAAAATGGCAACAATTGCCTTATATGTGATTAATGGCAGCAGTGGGGCGAAAACAAAAAATGGCAACAATTGCCTTATATGTGATTAATGGCAGCAGAGGGACGAAAACAAAAAATGGCAACAATTGCCTTATATGTGGTTAATGGCAGCAGTGGGGCGAAAACAAAAAATGGCAACAATTGCCTTATATGTGATTAATGGCAGCAGAGGGCGAAAACAAAAAATGGCAACAATTGCATTATATGTGATTAATGGCAGCAGTGGGGCGAAAACAAAAAATGGCAACAATTGTCTTATATGTGATTAATGGCAGCAGTGGGGCGAAAACAAAAAATGGCAACAATTGCCTTATATGTGATTAATGGCAGCAGAGGGGCGACAATAAAAAATGGCAACAATTGCCTTATATGTGATTAATGGCAGAAGAGGGACGAAAACAAAAAATGGCAACAATTGCCTTAAATGTGGTTAATGGCAGCAGTGGGGCGAAAACAAAAAATGGCAACAATTGCCTTATATGCGATTAACGGTGGCAAAGGGACGAAAACAAAAAATGGCAACAATTGCCTTATATGTGATTAATGGCAGCAGTGGGGCGAAAACAAAAAATGGCAACAATTGCCTTATATGTGATTAATGGCAGCAGTGGGGCGAAAACAAAAAATGGCAACAATTGCCTTATATGTGATTAATGGCAGCAGTGGGGCGAAAACAAAAAATGGCAACAATTGCCTTATATGTGATTAATGGCAGCAGAGGGGCGACAATAAGAAATGGCAACAATTGCCTTATATGTGATTAATGGCAGCAGTGGGGCGAAAACAAAAAATGGCAACAATTGCCTTATATGTGATTAATGGCAGCAGAGGGGCGAAAACAAAAAATGGCAACAATTGCCTTATATGTGATTAATGGCAGCAGAGGGGCGAAGACAAAAAATGGCAACAATTGCCTTATATGTGATTAATGGCAGCAGAAGGGCGAGAATAAAAAATGGCAACAATTGCCTTATATGTGAATAATGGCAGCAGAGGGGCGACAACAAAAAATGGCAACAATTGCCTTATATGCGATTAACGGCAGCAGAGGGACGAAAACAAAAAATGGCAACAATTGCCTTATATGTGATTAATGGCAGCAGTGAGGCGAAAACAAAAAATGGCAACAATTGCCTTATATGTGATTAATGGCAGCAGTGGGGCGAAAACGAAAAATGGCAACAATTGCCTTATATGTGATTAATGGCAGCAGTGGGGCGAAAACAAAAAATGGCAATTATTGCCTTATATGTGATTAATGGCAGAAGAGGGACGAAAACAAAAAATGGCAACAATTGCCTAAATGTGGTTAATGGCAGCAGTGGGGCGAAAACAAAAAATGGCAACAATTGCCTTATATGCGATTAACGGTGGCAGAGGGACGAAAACAAAAAATGGCAACAATTGCATTATATGTGAGTAATGGCAGCAGTGGGGCGAAAACAAAAAATGGCAACAATTGCCTTATATGTGATTAATGGCAGCAGTGGGGCGAAAACAAAAAATGGCAACAATTGCCTTATATGTGATTAATGGCAGCAGTGGGGCGAAAACAAAAAATGGCAATTATTGCCTTATATGTGATTAATGGCAGAAGAGGGACGAAAACAAAAAATGGCAACAATTGCCGTAAATGTGGTTAATGGCAGCAGTGGGGCGAAAACAAAAAATGGCAACAATTGCCTTATATGCGATTAACGGTGGCAGAGGGACGAAAACAAAAAATGGCAACAATTGCCTTATATGTGATTAATGGCAGCAGTGGGGCGAAAACAAAAAATGGCAACAATTGCCTTATATGTGATTAATGGCAGCAGTGGGGCGAAAACAAAAAATGGCAACAATTGCCTTATATGTGATTAATGGCAGCAGAGGGGCGAAAACAAAAAATGGCAACAATTGCCTTATATGTGATTAATGGCAGCAGAGGGGCGACAATAAAAAATGGCAACAATTGCCTTATATGTGATTAATGGCAGCAGTGGGGCGAAAACAAAAAATGGCAACAATTGCCTTATATGTGATTAATGGCAGCAGAGGGGCGAAAACAAAAAATGGCAACAATTGCCTTATATGTGATTAATGGCAGCAGAGGGGCGAAAACAAAAAATGGCAACAATTGCCTTATATGTGATTAATGGCAGCAGAAGGGCGACAATAAAAAATGGCAACAATTGCCTTATATGTGAATAATGGCAGCAGAGGGGCGACAATAAAAAATGGCAACAATTGCCTTATATGTGATTAATGGCAGCAGAGGGGCGACAATAAAAAATGGCAACAATTGCCTTATATGTGATTAATGGCAGCAGAGGGGCGAAAACAAAAAATGGCAACAATTGCCTTATATGTGATTAATGGCAGCAGAGGGGCGAAAACAAAAAATGGCAACAATTGCCTTATATGTGATTAATGGCAGCAGAGGGGCGACAATAAAAAAATGGCAACAATTGCCTTATATGTGATTAATGGCAGCAGTGGGGCGAAAACAAAAATGGCAACAATTGCCTTATATGTGATTAATGGCAGCAGTGGGGCGAAAACAAAAAATGGCAACAATTGCCTTATATGTGATTAATGGCAGAAGATGGGCGAAAACAAAAAATGGCAACAATTGCCTTATATGTGATTAATGGCAGCAGAGGGGCGAAAACAAAATATGGCAACAATTGCCTTATATGTGATTAATGGCAGCAGAGGGGCGACAATAAAAAATGGCAACAATTGCCTTATATGTGAATAATGGCAGCAGAGGGGCGACAATAAAAAATGGCAACAATCGGATCACTTGAAGAATCTCTGCCACCCAATCCACCTTAAGTTATAATTCTCTCGTAATTATAAGATCGAATTCTAATTGGTTCATCTGTAAGGCAAAATAATGGATTCTTAAAAGACCCTACGTTATATTTTCCTCGTAACTGGTGATTTAAGACTGTCATATACCGTACCTAGGTCACCTTAGTTACGACAAAATGATAAATTCTCAAGGGATCATATGTTAAATTTTGTATCTTAATAACTGGACAACACTTACCATCTGATTCACTTAAGATAACATAGAATGAAGTCCAAAATGGCGTCAAAAAAGTACTGAGACTCTATTATAGCGAGATACGACAAACACTGGACGGTTCTCTTATATTCCCAAAGGCTCGTAAGTTTAAATATAACCTCTTCTGCTACGATAAAATGAATAAAAGAAAATTTAACGTAAGAACCTTTGAGAATCCACCATTATGTCGTAGCTAAAGTAGTGATCCAATCAAAAACATTCTTGCATCTCCATTTACGAAAAAAATACATAAAAAATTATGAACTTTTTTTTAAAATTAAGAATCCATTGTTATATCATTACCAAAGAATGCCATATAGATACGTTCTTACACCTCCACTGACGACCCCCTCCCCCCACTCCACCCCCTCCCCCCCAGTCCACCCCCTCCCACCTCCCATCCCCCCCCCCCCCAAAAAAAAACTTACGAGAATCCTGGTACAATATGGGAGTCATCTTGGGGAAGCCATTTCACCTGTGTGGTATGGAGGTGGTCGACGGCCATATTTTGTGGGTCATTCTGCCTACACACACGAGTTTAATTCCCAGTATTTTGCTCAATAAAGTGTGATATATATACAAGAGGTGGCGAGTTCAAGGGGGGGAAGGGGGGAAAGGGAGGTTATAGTGATGGGTGTATGGTGGTAAATGGTGGTAGTTGAGGTGGTGAGTGTTGTTACTGTGGTGGTGATGGAGGCGTTTTATTTGTGATGATGTTTATAATGGTTGGTAATGGGTGTGTAGTGGTGATGGTGATAGTGTTGTAATGGTGGACATATGAGTTGCATGCAGTGGTGATATAATACTAATGGTGATATGTGTGTGGTTGTGGTGGTAATGGTGGTAGTGGTTATTGTTGTAGTTGTTGGTGTTATTGTAGACGTTGTGGCGGTACAGTACAGGTAAGGAAGATCACCACTCGTCTCTACCTCCCCCATAAGACATTGAATCTTGACACAACCAAAATTGATGATAAAATTTGACACTCAACCAAACACTTATTCTTCAGCTTACCTAGACTATAGATACAGATACTCTTATCATTTAATACCATCTAGGGTGGCGCAGTTTGTTGGTATGATGCTAACAGTACACACCTAAAGCATATACCGAAAACAAGTTCTTCAATGATAAACAACGAAAACAAATCCACTCATGACAAAACAACGAAAACAACTTCTTAGATGATAAACAACGACAAAAATACTCAAAACAAAAACAAAAAACAAAAAACAAAATCCCAACAATAACGATGAAAAGGACAAAAAAAACACAAGAACTTTATCATCAAAGAAAATAAAAGGCAAAAAAAAGAGGAAATTTTAATTGCCCTTTTTTGCCCTTTCTTGCCCCCTTCTCTTGCCACGATATCAAGGCCGGTCACCACCACCACTTGCCCAGGGCCCAAGAGCTCAGGGTTGGTTTCACTTGGGCAATTAGGGCTTGTTAGGAAGGCGTCGGTGGTGATTGGGTCGTTTACAGCCGGGCCAATTAGCGGAGAGTCGCCACTAATAAACCCTGAGATAAGGAACTGTAAGGGCGATTAACTACCCAACCCGCCCGTCCCTTAAGTAGTCGGGGGGGGGGGGGGAAGGGGTGAGGGGGATGGTGAGGGTGAGGTGGAAGGTAGGGGTGAGGGGTTGACGGTGAGGGGGATGGTGAGGGGGAGGTAGGGGTGTAGGGAAAAGGTAGGGGTGTAGGGAGAAGGTAGGGGTGAGGGGGATGGTGAGGGTGAGGGGGGGAGGTAGGGGTGAGGGGTTGACGGTGAGGGGGATGGTGAGGGGGAGGTAGGGGTGCAGGGAAAATGTAGGGGTGTAGGGAGAAGGTAGGGGTGAGGGGGATGGTGAGGGTGAGGGGGGGAGGTAGGGTTGTAGGGAGAAGGTAGGGGTGTAGGGAGAAGGTAGGGGTGAGGGGGATGGTGAGGGTGAGGGGGGAGGTAGGGGTGTAGGGATGGTAAGGGGTGAGGGGGGTGGTAAGGGTGAGGGGGAAGGTAGGGGTGAAGGGGGTGGTAAGGGGGAAGGGGTAAGGGGGAAGGGGGATGGGAGGAGGTGAACTGAGCAAGTGAGGACTAATGAAGTGATGGAGGCAGGAAGAGGAAGAAGGGGGAAGAGGGGGAAGAAGGAGGAGGAAGGAGGACAGAACAGTCCTAAGGAGACCTCACGGAGACCAGGAGGAGACCAGGACTCAGATCTAAGTTAGCATCAGGCCAGGAGGATTGAGAAGAGGGGGAGATCTATAAGAGGGAGAGAGAGAGAGAAGAGATAAGGAAAGAAAGAAGGAAAGGAAGAAGAGGTGAAGAGGAGGATGAGGAAGAGATCTAGAAGAGGAAGGTAGAGGGAAAGAGAAAAAATAGAGACGAAAAGAGAAGGAGGGGAGGGAGGGAAAGGATGAGAAAGACGAGGCATAATATGAATGTTTGCAAAGGGGATTACTGATGGCAGAGGTGGTGGGGAGGGGACACACACACACACACACACACACACACACACACACACACACACACACACACACACACACACACACACACCATTCACATCCTCTCATCTGCATCGAATCAAGAGATAATCAAACCTCATATGTTACCCACAAGGATAAGGCCAGCCACTCCCAACACAACACCTTCACACCTACAGCGTCTAACTAACCTCAAAGTCTCTTACCTTTATTACCACTATCTATTTTAACGTGATTTGTGATTTTTTTTAACATTTTTAACATAATTGATAGAGTTTAACAAGATTTAGTTGTATTTTTTTTAATAAGTGTTAATTCTTAGTGTGTTATGTGTTTTAATTACAGTACGGCATTAGGTCAATTAACACTCTATGCAGTTTTTTGGGTTATTTTAATGATGAAGAAAACAAAATACTAAAGATGGATCATTATTTCATACTTAATAATCAAAGGAAAAAATGTGTGTGTGTGTGTGTGTGTGTGTGTGTGTGTGTGTGTGTGTGTGTGTGTGTGTGTGTGTGTGTGTGTGTGTGTGTGTGTGTGTAGAGTAGCCTATTATAACTGTATCTCTATTTCACACCTAAAACTGTACCTGTATTCCTTTACCTAGAACGTCTAAATAAAAATTCTGCTGGTCGTGATTCTGTCTGACAACTATTCTGTATCATCCACCACCAACCCTCATCCACCACCAACCCTCATCCACCACCAACCCTCATCCACCACCAACCCTCATCCACCGCCAACCCTCATCCACCACCAACCCTCATCCACCACCAACCCTCATCCACCACCAACCCTCATCCACCACCAACCCTCATCCACCACCAACCCTCATCCACCACCAACCCTCATCCACCACCAACCCTCATCCACCACCAACCCTCATCCCACATTATAAAAAAAAAAATCCCCTCCCCATTAAACCCCCCGCCTCCCCCTTCCCCCCTTCCTCACACCAACAGTAAGTCCGGCTGGGTATGCATTCCTGGGTACAAGAGGCAATGGAGTACCTACCCACCCTCCCTCCATCCCCCCTCCCCAACTCAACACCCCCTCACCCACATCCACCCACATCCACACACACCTCACCTCCACACACCTAGTTTCTAGATTCAAGATGAGAGATGATGAATAGAGAGAAAATGAGAGAAAGGGGGTAGGTGAGAGGTGGGAGGTGAGGGAGAGAGAGGTGGGGGGGTGAGGGAGAGAGAGGTGGGGGGGACTCAAGCAAGGTGAGGAGGATCAAAAGAAGCTGCGATTGGTCACGGAGGATTAAACTACTGTACCTCTGCTGGCTACTGCGACCACCTGTGCTATCCTTGCCTTGCCTACCCTGTCGTTACCCTGCTGTTCCCACTGTCCTTACCCTGCCTACCCTGCTTCCCCTGTTAAAATCCTGTACTTCCCCTGTTAACCTCTTCTGTCCTTCCACTGCCTCTCCTTCCCCCACCACTTTCCCCTAACTCCCCTACCCACCTTCTCCACCCTCCCCTGCCACCTTCCCCTACACAACTCTCCTGAAACATCAACAACAACTACTATAACCACAACTATCACCCCAACAACAACTATTTAAGGATGCTCATCACCCCTGGTAGTTAAGAAACACCTAAAACAACAACCACAACAACTATTCATGATGCCTAATAACACGTGACATAACAACAATATCAACAACAACTTATCGATGCTTTAGAATCGTGGTTGTTGAAATACCTGAAACAACAAGAATAACAACCACCACTACCACAACAACAAACATCGTCATATCATGTACAACAACAACAGGTTAATTCTGCTTCTCTTTTAAATAATCACAACACGCAAGAGAGTAGTAATAGTAGTAGTAGTAGTAGTAGTAGTAGTAGTAGTAGTAGTTGTAGTAGTAGTAGTAGTAGTATTTATCATTACTACTATAATCATCATCATCATTAGCGCGACGGACAACTTACTCCACATCAAGACTTAGTGATTAAGGTGTATTGACCACCATGAAGCTGACAGGTCAAGCAGGAGGTCAAGTAGAGCTGAGGTCAGAGGTCACAGGGACACAATACACTCATCCCTCTTAGTGCCCCTACCCCCCCCCCCCCTCACCTCGCCAGGCATACAGTAGACAACCTCCTCAACAGGTGTGGACAGGTAAGGTCGCTACTACATCTTCCTTGGTCACCTTGTGCGTCTTCAGGTGAGCTACTCATTGACCTATGTACAATGACTCTTGCTGACCTGACCTCCTCCCCCCCCCCCCCTTAACTACCCATGGGACCCAGAATTGGAAGGGATGGGTGAGGAGGGGTGGGTGGGATGGATGAGTGAGGAGGGGAGGGGAGAGATGATGGGTGAGGAGGGAGAGGAAGGGGGTGGAAGGGGAGTTTATGGATGAGGTGGAAGGGGTGCTGAGTTAGCATGGGGTGGATATGGAATCAAAATAACGGATCACTTAAAGAATCTTCACCCCCAGAGTTTGGCAGGGTGACGATTTCTACGGTGGGTCAACCTGGGGTGACCATTCTATAGGTGGGGTCAGGATCCTCCATGGTGGTTTATCTTCAGGCCTAACCTAATCTAACCTACCCTTCCCCAACATAACCTAACCTAACCTACCCAATGTAATATGCATCGTGTGTTTTGGAGTAATGAATTAAGTACTTTGCATTTAGTCGTGTGTATTTTGCAATATTTTCTATAATATGGGGTGGGGGTGATGATTCTTCAGGTGATCCAAAATAACCACCCTTAAAGACGATCCTGACCTAACCATCGCAAATTACCAATGTTATATGATGATTTTACTCTCGTTTTACCTCTAATATAAATTACCCAATTCGGTGATTGAAACAAATTACTAAGGCACTGGGAGTTTAAATTCTTGGTTTAAACATTTGATACAAAATTGGCTATGTAAATTCTGAGCAAATTTCTGTATTAAGTGATCAAATTAAATCAAATATGGTTAACTGTTATTAATACAGGTGGTGAATTTGGCAATTAAACACTCATCTGATTTTCTCACTGATTTAAGTAATGAAATATCAATCATTTTATCTATCTACAGTAGGTAAAAATTTTGGATATGTCACATTTTATCATAGTTATCCCTCACACAAGATACCACCACAGAAAACTTGTATTCCTTTAAGGCAAACGATGATAAATTTCATTTCCACTCGCTAACCTTATTAAACTCTGGTGTATTGGAAGAGAAGAACCATAAAATAAATAAATAAATAATGTGGTGTGTGTGTGTGTGTGTGTGTGTGTAGAGGTGTTGAGGTTCAAGAGACGACTGGGGAAACACTAGGTATACCAAGAATCAGATACAGCTGCTAATATAATGTACTTGAGGAGGGAATTACTCCTGAAATATTGCCTTTGAACGAGGCAATACAGAAGCAGGGAAACAAAAACACACACACACACACACACACACACACACACACACACACACACACACACACCCTGACGATTAAAAATAAATAAAATATTGGTCATAATGAGTGATGGAAAGTTGCAGTTTATATTATTTTTAACACGAAGATGAGAATTAACAACGTAGACCACTATATGAAGTCAGCAAGTTGTAATAACCCATCCAAGCCCCTACAACCACAACTACAACTATTATAAATGACAAAAACACCGTACATACATATCTACCACCACTACAACTATCACACGACACAATTATAGAACTTGTACATATTCATCACTACTACTACTAAAACTATTACATGTAACAACCACCCACCCCCCCCCCCCCACCACTAACTTGCTATCTCCTAACCCAACACAATTCTAACCAGCCAACTCACAGTATTAACATCCAATAACTACTACAACTATCAATGACTACTACAACTATTTAAAATAACCATCTTACCATCACCACAGCACACAATTTATACAATAATCATTTCCACTGCAACACCAACCTCCACCCCCCCCCCCAACCCCATATACCACTTCAAACACAATAACGCAACAACAATTCCTACCAGCCAACAAACCCCTCAAATACAATTACCACCATCACCACCCACTAAAAACTACCTCACATTACCACTACTACTGTAACGACCACGGTCGTACACGTCAGTTAACGCCAAAATCAAATGATTCATATTACGCTCCATAGCCCACAAAACATATACCTCTGCTTTATTTTTGAGTCCTCCATCTGAGGAGTCCGTTTTCTCGTCACTTCAAGACGCCTCAGTCCTCCGTTATCCCATTTTCTCTGACTTACTGAAACCAACCTCTCTATATAATGTATTTGAATGTGAGAGAGAACACCCTGGTTTAGAGTCAGCTTAGATATATCTGTTTACAGTTGAAACATTCAAGATCCATTGTGAGTGGTGTTGAACGCTTCAACTGTCCTTATTGTTGGTAAGACGTGTCAAGTAAGTGAGTGTTGAGTCTGCCAGGACAAACGATACCCATCGGTTTCGTTTTCTAAGGATATCCATGAGTTTCTGATCGCGCCTGAAGTTAGATCATTTTGTCGCCCCGACATCAGAGAATCTGATGTTTATAGTTTAATTAGTGTCAGTTATCTATTTAAGAAAGTCATTAATTTCCTGAACTGTTCTGTCAACTGGTGTAATCTCCAAGATCTAACGTCTCCCTGTGAATAGCTCGTTGTCTGCCTCCAGGCCTGAGCTTGCAGAATTGATGTTATCAACGTGTATATTCCACCTTTTCCTGGCAAGCTCAACCTCTGATTGGATTGTATGAATAGACATAGGAAATTACCCTGATCAGGAATACCGGAGTTCATAATTAAGTATACGGTGATCCAAAATGGTAGAGAAGGTATGTTGTTGGTAAGATTGACCTTTCTGGCATGAATATGGAGGCCCAAGCTGCCCAGCGGGGGCACGTATATACCTCTACACGAGGGAGAATCACGCATTCGTGACTCTTCTTCCACGTCTACAGGTATGTTCACGTGTGTTCCACGCCGCCATATTAACTCAGTTTAACTTAGTCAATTTTGCGAATATCAGTGTTCATGTTTCAACATAGTGTAATGACCACGGTCTTACACGTCAGTTGGCGCCAAAATCAAATGATTCATATTACGCTCAATAGCCCACAAAACATGTAACTCGGCTTTTGTTTGAGTCCTCCATCTGAGGAGTCCGTTTTCTCATCACTTCAAGACACCTCAGTCCTCCGTTATCCCATTTTCTCTGACTTACTGAAACCAACCTCTCTATAAAATGAATGTGAGTGTGAGAGAGAACACCTTTGTTTTGAGTCAACTTAGATATGTCTGTTTACAGTTGGAACATTCAAGATCCATTGTGAGTGGGGTAGAATGCTTCAACTGTCCGTATCGTTAGTAGAATGTGTCAAGTAAGTGAGTGTCGAGTTTGCCAGCCAGAGTGGCGTATTTTAGGTCGTCCGTGGGGGTATCCAGGAGTTTCTGATCGCGCCTGAAGTTATATCATTTTGTCGCCCCGACATCAGAGAATCTGATGTTTATAGTTTAATTAGTGTCAGTTGTCTATTTGAGAAAGTCATTAATCTCCTGAACTATTCTGTCAACTGGTATAATCTCCAAGATCTAGCGCCTCCCCGAGAATAGCCCCTTGTTGGTCTCAGACCTAAGCTTGCAGAATTAATGTTATCCACGTGTATATTCCACCTTTTCCTGGCAAGCTCAACCTCTGATTAGATTATATGAATAGACATAGGAAATTACCCTGATCAGGAATACCGGAGTTCATAATTAAATATACGGTGATCCAACATGGTAGAGAAGGTATGTTGTTGGTGAGATTGACCTTTCTGGCATGAATAGGGAGGCCCAAGCTGCCAAGCAGGCGCACGTATATACCTCTACACGAGGGAGAATCACGCATTCGTGACTCTTCTTCCACGTCTACAGGTATGTTCACGTGTGTTCCACGCCGCCATATTAACTCAGTTTAACTTAGTCATTTTTGCGAATATCAGTGTTCATGTTTCAACATAGTACCTTCAGTGCCAATTAAGTCAAGTAAAGTAGAGCTCTAGCTATCGTCTGAACCGGTGCCAGACGTATGTTTTTTATAGTGAAGTTAAATATTCACGCATTCGTGACTCTTCTTCCACGTCTACAGACGCGGATGTGTTAGCCACTCTCCTGAGGGTCGATAGCTACCTATGGGCAAGATGGTTATTGAAGACTGTCTCTAAGGGGGCGCATTTAGAATCCCAGGACACGATTCCCCCGGGAAGCGCCCTCACCACTCTGCCAGTGTGTAACGAGTCAACCTCCCTGAGTGCACCTAGCGAGCGAGCCTTCAGCTTGGCGGTCGCTGTAAACAACTCTGGCCCACTGACTCCGTCATATGATCATGGTCTACCTACTGTTCTTGGTTATATGTATGGAGCCGTATTAATATCCATGCTTAGGGATGACTAGCAGAAATATAGTCATCCCAGGTTAAGTATTGAACCCCTGAATGAGAGTTCAAGGTACCAGGTGGTTCCTTGTGAAGTGATAAGAATTATGGTATGTTACTAATTGTGGAATTGCCCAGTGTGTTATGTATTCATCTGTAGTACCCATGAAATAATAACCTGAGAGTATGAGGTTCTAACCACGAATTGAGAAGGTAATTTGTTCCTTGTTAAAGTAAGACCTGCGGGTCCAGGGTTATTGACAGTGTGTAAGCATTTCTAAATCTTACTTGTCACAGAAATACTACAACAGTGTCCAATAAAGTAATGAGTATTTGGAGGTGTGTAATGAGGTAATAAGTTCTTGAAGTGTTTGATGACTTAATAAGTTAATTTCGGTTCTGTTTAGCCTGAGTGAATCTAAGATGCATCTTCTCCACTCACTGTGTTAATAAACATTGAATTAGTAATCTGAGTATCACCACTCTACTCCTTCTAAACATTGGTTCCCAGAAAATAATACTTACTCACGTGCCTATACATCTACCACACTACCCAAAACCCTTCCATGAGTTCTGTTATATAATGAAAAGTCTGGGTGGTGGCAGCTACCCTTTGTAAGTATAAAAAGTGTTGTACTAAGAATAACATGGTTCCCCAGACTAACCCATGTATAAGAATAGACATAAAACAAAGTATACTTCAGAAAGGTAAGAACATTGAAACTGAGAATACAATCTATATGAAAGGAAATGAAAAGAAAGAACATTGACTTGGAAAACAGTAAAGAAGCATAAGAGTTACTTATATAAGAATATAAGTAAGAATATATAAGAAATATATATAAGTAAAGAATGGAAGAAGAATAAGTATATAAAACAGGGTACTCATTGGAAGAAGGCTACATAGAACAAATAAGTATATGAGTAAATAGAATACTAACAGAAAAGAATAGCTGGATGGTAAATTATTGAAAAGAGAAAACTCGGCCCGTTACAACACATTACCCACGCCAGACTCACACCCCAACACACCTTACACATTTTGCACGCCACACACCCCAACACACCTTACACATTACCCACGGAACACACACTCCAACACACCTTACACATTACCCACGGCCTACACACCCCAACACACCTTACACATATAATTGCAATAACTACAAATACGTCTCTTTCAAAATATCTTACACTTTCCCTTCCCAACAAGATACGCTGCTAAGTAACACCACGAAGAAAAAATATCGGGAAAAACGTGGCGACCGTCTCTTTTACCTCCAGCAAAGTGATTTACTAAGAAAAGAATATAATGTTAAGAGTACCGTTTAATAACAGTGGGTGGACTTACCTTGTGGTTATCCCGTGGCGGGTGTGATGGATGGCACGCCATTATTAGTCACTCGTTGAGGTGTTGAGGAAATGGCAGTTATATTCTCACTGACTTGGTATGATACACTGTTTTTTTTTAGTATTGCAAAATATTTTCTCAGTATTTCACAATTAATTTTGTTTAAAAATGTATTTTCAGTATCACAATTGTTTCAGTTCTTCAATATCTCGTTACACAAATTGGTCTCGGTATTGCATCAGTTTCAGGTAATATATCACATTCCTTATAAATCATTTTCTATTAGATGGTACACTTTTATTTACAGTTTATGTACATTAAAGTATTCTCCTTGGAGTTAAAATTTCCCGGCAGACATCTTTGTTTACACATTCAGCACAAGTGTCTCACCTGTTCACTGACCTTAACACACTAGTCCACTGTACGTAATATTAATACAAGAAGATACGACTCGTTTACCAAGAGTTATGGATTTCTGTTCACATTCCAAAATCCCCCTATGGATATTTTAACCACCATTACACAGTTCACCAACGCTCTCTAATGATAATACTCTCTCCATGTTAGCTAATGCACGGGTGTTCTGTAGTTATTTAATTAAGTTTATTCTACGGTATACTCTAACGTATCCAATACTTGTGTTCCGTATTTAAAACCCATGCCACTCCACGGTGTATTTTTAAAACAATAACACGGCACGGGATTTAAATGTCACTCGGGCTGCACAAGTTCGGTCTCCGGAACACCATCGATCAATTATTATTTCACTATAGTCCATAATGTTCTGTGTCTAAAAACCTGAATATTTATACTCACTTTGATGTAAATAAACTTGTTCAGTTCAACTCGGGTACTGCCACACAACACATCGTCCTCCCTCTTGTTGTTTATCCGTGTTGTCATGTGGAAGGCGAAGGTTTGTTTGTTGACGTTCTTATGACACGAAGCGTTTTTCATGACGTCACGGATTCTTGAGCTCCAAAGTCTTCCTAAGCTCGTTTAACACTGTAAGAAAAGAAAGGTATGTTAATTAAATTATGATAAATATTTATGTGGACGTCTATTTATCATATGCAGAATTTTCTTTTATGCATATTAATGGAATTAAATAATAAAATTAATTAAATTATTCATCATTATTTAGCAACATCTATTTCCAAGGACTACATTTAAGAAACTACAGTATAGTATATGGAAAAATAAATTAAAGTAACAAAATAACTAATTAAATATAGCAAGAATATTTACATTTCAAGAAAAATTTCCAAGTCAGTGGGTATTTTTTTTAATTATCAAACACAGGTTCGTTATTTTGCCATGAAGTGAGAAGTTCTCACATAACCAACCAAAATAAACTTAGCGTTAAGGGAATGTGTTTAAATTATAGAAGTGAAAGAGTTAGTTTAGATAGATAAGGGTTAGTTTAGTCGGTTTGTTTTGTTTACGAACAGTTCACGGCAAAATAGTGTGTGTGTGTGAGTGTGTGTGTGAGTGTGTGTGTGTGTGTGTGTGTGTGTGTCACCTGAAAACGAACGACTAAGCCTGAGAGATATCGATCATAAGGAGGTTGTCAATCAATACGCCAGAGTGAGTCAATAGACGTTCCTCTTGCTATTTTGATCACAATACGAATATAAACCTTATAAATAATAGCATTTAAGGGCAAAACAAGCACATTATTAGTATTTGTACGTATAGAAAGACCTTCTTACGGGTCTTAGGTCGTATTTACTTAAGAAAATTACGTGAAACTAGCTATTCACAAAAAATATTATAGTTACCCATCACAACAGAAGAAAGGAAGAAAACGTTACTCCATCTCGACCATTTTCTGTGGTGACGCATCAGCTGGTGGTCGACTCCCACAATGTATCAGCGGAGGAAGATGGCCGTGGTGTGACCTTTGCCCGCTTGATTCAGTTGGGATGTTTTGTCATACCGCATTACATCCGCCTTGTAACGTAACATATTCTTGTAATTGACATACAAAGTGCACCTTAACTTATAAAATATGTTTTATAATGAGTGATTGTCCCCAGTCTGTTTGAAAGTAGCGATAAACAATGGATAAATGCAGAGAGTAGTGTTTGTTTACAGACTCAGGAAATCCCGAGGAAAACCTGAAGAGAGCCCTGAGGAAAGCCGTAGGAAATGCCCCGAGGAAAGTCCAAAGGAAAGTCCCAGTAAAGCCCAAGAAAACCACCAGGAAAGCCCAGAGGAAAGCTCCAAGAAAGCCCTGATGAAAGGCACGAATGTTATAAAGAAATGAACGTGTGTAATAAAGTACAGTAATGTACTTTTGATATAAGCAAGAGAAACGGATTGAGATCTTAGTTTAATTATTGACACGCCCAGGCACACCTCTGACACGCCCAGGCACACCTCTGACACGCCCAGGCACATCTCTTACACGCCCAGGCACACCTCTCACACGCCCAGGCACACCTCTCACACGCCCAGGCACACCTCTGACACGCCCAGGCACACCTCTGACACGCCCAGGTACACCTCTGACACGCCCAGGTACACCCCTGACACGTCCAGGCACA